>CM045846.1:7707500-8957500 GCA_025170145.1 Pyemotes zhonghuajia | reverse complement strand
TAAACACAAATTGTCACAAATTATCATTTTCAATATATGATTTTATATTAAACTAATCCTAGGTTTTAAAATTTTGTATTGAAAAAAATTGGAATTATATCTATTTCAATAGTTTGACCATTGGTTAATAAATAAAAAAACTAAATACTAAAAATAAAATAAGATAAAATAGAAAAATAAAAAAAATATATAACTAAAAAATAGCAAATACTGTTTGTAAAGGCGTTAAAAATGATCATTAATTGAGATACATGTATATTTAAAAATTTAAAAAAAAAAATCAAATAAAAACGACTTTGAATTTGCTGCTATAACAGTTTCAGTGTTCATTAATCAATTTCATTGTAACTTTTCATTTTATTTTTTTAATGTTTGAAATTTTTAATGAAAAACGAATATAAAAATATAACAAATGAAGATGCTAAAAACTATTGAAAAAAATTAAATAATATTGAAAAAGATAAACTAAAATGACTTTTTTTATTAATACTATAATCATTTAAAGATACCAAGTTTGTAAATTCACTAATTTTTCAAGTTTCAAAGACTAAACATTTAATTTTTAAATTTATTTAATAAAATCAATACATTTATAATTTAATGAATATTAAAATAACATTTAGAATTTTTTAAATATATATTTATTTTATTTTAGTTAAAATGCTTAATTTATTAATTTATTTTTTTTTTTAAACATTTTTATTAAATTATATTTAATTAATTTAAAAAGTTAAACAAAAACATTAAAAAAATAATTTATTTTAATAAATATAATTCTTTGTTTTAGTGATTAGACTTAAGTGACAATACAAATGCTGCAGCATAGTTTTATCTTAAAAAAAGTATTTTTAAATTTAATTTTATTTTTTATTTAATATTTTTAGATATTCAAACATTAATTAAATTATTATTATTTTTTTTTTTAATTTGTTATTTGTTTTAGTAAATTAAACTAATTAATTTAAGTTTTAAGATTATTTTTCTTGTAAATTTAATTTTATAGTATTCCGACACGTCATTTAATTCTTAATTAACTACTTCGTAATTTAAAGGTGTTGTACTAGTTATCTGTATACTATTTTGAATGTATAAGAGTGTTTAATCTTGTAGTAGAAGTCGATAATGTCAGGAGAATAGTGTACTTTAAGGACAAGTAGAAGGAACTACTTGTATGTTTTAATCTGCTCTTGTACGAGAGGTAGGCAAAAGATTTAAGTAAAGATCCGACTAGCTACTAATAAAAGTTAGAGACAAAATTGGTTGGATAAATTGATATAATTTGAGTAATAAAAAGAGAGTAAGAGTAGAGGTAAGAGACAGTTTTGTAAATAAGACAATACTCAAAAATTTCAGATAACGAGTGCTGAGGTAAGAATAAATTTGAATATAAAAAATCTGCATCTAAAGTCAATATAAAACTAAAAATTAGGTAAACTAAAATAAATCTTTATAACGAAGTGTTTTAAACACCTTTTAAAAATTACTTGATCTTAATTTATTAATAAATTTTTAATGCTTATAATTGTAATAAATTTATTCTAATGTAATATAATGATAAATATTTTACTAGATATATTTAATGTAATACTTTTAAAAGTTATATAAAAAAAAATTATTTAATTATATAAAAAATTATAATAAAAATATTAATAATTAAAAAATATTAGATAAATATTAAAACAATAGTTAACAATAAATTAAATATTTAATTTGAAAAAAAAAAAAATTTTCTAAAAAAAATAATATGAATAATATTTACTAATAAGTATAATTTAAAGTTAAAAAAATAAATAAAATACTTACAAAAAACATCTAATGTCCATTGGACAATTAAATCTTGTCCATGAAAACGTTCATTACGAGCTTTGCAAGTAAGTATTGAGCCTGCATCTGTACTTTTAGCTTGAAATAGTAATTCTGAAGTAGTAATATTGTTTTCAGCTGAATATTGTTCACTAAAAAAAAAAATTAATAAATAAATTTTTTATCAAATTTATTTTTTAACAAAATAAAATGAAATAAAAAAGTGTGAAAAATTTGTGAAATTTAAAAAAATATTAAAAAAAGTTTGGAAAAATTGTAATAAATACGTGCATTATTATTATAACAGGTAAAAACAAATAAAGATTACAATAAGTAAAAAACGCAGTAAAAGCTATTGTATTTTTTGAATTATAGTAAAACCAATAGATAAAAATAAACTAAAAAAATAAAATGGAAAGCTTTGCAAAAACGATATACAAAATAATAAAATAAAGAAAAATCTAACATAAGTAATAAGTAATGGCATTTAAGTTTCTTGAAATAAAAAAAAATGTAGTAAAGATATAATGGTCACAAATAAAATAGCCAATATTATTTTAATAGAAAAAAAAATTGAAGAATACGCAAGTAAAAAGGACAAACGATATGGTGAAAATGGTTAATACATAAATTTAACAAAGAAATGAAGAAAATAAGTGTTTTGAAAATGAATGCAAAGTACACATTCTATGCAAAAAGGGCAAAATAACTATTAAAATAAATATCAAATTTTTTTTTTATATTATTTACCACAATGTGCAACTATTTTAAGCATATTGTATATTACATAAAATTGCATCCGTTGTTTAAATTAAATACACTCATAATATTAGTTGATTAAACATTCAAGACAAATTAACAATTGTTATCAAATTAATTAAATTTACCAATTTTTTTTATCAATTAAAAATTGAATTTATAAAAAACTAATTTTTCTTTATAAACATTTTTTTAAAAAATTACTAATTTTTTATTAAACAATAATACTTTTTAAAATATACTAGTATAAAATTTTAATAATATATTCAAAATTTTTATTTAAAATTAATAGGTATTTTTTTAATTCACTTTATTTTAATTTAAAACTATTTATAAAATTAAATAGTTAAATATATCTATCAATTGATTTATGCTTTCATTTACTATATTCAAATTACTTTAAAAAAATAATATTTTAGTTTTCAAACTGGTCTTTTCCATTTTGATTCGAGTAGATAAATTGTAATCAAAATAAAGATGTAAAAGAAAACCTCTATGCAATTTAACTTCAAGTTTGAATAAAATATTTTGATTGAGATCGATTGTCAGAAAGATATGCATTTATGCAGATTGACTTTTACTAGCCAAACGTTTGTTTTTTGACAAGATTGACCATTGTCGAATCTTAATGCTTATTCAAATGTATTTAAAGGAAATTGTGAAGTCAGCTGATTCATTTGCTTCTGCAAATAGTTTACTCAATGATCAGCTCTTTTTCTACTTTCATTTATTTGATTTGGTTTTTTGAATCATCCACTTTATATTTTTGTAGAAAAACCATTTATATGTCGATGATGTAAACATGTCAGGTTATAGACCTATAAAGATTTAGTTTTATAACACTGATTGCAAATACTAAAACAAGCGGACAAACGAGCAAATTAAATTTGACTTTTTTGCACTAAGTAAGCTTCTTAATCCGCACCTTAGTCAGTTTATTTTCTAATTTAATGTTTTATTGTAAGTTCAAATTATAATTGAATCACAAAGTTGTATGCATTATTTTTAATACTGTTTTATTTCCAGTAGTAGAAATTTTAATCAAAATAAATGTTTTTTTTTTTAAATATTTTTTTTAAATATTTTTTGAATTAACAAAAGTTAAAAACATTTTTTTTACTTTGTTTTTAATATTATATATATATTTGTTTTATTATCACTGTAATTCTTATATTTTATTCTTAATTTTTTTTATTGCATTATTTTATTTCAACATTCAGATAATAATTTTACAATTTTTATTAAATATTTATGACATAAATTTTTAGAAATATAATTTTTTTATAATTTAATATTTAAATTAAAACTCAAATTTTTTTTTTTAATGTTAATTTTATAATTTCAAAATAACAAAATATAAAATATATTATAACTTTTATTTATCAAATAATTATTTTAAAAAATTTAAATTTGATTTTAATTAAAACCTAATTTAATTAAATTAATGTGTTAAAGGCGTAACATAAATAAAATATTGGCACAATGTTTTGTAATTAAATTATCAAAAGTTTATTCAAATGAAAATAATGCATTAAAAATATATAGATGTATATTGATTAAAAAATAAACTTAAGCTAAAAATTTTTTTTTTTAGTGCTTAATAAAATAATAATAAAAAAAATTTGTTCCAGTTTTTATACAAGACAAAACAAACAATTTTTATCATAAAATATAAATCAAATAAAAAAATAAACGTCTGATTTGTTTAATATAGTAAAGATATTACACAAAAAATCATATTACAATAAAAATTTTATTTGATACATTTTTAATTAAAAAATATTAATAAAAACAAAAAATTAAAAATATTACCGATAATTTTTTAATGGAACTCCATTTAAATACCAACTGATTTGCGCTTTAGGCCTTGAACCTCCACTTTGACAAACTAAACTTGTTGTTTTATTAGCTGATAATGGTCGTTGAATGCTAAGTATTTGCACATATAGAGGTTTTACTATGAAAAAGAAGAAATAAGAATAAGTATAAAAAGATAAATTATTTGAAAATTATAAAAAAGTAAAAAAGTTAATATTATGATTTTTTGTAATTTTCCACTTTAATTGTAATTAACTCATCTGTTAATAATTGTAATTTTACTAAGACTATTTATAAATTTTCAATATTTTGTAAGCATGTTTTTAGCATTGCGCGTGCATCTGCATTTCTTTCACTAGAATAAATAGTATAGTTATAATATATCTATAACTCAAGATCAAGAAAATATCAAGAAACTTTATAACTATTTATAATTTTAACTTACTTAGCTTTTCTTAAAAATAAACTAAAAACTCAGATAACAGATTTATAAGATCATGTTAATTAAAATAATTAAAAAGATAATAAAGAAATTTTAAAGTTTTTATATGCTTAAATATAATTATATAAATTTTTTTTTAAAAAAGTAACTAAAAATTTAGGTTTTTTATAAAAATTTTATAATGTATTATAATTAATAAAATTTTATTAGAAATATTAATTTTTGATAAAAACTTTAGGTTTATATATTGTTGAGTAAATATTTTTTTACTTAAAATAATTCTTATATAATTTTAATTTAATTAAAATTAAAATTATTGAAAAATGTCACAAAAACAACAAATATAAAACTTTTCTTTTTTATTATTATTAAGACAATTTAACATTATAAAATCAAAACAGAATGGCTAATTTCTTGCTTGCAGGACAATTTTCTGATTTTTAATTTTAGTATGTATTACTTTTTCATAATTTCGTTCTAATCCTAATCATTCATTTTTATAAATTTCTGTAAATTTTTTTTTGTTTAATTTTGAATTATATTAATATTCGTAAAATATTTCTAAAGTCTTCAGATTACATACTACACCACCTTTTAAAACATTCGTCCTAAAATGTTCTGCTTTTTTAATAAAGATTACTACAAAACTTTAAATAATACTAAAATATGATAACTAAACTGTGATAAAAAAGAAATTAAATAATTCTTTGTTAAGTTTTGTCTTGCTAAAAAAATTGCAATTGCAATATAAAAAAATTATTTCTGTAAACTAAACATAAATAATGCAAATCATCAAATATATGATGTATAGTAAGAACATTATATTTAATAAAAAAAAAAAATAATAAATAATATTTTTGACAAGTATATGTCACATGATACAACAGTTATTATCACAAACAATTAATGACTACCATAGTATTATCCGTAACAAATTGTGATTAACAAATTGAGGACCAATCACAAATTTAAAATGAAGATTTGTAAATTCAAAAAACATCAGATTTAACAGCTCTAAATCAATTTTAAATAACTAACGATTTTAATACTCTTGTTCATAAAATTTTAATTTAAATTTTTAATTTTAAAAATATAATAATTTTTTATTTGTTTTTTGTTTATTAATATTTACAATTAAAAACAATTAAAAATTAGCACCTTTTGATTTATCAATAAAAACAAAATTTTCGTTTAAATATAGTTAATTTAAAATTAGTAATTTAAATTATAATTTAAAATACATTTAATTTAAAATTTTAGATTTAGATTTATTTCTAAGTTTTCTTAAAGTATATTTCTGAAACAATGTATTTTATATTTTCCTGTTAAATTTTTAAAAATTATTCTTTTATTATTAACAAAACACTTAAAAATATAGAGAAATATAATAATAAAGTAATTAAAATTAAAACCTTAAAGTAACTAAAATTCAAATAAAATTTTAATTTTAATCCTAGTTTGATTTAAATTAAAAGAACCAACAATTACAATCAAACATATATATCATTTATTTGTTAATTACTAATATCACTTATTTTAGTTAGCTTAAATGAGAGATAAAAATAAATTTATTATGACATTAAAAAACAACTTTTTTTAAATTTAAAATTTAAAAAAAAAAAGTATTAAATCATTATTTTTATATAACAAAAAACACAATATTGTTTTTTGAACAAAAAATAAATAACTATTTACTGTCTTAAAATTATGGTAAAAAAAACCTAGTTTAAACATTAAAGTCAATTCTTAAATAAATAAATCCAATTTTTTAAAAAAAATAATTATGTTTTATTATTTATTTTGGCAAAAGCACTAACATTAAATTAGCAGTGTATGTTAATGACATTTTAGTAATATATTAATTGTTAAAACAGTTAAAAGAATAATTGATTGTAAAATTATTAAGAATGATCAAGTGCATTAGAATAAATATTTAAACAATTTCTTTAAATTTAAGTTAATTAGAATCATAAATATAAAATATAGTGAATTACTTACATTGTAAATTTGGAATTTTATTGTTAATCACAACTAGTTAGATTTTCATTATAGAATTATTTTTATTTGTCTAATCAGGATCAAAATATTTAGCATAAATTACTATATTACTATATTTAATAAAAAAACAAGTTTATCTATAATATATACGATCATTTGATTGTCAAAATATAATAAAGTAAAAAATAATTTAAATAAATAAATATTAAACTTATTGTAGTGCTTTATTTGATTAAATATTTTAAATAATTTAAACTAATTTATTGTGTAATAGGTAACAATTAAATAATTTGTTTCAAAAGGAATAATTATCTATGTGATATTTGTATAAGAACCAGTAAATAGATATCTAATATGACATGGAAAACTTAGTTGAACAAGATTAAAATTATAAATATATGTCATGTAGAAAGACGAGTCATTATTTTGCCTACATATCAAGGTATAATTAATCTTATATATAATAATAAATCCGATATCAATTTTATAAATTGTTATTCAATACATTTAAATTAGTAAACTTTTTTTTTTGTAAATAAATTTCTTAAATAACCTAACTTTATTCAATTTAAATATTATCTTTTAAATTAATTCTGATTGAAAATCAATACAAAGTTGAAGCTGTAGATTCATTTAAAGATACAATCATTTTAAAATTATAATATAAACGTTTGCAATTTTTATAAATACAATAATAATTTTACTTAATTTTTTTCTTAATTTTTTTTTTAAATAATTTTAAATATCGTTTTTTTTTTTATTAATTAAAATTATTGTATGTTAAAATGATAAATAAATTTTAATAATTATCACATTTTTCTATGAATATAAATTTTAAAATATAATCAAATTAATTTTAACTTACAAAAATATACTAAAAATTAACATTTATATCTACTTTTAGAATTGAAAAATAAAAAAATTCAAAAAATTTAATTACAGTTAATTATTTGAAAAAATATTAAAACAAAAAATATTAAAACAAAAAATATTTCAAATTGAAAAAATATTTAAATAACTTATATATAAAATCAAAATAAAATGTTGTATTAATTAATATATTATTTAGATTAAATTTTTTTTTTAATATTATTAATATTTTTAATATTTCAAATTAGGCAAAAGTTAATTCATTATTTAATTTAATAAAAGTGGATGGATACAATTAAAACATTGACATTATATACTGTTAAAGTATATGGTTATAAAGCCAAATAGATAATTATTTAGAGTTCCTTTTATGCTCGGTATATAAGAATCTATGTCTCATTTACTTAATAAGTCTAAAGAAAAGTTTTATAAGTGAGTAGTGAAATTAGCTGAGAATTCTAATTCGAACAAGGTGTAAAGGATAGTCTTGTAGGTAGATGCGTAAAGACTGAGTTGTATCATCAACTGTAAAGTCTGGCATGTAAACCTGTACCGGCATTAGACGGTTAATCCTGACTTTGTCGATAGATAGCTATGACTACTAGTTATATTACTATCTGAAGATGTCAACTAAAGGTCATATAACCAAATTACTTCTATATATGAATATTTGATTTTGCACAGACTTAGTATCGTTACTGAAATAAGTTTACACATTTATATATGGATTATATATAAGTACAAAGGAACTTAGACCTTTACTTTTCTAATTTATAAGATTAGAGTAAAGAAGTCTGGAATTGATAGAGAGACTGAATTGAGGACTTCACTTGAGTAAAAGACCTCATTTAAGAAGGTATTCGAAACAGTTTCTGAAAATAAAAAAATTAAAAATTTAGTTTAAGTTTTTCCTTAAAATTGTGACTAAGACCATCAATAAAAGTATCTACCGATGCCTAACAGCCTCCCAGATCAGAGATCGGAAACCTCGTCCGTGGCATCCCAGCCAGTTGAACAGGTTATGGAACCACCATCTTCCACTTCTTCCTCAAGTAGGATGGCCCACACCATCAACTTAAGGATTTTTAACCCTAATGAGCTAAGAATTAATCCGATTACGGTTGCACGCGTTAATTTTGACTGCTTGAACGATACTAACTACAAGCAATGGTCCAAATTTATGACCAATAGGTTAAATTCTTTAAATCTCCTAGATATTGTAATGTATGATTTTGAGGGCACTTCAATTTTAAACAATCAATGGACCCTAGCTAACAAATATGCCTTGACCGACATAATGTCCTACATTGATTACGAACTATTTTCACTAATCGAAAATTGTCACCCAGGCCGTGAAGCATGGCTTGCTATTCAAACTAATTTTGAAGGTAAAGCCGCTACGAAAATATCAAAACTTTTTGAGGACTTTATGTCCATTTCATACTCTAAATTTTCTACGGCTTATTCTTTAAAAAATGAGTTAAACCGCATTAAATCAGGTTTGAATTCAGTATCTGCAGGTCTAGATGAATTTTTTACAATGCAGTTTATTAGAAATATCAATCCTGCATTTGATATTGAAAAGAGACTAATTTATTCTTGGGATAATCTTGACTTTAATAGATCAGTTTCTTTTATTTCGAACATAGAAGCTAATAATTCCTTAAATCAACCTATACTAAATTCGCTAGTTCCGACAAAACATTTGGAGAGCAGACAAAATAAAAGACATAGTTCCAACAACAAGTCTTTCAATTCCAAAAAGAAATTTCTTTCGAATATAGCCTGCTCCAAATGTAACAAGAAAGGGCATCTACGAAAAAACTGTAAAGTGAAGTCTACCTTACAACTTCACAATGTAGGCCTAAACATTCTAGTCCCCAAATTTAAAGTTACCCTAAATCAATATACTAGAAATTTTTAGAAAACCTAAAACTTTGTGGTAATTTTTTCAAATCTTAATTGTCTCATTCTAAAAGATAATAATTTAATTGCTACAGCTACTCTCAAGAATGGCATTTTCAAACTTGTTACCAACACAAGCCTAAATGTCCTATCTACATCTGACATTATGTCTAGCTGGTCTAAGTGGCATAAAATTTTAGGCCACGTAAATTTTAAAGATCTATCCAGATTGTCAAAAAATCTCAATCTGCCCCCTAAGATAGAGAACTTAGCATGTGAAATTTGTAAAATTGCTAAAATAACTCGTAAACCTTTTAAAAGTTCTGACACGAGATCGTCAAATAGATTGGAACTCATACACTCGGACCTGAGTGGCCCAATTAGAGAACCGAATTACCTAAATGTGTCTTATTTCATCACGTTCACAGATGATTTTTCAAAATTCTCGTGGGTTTATTTATTAAAACAAAAAAGCGAAGCTTTTCAAATTTTTATTAACTTTAAGAATCTCGTTGAAAATCAATGCGACAATAAGATAAAAGCCTTAAGGACTGATAATGGTAAAGAATATCTTAATCATCAGTTCAATTCATTTTGTAACTTGCATGGCATTGCTCGTCAATTTACAACTGTCCACAGCCCCCAACAAAATGGCGTAGCTGAAAGATTAAATAGATCGCTAGAAGAGACTGCAAGGTGTCTTCTTTTAGATCAAAATCTTTCGTTAAAATTCTGGCCCTTTGCGATATTAACTGCCTCTGATATAAGAAATATCTGTCCAAATTCATCTCTGAACTATGTAACACCATTTTTTAAATGGTTCAAGAGAGAACCGACTTATACCGATTCCCATCTATTTGGGTCGAAAGTATATTTTAAGGATACTAACCCTCAACTACTTAAGTTGGAGAATAGAGGCAAAATAGGGATATTTGTTGGTTATCCGAACAATCAAAAAGGCTTCAAAATTTTTATCCCTTCATCTAAGAAAATTATAGTAAGCAGAGACGTTGATTTCTCTGAAGGTAAATTGATTTTACCATCAGACAGTTGCAATCTTAATTCCGAATTCAAACTTTCAGAAAATGACTTTCATAGAAATTTCACTATTTTCAATCACCCGGTAGACAGATGTAGACCTAACACAGACGAACAAAGTCAAATACAAAACCTGTCCACCAATTACCAACTCTTCCCAACCCAAAATCTTCCCGCGTTAGAAACAAGTGAAGACTTGAGTTTACCTGAACAAGATACGATGTCTGTTTACTCTAATCCAGGGACAAACATAGAGTCTTGTGAATCTCCAGATTCAGCTCAAAATCATGAAGACTTGAGACCATATACTACCGGAAGAGTCATTTTCAATAAAAAACAATTAGATCAGTTTAAACTTAACTTCCCTTATGCTAAAGTACAGTATTATTGAAAGGCAAAAGCCAACGATATTGGGCAAGGGAAACTAAGAACTTATATCATCTCAAATATCATTGTACCCAAGAATCTTAAAGAGTTATATTCTTCTCCAAATTGTGATAAGTGGAAAAAGGCTATCGAAGAGGAACTTAACTCTTTAGAAAGTCATTCCACTTGGTCAGTGGTTAAGAAAGACAGTACTCAAAGACCCATTAATACCATGTGGGTATTCTCCTTAAAGAATTCTGGTGAAAATCAGCCAGTTGAACATATACTAATTTTTTTGATATTTCAGTAATAAATATATAATTATGACATATATAAATTAAATTGTTTTATTTGCTAGGCTAAATTAAAAACACGGTATTAATATAATATAAATTTATAAATTTTTTAAAATTTATAATTGTATTCAATAAATAAACTAAATTAAAATAAAATTAATACTCAAATTAATTATTTTATTTAAAAAAAAAAGCAAAAAGTTTAAATATTTTATTTTTAAAAAAAAATAGACTAAAAAAACACCAAAATAAAACAAAATATATAATTTGTAAATTTATTTATAATCAGGTAATTATAACAAAAAAATACAATCAAAAAATATTTAAAAATATAAAAAGCAAATCTTTCCTAAGCACAGCGCAAGATTCTTAAAAAAAACATTGCAAAGAAGCATTTTTCTTAAGTTAAAAGTAAAGAGAAAGAAACCTTGACTCTATCTACAACCTAGAAATTATTTATTCCTTAAATTTATCTGTTACTTTTTATAATCTAAATAATTCACGTAAATGAATACGACAATTATTAAAATTAATATTATTTATCTAAATTAAAAATTTATTAAATTATTTAAGTAAATTTAAATATTTATAATTGTTTTAAAAATTGCTTACTTTAAAGAAATGTTATAACATAAAAAAATACTTTAGTTCAAATTAAGATGATTTCTTAGCGTTTTAAATAATATTTTGTATTTGGCCTTTGTATTTATACTTAAATCTACTCTTACTCCAGAATTAATAGCATAATTAACTATAAATTTAGAATAAAAAATTATTCTTCAAAATTTTTAATTAAAATTTAATAAATCTATTGTTTATATTTTTTTTTGGTAGATCTACTCCTTTAAAGTAAAAAAGCAATAAAATTACATTTGAAAAATTCAGGCCAATTATACATCTTTTTATTTATTTAAAAAGTAAAATCAAGATACATAAGAAATTGATATCAACATATCAATTTATAGTAAATTAACAAAGGCATAGCTAAGCATAGCAAACATTAGCAAAGGCATAGCTAAGCATAGCTTTTCTTATGTATTAGCGTAGCATTGAGTTGCCTTTAAAGAGTTAACGCAAAGTTGTATATAGCAATACTCCAAAACTTTATTCAAAAGACTGTATAATTTAAAATTAATAAAAATATTATTTTTATAAAAAATATATTATCAACCATTTTTTTATTCTTAAACCGTTTCTGATTTTGTTTTTCTATCGTTTTTCTAGATCGTTTAATCTCTTTAATTAAATCATATTTATAATCCCATATGATCCTATTACGTTTATATAGGTATTACAGAGTCATTGTTTCATAATGTGATATAACCAAGATTAAATCTAACTTAGAAATTCTAAGCTTTCTCCTGATTAATATCATTACACTTCAAGATTTTGAGAAATTTTTTGATTGAAATTGAAATGGCGAATTGACACAAAATTATTATATTTTAAACATAATTGTAAAAAAATAGTGCTTATGAATATAAAAAAAATGTTCTATGTTAAATTCACAAAGTAAATATATTTTTTTAAAAAATTAAATAAAATAAATTTTTTTGAATTATTAAAAAAAGTTATTAAAATAATTTAATTTTTCGTTATATCAAATATTTTTATTAAATTAAAAACTAAATGGTAAAAAATTAAAAAAATAGTTTTAAAATTTTATTAAATAAAATATATTATCATTTAATATTATAAAAATTTTATGATTTAAAATTGTCATCTAAACGATAATCTCTTAAAATTAGACTTACCAATTAGTATAGTCCATACTCATAACTCACAAAAGTTCTAGATAACAACAAATTACTCATTAACTAGTAGTAAACCAGAAAATCATTCAAGGAAAAATACAATAGTAAAAACAAATTTTTCTTACTAAAAAACAAATAGGTGTAAATGTGAAGTATTTACTATTAATTATATATTATAACTTTATAATTAAGTAATATGTTTACAAAATGGAAGAGTTAAACTAAAACATTATTCAAATAGATGGACTAAAGACTAATCTATTTATCAATTGAGAAGGGTATGATTTTTACTAATGATCTGTACTTGAGTTAAATAGAGCCAGGATTATAATCAAAAATTAAAAATTTATTTTACGCTTGTAAAGATCAGTCAATGTAGAGTACGATTATCTTATTATGTCTAATAAGAATATGTCTTCTATGTTTAACTATATACACTTTATTTCAGAACCAGGAACAAAAAAGGTAAGTCTTCATGTTTAATATATTAAGCAATAATTAAGCATGACTATGAATTAAATTACAATCTATCATTTTTAATTTGATTATAAAATTTAGTTTAGTATATTAAATTTTAAAATTAAATAAAATTATTTGCTCAAACTTTTTTTTAAATAACAATATTTTTTCATTTTTTTTTTTTATACAAACCAAAGAATGATTATATATAAAGTTTCTATATCTTGAGTAAATCTAATCTTTGGATCAAGTTCGTTTCATTCCAAAAACGATGTTTTCTTTTAGTAATACAAGCCTATATAACACTTTCATCAACACCTTTACGTGATTAAAAATTTACTTCTAAATTATTTAATTAAAACATGAGTTAAGACTAAACAATTTAATTTTTAAATTTTGAATAATTCCAAAATTAAAATTAATGTTTTAATTTTATAGAATTTAAAATTTATCATGTTTTCTAAATATAATAAGTTGAATCGAAAAATAATAGTTGTGTTTTTCCAGTGACTCTTTATTGTAATTAAACATTATAAGTCAAAGTTAGAGTTGTTAGTTAAATTTGAAAAATTAAGACCTATTTACTGTTTTCTAAATAAAACTAAATTCAATGAAATATGTTTACTAAGATTTTTTGACAACTCTCAGTCTCTTCTAATTTTTTGGTTATTATTTACAAAATGATCACATTTACTAAAGTTTATGTTAATATCACAAATTCTTAAAAAGCTAATTTCTTGACCAAAGCAGAAGCCTTCAACTTTGAACTTTCCCATTGTATTTCAATTTTCTTTTATTCAAAAAAAAAAAAATTGTGTAAAAAGTGTACAACTATATTTCCTAAGTTGAAAAAAGATTCAAGAATTGATTCTGAAAACTTTGTTTATGATTTACAAACTTCTATTTCATTTAATTCCTTTTTAAGATAAAGGATAAATATTTTTTATGACTGTGATAAGTGGTAAATGCTTATGTTAAATATAAGTTTAGGTTATAGATTGTGTGGAGACTTTGTCCTAGAGTTGGCAAAGCAATTCTTCCTTTACTAATCATTGCCAAATATAATAAGAAATAGATTTTTTTTTACAAAAAATTCTATAAAAAATCTCAGCAGTCACTTTAACGGTCAATTGTTGTTACAATGAATTTCTTTAAACTACACTTTTAATCTTTCTATCATTTAATTTCTAATACAACTCCTACTCTTTCTATTAAGCTCTTCTTATGACCATTATATTCTTGTTCTATTCCTTATAAATATTTATCTAATATGATAGTTTCTGTCAATTAATTTTACCTACGTTTTTTCGCAACTAAAATAAATTATATAAACAATTGCAGAGTTATCAATTTTCAAAAAAAAAATTAAAAAAATATTTATTTTAATTTCAATATAACAAAATTTATTTAAATATTTTGAATAAAATTAAATTCTTTTTTTGTTTTTTTTATATTTTATTTTGCTTTATTAAGTTTTCTTTTTCTAATTACATCTCTAAATCAACTAAACTATAAAAAAAACTCATTATGTAAGCTTTTATTCCTATAATTATATATAATTTTACATATGATTTAAAAAAAAAACAAATGTATTTAAAATTACAAAATAGTTTATTGAGTATTTAGATGCAACAATTGGAAATAAGACTTATATATAAAAAAAATTAAATTATTAATAATATAAATTATTTAACAATAATAATTAAATATTGATTTAAAAAAAATATTAAATATAAAAATCTCAAAGAAATTTTAAATTTAATAAAGTTAGAAAATAAGAAAATTTAATTATCAAGAAAAGGGCTAAAAAAAAGTTAAAATATCACAACTTTATTTTATAAAAAAATTTGCGATTTAATTTATGTTTTAATTATATTTTTTTTTTTAAATTATTCGTTTTAGATGACCACCAATATTAAAACAAATGAAAAAATAAATAGCATAATTAATAAAAAAGTAATTTTTGTTAAAAAATGATAGTTTAAGATAAGACAAAAAAATCAAATAAATAAAAAACTAATAAGTACAAAATAAATGATAAAAAATAAGATAAAATGTGAAAATAAAGATAAGAAACAAAATTAATATTTAAGTAAAAGTTGAAAAAAAATAATTAAAAAAAAATAAATATGTGTGGATTTATTTGTTATGATAATTGCTTACACAAAATAAATTTTGAGTTAGAAAAAAATTAGCCTAAATTTTAATTTATAAAAATTTATCAAAACTTTATTTAAGTTGGTTAGGATCGTATAGAATCAAAACATCTTTCTATATCCTACGTAATAACTTATAAGATCTTTTATATTCTATTATCATAGTACGATAAATAAAAAACAAATAACTTAACTTAAAATCAAAAATGTTTTGTTTTATTTGAAAATAATTACTAAAAAATTTATTCATAAATTTATAAATATATATATATATTATTTATATATAAAATTTAATAAACCTAAACTAAAAAAAAAGTTTTTTTCTAAAATATACAACTTTTAGAAAAATAGAAAAATAGTTATTTAATAGTTAACAATTTTTTAATGCTTTGTAAATAGCATACATTTAATTTTGATTGATTATAAACAATTTATATATAATTAAAATAATACAAAATGGATTTAAATTTTTAATCATTTATAAATATTTTAATATTTTGATTTTAAGATTTATGTAAATTTTTAATTTATATAGTGTTTTAAATTAATTATAAATTAAAATATTTTTACTTTTATACTATTTTTATTGATTATATTTAATTATTATACAATTTTAATTTTTTTTAAATTAAATTAATTTTAAAATAAAAACATTTAAATGGAAAATAAATTTGTTAAATTATTTTATTATTATTTTAAAATTATTTTTATTTATTATTATATATAATATAGACCAAATTGATAACCTAAATTTTTATTATTTTTTTTTTAAATTAATTTAATAATGTTTTTTTATGGTTTCAAATCTAGTGACATTGTTGAGTTTTTTTTAAGTCTTTCTTTTTTATTTAAGCTTAATTGTTTTATTATAAAAAAGAAAATTAACATCTTCAATATAAATTTGATTGGCTTTAGGCACCTATATTTTTTTTTTATTTTAGCCCTTGAATTAATTATCTTAAACCAAATAAATTTATTTTTTATTAAATTTAAAAATAATTGATTTTCATAAAAAATAAATTTTTAATTAAAACATATAATATAATCAAAAATGGTTTAAATATTTATTTTTCTTTAAAATTTTAAATTAAAAATAAAATTAAAAATAAAATTGCATTGAAACTTTAATGTCGTAAAAATTTATATAATTAAACTAACTTAAAAAATGATAAAATTTGTGGCAATAATTCTTTTTTAATTATATTTATTATACCACCTTTCAAATAAAGTGAGACCAGATACAACGGGTTTATAACCCTTCTTTATTTATCAGATCTAAGTTTTATACAATTCAATTTCAATTGAAACACAGCAGAACTTTAGATCAAGTCTTAATACTTTTGTAACCTCGCTCTTCACTTGAGCATTACCAAAAAGATACTGGCGACAATTTCGCCTTCTTACCAGGACTTCCCAAGGTTCCGTCGGTAGCTACACATCTACCTTCGATTCATAACCTTGAAGTCACCTTATTTACAAAATACCAGAGGATCTCGTGATGGCCGATAGTTTCTTATCTATCGTTATTCTCCATAAATGACGTAATAGGTTTCCGGAGACTTCTTTGGTTTTATACCTACTATTACCGCCTCATCTACCGAAAACGCCATCTTATCCTTCTGGTCTTAAGACGTAGTTTCTATTTCACTACACTTTTCGATCTTTCTTGGTCAATTACACTAAGGCCGATTCTACTCAAGTCGTTATAAGTACCTTTAGCCCCCACTTGAGTATTCTGCCACGTATTACGCAGATTAACCTATGCCTAACAGACTTTTACTTTATTCGCATACTTAGAATATTCCATTCTTCGTACTTAAAGTTCACTGTTATACCGGCCATTAGGGTTGCTGAAACGTATCACACGAATATCTCTTTCTCAGTAGTTACACAGGCTCTCTCATACTACACCTCGGCTATAAATAACCCTGATCAAGGAATAGTTAAATACAGTTTTACATCAAATTTTAATAAGTAATTATAACAATAGATTAGTGTATACTTAAAAATTAATAAAAAAGTTCTTTATCAACCTAAAACATAACTCTTTTTATTATAACAAACTTATTTATTTTAAAAAAAATTCTTGAATCCTTTATTAAAATTGTTGTAAAAGATTATTGCAAAGGTAAAACTAGTTTTTCTTAATTATGGCCAAAACAAGTATACCAAATAAGTATAAATAACTCTATTTAAGCAAAAAATAAGTAAAATAGTTTATTAGAAATAAAAAAAATATTTAACCCTTTCTACTTCAAGAGTTTTTTTTGTGTGTCTAGTAGCAACTTTAACCCATTTTAAACTACTGATCACATTCACTTAAAATTTGTTAAATAATTAAATTAAAGTTTGATTATTTTTAAAATATTTTTTTAAATTTTATTTTAACTTTTAAATTTTTACTAAATTTTTTTAATAATTTTTACACTATAATTGAAATAATTGATTTAAATATTTTTTTTTAAAGTTTAATGATAGTAAAATTATAAACAAAAAATATGAATTTGTTAAGGATAATAGTAATAATACATTAAATTATAAACTCATTTAAAAATTTCAATTTAGATTTGAAACAAAAAGTTTTAAGACAAATTTTTATATCTAAATTTTATAAGTATTGATTATATAAAAACTTAATGTAAACTATGTAGCAATTTTTTTTTGTAGACCAGGTATTATATTTAATAAAATATATAAAGATTTAAAAACTAGTAAAGTTCGTTTTTTAGAAGTACAAATAATCTTTGCTTAAAAATAAATAATTGTAGTGAATACTATATATGTAGAATATATGTGTTCCCTTAGCGCTGAGGTAAAGAATGTAGTTATGCTCTTAATCCCAGAAAGTAAGATTTGAGTGGACCACAGTTTAACTCCCATGTCCCAGACGACCTTCAAAGTTAAAGGAGATTTGATATCCTTCCGAAAGGCCGTAAAGGCTCCGGTTGTCACGAGGAAATGACACCATGAGTAACTGTGAATTTCCCAAATGAACAGGTAGAAAGATAAAAGATAAGGGGGGTAGGTGTGCACTATTATATTCTGATAAACAACAAAATGGCTTAAGTCCAAAAAAAGAATAAGAATCACTACCAAGAACGTTAAAAAGATCTTAAAAAATAATAAAATAAAAAGTATTGTCTAAGACATAATAAAAAAAATTTGACAATTTAAAAATGGGCACCAAATGAGACTTTGTGAGGCAATTTTGCCAAAAACTGAACATTAAAAAGTTCCGTTTAGAGTGCAAAGGGTTATTATTTTTATCAAAAATTAATTGGATTAATAAAAGAAACTTGTCTATTTAAGTAAATTTTTATAAACTAAATTAATTGTTTTAAAAAAAAAAGTTATATCTTAAGTAAAAAAATAATATTCAATTACATGTGGTATTGTGCTTTAGGTTTATTTAAAATTTGCTACTACTTTTATTAAAAAAATTCATATTTGAAAAAAGTGCTAGATTATAATAATAAAACTTTCACTTGCCAAACTATTTACAATCTATATAATTAGCTTATTCCAAAAGTATAAACTTGTTCCACAGTTTAATAAACAATAAATTTTTATAATTTTATGTTTTTTTGGTTTAATTAATAAAAAAAACAAATATTTCAAAATTTTAATAAAGTTTTTATCTAATTGTATTTAATAATAATTAATAAAATAATTTAAATAAGAAAAAATATATAAACTAAGAATCATTTTTTAAATTATAAATTAGATTAATAAATTTATCTACTATTTGTTTTTGTTAAACTTTATGTTTTATTCTCTTAACTCAATTTGAATGGCTAACTATTTCAGTTGAACAAAATAAAACAAATGTCTAAAGGTTTACTTTGATTATTTGTTTCTAATGTATTATAAACTATTTATTTTTTTTATATCAGTAAAATGAAAACTATAAACTAACAAGTGTTAGTATTAACTTTTTTTTATAAAATTTTTTTTTTTTAAAAACTGCTAAAAATTAGATTAGAATTTGGACTGTTCTTTTAAACAACCTCACTAATAACTAAAACCTTCTTAAATAAATCAGTCATGAAAAAGAGTTAATTTTATTTTTGCGGTATCAGCAGCCGAGGATATTTACCTGCTTCACTTTTAAAAGCAATCTAGAAAAAAATTCAAAAATAAAAAAATCAAAAAAGATTACTTTATCTGCAATAATTAAGTTGACATCAAAATTAAAGATTTAAAAACGTTTACGAAAATTAGATCATGAAAAGCAAATTTGACAATCATGTAATTAATCTCAAATTTATTTTTAATGATTTAAAAAACACTAACAATCAAATTGCAAATTTTATTATATCATCACCGTATCATAAGGATTTGTTAAAAATATACTATAATTTTATTTTTAAAAATGTAATATCAACTCTAAAATTATAATAAATTAGGTTTAGTTTTATGCAATTATTAAATCAAATTAATTTTTAATTCATAATTAATGAGAATCATCAAATTTTAATTTATAATTACAATTTATAGCATGTAACTACTTTAAATCATTTAAATTAAGAACAAAAATAATAATTACATCCAAAAATAAGTATTTTATTAAAATGTGTTTTTTTATAAAATTAACAGTTAGCACAAAAATTTATTTTATACAACTAACAAGTCAAAAGCATTATTTTAATTTAAATGCAGCACTTATTTTTTCCATATTTTTAACCTTCATTTTTGAATAATCGGAAATCGTTTTAGGTATACTTTTTTATTCAAACAAATTAACGGAAAAAACTTGGACAAAACTAAAATTTAGTAATATGGTATTTACGAACCATTATGCTCCTTGACTGCTTTGAGGTCAACAAATTGATCTTTAGTCTTGTCACAAGCTTATGAAAATATTAAACCCTGATAAAAATAATTTATGACTTAAAGTTTTACATGTGTTTAAAGTAAAAAAAAAAATATAACTAAAAATTAAAATTAGATTAGTTTGAGACGTATTTGCAATCTTAGTTCTTAATATCTTAAAAATGTTTACAAATACACAACAAAAACTACTATTTTGAACATTTTGACATATACAAAATTGTAACTCGTTTATACTATAGACGAAAAAGGTTCAACAAAATAATATACAAATTTGTTTTTAATAAGCTAAGTAAGATACAATAAAATTAAAGGTAATATAAATGTATAAAAAATAAAAGAAAATAAACATAAAAATAGTATTAAAATTAAAATCTAATGTTTTAAAGTTTAATCAATTATTTAAAGTTAACCAAAAATTTTTTTGTAATTTTTTGAGTCTTATGTTATTAAAAAAAAAAAATTTATAAATAAAGAAAGTTAACCTAAACTCAATTTTTATTTTTAAATTTTTTTATTTTTTACTTTTAAATTTAACTTTAGTCATGCATTAATTTTTATTTTTTATTTTTTAAGTTTTATATTTATAATAAATTATATTGTTTGCATTCAAAAAATATTGAATAAAGATACCTGTTTCAAATAAATAATATTCAATAAATTAAAAAAAATAAATAAATTATAAAATAAATCAAAGTAGATTTTAAATTAAATCAAAATCGATAAATATTAAAAAATAAAGGTTAAAAAAAATTTAGTTTTTTATATAAAGTAATTTTATGTTAAAAATTTATTTAACAATATTTTTAACAACATTAAATGTAAAGAAAAATTAATGTAATTGTATAAAAGTACAATTTACTAGAGATATTATAAAAATAACTTATAATGTAAATTATACAATAAGCTCAATCGAAATGTGTTATGTTAGGAAACCTATTATTTCGTGTTAAGCAAATAAAAACAATATGCTAATCAATAGTCTAAAATTTATTATTAATTAAGTTTTTATTTTTAAGTTAATAAATTAATTTTAAAAAACCTCAATCATTATTGAATTAATTAAATAATAACTAGCTATTTAAAACAACTAAATTTTATAAATATTCTTGGTGGAAGAACCAAAATTTCTCTTTGTTCTATTCATCTCTGTCCTTAAATGCTGGAAAATCAAACAATGGTCATTGGCAAATTATATTGACTCTATTTCTCCTTTATATTTTATTTTATTAAAATAAAATTGATTATTCTAAATTTGAGACCAATAAAACGTTTTTTACATATATTATATTTACTCAACAATTATTATCTAACTGTATTTATAATTTTGAAAATTTAAGATATAAAATATTATAAAATTTTAATTAATTTTGTTAAAGCATATGGTTATATAATCAAATAGATAATAGTGACCTTTATTATAGTCCACATATATGATTCTTTGTCTCATTTACTTAGAAAGTCTTAAAAGAAGTTTTATAACTAAGTAGTAAAATTAGCTGAGAATTCTAATTGGAAAAAGGTGTAAAGGAATGTCTGGTAAGTAGATGCGTAAAGACCGAGTTGTACTTTCAACTGTAACGTCTGGCATGAAAACCTGTGCTAGCATTTGACTATTAATTCTGACTTTGACGGGAGATAGCTATTACTACTAACTAGTAAAATCATTATCTAAAGATGTAATCTAAGTCCATATAACCAAAGTAAATTTATGTATGAATATTTAATTTTGCTTAGACTTATTGTCCTAACTGGATAAGTTAACATATTCGTAGATGGAATATATAAAAGTATAAAAGATGATTGCCTTTACCCTTCTAATATGTACTAGAAGAGCAGAGAAGTTTGGAATTGAAATCAGGACTGATTTTAGAACATCACTTGAAGAATAAATTTTATTTAAAAAGTATCTTAAAAATTTAAAACAGAAAATCCTGATTTCGAGTTTGTATTAACGTGTTTCTTTCAATTTTTAAATAATTAAAATATGCCGAACAGTATTACTGATCAGACATTCGAGATCTCATCCATGGCATCCTGACCAATTGAACAAATATCAATTAAAATTAATAATTAGATAATAAAAAGTAAAATCATTATAAAAATTAATAAGTTATGATTTAGGGTAAAATTATATTAAAAACTTTTTAAAAAATTATTTTTTATATTATTTATTTCAATACTCTTGAGCATTTAGAATTAAAGAAAATAAATTAATTAATAAAATCAAAAGTGTAAATTACGCAAACTTAATTTTATAAAAAGTTAGGTTTAATTAAATTAATTTAACCAATAATATTAATAAGATTTATAATTATAAAATAATAAAAAATTAAACATAAATTAATATTAAAATTTTACCAGCAATTAAAAAATTACATCTATAATTAATAATAGACAATAATATAAAAGATTCTAATATAGAAATAAAAATATATTAAACAATTAGAATTTTTAAATAAATTAGATTTAAAAATAACACAAGTTAATTTTTCAGAATTAGTTTTTTTAAAAATTAGTATAGAAGAAAATTTATTAAAAAAACAAAAACTGATACATAAGATAATTAAAAAGTTATGAATATTAGTTATGAATATTAAAAAATGATAAAGTAGATGTTTTTTTAAAAAATAACAAAAAATATTAAATAAATTGTTTTATTTTAAGCTTAATTTTAATTTTTTATTAAATTTATTTTAAAAAATATATTTTGTATATAGTTAAATTTTTTTTTTTTTTATCTTTAATTCAATTTAATTATAAATTTTAGTAATTAATAAAACTAAAACGTTTAATAAAAAATAAATAATTTAATATGGCCAAAATTTAACTTTATTTTTTTATATTTTTGTTTTTCAAGATTCTTATGTATTTTTTCAAATTTTTTATAACATTTAATAAATGAATTAAAATAAAATCTTTGTTAACTTTAAGTAAATAAGTAAAATATAGTTTAGAATGGCACTTAATATAAAATAGCATATAATATATTTCATTTTTTAACTGAATGTACTGTAATATATTATACGAATAGGCGGTTTTAGTGGATGATACTAATTTAAATATCAGCTTTTTTATAGTTTCAATAATAAATTTATTAAATTAAATTTTAAATATTTATTTATATTTTTAAAGCAGTTATTTATAAAAATATATGCATTATTATTATATTTTATCAACAAAATTTTCTAATTTTTGTTGATTTATGTAATTTTTTTACTTATAATAACTTTTTTTGTAAATAATTTTCTATGTCTGTTAATTTCTCAAATTTTTAAAATATGTAATTTTCATTGCACACACACTATTTCTAATTTTTATTGTATAAAAGAGATTGTCGATTAAAATAATGTTATCAATTAATTTCATTTAAATTAAAAGTTATTATTTTTAATATATTAAAATTTTATAATTTTAACTTTCAATTATTTATGTTGACCACATTGTTGAACCCGCCATTAGGGTTAATTCAGTTGTTTGTTTTTAAAGACAGTCTTTAAAACGTTTTTTCTATTATATATATAAACTTGTTGTAAATTATAAACTGTTACAATCAATAATAACTTTTTGGCATGTGTTTTTTAAATTATTATTCTTAAAATAAAGTAATTTAAAAACTCAAATTATTTGATTTATTAACTAATTTTTATTCATCTATTATTTTACAATTTTCTTTTAAATTAACAAAAGTTTAATCTATAGCAGCCCTTAGTTGATAAGCAATTATTTTTAAGTTCATTTCTTTCTAAAAATTTCAAAACTTATTAATGCCATTCTTTTAATAATTTTTATTAAATTTCTTTTATCAGTAATAATTTATCTCATGGTAACTTTAGTTGACAAAATTTCTATATAGTATTTGTTTAAAAATTTCAAAAATATTATATTTATTTTTTTGTTTATTTTATTTTAATAAATTTAAAAAAAAAAAAAACTATTATAAATTTAAATTTTAGTACAAATGTATTAATCAATTTATTCAATGATAAAAAATTATTTAAATGCATTATTTTAAAATATATACTAAAAAATAAATTTTTTAGTAAATCAACTAATTATTATTATTAAACTAGCTGTGAGAGTCAAAAAAGTATTACTGTGTCAATGACTCTCATCCAATTGAATAGAAAGACTGTTAGTAGTTGGTCACGCCTAATGTTATTACTAACCTTTTGTATTGAGAAATTAATTTATTAATTAATTTTGGTTACTGAGATGCAGACAAGAGAATAACATAATTCTTAAGGTATGTTTGATTTTTAAAAAAAAATTTACAAATTTTAAATTTTAATTTTACCATTACTGAAATCTAAATAATTTATTTATATTAAAAATTATTTTTTTTTTATTATAAAAAAAATTACATTATGTATATATAAGTAAATATATATATATATAATTTACATTTATAATTTTTAAATTATAAGTAGTAAAAGCTTTAAAAATAATAAAATTTATAATAGAATTAAAACAAAATTTTTTTGATAAATATTTAGTGTATGATTATACTTAAATTTTTAATTTTTTTTTTATAATTAGAAATTTATGAAGTTTATTATAAAACTAAAAATATTAATAAGATAAACTTAAACATAAAAATATTCAGTAATTTAATTACTCAAAATAAATAATTTTAAATTAAAAACAATTCTTTTTTTTAACTTAAAATAAAGCTTAAACGTAAAGCAGTAAGTAACATTTTTGTTGTAATTTAGATATTCTTTAAATAAAAGGTAATATAAAATGGCGTCCCTAAATTAATCTCAATATGTTATTAATTTTTTGTCTAAAATAAAATTTAAAAAACTTAATGAAACTGATTAAATATGGGATCCTGTAAAACTTACATTTGGATTTACAGGATAAATAAACAAAAGGCCAAAATGTTTAAAAAAATTTGCCTAGCTTGTTTTAATAAAAATGTTTTTGTTTTATTTTTTTAACAAACTAATTGTTTTGTTAATTTTTCATAAAGTAGTTTGGTAAACAATAATAAAATTCTTAAATCAAGTAATTAAGTAAAAAACAAAAAATATCAAACTTATAAAAAGTAAATGTTAAAATTAAATTTTAGTATTATAGTACTTTTGACATATAAAAAAATGTATACAAAATAATAACTAGTACTATAACCGATTGGTACCATTTAATTTAAAAATTTAAAAAAAGTTTTAACTGAAATGAATAAAAATTGAAATTTCTTACAACATAAAAGAAATTTTGTCATTTTTTAAAGATGTTAAGTTTTTGCGTTATGAACATAATTCTTTAAAAGAATTATGTTACAAAAATATCAATAAATTGGATTTATTAGCCAAAATAAATAGTAAACTTTATACTTCTTTAATTTTGAGGTCTTTTTTTCAAAAACGGAAAAAAGAATTTATTCAAAAAATATTTCTTAAGGAACTGTTTGCTAAAATTCATTCTCTAAAATTATAGTATTTTTAAAAAAAAATGATAAATAAAAATAAAGAGTTTATTCTATCAATGACGCTTAAACTGTAATTGGAAAAAACCTAATCAATTTTAAGTACAAAGTCATTAGTAAAAACCTGAATAAAAAAAGATTTTTTAACTTTTAACCAAAAATAAGAGTAGTAAATTGCGTTTGTAATTCATCTTTATTCAAGATCAACCGGTCGAGGTTTTGTTTAATAATGAAGTAAGTATTTTATTGATCCGTCAATGGTTTGTTTCTCAAACTAGCACATGCCATCCTGATAGATTTTAAAACAAGCAAATAATTATAAAAAAAAACCACTGCTTTGAAAGAAACTGGCTACTGATTTTTATGTAAAGCATTTTTTGTCCTAATTTATTATCATTTGAAAAAAGATCTTAAGGCTATTTACTATTGACTCAAGTTGTATCTAAAAAGAATTTTTTCAAATAAATAGATTTAGTGCGTCTAGTGTTAAAAAAAATAATTTTTTTTGTTCTATCAAAATAGCATTTTGAAGATCAAATTAAAGGTCAATTCTTTATTTAAAAATAATATAATTTCAATTATGTCAAGTAATAAGATGAGTCAGTTGCAACAAAGAATTAGCAAATCATTATTTTAAACAATTATCTCTTTATTAAAATTTATCTAAAATTATCATTTACATCACAACTATGTGCTGGGATACCTAGGGCAAATAATTATATGTATTTATTATCAATAGATAAATCACTTTAAGTAATCGGATCCTTTTCTATTCCTCATTATTGACGAGTTTATTTTATAATTTAACAATTACGGATTTTTTTTTAAAAATTATTCCTAAAAACTTGTTTTAATAAATTTATTTTTTAAAAAAAAAAACAAAGGATAATTTCTTGTTTTTTTCAAACGTTCTAAATTTAACTGTTTTTCTTTTGTTTGAAAAATAGATTAGTCTTTTTCAAAAATGGATAACTGATGTTGTTATAAAAAGTTAAGAAAATGAAATTCTCACCTTGTCAAAAAAATTAAATGATTAAAAAATGTATATTAATATAAGTTAGAACACATCTAATGTAAAATAGTTTTTTTTTATTTAAAAATAATTTTAAATGAACTTGATGATTTTACAAATTCAATTAAAAAAAAAAAAAATAATATT
Organism: Pyemotes zhonghuajia; assembly: GCA_025170145.1. Taxonomy (NCBI): domain Eukaryota; kingdom Metazoa; phylum Arthropoda; class Arachnida; order Trombidiformes; family Pyemotidae; genus Pyemotes; species Pyemotes zhonghuajia. The sequence continues at coordinate 8,930,416 of CM045846.1, read as the reverse complement.
TTTTAAATTTTCTTAAACATAAGCAAACTTTGTTGTTATTTTGCTGGAACACTTTAAAATTTTTATTTAAAATTATGCTTATGTATACAATGTAAAAATTTTTTAAACGTCAGAGTCCGATTGGTTTTTGATAAACTCATTAAACTTATCACATTGAATTTAGTTTGAACTCATATATTAAAAATGATTATTGATGTTTTACGTTCCGAACACGGTGTAATACTTTAAAAAAAGAATCATTAGATATCATAGCTTTGTTTACCTTAGCTATAATCAGCTATAAAAAAATAAATAAAAAATGTTTTCGGGTCATCAGATTTCCTAAATATTTTAAGAATTATGCCAAAGAAGGAAATTTTGTCAACTTTGCCTATATTTTCGTCGTTAATTATATTTGATTTTATTTGAAATAACAATAAAAAACCTAAAATGAATTTTAACTTTTTGCTATTTTTCATATCAGAATTTTTGAAAATTATTGAATCAAGCAAACTTTTGTTTTTAAATCATATTTAAGAAAAAAATTATGAATCTTATAAAAAATGGTTAATATAATGACTCTTAATTCAGTCGTCTCAGTTGTCAATGTTCTATTTTATTTATTTTCAAGAAACCTCTAAAAACCTAAACCTAACCTAAATCTATGTCGAAATTCTTGGTAAAATATCATTTACTGATTGTTTCTAAGTAATTAAGTGTTACACTTTGATTTAAGTATTCATTTTAAAAAAATTAAAACTAATCAATACTAATTATGTTTTTAAAAAAAAATTGACATAAAAATAACTATTAATGGTTAGGTTAAGATAAAAACTTGATACTATAAAGTATCTTACTAAGTAGACAAATTTATCTTAAAATTCAGAAATATGTTAACTTGTTTTTAATTTTTTTAATTAAATCATTATAGAACTATTTTTAAGCAGATTTAAAATATAACATTATTATACAAACTTTTGAACTTATAAAATTATAATCAAATTATTTTATGTAGGTATCTAAAGACACAAATTAAATGGTTTTTAAAAAGTTGTTATAAATTTTTTTTTTTTTAAATTTGTATTTGCAATTGTGTAAATAAGAGTAACTAATATGTCGTATAAAATGATAATTTTTTTTTAAATTTGTAAATAAAACTTTTTATATTAAAGTTTATAAAATGTATTTAATTATTCTAAATTATTAGTTAATATTATTAGTACTAAATATATTGTTAATCAATAAAAATAATTTTTAAAATTTATTTAATTCTGTCAATTAATAAAATTAAACTAAATAATTATAATGATTTCTACTTTTTTTTAAATAAATCTGTTATTTAATTTATTAAAAAGTAATAATTTTAGTAGGTAAAATATTTGTATATATAACGCAATAAATTTTCTTTATTTTTAAATATAAATAAAAATTTAATTTTTTGTAATCAAACGATTTAGTGTTTATACAACTTTTGATATTTTTAAAGTAGATGTTGATTTTGAATTTTTTAAATTAACTCCGTTTAAAAAAAGTATGCTTAAAATTTTTAATTGAAAAACTAATAAAAAAATGATTTTGCGTATTGTATTCCATAGAGTCTTTTTCAAATAGCTAGACAAAAAAAAAACTAGATAGATTTTACCAGATATCTATGTTTAAAACTAAACTTGAAAATTTCTATAAATGTGCGAACGTGCTTAAAAGTTTATCTCAGCCTTTTATTTTTTTTTTATTTGTTTTATTTCATTACGAGCATCACAAATAAAAAAATTATTTTTAAAAACTTAAGATTAGATTTTGATTTATATTTTTTGTTTTATCTTTAGGTTATATAAATTAAGCTTTTATTTAAATCTTATTTTTAATAAAAAAAAATCTATGAATTTGTTATTTTTTGCAGTTACAAACTAACAAAATTAAATAATCCAATTCTTTAATTTAAACTATTTTGCACAATTTATAGTTCTTCTTTTTATATTTTATCAAATTAAAATGAATTAAATTGAAAAAAATATATTTATTTATATTCATTAAATTAATTTTTTTTTTAAATAAATTTATTTAATAATGAATTTATCAATTTTACACAAATCTGACTTTTGATACATTTTTATATCTTTTAATAATAAAAAAAAAAACTAACACTTTTTATTTCTTATTAACATTATTTATTGACTAACTTAGATTAAATTTAAAATTAAAATAAAATTTTTGCAAATTTCAATTTTTTAAAAACTAACAATTTATTTATCTATTTTTATATAATTTTAAAAACTAGTTATGGATCACTTATATTCAATATTTGATCATTTGTTTATTTAATTGAATTAAATAATTTAAGACTTATTATTTAAAATTTTTTTTTAAAAGAACTAGTTTATTATTTTATCTTAATTTATTTATTAAATTACACATTAAAATACACAAATTAAAAATAGAGTAAAATATGGTTTCAACATTGTCTTTTAAAAACTATAAAACAATTTTGATATAAATTTAAAAATGGTAAACTTAAGTTGTTTACCAAGATAAAAAATAATTAAGATTAGTTAAAGTGGTTATTAACTCCGCAATAGCCGAGATGTAAACAAGATCTGAATAACTTATATTATGATAAAAAACCAAACTGTAGAAAATTTTTATTGTATTGTAATTAATGTAAATAGAAATGAAAACTCAAATGATAAAAATAAATTTATTAAAATTTATAATTAAATAAATGTAATAAAGATTCTTTATCAACTTGATAACAATTTATAAAGATTATTATGTAATTAGGAAAAAAGATATAAATAGCTCTTTTTTAAAAAAAATTTATCAAAATAAAAATGGAATTGTTGAACCTATCATGGTAATCAAAAAACTTTTGAACTTAATTTTATCAAATCAAGCGTCTTTTTATTTTATAAAAACTTTTATATTAAATTTTTTTAATTATTTTTATTTAAAAATATATTTTATAAATTTTAAGTATATAAAAAAAATTGATTTTTATTTTATTTTTATCACTTTTAGATTATTCAACTTTTATATTTTTTTACTAATCTTTTAAAAATTTTACGTTTATAAAATTTAAATTAATATAAATATTATATTTCTCCGCTACAACATAATTTTAAGTAGTAATATTTTATTTAATATATTTGCATATAACAATTACTCTTTCAATATCTGCATATAGAAATTATCAGAGAAAAAAGTAGTTTAATTTTTTGCAAAATAATTCGAACATTAATCTTTTTTAGTATTTTTGTTTTAGAAAATACTAGAATCAATTTTCTCAAATTTATTCAATTATTTTTAGTATGAATCCATCAAACTTAAGTGTTTATATGTTTGAGAATCTGTTGGAAGAGTTTTTTATGAACTCATCACCTTAACAATTAATTAAATTAGTTATAAATTATTTTTATTTTAAAAGACTATTTAAAATTTTACTTTTGTTAAGCATATAAATATTTATTATGTTGACATATGTTTTGTCAAAAATTTTAAAATAGAAAAGGTTTTGTGATTAGAAAAGTCTTTATATCTTAATTTAAATTTATGTTTAGGTTATTTGTTAAAATTATTTACATATTAATGGTTAATTTTAATAATAAACTTTTAATAATAGTTTAGTTTGCAGATGTTTTAAAAATTTATTTATAAATTTTATTTAATTTTTATCTTGATGTAGAACGACAAATTACTCTTAACCCCTAAGACTTAAGTAATGTCCTAACGTATCAAGTGCTAAGGGGACAGTAAAGAGTAGAAGGGGTTTTGCAGACCTTACCCTGTAATTCTAAAGCTTTGTAAACCTGTCCTAAAATAAAAAAGTTCACGCTGTAAAGATCAGGAGAGACACGTTGATGTCACCTTATATATCTAATAGTAATAATTAGTGTAAACTATTACTATTTAATAGTCTCCGTAAACCTATTACAACATTAAAATGGACAACGATAGAAGTTTAACTATCGGTCATTTAATTGGTCGATTTCCTGATAATCTTTTGTAGACTTTAAAAAGGTTAGGCAGCGTGATAGTAGATAATCACTATTAAAAGCCCTTTAAAAGAAACACAGAGATATTTCGAAAAGCAGTAGAATTTATGCTCAGTTAACAAATCATTCTTGTAATATAACATTTCATTCTGTTAAAATAAAAAGGGATAAAACCCTTTTCCTTAGTTCCATAATTATTTCCTCTAGAGATAAGTATCTGAAATAATCTTAAATTGAAATTAAATCTTAAATTAACTTTATATTTTTTACTCTATGGAAAATCATTCTTTAAATAATTTCTTGTGTCAAATAATTTTTGTTTTATTACATATTATTTAATTTTTTATATATTAGTTTTAATAATTGTGAAAGATTATAAATTTTAAATTTTAAATTTTCATTAAAACAAATATTATAATTAATAGTTATATATTTTAAATTGTATATTTTTTTTAAATATTAAGTTTATAATAACTTTATATATATATAAATCTAACAAAATTAAATATTTTTAAACTTCATTAAAGTTATTATTTGTAAAAAGGATTTTTTATCTTTAAAAAATTAAAGATAAACAAAAAAAACTTGTTGTGTTGTTATTTTTTTTTCATTTTTTTTTTAATAATAACTTTGGAATTCATATATAAAAAAAATAAATATTTAAAAAAAATTGCCTCCTTATTATATAAATTTTATTCTTAAGAATTAAATTATGCAATAAATTAGTTATTAACAATAATTCATAAAGAATAAAGATTTATATTTAATATCTATCAAATAACAAAAATTATAGAAACGTCACAATTCAATACAAATAAATATATAAGTTTAAAAAGCGTATAATGCTTCTTGATTTCTATGCACACAATAAAACAACCAATAATGCTAAATAAAATAAATAACTAAATTGGTCATTTTGTTAATTAAATGTATCTATTAAATTCAATTAAATTAAAATGGAACATTTATAAATAATTTTTTATTGTTCGAAAAATTAAATAATATTAATTAAAATTTAAAATAATTGTTAAACAAAAAAATTCAACATTTAATAAACAAAATTTTGATAAATTGAATAAAATACTTTGAATATTGAAATTATTTAAAAACAATTTTAAATAATTCAGGAAAAACTATTATTTTCCTTTTAATTTTAATCATAGAAGTTAATCTGGAGGTGAAGTACTAGAAGCTTGAATAACTACTAAGAATGAATAGTTTGTACGTTTCGTAATAATGACCAATCATGAATGAACTTTAACTATACAAGGAAGAAAACTTATATATGATATTAAAGTATAATAATTGTTAGGCAATGGTCGAACTATGTAAATATACGAAACGGAATATTCAAGTAGGAGCAGAAATAGTTACTTTAACGATTATGTTAAAAATCGGCCAAAGATTAAGCAGATCAAAGTTAAAACAAAAGAGTAAAAGATAGTAAAAGAATAATGATTTAAAGACTCAAAAGGCATACCTTGTCTAGTAAAAGGGTATGATACAAAGTTTAACAAAATTAAATAAAAAGGAAAGACAAATAGAGGATAAACACAGTCTGAAATATACTCAGTGTAAAAAACCTTTTGTATTTGTTACTTGATACTTAGAATAAAAGGGTTATAAACCTGTTATCCGTGTGTTAACTTTATTTTAACGTTAGTCGAGAGTTCTTTATAATAAAGTAATTCCCTAGAAGTGTGTATCTTAAATTAGTTAAGTAAACTCACAACAATAACTATTTACCATAAATATTAAAAAGTTTTTAATAAAATATTTATATTACAATAGTTAGATAAGTTAGAAGGTTTAAATTTTTTTATAAGAAGGAAATTATTTATAATTTGTTAATCAAGAAAAAAAAGACTAAAAAATTTGGTACTTTTTTTTTTAAAAATGATAATTATTCAAAATGTGTTTCAATGTAAATAAAAGATTTAACAATTTTTTTCTAATCTTCAAAGTATTAACATCTTAAATCAAAACAAATGTGTAATTTTGAATACATAATTAATTTCAAATAGTGAAACATTATTCTATTTTTTCAATAAATTAAATTTTTAATTTTTTTTTTTAAATTTAATTTTAAAATATTTTAAATTAAGAATGTTTTGGATTTTAAATCTAGTGATTATTTAATAATCGATATCAATTTTAATTATAATTTAAGTTTTTATTTTAAATTTAAATTAAGCTATTGATTATTTAGTTAAGTTATAAGAAAAAAATATTTTATTTGAACAAATTCAAACTTGAAATTTTAGGTTTAGGTTTAAGTATACCTAAAAGTATAACTTGATATTAAAAAAATAAAATAAATTTAAAACACTCACAATATTTTAATATTTAAAGGAATAGTAGATTATTTTAATTTTATACAAATGTGTAAAATGTTGTTTACTCAAATATTATATTTGGTTAATAAGTCTAATTAAATTAAATTAATTAATACAATATAAATGTTGTACAGCGTCAACTAGTTTCATTCAAGCTTCCAAATAAACAATTTCACTTTAAGACTCTTGTCTTTTCTTATTAAGCTCACTTATAAACCACTGTAACTCCACCAGCGGTACTTTCAGTTTATAGTTCTTCAGAATTGTCTTCCAATAAGCTTTTCTTAATCTTATTTTAACAATTTTAAATAACTTAAAATAAAGAAAATTAATTACATTGAACTATACAAAACTAAATTATACAAAAATATATTAAACATAAAAATTTGTAAATATAATAAATTTAAATATTAGTTAGATAAGATTCATGATAGTTGGTATAAAACTAAAAAAGGATGCCCTCAAGGAGTGAAAGCTAGTCCTCACCTGTGGAACATAGGTGTAAACAAATTAATTAGAACGTTAAATCATTATCCTTTATGCAAAACCACCGTTTATGTCGATGATATTGCAATTGTTATAAATGCTCATAACACAACCGAGCTTCAACAAAATCTCATAAATATCTGAAAAATACTAAAAAATTGGACATAAATTTAAATAAAACCGAAATCATGTATATAAAGAAAAAAAAAAGAAAAAACATAAAAAATATAAGATGTTTATACCTTGAAGACAAGGAAAAATACTTGACGGAAAATCTTAAATTTCTAAGAATTCATTTAGACAAAAGTTTAGATTTTAAAACTCACTTATCAAAATTAAATGATAAGATAAATAAAACCCTATACAGAATTAATAAACTAAACTGGATCAAAAAAGACCTTAATTTAAATTTAAAGACAGGAATATTTAACTCGATTCTGTACCCTCAAATTTCTTATGGGGCAGAAATATGGCTTAAATATATTATTAACAAAAAAATTCAAATAAAAAAACTTAGATCTATACATCTAAAAATTCTGACCACCTTGACAAGTGTATATAAAAATACCAATTATCTAAAATTGACCGGACTTCTTAAAACGATTCCGTTAGAGGAAGAATTAAAAATTAAAATTAATTTAAAAAATGAATATAATAACAAATATAAAAGAAAAGAAGAATTTAGTTCAATAAGAGATAATTTAGTAAAAAAATCCATAAAATATGTTTTTGGACTAGACATTTTTAAATTAAAAAACAAAAGCTCCTTTTGGGCTATTACAGGATTTGGGCTATTACAGGAATAGGACCTTTCAGATCCTATTTACATAAAATTAACAAACATCAAAGTCAAACTTGCAGATACTGTGGCTTCGAAATCGAAACGTCCCAACATCTTTTACTTGAATGCAAGAAAATAGATTTAAATTGAATTTCCTTGTGCGAGAGCGAATGAGACTTCGATAGAATAACCCTTAAATTAATTAAAAAACTCAACTCAGACAAAGATTTAGAGTTCATTACTGAATATAATCAAAACTATAGATCATTAAATTAAATATTAAATTGATAATCAAAAATTTTAAACCGCATATGACTCTATGGTTAGCGATTTATAAAATTTACTTGAATAATTAGAGGAGGGAGGTAAAAAAAAAAAAAAAAAAAAAAATATTATTAGTTAGATTAAAAAATTATAAAAATTATTATTAAAAAAGAATCAAGTCATTTTAAATTTTAGGTGAAGAAATAGGTATTTATTTTGGTTAATAATTAAAGTTTGTTGTAAAATTATTATTCACTATTACAATTTACTTATACTTTTAAATATAGATGTATAAACTAAGAAAACAAGTACTAAAGGCCTGACCAACTACTAAAAGGAATAGTTCGCTCGATTTCACAATAGTTAATCTTTAGTTGTTATAACAGTGAACTTTAAGTACAAGAGGAAAAGAATCCTTTGTATGTTAGACAAAGGTTGAACTAAACAAAAGTAGAGACAGAATATTCAAGTAGGGGCATAATTAGTCACTTTTATGATAATATAATATCGGCACTAGTTTAGTATATCATGAGACAAGTAAGAGACAAAGAATAGCTAAATGAATTAAAGGGGCATAGAAAGCATGTCCAGATTAAAAAGACCCAGTATATAAACCTGTCTAAAGAGAAGGTTCGGGGTCAGACGAGTCGAAAACTTTCTGTAAATTGATAATAATTATTGTTTTGAATTAAAAAGGGTTTGATACCCGTTATCGTGCTTTAGCTTTTATTTAAAATCGTAAATTTTAAATCGTGCGGTTCTCATTTGTTGGGTATTTCATTAATTTAAGAAATACCACAACAAGTTTATGTAATTAATTTTAAATTAATTAATGTGTTAAAGAATTTTATTTTGTTACTGTTTAGTAACTGAATAAATAATTTAACATTTAAAACAGAAAATCAATTAAAAAATATTTAAATAAGAAGATTGAGCATATTAGTGTAAAAGTAATATAAACAGCAAAAAAAACATATTCAAATTTAAAAAAATTTTGTTATAAATGACGTCAATTAAAAAATTTAATCTGTTAAGTTGTGTTATCAGGTGCGTGTAAAATCACCTGTTTATAATGACTTTGGGTTTTTGCCTCACGCCACTGACAGATAACTCTGGTTGATCACTAAATTATCTAATTTATAAACTGTTTTTTATTTTACTCAAAATGATTGTATCAAGCTTTCTAAATTTCTCAGGTAACTCTGCTGTAGTAAACTCTCAACATTATCAAATTTGATCAACGTCAGTTAGTAATTTGTTAAAATTTGTAAAATTAATAATTAAATTTTCTAGAATTATCTTTAAATTTTATTTCATCTTCAAATTTTACAAAATTAAATTTTTTGGAATTTTATACAAAATTATATTGAATTATAATTAAAATATTAATTATTTTTTATATAAAAGAAGCTTTTTTATTTTTTTGTAAAGACCTTATATTTTATCAAAAACTAGCGTGTTTCTAGCTTATAACAATATAAACGTTTAAGTTATTTAAACTTATTTTAAGTTAATATAAAATTACACTATTAATATAATATTTTGTAAATACAAAATAAAAAAAGAAATATTATTAATACTTATTATACATTAAAAATTATTGAAAAAATTTAAAAAATAATTATTTTTTAATTAAAAAAATTTTCAAATAACTTTTTAAATAATAAATTTATTTTAGATTAAAATTAGTTTGAAAACTTTTACTATAAACTTATAATATAACATATCATGTTTTTTTTTATTTTTAACTATTTAATTGTCACACTAAATCTCTGTTATTTTTAACTGCAGATAACATAAATTATTAAACAAAATTTTTAGTCAATATTTCTTTGTTTCTTTGTATATCAAAAAATTACATCATTTTTTTTGTGATTGTATAAAATGATTATAATATTTTTAAATTTAAACTTTAAAAAACCAAACTACTAGTAAATAATAAAAAAACTTTGATAAATAACTGATTTTCACTGTCGACCGTATTTTCACTGTCGACCGTAAAATCCTTATAATAATAACTTAAAAAATGTATCACTATGATTTTAACTTTAATCCTGCATGAAAAAGAACTTAAAAATATATTTTAGGATTGAAACATATGTTTCTTTATAAATACAAAAAAAGTTTTTATTTTACAAAAAAACAAAAACTTATTTTTTAGTAAAAAAACTATAATCTAACAAATTTTTTAAATTTTTTTTGATGAATGATTAGTTTACAGCTTATTATTTTTAATAATTTTAGTTGTTTTAGTAATTGTAGTGAGTTAGCTTAACTAAATTAAGTTACTCACTTCTGGAGTTAATAACTTTCATATTAAGATCTCTCGACTTACGTTAAATAAGAATCAAGAAACACAGATAACGGGTTTATAACCCTTTTTTATTCAAAAATTACACAAAAATACAACATGATCTTTCCTAGGTATAACTCAGACTGTGTCTGTTCTATGTTTCTCTTTTCTTTTTATTCAATTTTGTCAAATTACGATTCATGCCCATTTACTAGATATGCCTTTTGAGTCTTTTGAATCTTTATACTTTAATATCTTTTACTTTTACTTTAAATTTGGTCTGCATAATCTTTGGCCGATTTTAATATAATCGTTACAGTGACTATTTCTGCTCCTACTTGAATATTCCATCTCGCATGTTTACATAGTACGACCATTGCCTAACAATTATTATACTTTAATATCATATACAAGTTCTCTTCCTTGTATAGTTAAAGTTCATTCATGATTGGTCATTATTACGAAACGTACGAACTATTCACTCTTAGTAGTTGTTCAAGCTTCTAGTCCTTCACCTTTAGATTAGCTTTTATGGTTAAAATTAAAAAAGGAAAATAATAGTTTTCCTACATAATATAATTTTATGTTATTTTAATTTTAAAATTTTTATATATTATTTTTTAAATTAATAAATTAAATTTTGCAACAGGTATTTAAATAAAAAAAAATTATATTTATAAATTTCAAAATAATTTTTAGTTAAATAAATTAAATTTTTTAATTAAAAAAAATTGTTGTTCAAAAAATTAAACTTAATATTAACAAATATTGTCTGATATTTTATTTAAAAAATAACCTAAAGCAATAAAGGTTTATTTTAAAAAACAATTTTTTAGATAATATGATTATGATACTTAATATTGCTAGTATGAAAAAAAAAAAAAATTATAATTTTACATAATATTTGAATTTTTTTCATTGATTTTGTTTTCAATTTTTTTTTATTTTATTTTATTTATACATTTATTTTTTTATTTTAATTTTTATTAAATGAGCAATAAATCAATTTTTGGTTCAATATTATTTGTGTTTAAAACGACTTTTAGTATAATTTTTTTTGATTTAAAATTTTAATTTGTATTTTTATTAAAATATATTGAAGTTTAAAAATAGAATATAAATTAAACTTTTAATATGGTTTCGTAATGAAAGTCAAGTTTTTTACTAAAATTTAGTCAAATTTTTTTTTTGTTTAATCTATAATTTTTTTTTTAAATTAATTGTATGCAGATTTTTTTTTTAATTTTTTAATTTGTCATTTTTATACCTAATTTAAAATTTACTTTTTTAATCATTTGTTAATGCAATACAAATTTGATGGTTATTTAAAAACTTAAATTTAAGGTTAAAAAAGTTTTATTTAAAACAATATATAATGAAAAATCTACTGATAATATATTTTACTTTTTAAAAAAAAAATTTAAAAATAAAAATTAGTAAAAAGCAAAATTTGTTTAAAATAATAAAAAAAAAGCATTTGTGGTAAATTCGAATGAAGAAATGAAATAAACATCTATAAGATGTATATTTCATAACTAAATACTGAACTTGATTCAAAGACCTAAGGTTATATCAATCATATTTCCTTAATTTTACTAAGAATTCCTTCCTAACTCACCCCCTGATTCCGTATAATTAGCTGAGCTCAGAGTAATAATGCGGCTTCAAGCCAAGAGTTACGGGAGTAACTTACCGTGGCATACTATGACCATGAGATAACCCTTTGTAAGATTTTCTTGTTAAAAGATATCAAGAAAGATAACACTCAATCTATTCCTCTTGCGAGAAGCACTTGTACAAAAATATCTTTATATTAAATAAAGAGCGGTATAAACCGTCAATCTTGGACCCCTTTTTATTTTTACCTACAAGCTAAGTACCGTGACTACACATTTTGTTTTGTTAATCTTTTTTAAATAATAAATTTGCTTTTCATTTATTTGTCTTGTTTTTCAATTTGTTTTATTTTTTTTTTTAATTATTCTTACCAATATTCTTATTTTTTTTTTTTGTTAACTTTTAAATCTAATTGTGAATTTTTGTTTCAAAAAATCATTTTAAAATTTTTTTAAATTCAAATTTAAATAATTTTCTGTCAATTTTTCACATTAGTATTATAAAAACAATATATTAAGTATTAATGTATTAAAAAAAATATCTTATTAAAATAATAGACATAGTTGTTAAATATAGCATTATAAAATTAACATCTTCATATTTAAATTAAAAGAATATAAAATTGAACATTTAAATAAATAATTTATTTTTGAAATTTAAATTATAATTGAGCAGAAAATGAAAAATAGTTAAAATTTAAACTGAAAAAAAAACAAAATCTAAATTGTATACGCAAATTCGATAAAACTTTTACATATGTTAATGTTTTTAAAATTAAACATAGCAATTTTACCTTGATTATTTAAAGTATCATTAAGTTATTCTTATAAAATTGTTTGAATTTTGTTAGAACAATTTTATATATAATATTTTCTTAATATTTTCAATAAAAAATAAATCAACTTAGATGTCATACCCATAGTTTTTATTAAAAAAAAATTTTTACCAGGGATTTTATTCAAGTAAGGGTTTAATTTCATCTACTTTTATTATTCTCTTTATTTATTTGGCAAAGCAAAATTTTCACTATGCTTCTTTCCTTTAGCAAAGAATAATGTTAAAAATATTGCAAACACTACATATATAACTAAATTAAATCTAAAATTTTTTTTTTTAATAATTAATTCTGTGTTTAAACTATTAATAGAAAATATAAGGATGGAGATTGAATTAAAAAAAAAATAATATAGTTGTATACTCTTTAAAATAATTGATTATTTAGCTTAAATACAAACTATTTCTTTATTAGTTTTTTATATATTTTTTGTAGATCAAAGCAATTTAGTATAGCTTTTTATAATGTATTACTGCTTTTAGATTAGTAAAAAAAGGTGTTAAATATTTCTTTTTATAAAGTGTTGAAAACATAATGTTTATTTTGAAGTCAACAAAAATATGTTAACATAAAATTAAAGGCATTATAGTAATTTTAATTTTTTTTTTTAGTCAAACAAAATTTTGTATTTTTAAAAATTTCAAGAAAAACATTTTTGAAAAAAAAATTTTAATAAAAATGCTTTTGTTTACAAAAACTTGATGTTTACATGTATAGATTATACGTATTTTAAAATTATAAAATTAAATTGAAAAAAAAAATAGATTTGTACTTTTTTAATAAATTTTTAATTAGTAAATATTGTCTTTCTTAAATCAAGTTTTAATTAGAAAAAAATTTAAAAAAAATTTCTAAACTAATCATTAAATTTAACCTTTTTAGTAAATTGAGTAGAAATAAATATAAAAATATTAAGTTTGTTAAGAACAATTAATATTTGTTGAGGTGTTTGATCACTAGAAGCAATGTTCTGACTTCCATCGCTAGCGTTATAATCACATGGATTCATAGCAAACATTTCATTTTAAAGTTTCGGAAAAGAAATACAAACTAAATATCTTTTAAAGATTATTTTAAACTCATGTTTGTCTAACCTAAAATTGATTTACAAATTGTGTTCTCTGTTAACTACTGTCTTTTATATAGAAAGCCAAAACGAAGAACGATCGTCATCGACTTTAAACCTATTGTAAAGGGTAAATAAAATAAAGGTATTAATATGGACTTTACAAATTTAACAGTTCCTTTTGTTAAGATAAAATATAAAATTTGACCTATGCAAATTTCATAGATCATAAAATCACTTCTATATATTATATTTTTACTCAACAATATTTAATTTAATTTTAACAATAATTTATTTAATCCTAACTTAAAAAATTGATTTTTATTTAATGCTAGAAAAAAAAAAGTAGAAAGGGTTAAATTAGCAATGTTGTTATAAAAAAGAATTGGGTTTTGACTTATTTTACAATAAATAAAAGTACACGTATGATGACGTTTTCAAAGAGATCGTACTTTAATATTTTAATAAAGATTAATGGCAAAATATAAGAATTTTAAGAATAACTCTACAGTTGCGTGATCGTAGATTAAGTTAAAAATTGAGTGAAGTAAAAAGTAACACATTATATTTCTTCTCAAGAGAAATATTTAGGGTACAAAAGATTACATCATAGTCATAGTATGCTATGGTAAGTCATTCTTCTAAATTATAGCTTCTAGCCTTGCTTTAAACAATGCAATCACTAAGTAAAAAGATACAAAATAACTAGTGGATGAATCATTAAGAGTTTTTATGTTAGTTATTGTAACAAGTGTAAGTGAGTTAACATATTAGTGTCTTAGAATCAGATTCGATATGTAAAATTAAGGAATAAATATCTTGGTAAAAGATATCTTCTCTCAAATTTACTACAATGTAATAAACTTGAAAATTTAATTTTTAAAAAAATATTCATTAATAATTTATAAATTAAAAAATTTAATAGATTAAATTTATTTTTAAAAAATATATTATTGTATTTTATAGTAATTTTTAATATATTTTTAAGTTTAATTTATAAAATAATTATTAAAATTTTAATTGATTATTAATAAAATAAAAATTTTTGAATAAAAAATATTAATTTATATATTAGTTTATATATATATTATAATCACTTTAAAAATAAAAACTGTTGAAAAAATAAAGTGAATACATGTTTAATAATATATCATATTTTAGAAATAAAATTTTTTAATAAAATTATAAAACTAAAAACAAATTACTAGTAACAAAAGAACTTATTTTAATACATTTGCTAGTTTTATTTGAGAAAAAATTTTTTTTAACTATTTTAATTTGAATAGGCCATAGGCCATATTTTTTTAAAACTACATCTACTTAATTTTCACTTGCTAAATTTATTTTAGTTGATTTTTCTGTAGGCTGTTAGTGTCAAATCTAAACAATACTTAAACACGCCTTACTGCATGAATAAGAATATTTTAAATTAAAACAAAATTGAGCAAAATGGCTAAAAAATAATGACAAAAAAATGTTGAATTAAACTAAAAAAAAAAACAATAATAAAATAAACGAAATAAAAAAAAAATTTACAGCCTATATTAAAAAATATTTATATAGAATTAAAAATTAACTACGAATAAAAAAGAAATAAATTTAGTGAAAAAATGTGTTTTTTAATGTTTTAATTTAATTTTACTAGTTTTAATTTAAATTAATATATATATTATAAATAAAATAAAATGTTTAAAGTTTTAAATTAAATTAAGTGCTTTTAGTTTATTTAAAAAGTTGAATTTTTTAATATTAATATTGTTAATTTATAATTATTTGTTTATATTTATAAAAATATTAAATTTTTAATAATATTTTTTTTATAAAAAAAAATGATCTTTTTTTTTAATTAAATTGGTATTAAACTATATTATAGTAAAAAAAAATAAACATTTATTTAATTATAAAAAATTTTAATTTTTAATAATTAAGTATTTATACCTTAATTGTTTATTATTTTCATTAAAATATTATTCATTATAATATTATTTATTTTTTTATAAAATATGTTTTTAAACTTTAAGTTGTTGATTTAATTTAATAATTGCTTATTTAATTTAATATATTTAATATATATTTTTTGTATATATGTATTATATTTAAATATATTTATAAATGTAAAAGTTATATAAAAAATTTATTTATTATATTTTAATCTATTGTCTTTAGAACTATATATTATTTTTATAATTTTTTTTTTAAATATTTAAAAAAATTTAAATATTTAATCTAATAATTGTTGTGTATACTTAGTTAATAAAATAAAACAAAAATAGTAGACAGAAGCCTTTATAAGAAACAGAGTATTTTGAAAAACAAAAACAATTTATATAAATATAACTAGAGTTTAATTATTATAGGTAAATAAAGATTTACAATACTAATTTTACAAAAAAAAGTAATATTAGAATATCTTTAAACTTTCTATTCAATAATTTAATTACAATAAATTAGATCAGTTTTAAGATTTTAATTATAATTTTGAGTAATTTAAAAAGTTGTCACAAGTTATAGTTATAGAATTTTTTTTTTAATTCTTTTTAAGAAAAAACATTAATGTTAATATTTTAGTATTTTATTTATAATACTTATTTTTAATTTTATATACGTTTTTTTTTCTTTACTTTATAATATTGCAACTTAATAACAAAATAAGCCTAGGTTAATCTTACAAAATTACCTTGACCTTTTGCTTAAACTGCTTCAATACTATTTTTTCGAAGTCACTCCGTTTTTGCTTACATTTACCCATATTAACTTTTAATACAACTTATTTTTATTATCTTTTATTTTAATAAATTTTCTTACTTAAAGTTTGCCTAAAATATGCCTATGTTATATTTCAAAAATTTTTATTCTAAATTTAATACATAATTAAAAAAATAATTTTTTTTTAATTGTTATTTTTTTTTGTTCTATAATTTTAATTTAAACGTTAAAAATTATTTTTTTTTGTATTTTTTAAATATATTTATAAATTTGTTTACTAAAAATTTTAATTTACAATATAAAAAGTTAATTAGATTATAAAATGGAATTTTTAATTACAATAAAAAAATTAAAAACTTACAATTCATATCAAAGTTGACATATGCTTGAAGAGGTAAAGTTAAATTAGTATTTATCGCTTGACAAGACAATTTTTTATTAAAATCATTTCGACTTAAATTATGAACAGTTAATATTGATACCGATTTATCGCTTGTAGTTTGATTAAGTAAATTTATAGTGAATTTATTAAATTTCCATTTTAATGAAGCTTGAGATAGGGGAGATGTAGCTGTTAAACTATTGAAAGACGTACTAACAGAATTTAATATTGAAGATGTTGTTGACCACTTTGAATCACTATTTATTAAAGGCAAGTTTAAATCAGCGTAAAGCCAAATTATTTGTGCCATTGGACTAGCTCCTTTAGCTACACATCTTAATTCTAAATCGGAATTCTCATTGATCGGTCCTACACTTTTATTTGTAATATCATGATTTTCATTTGTTAATATTTGAATTAATTTGGGTGGCACTAATATTTATAAAAAAAATAATTAGAATTAATATAATTAATTATCTAAAATATTTATAAAACTAAAATAAAATAAAAAATTTTTATATTTAAATAAAAAAAATTAAACCATAATTTGACAATTTCGACTATGATATATTACAAAACTAACTAATATTTTAATTATTGTACAAATGAACCTTAATTTAACTAATAAAATTAAAAAAAACTTTATGAAGTTCAAAAAATTTAATTAAAATTTTTAATTATATATTTATATAAATTTTTTATTTTTATCAATTTAGATAGTTTTGCTTTTGTTATTTTTTCTATTCTATCAAGTATTTTTGTTTTTAATGTTCTATCAGATGTTTTTTTTCTGGTTTTTTGTTGCTGAATTGTTTCTTTATTTTTTTTTTTAAACTAACTTGTACAAAAAAACAGTGGTTTATTTTAATGTTTATGTTTGTCACGTTTCTTGGCCATTTATTTATTTATTATTTATTTATTTTTTTGACTATTTGTTTTGTACAGTTTGTAAATAAAAAAAAAATGCCCCATTTGCTTTATTATATAAATTAACCCGCCCACTTATCCATAACTGATGATTATAGTAAAAAAAAAAATGAATAGAAAACAAATACACTAATTTTTAAAGCGTAAAAAGTGATTTTTTGAATTTTATAAGTCAAAACTGTGCTTAATCACTAGAAAAATTTGGCATTAATCAAATGCAGTTACATTTTGGAATTTTTGTTTTTGAATAATAAAGTTTAAAAAAAAAAAATCAGTTCAAACCAAAACAATTCAATTCATAAACCTTGTCTCATTAACTGAACATGAGCTTAAAGCCATCTGTATTTTGAATAAAAAAATTTACTAGAATTGAATGTGATTTAAATTACATTAAAAATCAATTGTATCTTTATTAGTTTTTTATACTTTTCAATTTTTTTGTTAAATTTATTTAAAAAAAAAATTATTTCAATGCAATAAAAAATAGGTTGGATATTTAAAAGAAAAATATTAATATATTATGAATTGTCATTTTTCTACAATTGAAAAAAGTTTATTATAATTTAGTTATTGATCTATGTACATTGAACTTTACCAATCATATTAAAAATATTTTTAATAAATAAAAAGGTTATCATGTTAATTTTTTTAAAAATATTAAATTTAAAATTATATATCAAGAATTATATTTAATTTAAGTTTAGGTTAAATTATTATAATTATTATGATTTTTTAAGATTAAAATAAAACAAAACTATTTGAATAAATTATTTTATTATAAATTTTTACAGGTTTTAAAACTTTTTTTTAGTTATTATAAAAAAAATGCTAAAATAGATGTTTACAAAATAAATAGTTGCGTTTTTTTTAGTTTAAAACTTTTTAGTAAATTTTTTTTAAAGTAAATTCCTTTTTCTAAACATAAAATACTTTTTACTCATGTTTTTATTTAAGTTAAGTTTCTCTAAAATTGCTATTATTAAAAATTTAAAATGTTTCATGGTTCTATCTAAGTCAATCTTATTTTGTATCACTAAATATATTTAGTTTTTTTTTTTATTGAATTTGTTTAATAAATTACTTAAGCGAGATTATTTTATTATTTTTGATATGTAAAACATCAAATAATTGTAAACATAATTTACTTTTTTAATCAATAACGATACAAGTAATTAAGTTTCATAATTAAAAAAATTAAATTTAAGCACTTCAAATTTATCTTTAAATTATTTTTATATTTATTGTTTCATGTTGTTTATTTTAATATTTTTAGCAATAATAAAATTCTCAAAAATTCAATTTAATGCGTCAAAAGTTAATTATACTATAAAATTTAATCTAAATTATTCTAAATATTTTGGCATTTTTTTATATATCTTAGAATTATAAATATTATCAAATTAATATTTATTTTTTTATGTGTAACTAAATAAATATTGAAATGCGTAGATTTATAAAATTGTTTTACCCATACTTCAACAGGTTATAATATCATCACATTTTTTATTACAACCAAATAATTTAAAATATTTAATCTAAATTAATTAAAGATTATAGTAATATGCCAAGTTTCCTAATTCTTAATTAATTACTAGTTTAAAGATGCTGTATTAGTGTGACTATTTTGAATGTATAAGAGCGTTCAATTTTGCTATAAAACCAAAAAACAGTAAGCTTTGAGTACAAGAATTGCGACATGAAATTACAAAACTATTAAATTAATTTGGTCAGATATAAAAGGTAAACAGAAAATTAAAATTAAAATTAAAATTATTAATTATTAAGAATGATCAAAGCAAGACCAGCCAAATAGATTAATATAATTTGAATAATAAAAGAAGAGTTAAAAAAAAAGAAGAGTGATAGTTGAGTAAATACGAAATACTTAAAAGTCCCAGATGAAGAGTCGTGAACTAAGAGTAGAATTAGAATATAAAAAAAAGGTTTAAAGTGAAATCAGACAGTAAAGTTAGAGTTAAAGTTAGAATAATAAGACTGTAAGATAAGTTATTATCCAGCATATATTTTATATTTTGATTAGTAAAGTAGAGATTGTTTTATTTTATTTCAAACGTTAAGGATTTAATTTGAAGTTTGAAGTGTTGTTGTTGTGAATTTTCTTTATAATTTTAATAAATTTACGGCAAGATTAATTTAATAGTGATGTTAATTTTTTTTAAAAAAATTTAAATAATTAATTGCAGCTAATCAAATTTTTTAATTAATAAATTAATTTTTTTTTATCTTTTAGACTTTGTATTATTTGATATTATTTCTAGGGCTCAAATTTTTAAATAGATTTTTGTAATTAATATAAAAAAAAATATTAGCTATTACTAAAAAATTTTTAATAATAAACTAATATAAATATAATAATAAATTGTAATAATTAAAAATCTAATTATTTTCTATTTTAACTATGTAAATTTCTGTGGTACTTATTGTATTTTTTTAAATTATTAACATGATTAAATTAAAAAAATATATTAACCAATTAATTTTGACCAATTATTATTTTATAAGTAAGAGTCAAAAATAAATCATTGTAATTTTAACTTTAAATTTTTAGATTAAAAAAGACATAAAAAATAAAAACAGTTAAAGATTTACAAACATTAATATAACTCTCTGCAATATTTCAAATTAATATAACAAACATTCTTAATTTACTACTAACTTATTCAAATACTTTAGCTATAGCTATTTTTTTAGCTATAACTTACACTTAAAATTTTTTATCAGCAAAAAGATAAACAACTAAAATTTTACATAACCTATAAATTGTTTATACCCTACAAAATCACAATACAGAATTTAAATCTGGAATCTTGACGAATTCTGAAGGTAATGTTTTTTCTAAAATCCACTGTTTTTTTTTAGACTTTTTATCAATTTCACGCTTCAAATAAAAATAATCTATATGATAAAAAAATCAACTAAATAAGGTAAAATAAAGTTTTAAATTTAATTTATTATGTATTTATATAAATTTTATAGTTAATGTCACAAATATTAAAATCTTTTAACAAATAAACTTAAGTATAATTTTAGTTTAAAATAAAGTTAATGTTACTAACATAGTAACAAATTAATTTTACTGCAACTTTTCATTTAATAGTCTAATAAATAATTAAAATTAAATTTTTTTTAAACAAAAGATTTAAAAATTTGCATATTTTTATTAATAATACAAAAATTAATAATAAATTGATGTAAATTAAGCTAAATTTACTACAATAAATAATAGAATGTTTAACCCTTAAAAAACTATTGACTAATGTATCCATCCATTTTCAAATAAAAATATTTTTGTTATTTTTAATTTTGAAGTTTAAATTTTTAGTATATTTATTAAATAAACTTTGTTTATTGTTGTAAATTTTTGTAAAAAAAAACGAGGAAATCGGTAATAATTTAAGATAGGTTAAAATTTTTTTTTTTTGTTTAAGTTTGAAATACATTTAGCAAAGCATAAAAGAATTTAATCCAATATAATTTTTCTATTGCTGATTTCATATTTAAATAAAAAGTTCCAAAAGTTTACTCAAAAGGAAAGAAATTGCAAAAAACGCTATTTAAAAAAACGAGATTAAGTAGACTTGAAAAAATCTAAAGATAAATATATTATAAAAATGATTTTAAAAATTAAATCCTTAAAAGAAATACCAATGGTCAATCACTAAGTTTAAAATAAATAGAACTTGTGATTATGTTGAAATTGAATAGCAATAATACAATAAAAAAAGATTAATTAGAAAGGGTTAGAAACTGCGAAAAACCATAGATGATCTCTAACTTGAAAATCCAACAATACTTCTCTTAAAACTTTCTAAGTAAATAAGACATAGAATCATATATGCAGACAATAATAAAAAGTACTATACAACCATATGCTTTAACAAAGATCATTTAAGTTTCAACTTTTGGAAAGTTAACTTATGCCTAAATTATTTTGTTATTTTGACTAAAATTTAATTTTAAAAATGCAGTCTTTTTCAAAATATAATTCTAGTGATAGTAATGAGGATGATTTTTTTTATTCAAAAATTTTCCAAATTTCAAGTACAAGTGATATGTCTGGTAATGATAATGATTTGCAATCAGAAAATGAAGATTATGATGATGTTTTTCCTGAATTTGAATCTTATAAAAAATTTAAAATCTAAGTGAAAACCCTTTAATTTTTAATTTTCAAACTGGAACAAAAGTTTCTGGTTTATCATTATATCTTACATTGAATGAATCAATAGAATATTTAAATTATTTTTTACTAATTTTTTAATAGATCATATAGCTAATAAAACTAATTCTTACGCCAAAAAAAAAATAAACAATTTAAATTTATTAAAAAATTCTATCTGGAATAGTTCGGTCAATTTAACTAGCAAAGAATTAGAAGCATTTTTAGGTCTTATTGTAAAAATGGGAATTGATCATCTACTTAATATATAAAAATACTGGTTAGTAAATCCGAATTCCAGCCATTTATTTTTCAGCCAAGTCTTTAGTAGGAGACGTTCCAAACAAATATTATGGATCAATCTTAATGGTACTTTAACTGCTAATCAACCGTATCATGATTTAAATACAAAAACAAGAAAAATCAGTTATTTCTTAAATCATATTCAGTTAAATTTTACTCAATATTTCATACCTAGTAAAAACATTTTTTTAACAGTTAACTCAAATAAACCAACAAAATGGGGATTAAGAGTATGTGTTTTAGTAGATTCTGAAACTGGATACACATATTCTATTTTGCTTTATTTTGGTAGTTCAACAACTAATTTACTAGAATCAAGTTTATCAATTAGTTTGAAAATCCCTCTTAAACTTGTAAGAGATCTTGTTGAAAAAATACCAGGTGCTCAAAGATATCATCTTTACGTAAATGGATATTTTACTAGTGTATAACTGGCAAAAGAACTTTTAAAAATAAAATGCTATTTAACTAGAACGATTAAAACCAATAAAAAAAATGTACCTCTTGAATTAAAAAAACCTAAATTAAAAAAACATATTTAGTTTTTAAAAACAAAGAAATAAAACGTACTGACAATGCTTTCTACCTGTGGAACTACTCAATTTATAAACATTGAAAAAAATTCTAAAAATAAAAATTATATAATTAATAAACCAGTAAAAGTTACCGATTATAATAAAAATATGGCAAGTGTTGACTTGGCTAACAAATATGCAACACCCTACTGCTTTTTAAATAAATCATTTAAATGGTGAAAAAAGTTTCTGAGGATTTGAAATATACATTGTAAATACATAAAATAGATTGTAAAATTAAGAATAAGGAAATTATAATGCATCTCAAGTTTTGTGAAAATATAATTTTCCAATTGGTGAATAATTTTTCACTACCTGAGATAGAAATTGTAAAAATACCTGTTATAAAAATAAATTAAGCAATAAATTTCAATCTATTAATAAGCACAATACATGCAGAGATCGTATAGTTTGTTCTAACCAATCTACAAAAATTAAATTACAAATTTTGCGACTTATTTAAAACTCTTATTTATAAAATTTTATTTTAAATTTTAAGATAAAACTTTATAAACAAGCGTCTAAAATGAATTAAAACCAAGAGTTTTAGGCCTAATATCTTAAAAAAAAATATTTTGTGATTTAGCAAATATTAATATACTTATATATTAATTTTATTTACTTATTTCAAATCAATATAATAGGTATTTTTATTTTAACAGCAATTTATTTAAACACTACTCTAAAAAGTAATTTTAATAAAAACGTATTGGTCCTGACTAAGGTACAGACTTAAAATTGTTGAATTGCAAAGTATTAAGATGCATTCAATATATCTAAATCAAAATTACCATGTATATATTATGCATATGTTAAATAATCCTAATATATTTTAAATTCTTAAAATTTTCGTGATTTGTATAGAAACTATAATAAATTTTTTTTCAAAAGCTATTTTGAGGTTTGTGATTTACCCAACATTTCTTATACCCTTTGACTTAGACGACCGTCTGTTTCTTAACATATGGATTAAAGCTTTTTATAATAAAAGAAAATCCCTGCACACTTAAACAGTGCAATGCATTGTTTTCTGCTTATAAGAACAATTGTAAACTGGTTGATTTAGGTTTTAAAATTCATTGTATGTTACATTTTATTTATATTATCTTTCATATCTTATTTTTTGACTTCAATTCTTCTTGCTTTATTTTGTTTTAAAGTTGATCTTACTTAAGTGATCCAAGAACCCGACCAACGGTAATTCTTGTGTCCACTCTAATCATTCTTTATTAAATTCTAACAAAATAATATATACTTAACAAATACTAAAAATCTAAAACGTTAGTTTAAACAAAATTAAAAGAATATTTATAAGTAATATATATTTACAATTTTTTTAACAAATAAAAACAAACTTACTACTGAAAATATATCAGAAAAATGTCTATTAAATTTATTATCTTAATATAATATAATAATTTTAAAAATATTAGTTTTGAATTTGATTTAAAATTTTTTAAGTTATTTTAAAAATACAAAAAAAGTTTAAAAAAAAACTAAAATATTAATAAAACCAACTTTTATTTTATCATAATATTGTTAAATTATGACTTAATAAACAAAACAAAATTTTCATTATATAATTAAAAGTTTTTGAGAGTAGATACAATGTAGTAAATAATAATAATTATGTTTTTGTATACCGTTACTAATAATATTTAATATGTTAAAAAAAGGCATTTAGATTTAGGATATTATAAAAATAATTTTTTTTGACATTTGAGAGAAATTGTTACTGAAAATAAAGAGAATTTATTGATACAGATCTTAGAATATTTTTTATTATCAAGACTTTTTTAGAAGATTTACTTAAACATTTCAAAATTATAATAACAATTGAAAACTTTTTGTCTTTAATCCAAAAAAGTACAACTTTAAATAAGAATTTGATGAAGTAAGTTTTTTTTTTACTAAAGTTCATTATCCATAAAAGAAATGTGTTAAGATTTTAATTAAGAAAAATTTAATCTTTAATATTAATCAAATATTTTTTTTTGTCTACTTTGTGATGAGTATTACGGCAGCTCACTTTATCGACATAAATAGAAATTATGTATAATATTATTAATAATTATAAAGCACATGCTCAAAAAAAACTTTTAAGCATATAGTCAAGTTTAAGTGTTTTTGATAAAACTTAATTTAATGTTAAAAAAAAAATTTAAATTTGCAAAAAAATACGTCCTTTTTTTATTTTTATTAAACAAAAACAACAATTTATTTTATTTAAATTCATAAAGACAGATTCCAATAATATATGTAATTATTATTTTATTAACCAATTTAAAAAACTAGCTTTCTATAAAATGACAATTTTTTTGAATAGTATTAAAAAATTTATTGTTAATATACTACTATCAATAGTAATATTTTTTTATTAAAATTTTACCATTTAACTAAAAAAAAATTTAAAAGACGGTTTATTTTTTATTATTCAAGTTTCTTTACTGAAACACTTGATATAGGACAACCACTTATAAAGTGAACACATTTTAAAACATTGCATAAATACTCAGATAAAACATTCAAATAAATAATTTGTTTTGAGACAAATAAAAACATATTGTAGCTAACAAAACATCAAATATTACTTTTCTCTTTTCTTTTAAAAAAAATAAAAAATATTAAAATGAAATTAAACTAAATTTCAATTTAATGTCCTTTAGTTATATTTTGTCATTTAAATACAAAATATTATCTAAATATATATGTACGATTAAAAAAATAGATAAATATATATAGTACAATATATTATAAAAATTATGTTTTTGATATTTAATTTACAAAATAAATACAAATATTAAATCTTATTTATACTTTCAATTTATAAAAATTCATAATTAATTTTAATTTAAGAATTTTTAAATATGCATATTTATAATAATTATGGTGAGATATTTAAGTACGTGATATTTAAATTCACAACTTTTGTCTTTAAACAAATGAGTTGATTTAAAAAATTAAAAATAATTAAATTGTTTACAGCACTTATCTTAAATATATAACCAATAATATTTTTTTTAGTTCAAAATTTAAAAAACATTAAAATAATAAACAAACAAACAAATTAGCATATATTAAATTATATAATAAATTTAATATTTAAATTTTATAAAAAAAATAAGATAATATGTATGAATCTAAATTAAAAATTACTTTGATATGTATATATGTATAAAATGTCGCATCCATTTCTTTATTAATTTAATTTAAGGTGACTACAGATAAAAATTTAGATTATTGCAGGATTCTTAACCGAGCAAGTGCTTTCTTTCAACTGCCGCTCGTATCCTCTTCCCTTTAACACGAAGTGTTTCAGACATGAGTATCAGACGAGACCTTTACCACGCTGCAAAGTAAAAGGTTGCGGATATCACAAACACCACATAAAACTTGCATAAAATAAAGCAATTTATTTATACTAATTTTTTGATTATTAATGCTAATAAATAAATTAAAATAATATGTGAGTAAAATTTTAGATTTACGTGTAGTTTCTTTATCAAATCAAATCAAAAAATAAGATTAAATTTTGATTTGGAAAAAATGCAAAGATTACATTTGATGAAAGTTATAAATAAATTTTACATAAAAAATTAGTTAAAAATAAATTACATAATTTAAAAAAAAAAAAATAAATAATTTTGCATTTTTATATATAGTTAGGTAAAAGTTTTGTAGAAATTTTAAATTTTTTATAAACTAAATCAAAAAAATTTAATAGTTTTTTAATTTTTAATTTGCGATGATAATTAAATTAACACAACATGTTTAAATTGCAAATTTTTTATTAAAATAATCTTGAAAAATCAAGAAAAATATAATTTTTATAAATCTATTTATTTATTATGAATTTAGTCATCTTTTTTCTTTAATTTTAAGATTAATATTAAATAAAGTTTTAAATTTTTATAAAAAAAATATTAAATACATTGTATTGTAATATAACAAAATCCTGTCAGTTAAGCAATTCGCAATTCCTCTTGAAAAAGTGGTTATTTTTAACTGTTTTGTAATTTCGAAAAATTGAAAAATAAAAAAAAGGATTACAGACCTAATTTGTGATTATTTAAGAGAATTCTTGATTAAAAATTAAGGATCACTTCAATTGTCTTATAAATTAATTTACGCATATATTATCAATATTATTTATAAAACAAGTATAAAAATGTTATTTCGTCTTTAAATTTTTTTTGGATTTTATAATAAAACTTTTGTATTGATTTAAACAAAAATATATAGTGTCACTAGATTTATAACTTCTGTAAAAAAAAAAAGTAAAATTTTTTTTTTTAAGAATCAACTTTTTGAACCAGAAGTTAAATAAATTGTTGTTAAAATTTAACTACTTAACATAATCACTTAAAATTTGATAAATAAATAAATTAATGTTTGATGATTCTTAAATTATTTTTTTTTTTTCCTAGTAAATTGTTAAAACGGGATTTACCGACACATTGCTAAAACAGCTGTATTGTGGTTTAGGTTTAAAAAGAAATAGTTTAAAAAGGGCAAACGGCACTTGTGACTCTTTGCACCTTTACATTGTACGACTTGTGTCTGTTAGATTTGATACGTGTATTTATTGTTCATATTTTTTGTTCTGTATTCCTTAAATTAAATTTTATTCAACTAGTTATGACTTCTGATTCTTTATTGGCTGAAATTAGCGATTCAGCTGAGATAACTTCTCAACAAAATTTTAAATTTTTGAACCACTTTTACACAAATTTAAAAAAAATATTAGTTTTTTAACTTTTACTAAATTTTTTTTATAATTTTTACTCAATAATAATTAAAATTGTAATGAATGTTTATAAAAGTAAAAAAAAAAATAAAGTGAAAAAGATTGTAAACATATGTAAATGACTAGCAATTTTTTATACTTTTGCGTAAAGGTTAAAAAGAAAGAAAATGTCTTTAGTTTCTAAAAAATTCGGATAAACTACAAAAAAAAAAAAAGTTATTAAAGGCTAGATATACATCTGGTTATTTTGGTAAAGGTGCAGAATGTCAAATGTGTTATGATTCAGAGTTTGATATTTTAAATTTATTTAAAATTAAGAATTTTAGATTAGGTTTAAAACAAAGGAATTCAAAACAAAATTTTTATGTGGATTTTAAAACTTTTAAAAAAGTATTGAAATAATTCAAAAATTTTTTTTTGTAGACAAAATAGTAAATTATAAATTTGTTTTTTAAAAATATTAAAAAATTTTGTTTATAGTAAATAATAAAAATATGATATTAAGAAAATTTTTGTTACTAAATTAATATCAAAAAAATCTACCACAAAAAAGTTCATATTAATACAGCATCAACGGAGTAAAAAGGATTTAAAAAAAATGTTATTAAATAATTCATAAAGTGTCAAAATGTATTTAATAAACTTAAATTTAATTAATAAAAGCTTTATTATAAAATATTCAATTATGTAAAAAAAAAATTATTGTAAATAACATATAAATAATTATCATTAAAATAATTATTTTAAAAATTTGCAAATTAAATAAATAATATTATGTCATTATTCATAAATGATGGCATATAAAAGATTTATTATTTTAATTGTAGAATTATAAGAAATATATATATATTAAAATTTTAATGTTAATATTAAAAAAAAACTAATAAAATTTGTGTATTGCCTCAGTATTGATTTATATTACTACAAAGAATTTATATACAAGAACTTTTCTAAATAAAACAAATTATACCATCCACACTCTACTAGTGTTTAATGAGCACTGTTTTTTATAAGACAAAGCCCAATGTAACAAAGGGAGATTATGGTAAACCCCACAATCTAAGAAGCAGACTTATGGCAAGTCATTGTCAGTCTGCAGTGCGCTTAAGTGTCAAACATAAGAAGGCACTATAATTTGTTGCATTGTATTAGAGATACTTGTATTTGCATTAGTTAATAGTGGTTTTCGAGTGCTGTAAATCTGTCCTGAATTGTGTAAACATTTTTTGATTTTATTTTAAGTGAAAACGCTAATGGATGGCGTTGATAGATAGCACTTAGCAATTTAATCTACCATCACTTTTCATTTGTTATTTATGAAATAAAAAATGAAATTTTAGACAACTAAAACAGCAAATCTGAAAACAGATGAGTTAAATTAAGTAAAGGAAATTCCGGTATACTAACTTTAGATATTGTAAATTTAAAATATATAGTCCTTGGTATGCTATATATTTCCTTATTTTTTTCTATTTAACCTTTTAATCGGATGTTAAATTATCGTTTAAATACAAATAACTTATATTTAAGAAAAAAAAAATTGTCAAAAAACGCACAAATTTTAAAGAATCATATTAAAAAAAATTAGTTTAATAAAATAACTTTTTTTTAAACAAACTTGTCTAAAAAAAAAAATTTTAGTGATAGAATACTATAAAATTCAAATTAAAAGTATTAATTAGTATAAAAATTAACATAATTTTTTTATACAAACTATTTGAATTTAAAACATTAATATATTTTAATAGAAAGATAATTGAAAACAACAAATAACTCCTGTAAAAGATTCTTTGTTGCATTACATTTTTCAAAAAAATTTTATTTGCTTTTTTTTTTCAAACTATTTAATAAATTAATTAATTTATTATTCCTATATTTAATTACAATAAATTTAAATTCTAAAATAATTTTAAAACAATAACTTTTGTAATTTAATAATTTATTTAAAGTTAGATAGAAAATACAAAGTTATATTTGAAATATTAGTAAAATGTTATCTTTTTAATAAACTAAAAAATATCACAAAAGTATAAAATAAAATTACTGTTTTACATTATATTTTAAATTTAAATATATAAGTTTAAAAATTGCGTTTTATTAGATAACTCCTTAATATTAATTTAAAGTAGTTTAATGTGTTTTGAAAAAAAAAACAGTTTATTGTAAAGTTTGTAGTAAATTCGAAAGAAGATATCTGCCGAATTTGATTCTAAGACTAATATGCTAAATCACTTGCGTTTGTTACAATGACTAACATGAGAGTCACTTAGTGATTCAACCAATAT
This sequence comes from Pyemotes zhonghuajia, assembly GCA_025170145.1. Taxonomy (NCBI): domain Eukaryota; kingdom Metazoa; phylum Arthropoda; class Arachnida; order Trombidiformes; family Pyemotidae; genus Pyemotes; species Pyemotes zhonghuajia. The sequence goes on along the minus strand of CM045846.1, from coordinate 8,900,665 downwards.
TTCTGTAACTCTTTACTTAGTGAAAGGATTATTAAAGTAGGGCTAAAAGCCATGAATTAGAAAAATAATTTACCATAGCATATTTTGACTATGATGTAATCTTTTTGAACACCTCGTTTTTTCTAGAGAAAAGAAAACGAGTTGCTACATTACACTTAATTTGTAAAGTTACAACAAAAAAGTTGCTCTTAAAATCTTATAACTTCCTAACCTTTAATTTGATAATAAAGTGCGATCTCTTTGAGACCGTCATTATCCGTGTCCACTTTTATTTATTTTAAAGTTAGGTTAAACCCAATTTATTTACAACAAGTTTATGAAAATAGTAAATCATAATTAAGATTTTGAAAATAAAGATTAGTTTGACTAATCAAGATGACCATTTTTTGAATTTTAAACTGATGAATAAAAATTGTAGTGTCTGGTTATTCTCTTTGTATTATTCCTTTTGTTTATATTTTGGATTTCTTTGTATTAAGTAATGACGAGAGAGTCATTACTCATATTAACTTGAATTGACTAAAGTGTAACTAATTGTCATAAAACTTTAGTGAAAGAGTGTAAATTATTTGACAGTTCTCTTTTTGATTTGAAGTAAATCAGTCTGCCTGAAATCTAGTTATTTTTGAGCCTTAATAAAAATCCTGAAAATATTCTTTTAAAATTGTAGACTTCCTTGAAATAAGAAAAGTAAGCACTACAAAAATTTAATAACTAAATTTTTTAATATTTTATGAAAGACGCAAAAAGAACCTTGATTTTCACGGTAAAAAATTTACTTCCCTAGTATCGGTTTATTTGTATTTTGTAGTATTTTTTATTTTTAAAATATAATGTTGAGGCTCCTAATTAATGGAAGCTTCATCCATACTCACGTTAAGTACACTTTCATTAGTTGGATTTATTACAAACATATTTTTGTCTTAGTAAAGAAAAACAATTTAACAAACTATTCTAAGCACAAAATCAAATTTTAATAATAGGCTGAATTTATTTTAAACTATAGTTCAACTTTACGTCTTCTCTGTGGATCTCTGCATTTAAATACAGAATATTAAACAAAGAATAATCTTCATAGACAAAAATATTAAACCATATTATCCCTTAATATTCTATTGTAATGTGCTAAAAAAAATATAAAAGTATTAATCTGGACATTACCAATGTAACAATACCTTTACTTAAGCTAAAATATAAAAGTTAATTAATATAAATGCGAAAAGTCATAAAACATCTTTTACACCTTATATATTTATTCAACATATAATAATAAAAAAAATTCTAAACTGGTTGTTTTCTATATTTATTTTATTTCTTAACAGTATTTTTAATAAAAATTTTTAAAAAAATTTAATAAATAAAATAGTAAAAAAAATAATCCATATTAAATAAATTTTCACAAATTTAATTAATTGTAAAAAATTGCCTTAAATACTTAATAATTTAAATTTATTTATAAAATTTTATAAATTGACAAAAAAAAATACAAATAAATTAATCTTTTGCACTTCAAAACGAGCTGTATGGCGCCCAACTTTTGTCAATTTTACATTTCATAAGGTGCCGTACGGCTTCAAATTTTTTTTAATTGTTATATTTTTTTTTATCATTTTTAAATAGAAATTTTTAATACTTTTAATAATTTACGATTTTGTCTACAAAAAAGAAGAATTGTTTTAAATTGTAATGTACAGTTACATTAAGTTTTTCATATATTTTAATATTTTTTTTAAAGTATTAAAATTTATATAAAAACTTTGTTTAAAAACCCTTTCTCATCTAAACGAAACATTTTAAAATTTTAAAATTTTCTAGAATTACTCAACTTTAATTTAGTTATATATCAAATTTTAAGTGATTATGATTAGTTTAATTTTAACAACAGTTTATTTAATTTCTAGTTTAAAAAGTTGATTTTCAAAAAGTGCTGTAAAGTTACTGCTAAATATATGAAAAAAAATTCTGAAATAAAAAAAGGTTAAAGTATAAATTTTTAATTTAATTTGATAGATAAATGACAAAAATATTTAATATTTTGAAACTTTTATAAAACAGAAAATTTTTAAAAAATAAAATATAGATTTTCTTAATAAAAATATGAATTTTAGATTCAATAAATAATCGTTTGGTAATATAACTTTCAATAAAATGATGCTTTAAAAAAATTCAATAGCATATTATGTTAAAAGAAAAAAATTTTTATTGATAAAAAATTATTTACGATGGTTCAACTTATTAATTAGCAATATCATTTTGTGTAAATTGTTTTGGGTTACCTATTTCATAGTAAAAAAAAATTGAAAAAAATAATAATAACAAATATAAACATAAAAACTTTTAATCATAAAAAAGTTTTAGTTTTTTAATTTTATTGAATAAAAAATTTATAAAAAATAAAATTTGCTTAAAAATAATATTTGAATAAAAAAGAATTGTATTAGATTATATAGTGCAGTTTGCAATTAATTGTAATGAGGATACGTTTAGAATCAATTATAATGTAAAATTTACTAATTATATGTATAAAAGTATTATAAATCAAAATTTTTACTAAAAACGATGAAACTAATAATAAAAAAATAAAAAAAAAATCAATTTTTAGAAAACGTATATTAATTAATATTTAAATAAATAAATGTCAAATCTATAAAAAAAAAATTAAACTAAAATTATTAAATATAATATTTTTTATTAGTTTAAATTCTAGTTATTAATAAATAAAAAAGAGTTATTAAAGTAATTATTAATATTTTGTTATGATGTGAATTTTGTAGAAGTAAAATTGTAAGACTATGACTTAGTCCAGATTCCAGTAGAAAATCTTTGCGATTGCAGAACATTTACCGACTTGGATGAAGACTCAAGGTTAGGTGATCTGCGTCACCATGTAATGACTAATTGTGTAATTTATTTAAGAGATAAATCTTAAAACTGGTCAAATTGTTAGGTAAATGTAGGAAAGTAGAGACATTCCTCGCCACATTTACCATGAAAAGTCTTGTAATCTTAATCCGGTGACAACGACCAGGGTAATAGTTCATCTCATGACTAGGCTCAATGTCGTATAGAGGACAAATCCCGGGTATAAATGGAACTATCTTTCTTTAATAAAAACCAGTACACAAGATTCTTTGGCCCGACCAACGGTAGCCGATTGATCTTGCATTAAATTCACAAAATCGCGTTCGTTTTCATTTTATTTAAAACTTTACATCAGTTAAAAAAATATAAAATTTTTAATTATAAAAAAAAATAACCTAAATTAAAAATTGCCATGCCATAATTTTTTAAAATATACATTTAAAAAATTTAATTTTTATATTTAATAAGAAATAATTTATGTAATTTTTATTCATTAGTATAGAAAATATCAAAGTGAAATATTAAAGTATTAAAAACTAATTATGACAATTTTTTTTTATTAAATTTTCTGTAAATAAAGTTGAATATTATATATAACTAATTATTAAATTTTATTATTTAATCTTGAGATGTTTTTTTTATTGAGAACTTTTTTTAAATTAAAAACGTTTACTATAAATCTAAAAGATATTAACCAAAAACCTCAATCTTTAATAAAATGATCTTGTTCAAGAATCATTATATCAAAAATTATTGAATCGATAATTTTTTAAAAAGTTTTATTTTTGTAAAGTAAGTAATATAAATTTTTCAGAAATTTAATCTAAACACATCAAAATTCGCTAATTTATTAAAAAAATTAAAAAAATTGAAAGAAATATACATAAGATAACTTAGTTTTTTTTTCTTCAAAAAAACAAAAATTTATATAATTTTATTTTTTTTTTGTTCAATTTTATTTTTTTCAATTAAAGTTACTATTATATTATGTAAAAATCATATTTCACAGTTATTTTTTATTAAAAATTTTATATTTAATTTATTTATTAATTATTCTAATTATATTAAATCTTTTTTTAAATTTTTTAATAACTAAGTTTAAAATGAGTAATATTAAAGAAAATAATTATATAATTTTGTTCAATTAAATTTTATTTAATAATAAATATATCAATTATGTACATTAATTTTATAAAAAAAAATATGTTTTTGTTTATATTTTCAAATTAAAACACGTTTTAACAAAAAGATAATTTAAAATTATTATACAAAAAAATAAATATGAACACTATTTTCGATCATTTTACCACTATTTTTAATTATTAAACTAATTATTTTTTTGTTAGTTTTTATTAAATTTTTTATTATTTTTTCTAATTATTTTATTGTAAAAACATTTAAAGTTAATCTTTTTTTAAACAAAATATTGAAATATTTTTATGGATTTTAAATTGGATGATTTCGTGAGATAAAAATTTTAAAACTTTTTTAAAAAGTAGTCGATTCAGTCTTGTTATATTATCAAAGTATTGTTATGCGTATAAATAATATTATTGTTTTTTTATATTTTTTGGATTTTAAAATGATAAAAGTTTTTACTAATTTGCAATAAATTAATAATCTTTATTTTTAAACAAATAATAAACACTTTAACTTTAATTATTAAATAGGTTACAATACTTTTATTATACTTATTTTTACTTTTATTTTAATATTAAAAAAAAATTAGTTTTGCTTTTAATTATCAAAATATTACATTTTTTTTTATGTAAATTTATATAAATTTTATTTTTTAAACATTAAAAAATGTTAATTTTATTTTTTTAAACTAAATAAATAAAATATTTATAAATAACAGAAACGATCAAGAAGGCAACACAATAGTTTTGATACAACTATGTTAAAACACTGCGAATTTTATTTGCTTTCAATGTTTTGTTTTAGTAATTCTTGTTTTTTATTCCAAAAATTAAATTCTTGTTTATAAATCTAACTCTCTGTTTTTATTACTCAATTTATTATTAATCCCAACTATAAAAATTAATGTCTAATATACACTCTAGTTTTACACTTTTTTTTACTGTCCCTCTATTTTTTTTTTTTTTTTTTTTTATTTCATTGTTTATTTTTTGTTTATTATGATATTTTAGTCATGAATTACTATTTTGTATGATACAAACTTTAATATTTAGAAAACCTAAACCTTAAACACTTCTTTTACCAACCTTGAAGTAAAAAAAATAGTTTTGATTCCTCTAATGCTAACTTCTTCAAATTTTTTTAGTAGATCAAACAAAATGCTTTTAAATTTTAAATATATATTTGCATAGAAAACTGTTTATATAATAATAAACTTTTTTTTCATTAAAACAATGGTTAATTTTTCTAGCTTCAACGTATGTTTATTTAAGTTTGCTTTTTTACTATGGCTCAAGAATATACCGGTTTAATTTTTCTCCCAGAAGTTTAGCAAATATGCTGAAATTTTAAAAGATTTTGAAAAAGGTTATAGTTATATCTTTTTGCTCATAAGGTTGTTAAAAAATTTTTACACAAATTTACGTTTTTTATAAAATGTTCAATATAGAATTCTTCAAAATTGAGTCAATTTCTATTAAGAAAATAAAGTTCACTTTTAAAGCACTTAATATTGCCTTTATTGCCATAAAAAATTATTTCACATCTTCTTTGATAGAAATTCTCTCACATGCCTTTTTTACTTTTAACTAACTTTAAAATTCTATATTTTTTTTTTCCAGGCTAAATGTCTATTATTATAACTATTTAAAGAAGTGATAATAGTAAATGTTTTACTTTAAAATATGAATAAAAACCTATTTTTAATTTTTGGATTTCTTTCACATTTATGGCTAATCTTAAAATAGCATCTTGTTCTGAAATACATCTACTAAGTTTTTGCAATGATAAAATTTTTTTATACCAAAAATGCCCAACTTTTCTTTCTTACCTTTAAAAAGATGGTTATAACAACCAAAATTTTATCCACGTTAACACCATAGACTTTTTTTCTATTACAGTAAAATATTCTTTTCAAAGAGAACTCTCTCATTTTTTGTAATATTTTCTTTTGTAAGATCTTTTAATCAAGTCTTGATTTTTTGAAATTTTTAGTTTACCAATATACGAAAAAAGATTTTATAGAATATTCAGTTATAAGAATATTTCGTCTAGATAAAAATACAAAATTCACAAATTAAGAATTTAAGCAAATCCTTTGACAACATTCGACAATACTTAAATTAGAATTGTTTTTTCAAATAAAAACGATTTTTTAAATAAAATTTTTTTATTTTTTAGTTTTTATCATTTATATACTTTCTTTTATTAAAATTTTAAAATTATGTTTTATTTTTTTTTAAATTCTAAACATTAACAAATAAAAATAAATAAATAAAAATGTCTAGCATAAAATACTTATTAAACTAAATGTAATTTTTTTTACTAAAAAATAATAAAAATACTAAAATTTAATAAGATATTGCTTTTACTTATCCTATTTTATTATTTAAACTTAGAAATCAAGTATTAATTAAAAAAATATGTTCAAGTATTTATATAAAATGAATAGAATTGAGTGAAAAAGGTCTCAAATTATTTAATTTATTGTCTAAACAATAGGATTGAATTCGTTTAGTTTGATGAAAAAAGTTATTGTGTATATATTTTATATAAATATTATGTGACATAAAGTATTTGTAAGTAAGCATAAACTTTTTTTTTAGTAAACAGAGAGTAAATGTTATAATTTTTTATTATTTTACTAAGAAAAATGTCTAAATAACTGTTTTTGTAAATAAAAAAAAAATTTTGTTTAATGTGAAATAAATATAGAAAAAAAATAAACAAAAATTGTATAAAATAAATAATATAAAAATAATATTTAATATTAATTAACATAAAAAATTTTGCTAAATTTATTAAATCAATACTAAATATATAATTTTAAGTTTAAATTTAAGTAGTAAATAATAAAAAAATAAAATTATAACAAACGTTATAAATGTAATTAAATGTAAAATTTAAATTAAAAACAAAAAATAATAATTTATTTTGGAATTTTTTGAAATTAACAATTCATCAACAATTGCATCTACATTGTAAATAGGTGTAGTTTATAAAGAAAGAATTTATTATATAACTTCTATTGAATTTTTTTAAAAATCAAATTTTTTTTATTAAAACAGAAAAAAAGATATATATGAGTTATTATTCAATATATATTACAAAAAAAAAAACACAGAAAGCGTTTTTTTCAAAATGATAATAAATTACAATTAACTAATTAATAACACTACAAATATTATTAAAAATAACAAAAAATAAATGCGTATATTTCTAATTGCTTATTAAAATATGTATAACTCAACGCCTTTCACAATAAATAAATTTATTTGCTTAACAAAGAGTTGTAAGAAATCTTACAAACCATTTTTAAATAACAAAATCTTTTTAATTTTTAAGCTTAGATGTTGCAAAAACAAAGAAATTGACAATAATATAAGATTAAATTTTTTTTTTTGTGCTTAAATATGAATAGTGTTCAGCATAATATTAAAGTATTAATTTCAATAGAATTTTATAAACATCCTTTATACTAATTTCAAATTAAAATGTGAAATTGTTTGTTGAGAGAAAGGAAAGTATAAGATAAATTATTTTATAAAGACATGAGGTTATTTGAAGCAAATTTAGAAATAAATCTAAATTTCAAATTTCAAACCTAATATATTTTAAATTATAATTTTAATTACTAAAAATAATTTTTTTTTAAATTTCTAATTAGCTAGTTTAGCGAAAATTCTGTATTTATTAATAAATCAGAACTTGCCAATTTATAATTATTTTAGTTTTATATATTAATAACCAAAAAACAATAAAAAAAATTTTAAAATTAGCAGACATTAATATACTTATATACTAAATTTTAAATCAATATAATAAGTTTTTTTATTTTAAAAGCAGTTAAATTAAACACTAACTTTAAAAGTAATTTAAATAAAAAAAAACGTGTTAGAATTGTATATCCGAAAATGGTTAAAAATTAAAATTAAAAATGATTTATATTTAAAATATGCAAACTTAAGTGATTTAGTGAAAAAATTTTGCAGTTTAGTTTTTTTTTAGTTTTAAAAAATATTATGACTACAGCATTAATAGACCATTTAATTTACAAACTTGCATTATATATCTTATAAGCTTGTTTTTTAAATAAAGATCAAATTTTTAAATTAATAGAAACTTTGTTATTACTTAAAAAAACTATGTATTAACACTTCTAAATAAGCTACTTTAATTGGCGGAAATAGAATAATTGTTAAATAAACTATAAACTTTTTTATAACAAAGGCACGAATTAATTTTTTTACTATTTTTTGGCGTAAAAAAAAAACCCAAAAACTTTACTGTCAAAAATAATGTAATTATGTTTTTTGTATCATACAAGTTTTTAAGAACGAGAATGTGTCCAAATAAATATTCTTAAAAGTTAAGTGATATAAGAGTTTACTAATAAAATAAATCTGGCTATAAACAAAAAACCAAGTAATTTAGTTACTAATAAGGTTTTTATAAATGTAAACCCGCTTTTGTACCAAAAAGAAAATTCGAAAAATTAATTCTAGACAAAGATATGATTTAAGCGGTATGTAAAATTTTTTTTTTCAAGATTTTGAATCAAACAGAAAACATCATCAATAATGCCATAAATAATACAACTCTGTTTCAAAAATAAATATAAAACCATTTTAAATAGTATTTTTTTAAAGTCAATTTTTTTAAAAATAGTCCTTTAAAAAAAACGCCACAAAAACAAAAGACATAAGAATGTCAAAAAGCAATAAAACAAATGGTCAATGCCAAGAAACTATTCATAACTGTTGGTGACAAGTAAATTTTTAAATAATGTCAAATTAACATTGTCTTAAATTTTGAAAACCGATTTTGTTTTCACAAAATGTATGTTTTTTTTGTAAAAAGACTTCAAAAAAAATGTATAAAGACGTAAAAGAATTTAAAAACTGTGTTTAAGACAGGTTTATTAAGAGAAAAATTCTATTTAAAAAATTTAAAAATAAATAAATGTATTTCTTTAAAATTAAAAATTTTTATGTATAGTCGAAATTTTTTTCGTCTATTCTGTACAGCAAAAAGGATAAATCTTTATTTTTATTAATAACAAATTAGTAATGAGTCAACACATTTTTTTTGTGAAGAAGGGAATTTGAATTAATACAAAAAATTTGCCGGAAACTTTTGTACTTAAAAAATTACTTGAGTAAACCCTTTCAACGTTAAATTAACAAAAAAAAAATTATAAGTAAAAAATAGTTATTATTTGTTAATATTTAAGCATATTAGTGTGTTGTATTTATCATTTTATAAATAACTTGTTAAAAAATATAACGATAAATCTAGTATTACAGCAATCAAATATCTCTAGATTTTAACAGTTAAATATAAAAATAATTAAATTATTAATCTGAAATATTAAATAAATATATATATAAAATAATAATACAATTTAAATACAATTTAAAATAATAATTAAGTGAAGATAATTTTTGTTAAAATAGTTAATACAATAGCTCAATTTTTATTTATAAACATTTAAAATTCATATTCACATTAAATTGGATTAGAATTTATAGCTAGTTACAAATCTAAACTAAGACAATTAAATACTTATTTTAAAATTTAATAGGTAAAATAAAAATGAAATTAATAATAAAAACTTAAGTAACGACTGCTATATAGCAGTTTTATATAAAAAGTAAAAACAAAAATTATAAGTTATAAAAAAACTAATATTTTTAAGTTTGTTAAAATTTAAGACTATTTATTATAATTTATTATACTTACCAATAACATTTAATTTTGCCATTGTATTTAAAGTTCTAGCATATCGAAAATCAACTCTGCATCGATAAAAACCACTATCTTCTATAACTAAATTTTCAATTTTAAGTGAAAAATTTTCGGTTAAACTGAGCTTAGAACCAAATGTGTTTAATGTATTTTTTGTTTTATTAAATATATCCAAATTAGTTGAGTTAAATGAAGTAGAATTTAAATGATTAAAATGTATTTGTTTTCGTGAATAATAATTAAAATGTTTTAGATTTCTATTATTTCTAGCATCAACACTATAAATAGGTTTATTAGATTCTCCTTTATACCAAAAAACAAGTTGAATAGCATCTTCAGGCGATGATTTAGTTAAATTACATTGCATTATTAAAGTGCTACTTTCTAAAGCTTCATAATATTGGATAACTGTAAAAAAAAAAAATCATTTTAATAAAAAATAATAATTAAAAAAATAAATGATTATAAAAAACAAAATTAAATTAATTATTTAAAAAAAATAATTAAATTTAGTAAATTATTTAAATTTAAGTTAGTTTAGGTTTTAATTCAAGGTTCAAAATATAAGTTGAGTTAACTTAAATATTAACTAAAATTTTTATTTTAATAATATCTTATATATAAAAAAAAGTATTTTTAATAAATATATATTGTTTTTATTAAGTGAAATAAAAAATATAAAAGTATTTGAAATTCGTAAACATAAAACTTAATTTGCGAAATCACCAAGATTTAATACTTAGCCATATTCTAATTATTTAAGATAAGATTTTTAAAAACCATCTTATTGACATCTTTTTTAGATTTAGGTGAAACTTTTATAAATAATAAAAAAATATATTACAAAGAAACTATGACAAAAATAATATATAAGAAAATAATAAAAAAGATAGATGCTGATTCTATAGATTATGAAAATTTAAATAAAAATATTAAAATCAATTTATAAATAAGATGATGTTGCTACAAAAAAAATTTAAAAGACAGAGATTATTTCCAAATATGACTACAAAGAAAGTTGATGTAAAGATGTTTTATGACAAGGTTGACCACCCATATTCCTTGTTGAAAATATTTAAATCTTGGTATGATGCTTTAGAAACAGATAAAATTAGGCCTTTGTATAGTCTTCCGGATACTAAATAATATTACTTGGTGTACCATAAAAAGGGTTAAATTAGAGAGGCAAAAAAAAATTTGTTTACAGTTTTTTGTAAGAATCTACTTGTCTTGTTTAAAAATGCCTTTACACCACATTACAATTGTAATTCACTCAAAAAATTTTATTTTAGAAAATTAAATAAAATTTATTTTTTTGAAGACCTGCTTAATCAATTTAAGGTTATCATGATAATGGAAGTTTTTCTTTAAAAATTAGAAAAAAAATTAAGATTAAAAATACTAAGAATTTTTTAGAACATTTTATTAGTCATTCTGAATTGTCATCAAAAAATCTAGACAAAAACTAAAAAAAAGAGACAAAATCAAGTCGTAAAACATAATAGTATTAATTTATTTTAATTGCATTTTGAAAATGGAAAAAGTAAAAGAGAGCTTTCTGTTACCTTATTCCTGCAATGGGATGTTAATAATAGACACACATTATCTAAAAAAAATATTTATTTTATCAAATTATAATGAAGCTGATATTTTGGACAAAGAGGCTGATACACAAATAACTATTGAGTACAAACTACAGCTTTGTTTCACAGTAAAGCATAGAAAAATCTAAAAAGATTAAAATGGTGATGAGAGAATTTAAAGAAAAACTTAAAGCCGTATTATTTTAACTATTAAAAACTTAATGAATTAAGGGAACTTAATCTGTAATCACATCCTTTAATAGATATAATTTTCTTTACATTTAGAATATATCTACTTTATAGAGATCGACTTATAAAATATGTTTCACTAAATAGTATTTTAAAGAAAATAGAAAAAATTTAAGCAATATTCCTAAAATCATTAAATTAAACTTAAAATCTATTTAAATAAAACAGTTTTTAAACCAACGAAGTATCAATTTAATAAATAAATAATAAATAAAAAATAAATAAAAGTTTCATTGTCTCAAAAGTTATATTACTCTTTAGTTATGTTTGACTTTTTTATTAATTTTAAAAATAAAAGGCAGATTTAAAATTTTTAAAATTGAGATCTGTAACTATTTTAATCATGATGCCTTTTTATACTGTTATTAAATTTATTAAAAAAATATCTCTATTTATTTAAAACGAATGTTATATATACAGATAATAAATTTGCATTTTAAATTAAATCCTTTGACAACTGATGTTAAGTGTTAAATTAACATCATATTACCATTTTGCATATCATTCTGCTTTCAATAAACTATTAAAAAAAAAATTTTGAAAGTAAAGAAACTTATTTCTTATTATCTAAACCTTTCTTGCAAATGAAGTGCTCTTTTTTTTTTAATAATATCCCAATTTTAAAATTGTACTTATTTGAAACCAATAAGATGCACACCTTTTTTTAAAGTATTTAAAAAATCTATAAATTTTGAGATAGATAGAAAGTATCAAATCACAATCTCTATTCTTATTGTGAGATTGAATAAAAAAAAACTTTAATGAAAAATTTTCATTGCACATATCTATTTAAAGCAAAACGGTACATAATAGCTTGAATTTTTTTTTTATTTTAAGTTAATTTATTTTAATAGTTTCATTGTAATTAATTACTCTGAGTATACAGAATGTTGTAAAAACTTAATTTGTTTAGTTGCTAGGATTAAATATTAGTCATCTACTAATTATTTAAGACTAGATTTTTGAAAAAATATATTTGACAAAGTTTAATATATGAAAATTAATATATTAAAATTTTTGCAATTTAAATTTATTTTAATAAATAAAAAAAAAAATCAATTTTTTCAAATAAATTAGTCAAATAAAAAATCTAATTTGGCTGTTTTAGTAATCTTGTATTTGTAAAATCGTGTTTAAATCTTAATAAATAAAAAAGTTAAAATTCTTCGTCTTTCGTTTTCAAGTTTTTACTGATAAAAAATAAGTATCGCAACATTATGTAATAATTTAATTAATATAAATAATATAAACAATGAAAATTATTTTATAATTTTTTAATAATTTTCTTAAGTTAAAATAAACTACCAATTATTTTTTTTGAACAGTAAATATAACAAATTATAAAAAAAAATAATCGTAACCTTATTAAATCTATTAAAGTTTATTTTTTTTAGTTTAAAAATTGTAAAAGTAATTACTGTTTAGATCTGTCAATTAACAGTTTTCTTTTAAAATACTATAAATTTAAAAAAATTCAAGTTAATTTATCACTAATTTAGTAAAAAAATTTTATTTTCTTAAAAAAAACAATTTAATTATTTTTTGTCAGTCATTTTTTTAAAAAATTGCTTAATTATTTAAATTTTTCTATAAAAAATTTTTTTTTTGTTTAATTTTTTATAAGTTTTAATTGTAAAAAAAAATATTTTTTACATAATTCACTAAAATTGATTTAAAAATTTTGAAAAAATTAATAAATAAAAAAAAACATAATAAAAAATTAAATGCCACTAAAAAAATAAAATAAAATAAAAGAATTTTATATTTATTCAAAAATATTAGAAAATAATGATTTTTGTTTTGTAGAGATATACCCTGTACTTAATTCTTCTGAAAATTGAAACACCTGTTGATATTTTAATTCTACTTTTACTTAAATAAATTTGTTACAAAACCATTTTTTGGTTTATAATAACTATTGGGTTTTAATCTACCGGTATATTTTTAAAAATAAGGTTTTGCTACTTGAATAGGTTATACTTAAAACAGATTTGTGGTATACACTAAAACATTCCAAATGTTATTTAAATATAAAACCTTAATTTTGATACTTTCTGTATGATTATACTAAACACAGTTACCTAAAAATAACCTACCGTTAGTATAAATTCTGGACATTGCTGTCATAAGTAATATACTAAATGTATTATAACCAATAACAATTAAATACTTTATTAATTAGTATTTTTAATAATAGCTAATTTTTAGAACTTAAATATTAATAGAGATAAAAATTTAGTTCAATAACATATAATTATAATTATTATATTTTTTAAGTTTTACTTTAATGTTTGAATAATGATTTATGATTATTTTTTTGCACTGTTTCTAAGTGCATTTTTTTAAATTTTTTTTAAATATTAAACTGTTTTATATAATAAAAACTATGATTGAATTATATATAAAAAATATTTAATAAAATTTATTTACAAAATAGTTTTAAAATTATAGTAATGTTGTGAATGTAATTTTTAATTATAATTAAATTAACTAAGACAGAAAGAGTAGAATGTAAAACGTAAAATACTTTACTCCGATTCGACAGACTGGCTCTTGGGAGACGGTAAAGAATTAGTTATGATAAATGTCATAGATATTTGAATATTGTAACGTCGTTTTCCTTTCGACTTAAAATATAAAAGATTAAGTTACTAAAATCTATGATAATATGATTTTATGATAACTTGTTTACTAAAAAAGTAAAACCAAGTTTTTATTAATCTTTGATTTAATGGACAAAATAAATTATGGCTATTTAAATGACATAACAGAATCTATTTTAACTAAAGTTTCTAATACGTTTTAAAAAGCAGTAAAAAACAGTCTACCTTTAAATTTGATTTTATGTTAATTTTTAAACAAATATGATTTTAAGTCACTATAAAATTACCAAAATTAAAAATTAATAGTTAATAGTTTATTTGTATTTGATTATTATGAATTTACAATTTTACTTAAATGTACATATTTTGTATAAACTATTTAATTAAAATTATTTTAAAAAAAATTTTGTAATCAATAAAATTAATTTGAAGATATAGTATAACTTTCTATAAAAATAATCCTTAGAATAATCTATAAATTTTAATAAAAGCATTAAAAAAAATATGCTAAATGTTCAGATTGTCTACTAGATCGTTGTTCAGCATTTTGTAGTTTCTGTTAGATTGGACACAATGTAGTTGATCACAAAGTTCATTTACAGTATTAGACTGCAACTCAGAAAATGCTTGTCAATTTTCTTCCAAATAAATATTTACTCAGCACAAGAATTAAGAATTGAAATAAATTCAAAAAACCTTTAATTTCTTGTCCACGTCTCTCTTCTCTTTCATCACCAATTGATCACTATAAGGTCATCCTTTATGATTCTTTTTTGTGTTTGTCCTAAACACAGATGTCTGAGCAGCTGTACAACTTTGCTAATAAAACGTTTTAAGTCTTAAAGTAATAAACAAAACAAACTGACTAATTCACATAAGTATAAGAAACTATATAAATCTTCACATTAATAAAACGGTTTGTATTTCCGTACTTTAACATTAAATCTAGATTTTTGTATTTAACACTTGAATATTTAAAAAAAATATTACATTTTAATTTAAATTTATACAATAATTTAAAGACTAAATTAATTAATTAATAAAAAACAACATTTAGATAAAAAAATAAACAAAATTTTATTATTTTTTTATATTAAACCTTTTTTTATGTTAATAAAAAAAATTTTATTAAAAAAAAAATAAGCAAAATGTAAAATTAAAATAATCAACTTACCTTCTGGTTTCAAACCATTATAACCAGATAAATTTAGAAGTAGAAATAAAAACAATTGAAATATAATTGTCTCCATTTGGCTTATATTAATCATAATAATTAAATTCAAATGTTATTTATTAATATATAAAATTATATAAATATAATTTAAATTTTCAAATAAGTATATAATAATTATTTTTTTAATTTATTTAATGATGCAAAATTAAATCAAAGCCTAAACATGGCTTTAAAGCCGTTTTACGTTTCATTTTAAAAACTAATACTAAAATTTAACTTATTTTTTTTTTTTAAAAATCAGATAATTTGATAAACTATTATACATATTTAAATATATAAAAACCATGTTAAAAATTTCAATTTGTTAAAAAATTATATTTAATATGATTTAAAAAATAAAAATTATTGATTATATTTACATAATAACTTTAACGTTTTCAAACTTTAAAAATAATTTTTTTTTTTATCTAATTAAAAAATATAAGGTATAATTTTTTTAAATTTACAAAAATGATTTAATAATTTTTAATGAAATTATAAATTAAAAATATTTTTATATATTTAATAAAACAAAAATATAAAAAATAAATTTTTATAAATAATTAAAATATTTGTCCAAATTATAAAGATGATAATTATAAGATGATTTTTTCAGTTGTTTAATTTGAAGTTTTATAAATCTAAAAAAATAAAAATTGAAAAAGTAGGTTAAAAATGGATAAAAAAAATTAAATTTAATATAAAAATGACTTAATTAGATAAAAATTGTTAAAATAATAGTTATTAAAATGTTCAAATATTATAATTTAATATATACATGTTAAATTTTGTGTTTTCAATTGTCTGATTTAATGGAAATGACTCCTAAGTAAATTTTTTCTTGTTTCATATTTGTTGGCTATAAAATAATTTTAAGTTGCAATTTTGTTTTTTTAGTTGTTATTATTTTAATTTGTATTTTTTTTTTATTTTTTTATTTTCAAATGAATCAGTATTTAAGTACTTAGTTTTTTTCTATCATTGTTAATTATTTTTAACTTTAGTTAAACTAATTATTTCAATTTATCAATTTTTTTCTAAAGATTTTTTACATTAACTTAGCAATTTAGATTTTTATTTTTATCAAATATTAAAATTAATACTTATTTTGATTAAAAAAGTTTACTTATTTAGATACTAAAAATAAAATTTATTGTTTTAATTTTTTTTTTGTGTGAGTTGAATTTTTATTTAAAATTTTTTTTATATTTATTATATTAAAATTTATATAATTCTAGAAATTATAAACTTTTATTATTAAATAAATAAAAAAAAAATTATATTAAAACAGCAAATTAACAAAATAAATTTTGATAATAGTAAACTTATAATATTTAAAACTTAATTTTTAAAATTAAAAATTATATTTTATATAATTAAATATTAACTTTTTATAAATAAAAAAATTGAATATTTTTTTTTGCTTATAGTTCGTTTTATTAATCAGTATAATTATAACAAAAGAGTTATTTTATTATTTTTTTACAGTGTAATGTTCATAAAAAAAAATGAGTGACCTTACACAATAAAAACAAAAATACTTCAAAAAAAAAATTTAAATAATCAAATAAAGTTTAAATTAAAAAAATTTCCAAATCTATTTTATCAATTTTTTAAATCGTTTAAGTATTTTTATTATTTGGTTAATATTTATTAAAGATAAATTAATTAAAAAAAAAAACATTTTGTTATTTGAATTTTAAAAACAATCGTAAATGAATAAATTCGTTAATTAGAGATAAAATAATAATTGAATGAAGCATATATTATTTGCTAAAATTTAGTTATTTATTATTACTTTGTTACTACTAATATATTTTTAATTTCATTATAATAAAATTTAATTGTTAATTAAATTTATTAAATTTATTCTTACATTAATCTTATGTGAACGTTATTTAATCACCGATAAGCTAATTGTTGGGAGAAATGCACTGCGTCTTATGTTGCTATGGTGATGTAAGACGTGTGCGGTGTAGTAGTCTTTTAGTGTGAAAAAGTAACAATGTGCTTTTAAGTCAGTAGAAATAAAGTTTAAGTGAAGATAAGACTACTTGAGTAGCAAAGATGGGTTCAACAGAAAACCAAGACAAAAAGGAACAACTATCAGAAGATATCAACAAATCATTCGAACACTAATAAATATTTAATATTAATTTTAATATTTTGATTTTTATTTATAAACCAATAATTAATATTTATATATTAATATATTTTGAAAATATAGGATAAATTAAATTTGTAATAAATTTATAGTAAAAAATCAAATTTCAACTGTATCTTAATTATATATTTAAAGAATTACGCTATTTAGTTTATTAATATGCAATTTCTTTTACTTGACAATTTTTTATTTATTTGTTTATTTTTAATTTTGAAAACTTTTAGCCTTGTATTTATGTTTATTTTATAATAACTTTTTTAAACTTTTTTTTTTAATCTTAAAATAAGTTAATGCCTAAATTTTTAAAAATTTACTAGAATGAATCAAATAGTTCTTATTTAAATTTAATTTACTAAATTATAAATGTTTTTTTTCCTAAAACAATTATTCAAAAATTATATAGAATTTTTAGTTTTATATTGTGAATTTAACAATTGAACAAAATTATTTAGAATATAACTCAAACTGAATAACTTAAAATTTATTATTGCATATCATCTTTGACAAAAGTTATTAAATTTATGAAATTTTTGAATCATCACCTCAAAATAGACTTTGCCGATTTTCGCAGATGTTCAGAGTGAATACTATTACTTACAATATATTAAACAACATAAATATTTATTTTTAATTGAACCTGAAAGCAAATATTTACATTACAAATAATAAAAATCTTTTTTATATTTAGCTTGTTTATCACTTTAATATTTATTGTTTAAGTGGCTAAGATGCCATAGATAAGATTTCGAATCTTTGATCAGTAACGTTGGTTAATGGATTAGATATTTTTATAATTATCCACAAAGCTAACTAATAAAACACAATAAACAAATAGATTAATCTCACAAAACTAGGATTCAGAACTTTAATTTTACAATTTAAGAAGTGTCTTAAATGTGGTTTTGTGACCATAAGTGAGCTTATCAAATCAATCTTATTTTCAATTCCAAACCTCTCCGCTTTTCTTTTATGGAGGAAAAAAAACATTTGTCTTTTATTCAATTACATATTTTATTTGCACTCTTGTAAGCTTGGCAGTTGGGTCAATAAATCTAAGCAAAATCAAATATTTTTACCATAAAGTAAATTGACTATACGACCCTAGATTACATCTTAGATTATAATTGAACCTTAGTCATAGTTATCCCACCCCAAAGTCAGAATTAAAAGTCTAGTGCTATCTCAAGTTTTCATTTCAGAGGTTACAACTTTTAATACAGTTCGATCTTTAAACGCATAATCCTACAAGACTCATCTTTACACTTTATTCAGGTTAAATTTATCAGCTAAATTCATTAAGAAGATTCAAATAAAAGTCGTTATATATCATTTTATATAATCATATAGCCATTTTCTTTAACATTTATTAAATAAAGTTTAAATATAATTTTAAATACTTACCAATTCGCAAAAATCAATTTTAATAAAATCAATTTCTCTAATAACATTTTATTACTAAAGATAAAAAAAAATTTAATTTTGCTTTTATTTTTTTTTAAAAATACATGACTAACAAAAAAATATGTCTACTAAACTAAATAAAAAAAAATTAAAAAAAAAAAATTAAAAACATAAAAAATTTTAAAATGAAGATCCAAATTTAATTTTAATAATGTACAAATTTAAATCCAAAAAAAAAAACATTAATCAATTAATATAATTTAGCAAAAGTTAATTTTTCATATCAATTTGTAAATTATTAATTTTTTTTAATACAAAAAAATTAATAATGGGATATTTATATTAATTTTGGATTATAATAATACAAGTCTTTAATTATTTCTGGCTTTGTCCAAATTGACTAGCTATAAATAGATCTTTATTTCTATTGCTAGCCGATCCAATCTCAGATCACGGACTTGCATTTTACATTTACCTATAACTATAACTTATGGCAGTTTTGCTCCTTATGAATGAAGATATCTCTTTTCTTTGCCTCTTTATCAAAATCATGAGACTTTAAGCTGAGATCAATAGAAAATAGTTAAGTCGTCAATTAGACCGAATTGCTAAATATAATAATAGCGGATACCTAATTAGTTACCATTTTAAATTAAATACATTAAGAATTTGCATCATACTTGATTTTTAAAATTTTGTTCAAACTAAAAATTATAGCCTGTTTATTTCATTTACTAACTATATTAATAGCGCAAAGCCTTAATTTTAACATTTACTTAACTAATCTTAATTAATTATTAAATAAGAGACTAATTATAATTATGCTTAATTATTGTTTAATATATTAAACATAAAAACTTAGCTATTTTATTCCTAATTCTGAAATAAAGTTTAAATAGCTAAACATATAAAACGTATTTTTATCAGACGTAATAAGACAATCGTACCCTACTTTGATTGACTTTTATAGGCGCAAAGATATATTATAATCCTAGCTGTATATTGCTTAAGGACTAATTATTAGTAAAAATCATACCTTTAACTTTATATTATGTCAATTAATAGATAAATTGGTGTTTAGTCTATCTATTTAAATAATGTTTTAGTTTAATTCTACCATTTTATAAATATATCACTTATTATCAAGTTGTGATATATGATTAATAGTAAATATTCACATTTACACCCGTTTGTTTTTATTGAGAAAAATTTGTTTTTACTATTGTTAAAGTATATAATTATAAAACCAAATAGATAATTTTAGCGATCCTTTTATGGTCGGTATATAAGGATCTATGTCTCATTTACTTAAATTTACTTAAAAAGTCTTAAGAAAAGTTTTATAATTGAGTTTTATAATCCGAACAAGGTGTAAAGGATAGTCTTGTAAGTAGATGCGTAAAAATTGAGTTGTACTTTCATCTGTAAAGTCTGGCATGTAAACCTGTGCTAGCACTAGACTGTTAATCCTGACTTTGATGGGAGATAGCTATGACTGCTAGTTATATCACTATCTAAAGATGTAACCTAAGGTCATATAACCAAATTACTTTTGTATATGAATATTTGATTTTGCCTAGACTTAGTATCCTAACTGAATAAGCTTACACATTTGTATATGGATTATATAAAAGTATAAGAGAACTTCGACCTTTACCCTTCTAATTTATAATTGAAGAGTAGAGAAGTCTGGAATTAATATGGAGACAGAATTGAGAACTTCACTTGAAGAAAAAACTTCATTTAAGAAGGAACTTGGAATAAATCTAAAAATTCAAAAAATTAAAATTTTTACTTTTGTGTTTAAGTTTGTGTCTAAATCCCTTAAACAATTTAACCATGCCTAATAGCATTACAGATCAGAGATCTGAAACCTCGTCTATGGCATCCTAGCCAATCGAATATTGTGTTTTCTTTATATAATTTTCTTGTTTACTATTAATAAATGAATCATTTTTTATTGTCTAGAACTCCTGTTAGTCATGATGGTTAGTGAATGGTTAGTCCCTAATTTTTTAATAAAAGTTAGGATAAATACTTGATGACCATTAGTCAGTTTGATTTTGATTAAAGAACTGTAAGGGTAGTAAGTTTTGAATCTGTATTTCTTACGTTTTAAAATTGGTTTTAAAAAAGTTAAGTGAAAGTAAAACTTTAATTATGGAAGCCTATATAAGAACCTCTCTTCAAATTTAATAATTTTTAATAAAATTTATTAATAAAAATCTTATTATATAAAATTAGTTATTTTAATGTTTTTTAAAGTTAAAAGTTTACAGTATACCTAAATTAAAATAAATATATATAAAATTATTCTATCATAAATTAATTTAAATATATGATAAATTTATTTTTATTTTTTTAAACTAAATAAAATTTAAAAAAAGTATAAAAATTAAATTTTGTAAAAACAATCATATATACTAGTTTAAATAAAATAGACCAAAACGGCGCCTACTTTTAATTCAGATTAATTAAATGAAAAAAAAACTATAGATTTAATTATTATAACAATGTAAAGTTTAATTTTTTAATAATTGTTAATTTAAACTCAATGGTTATAATTGAAGATGTTTATAATTGTAACCACAAATTATGTTAACAATTAATTGTAAATTACAATTATTAAGTATTTTTTAAATTTGCTTTTATCAATTAAAACAATTGTATTCTTTCATAACGGCTACTTATAAACGTATAAACAAATTTTAAATTTAATTAATTTATTATGTGTAAAAAAAAAATTATTTGATATTATACTCTTAGCTTCAATATTTTGTTAATTTATGAATATAGATTAGTTTTTAACCTACTCAGTTAAAATACTTTTTTGGATAATTTTTATATATTTTTAAAACCTGAATAGCGGTCATTTTTTTAGCCCTAAAATTTACTTTTATTTTTATTTAAATTTAATCTATTTTGTTAAAAACTTTTTTTTAAATTTTTACAAAAATCTCTTTTCTCTTATTTTGATTCTATTTTGAATATTAAAAAATATGTTTATAATGGACACTAAATGCTCTTATCATTTATTTTGCAATTTGCTGACTTGATATTTTTTCAAAAAATTAAACATAAATTTGTTTACTCCTATCGATTTTGAAATTTAAAATTTCTTTCAACAGATTATATAAAATAAATTTACTCATTTTTATTAATTTTAATAAATTATAAATCTTTGATTATATATAATTTTTTAGTATTAAATTTTGTTAATTATTAACGAAATTTTAATTGGTTTTAATATTTTCTTATCTTAATTGTTTATTAAAAATTTATAAAATTTACTTATATTTAAGATCACACACTAATAATTTATGACAAAAATCGATATAGATTAGTTAATGTTTATTAATTTAAATTTTTTTTCAAACAAATTTATATATTTATTTTGATAAAATTAATTAATCTTTCAATTAAAATATTGTATATATATAGATAAAACAATAATTATATTTAATTTTCTTAAAACTATATCAAAATAATTATTTTTAAAAAATACAGTATTTTTGAAGTTATATTTTATATTAAATATTTAAAAATTTTGAACCAACAATTTTGTATCTTTACAAAAAAAGTATCCTGTTGTGAATTATTTTAAGAATATTAAGAATAATATATCTCATAATATAAGAAGCCAAGAAATTGCCAAAGGCCTAAGCAAATGCAAGTTACTATAGCAAGAAGCAAGCGTTTTAAACATAATCAGACCAGGTATGATCATGCTTGTACATCCAATATCTTAGCTTCATTAACTTTAAGGTAAATATAACTAAAAAAGTTTGCCAATAGCAGGTGACTAGGGTAAGACTGTCAGACGAAATAAGACACAAAGAATTTCACAGTTTGGATTTATGAAATTAAAAGCAATAAATCAAGCTGACGACTAGAGGTTATAAAGGCGTAAGATATAAAATGCTAAAACTAAGAATAGAGCTACTTAAACTATTGAGTGTATGATTTAAACTTATTAAACTCGAATAAATTCACATCAATGATTGAATAAAAAATAATATTGAAAAAAAATTATTATATATTGATGTTTATATTTATAAAAATAACAATTTTTAACAATAGCGACAATTAAAAAAAAAAAATACTTTTTACAAAAAAAAACATTTTAAAGATTTGCAAATAATAGAATAAAAGTAAGAAAAATAAAATTTAATTTTTTATTTATTAATTTTTAATAAATGTTGATATATATAAAAAAGCCAAATTAAAATTTTTTGGATTTAATTTAATTAAAGAAATAATATATATATGTATAAAGTTGTTGGTTATTACAAATTATTAAAAATTTCAAAATGATAAAAATCCAATGTTTAGGTTATATAACTTATAAATTTTTTACTAGAAAAAAACTTTAGTATTTTATAAATTTAACTACTCATTTAAATTATTTTATAAAACTTTAATTATTAAAAACTGTAAATAAAAAAAAAATAAAAAATTTACAACAAAATCAAAACAAATTTATTTTAAATAAATTTTTTTAAATAAATTTTAATTTTTATAAATAGATTTTATAAAAATTATTATTATAAATTATTGTAAATCTAGTTTAAAAAAATTAAAATACTAAACTAATTATGGATTATAAAAATAAAAAAAAATGAGATTACTAATTTTAAAGATTTAACTTCTTATACTTAGACTTTAACATTACTATTCAATATTAAATTAAATTTTCTATTTTATGAATCAAAAATCAAAAACGGATAAAAAATCATTATTTTAAGTTAGACTAACCACAATAATTATATAAAAGTTATGTTTCATGATGTGACTACAACAATCAATATTAAATAAATTTTTAAATTTACAAAAAAATCCATTTAATATTATAACTATCAGGACGTTTATGTTTATCATTTGTTTAATTAAATTTAAATGTAGGTTTAAAAATTTTATTGATTTAAAATATACAAAAATAATTTCAAAAATTTCATGATTAAAATTTGGAAACACAATTAGGATGCGATGTAAACATTACAATTTATACTAAAAAGGCCAACAAAAACATTTATCAAATATTATTTTTAAGCTAGTAACAAACTCTTGAACTATTATAAAAACAATGTGAAATCTAAACTTTTATGCAGTGCAAACATAACAACAAATAACTATAAAATACTTGATCATAACTCAAAATTAATAACACAAATTTTTTAAATAGTAAAATACTTACAATTATATAAGTAAAAAAATCACTATCAATTACCGGTAAAAAGGATACATAAAATTTAAGTGTCCAAATAAGTAGTTAAATATAAAAAATATATTTTAAAATATTTTGTTAAAGTATATGGTTATATAGTAACATAGAATACTATATAACGAACTCTTTCGAGGTTCTAATGATGAGTTATATGGCGCCTGTTCTTAGTGATCTCAGGAGAAGTATTGACAACACTGAAGTGTAATTATCTGGTATTATTGACTCAATAAAGTGTAAAGAATAGTCTAAAAGGTTTATCGAAAAGACTGAGCTGAGGATTTTCAGCTGTAAAGTCTGGTATACAAACCTGAGCTAACATTAAACTGAGAGTTCTGACTTTAGGGTAATAAGCTATGACTTTGTATGTGTGAATACAGACTGAGATGAAATCTAAGGAAAAATAGCCAGATGACTTTGAAGTATGAATATTTTGGTTTTTAACCAATGTATTTTTCACACTTGACCATTTGGTCTAATTGACATGTTGTATACATTAACATTAAGTTTTAGGGATAGAATAGTGATGTCCCACTTATGAGAGTAAGTGAGAAAAGCAGAGAAGAAAAAGAGAGAGTTGAGGATGATTATGATCGGACAGTTAAAGTCCAAACGAATTACTAGTAACAACTAGAAAATTCTTTTAATCCGAAACCTCTTTCTAAATCTTTAATCTGTTTTTTCTACCCAGACTTGTGATTAGTCTTTTATCAATATGTGTTCTGTGAACCCCACAATTTCTATTCCATCAACCGAAGAATCCACCTCTAATGAGAAACCTCAACATATTTTAAAAGTAAATTGATTCATATATAATATAGATAAATAAGTAATTTATAAACGTTAAAATTTAAAAAAATAAATAAACGATTTAAAATTCAAGAATAAGTATAGAATAACATTATAAGTAAATTTAATATAAAATAATAATTATTTAAATAATTAATGTTATTAATTACATATTGTATCTTTAAAAATTAAAAAAAAAATAATAATAAAGAAATTGCACTAAATTCAGGAAAAATTAAAATTTGTAATTTATTATTCAATTAAAAAATATTAATTCAAAAATATTAAAATTGGGTTATAAATATTTTTTTTTATTATATATTTTTTTATTTTGTATATTTTATAGTTTTACCAATACCATTGATACTTAAATTTAATTAAATTTATTTTTATAATTAAATTTGCTTTAAACATTCTATTTAGTTATTAAGAAATAAAACTATTTATATAATAAAATTTATTGCAGCCGGCATATACCAATATAAAATAAAACCGAGATACATAAAATAAAAAAAATATGATTGAAAAATTATCAAATATTTGTTATAAAAAATTAAAAAATTATTACTTTATGTTAAAGTATATGATTATACAATCAAATAGATAAATATATAGCAATCCTTTTATGGTCCTATCTATGTCTCATTTACTTAAAAAGTCTTAAGAAAAATTTTATAATTGAGTTTTATAATCCGAACAAGGTGTAAAGGATAGTCTTGTAGGTAGATGCGTAAAGACTGGGTTGTACTTTCAACTGTAACGTCTGGCATGTAAACCTGTGCTAGCACCTTAAACCTAAATCTAGACTTAGTGTCTTAACTGAATAAGCTTACACATTTGTAAGTGGAATATATAAAAGTATAAGAGATGATTGATCTTTTTCTTCTAATATGTTAAATTGTTGAACTAAATTCAAAATTTTTTTTCTTTTGTTTTCTTTCTATTATTTACAAACGTTAAACTTAAATTAATAAAATGTGTTTTTTAACTTTCTTTATTATAAAATATTAATACTTAATAAATTAAAGATTGTGGTAATATTTTTTTTTTTTTTTAAAATATAATACCACCTTTCAATAAAAGTGAGGTCAGACACAACGGGTTTAAAACCCTTCTTCATTCAATAGTCTAAGTTTTATACAATTCGATTACAACTGAAACACAGCAGAATCTTTTTTTTTTAAACCTTAATAATTTTAGTGATCTGTCTCCCTACACTTGAGAATTACCAAAAATATACTGGCGACAATTTCGCCTTCTTACCAAGACTTCCCTAGGTTTCGTTGGTAGCTACACATCTACTTTCAATTCTTAACCTTGAAGTCACCTTATTTACAAAAACCAAAGGATCTCGTGATGGCCGATAGTTTCTTATCTATCGTTATTCTCCTTAAATGATGTAATAGGTTTATGGAGACTTTTTTGGTTATACACCTACTATTACCGCCTCATTTACCGAAGACACCATCTTGTCCCTTCTGGTCTTAAAACGTAGTTTCTATTTCACTACACTTCTCGATCTTTCTTGGTTAATTACCGCTATGGCCGACTTTACTCAAGTCGTTATAAGTACTTTTAGTCCCCACTTGAGTATTCTGCCTCGTATTACACAGATTGACCTATGCCTAACAGACTTTTACTTTGCTCACATAGAATATTCCATTCTAAGTACTTAAAGTTCACTGTTATACCAGCCATTAGGGTTACTGCAACGTATCACACGAATATCTCTTTTTCAGTAGTTACTCAGGCTCTCTCGTACTACACCTCAGCTATAAAACCTTGATCAAGAATTAATTAATTACAGTTTTAAAACAAGATTCAATTTATTGTTCATTAAAAAAAAATTCTATCTATTTTCATATCTTATGTTCATTTAAGTTCTGTTAATTCTAATTATTAATATTAATAAGTTTTTTTAAAAATAATTCCTTAATGCTGATTAGTTCTTAAATTCAGCAGTCCTTATAATTTACAGAATTGTATTCATTCTAAAGAATGAATCAAAAAAATAACAAATATAAAAAAAAATAAAGCATTTTTTATTTAAAATATTTTTTTATAAAATTTTTATTTAATTTAGTTTTAAATTAATATTTTTTTGTTTTTATTTCGAATATAATAAGTATAATGTTTTAATAAATGAAATAAAAATAAACAATCAAAAAACAATTTCAATAATAAAAAAAACTATTAATAACATAAATTAAAACAAATAAAGATTAAATATTTTGTTATTTTTATTAAAGTGTTAAATAACAATTTAGTTTTAATTTTATATTTTTATACAAGAAGCATATGAAAAATTATTTTTAAAATTTAGTATTTAAGCTACTATTTTTTATCTTAGTAAGCACCAAGTCAAAAATACAAATAATAATATTTACTATTTTATTGTGTGTTAGCTTTTAAAAAAATATTAAACATTACATTTTTTTTAAACATAGATTTATTAAAGTTAAAAATCTAATAAACTAAAAAATTAAATTAAAATTTTTTTTATAAACTTAATAAAATATTAGAAAAAAAATTAATTTATTTATGGCAATTATGTTTATATATATAGATATTATATATAATTATTTTTTTAACAATTTATTTGTAATAAAAAAAAAAATAAATTAAATTCTAAATAAAATTTAAAAAATTATATTAATAAATTTACTTGAATTGAAACTGATAAAATATAAACTAAAAAAATCAATAAAAAAAATAAGTTTGAAATCAAATAAAATTAAACAAAAAACTATCAATGTTTTTTATTGATTAAAAATAGCCTTTAGCACTAATACTTCAATTGTCGACTAATATTTTAAGATTTGATTTCAATCGCTTGTTTGTATCAAATTTACTAAATCTGAATCAGGTTTAAAGTTTGATAAACCGAATAACTATTAAAAAAGCAGTCAATAAAATATTGTAAAAACATTAGTTGCAAAAAACGTTAAAAATTGAACTTAAGTTTTAACTATTTGTAAATCATCAATGGTCAACAGTTTAAATTTGTGAGAATATTTGTTCGTTTGACAGTTCAAAAAAAAAAAATAATAAAATATATTGATACCAGAACTATCTTATTTAAGTTTAGTATCGAATTTCTGCTTTTAATCGACTGATCTCAAATTTCAGGTAAAGATTTTAAACAAAATTTTTTAATAAAATTAATGTAAAGCAGGTCAATATTATTAGCTAAATCAAAAATGGGTAAAATAAATTTTATAAAAAAAAACTAACAAAATAATCGACCCAATATTTGATTATAAATTGAAAAAATTTTAATTAAAAATTCAACTGAACAGTATTTGTTTTCTTAATCGTTTTTTATTGCAATTTAGTTAATTTTGACAACAAATTTTACAACTAATTTATAACTTATTTAAAAATCAACAAAAAAATTTATTATTAAACATAAACATTTTTTAGTATTAAAAATAAAAATATTTTATTTGAATAAAATGTTGAGTAAATGTAGAAGATGTAAAAGGAGTTTTCTGACCTTTTACTGTTTATGTATAATCAAATTTTATATTTTATATTAGAAGAGGGGTTATTACATTTGTAATAACCGCATTGACAATTATAACCTTCTTCTCTTTTTACCTAGAGAAGAATATGGTGGTGTTACGTAGTTTATGACGATTGTTTTTTGTCTGATTTCTGTATTTAAGGACAGTGATCGACAAGGAAGAGGACAGTTGAAAAATCATTTTTGTGCAAATTGCACGGAAAGTCAAATTAACAATTGTTTTCTCTTCTGAGACTATCGTAATATTATGTTTGCAATGAATGCCGAAGATTTTGCCACTTCTCACGACAATGTGAACGAAGCTACCATTAACCCGGAACCTCAACATAAAATAATTACAGTTTTAATAAAATATTTAAAATTTATTCTTATTTATTTGTTTTTTTTAAGACAATGACAGATTACTACATATAAGCAATTAAACCAAATTTATGTAATGACCTAAACTTGTTTAGTTTAAAAATGAAACTGGACTAATTGTAAAAATGTTAATATAAATCCTTTTTGGTGTAAGATGTTTTATAAATTATATTTTTTATTATTAAAAAATTAAAAAAAAAATATCTATATAAAAAACATTTTATGTATATTAAACTAATCGTTATATTAGCAAAAAATGAGTATTTTTTTTTTTATTAATTTATTCTTTATTTATCAAATTAAGTAATTTGAACTTAATCATGAATAAATTTTTTGATTAATTAATAGAATAAAAAATTAAATAATTATATTATCATAAGTATGTATTTACATAGACTTGTATTAATTAAAATATTTATTAAAAAAAAATTTTTGATGAAATTACTTAAAAAAAATGTTATAAAAAATGTAAAATTAAATTTTAATTTTGAAAACTTATTTTATTTTTTACATATTTTTAATTGTTAAAGTATATGGTTATACAACCAAATAGATAGATATATAGTGACCTTTTTATGGTCCGCATATACGGATCTATGTCTCATTTACTTAAAAAGTCTTAAAAGAAGTTTTATAATTAAGTAGTGAAATTAGCTAAGAATTCTAATCTGAACAGGATGTAAAGGAAAGTCTTTTAGGTAGATGCGTAAAGACCGAGTTGTACTTTCGACTGTAACATCTGATATGTAAACCTGTGCTAGCACTAGACTGTTAATTCTGACTGAAAGAAAATAGCTATGAATACTAGTTAAATCATTATCTAAAGATTCTAAACTTTAACCTTAACTTAAGGTCATATAACCAAATTACATTTATGAATAAATATTTAATTTTGACTAGATTTAGTGTCCTAAGTGATTAAGCTTACACATTTGTAATTGGAATGTATTAAAATATAAGAAATGATTGATTTTTACCCTTCTAATGTGTACTAGAAGAGTAGAGAAGTCTGGAATTGAAATCGGGACGTTTGAGAACTTTAGTTGAAATAAAAATTACATTTAAGAAGTATCTTAAAAACAATTTCAAATTAAAAAGTTCGAATTTCGTTTTTGCGTTAAAGTGTGTGTTTAAATTCTTAAACAAATTAAATGCCAAATAGCATCACTGATCAGAAATTTCAGACATCATCCAATAAACCTAAAATTTTATTCTTAAAAATTGGTTAAAGCAATGATTTCAATAATTTCAAATCTTACCCAAAAAAAATTTCAGAGGGTTAACATTAAAAACTTTACATGCTAGATTTCTAAATCTCTCAACTTAAGAACTTAGTTTTAAAAAACATGTAATGTGATAACTCTAAAAACAAGCAAGCTTAATTAAAATGTAATAAAAAAATGTGTTTTGATATAGGAGGATTGTTAGCGAATTAGAATCTTTTATAAAAGAAATTTTGAATCTTAAATAATTCTTTTGTGTTTGCGATAATACAAAAGAGGCTCTACCTTTTCTATTAAAATATAAAGTTTCTAGTTATTAATGTTCTATCAAAAAAAAAAAATATAGACTTAGCCACAAGCTTTTAAAGAGTTAAAACTTAAATACTATAGTATAATTGTCCAATTTATATTATTATGTAAGAAATAATAGAAATAGACAATTTAAAACTAATATTAAATTGAAGTTTTTATCTTAAGAGATAAAAAGAGATATCTTAAGAGATCCTATAGCTATAGTATCAAAAAATATATAATCAACAAATAGTAAAAATAAAATTGAAAAAAAATCCTTATTATTACAGTTCTCATTTTTTATACTAAACATAACTCCCTCATACTTACACTAAGATCAATCACATAAACCTAAATACCAAATCAATATTTTACTAAATTATCATATACAGAAAAAAACACAAACACAAAAAATAAGTTGTTTTTATTCTAATAATCAGTTGGGTCTTGTTTTCAATTTAAACCTATTCTGTTATAAATCCCGATGAATTGTCAATAAATAGCAGTAATTTATGTCACCATCTTAAAAAATATAAAGGGTATATGATTGTCGTATAGATGTAAGTAAACATATAAAGATTGGTAAATCTTAAATATATCTTGGCAACTAGCATTTAAATTTTGTTGTAAACGATTTTTAATTTAGTACTAATCTTTAATTAAAATAAAATAAAATTTCTATGACGGCTTAAAGAGATTGTATTTTATTGTTTAAAATAGTATTACAAGGATTTTAAGTTTTTTACTCCTTCTTTTAACTTTTAGTAAATCTAAAAAATAGCAGTAGACTTATATTCATATAATTAAATAGCTGCAGCTATCTATTCCCTAAAATTTAGATGGTAGGTTCAATGTCTCACCTCACCTCAAACTTCAGATAGTTAAAGATTTCATTTTATCCTTTCAGTAAACAAGTTATGGACTACCATAAACTAAAATGGGTTTAATCTCTTTTCTGTTAAAGACAAAACGATACGTCACTCTGATATATATATCATAAGGTCCTGTCATAACTAACTATTGAACTACTGAGTCAGCCGTATTCTTTTTAATAATTTTATAAAATTTCTATTTACTACTAATTTTTTATTTCAATTTTTTGATTAAAAAAAATTATTAAAATTTATAAATTATTTTTTTTTAAAATAAAAAAATATTGATTATAATAGAATAAAATCATTTTATTAAAAAAAAACTTCAAAAATTGAAACAAGAAAGAATAAAAAATATAATTTTTTTTTTTAAATTTATTTACAGTGAAATTAAATTTTTATATTTTACTTAAAATATTTTTTATATTAATATTATAATACTTAGATGCAATATGCTTAAATCAAATACTTGAATCTAATTTAAAAACAATTTATTTTCTATTTTCTATTTTTAGTTTAATTTCATCAGTAAAGATTGATCTTAAATTGAAACAATTAAAACAGATCAGTTACAAATCAGCTTGTAATAAACGTAATTATTTGTAAAAGTATTTTGAAGTAATTTAAAATGATCATAAACACAAATACAAAATTTTAATGTAATTTTGTAACCGGCTTAAAATAAAAATACTTTACAATAAAGAATTAAATAATAAAAAATTTAATGGAATTTAGTAGCTGAAACAGACAGCTAAGCTAGTTTAAATGGCATAACGGCCACTATTAAGCTAAAATTATTTTTATATTTAAAAAAACTTTATTTTATTTTAATTTTGTTTTAGTATTTTTGATTAAATAAAAATGCTAAATTCACTGTTTTTTCAAATAAATAATTATATTTTTTATTCTTAAACTTTTTAAAATTATTTTGACTTATTATATGTAATATAATTTGAAAAATTAATTAAATAATTAATATTTTTCTAACATGACAGTTAAAACTTAAGTCTTGAAACATTATAAAGAATATTTAAAAAAGTCTTGCACTTTTCTTTAATTAAACTTTATATAAAGGAATTGTATTTAAAGTTACATTGCATTGGGAAGTATTATATAATTTTATTGATAATAATTTGTTCTTTCATTTTCTGTTGAAATTTTATATTTGATATGTGACATTAAATTGTTCAAAGAGTTATCGTGTATTACTTAATTTTTCAATAATAAACAAGAACTAAATAAAGTTTTATTGTTCTTAAATTAAATTTATTTTTGTAGCTTTGGTTATTGTATAATAAAAATATAATCTTTTTATATTAATATAAATAGTTATAATAAATAAATTTTTTAAGATTTTTTAATTTTATTACTTTTTTTTTATGTTTTTAAATGGGAATTATTAATATAAATAGTTATAATAATTAATTTTTTTTTATAAAAAAAAATTATTTTATCCAAAATTGATCAATTTAAAATAATTATTTTTTATTTAATATTATGATATTTAAATATTCTGTTATAATTTTAATTATTATATATTTTTGTTTTTATTTAATAATATAAAATTAAATTACATATAAAAATTTTTACTTTTTAAAGCATAAATCATTTATTTAATAAGTAAATTATTATTTTAAACCAATTTATAAATCTATAATCAAGAAATAAGCAAACATTTAGCTTTACAGTTATAAAGATCCTGTAGTAATATTAAAAAAAATAAATAAAAACTTTAATTTTATAATCATGTAATCTGCAACAATTACTATTTATTATTTTTGTAGTTTTATAATATATAAGAAAATCTAAACACTATTAGAAAGCAGTTAATTTTAATTTATTATTAAGCACATTATGTTAAACTAATTTATTTCAACATTTTATATTTTTTAATACTACAATATTTATAATTACAAAAAAAATTTGATAAAAATCAAATTTAATAATTATAAAAAAACCAGTATATCATTTTAAAATTACAATGCCATAAAAATTTTTTTTCATACTCAAAAATTTAAATAATTAAATAACCTGAGGAATACTCAAATTTTGTGAATAAAAAGAAAATAAATTTAAGAGAAAACAAGATTTAGGAACAATAGGTTTAGGGTTATGTTTAAGTTTTATAACATATACAACTATTAAAAATAAAATAAATTTTTATAAAAAAAATTTGTCATTAGTAGTAAATTTTATTTAAAGACAAAATTTGTAGTAAAAGGGTATTTTTAAAGAAATTTTAACTTTAGACTTGTAGATTTTATTACATTTGACATCAATAATTTTAGATTTATATTATCAATCTTGGTTCGGAATAGACTTTAGATGTTGCATAAAGATATGTGGTCAACGTTATACTCCATTTGAATTGCTTTATCTATATCTCTATCTCGAATGATTTCATCCAATCTAAAAGACCTATATTCTTAACTTTAAAAATCAATTTATATATTTAAGACATTAAAATATTGGTATTTCTACCTTAAAAATCTTTAATTGATATTGGTTATACGTGTGTACTATATTATAAGTATTAGTTTCTAGGATTACTTTCATCTTCATCTACATAAAACTTTTCTACTCATATGCATGTAGTTCCACAACATAAAATTTCACAAATTTAATAGTCTTTGAAAAATATTGATCAAACTACTTTTTTAGCATGGATTAACTGAAAAAACGTTTCTTAGACGAAAATAATTTTTCATAATCTGTTAATTTAAAGATATACAGCTAAGTATTTTAATACGTTATACCTCAAAGGCTATTCATTAACTAAGGAGTTAGAATTAATAGTACAATGAAAATGTGTATAAGTAAGCGTTAATAAAAAAAAATAATTATTTAATAGATAAGGGAATTTTTTATATTTTCACAATATTTAATTTTAAATATATTTTTAATACTAATAACAATATTTTTTATTTGTAAAATAATATTTATCAAATAAATTTATATTAATTATTATAAATTAAGTTTTAATATAATGATCTTGAATTGTTTATATTAAGCATTCTAAAATTTAATTTATATGAAAAAATTTAGTTTTTTTATTTAAAATCAATTTTGTAAAAAATAGTTATATGATAAAATTAATTGAAAGCTGTCTAAATCATAATTTTTGATTTATGATTTTAAATAATTATATTTTTATTTAATCCTTATTTGTAAAAAAAAATTTAATGATAATTTACAAATTTTAATAATTAGATTTAACATTCAAATAAAATCAAATAAAATCAAATAAAATCAAATAAAATCAAATAATATTTTAAAACTTGTTTTATTAATTATTTTATAACTATAATATGAAAATGATTTTAATTTATTTTAAATTTTTTTAAAAAATTAATTTTAAAACAAAAAAGTACTTAAAGCGGGTACAAATAAAATGAAGAAAATATTAATGTCGAATATTCTAAAAATATTATTTTAATTCAAATCAAATTTTTAAAATCATGCAAACACATTTTAGGTAAATATGGTTATAAATAATACAAAATATTAATTGCAAAATTTAAAACAACAGATAAAATATTATGATTAACTTTAAATAAAAAGAATATTAGTCTGAGTTTTTGTAATTTTAGCCTTCCGTTCCAACTCTCACTAACTAATTTACCACATTTGTAAATTAACCCGAGTGACGAATTATTTTATTTATTTGTTGTGAGAAAAGCTATCAACTTTTGCTTTGAGTTGGATTTTGGATTGTGATATTTTTTACAATGCTTATTTTAATAAATCTATTTTTTCTTCCTTTTTTCTTGTTACCCAGTTTCATCAGTTTATTAATAGCTCATAAAAAAATGTCTTCTAATCGAATATTTAGAAAAATTCATCTATTAAAATTCAATTCTCTAATAGATCTATTTGGACTGATGAAAAATCTCAGCAGCATCCTTAAAAAAGCTTTAATTTCCTTTTTCTAAAGGATTGAATTTGTTTTTTTCATAATAATAAAACTTTTATTAAAAATTTTTAAAAAGACAAATCTTTCTTTCTAAAAATTAAACTTTTTTAAGATTCCTGATTTTGTTTAACTTCTAATGCTTCTAAATCATTCAAAATTTTGGACTTAAGTTTTGGTCATATTTCATACAATAAAATTCATAACACCTTTAAGAAAAGTGTTGTTATTGGCGGTCCTTCAAATAATATCAATGCCTTTTTTGCATTTTAGATTGTCTTTTCGATCATTATTTTTAAATGGGTGATTGAGTTTATTTCGATAACATAGGCTTTATTTTTTCTCCATTTTTAGGCGGAAACGCCCACATGGTCTTTTTTAAAGATCAGTTCTCTAGTCACAAAAAAATGTTTTTTACCAAATCGAAATCTAAATTACCAGCCATCCTTTTAATCTTTATTTTTAAACAGAGATTTAAGAAAGACAATATTTTTAAATGTCTGAGATCAAACTGCGACACTGTTAAAAAATAGAAATCTTATAAGAAAACTTTTTTGTTATAAGGACTTCATCTTCTTACAATCATAAACAAAATAGTTTTATTAAAAGAAATGTTAAAACATTAATTGATGTTGTCAGGACAATGTTAAACCATTCCCTTGTACAAACATTACTGGTTTCTAGCGGTTGCAACTTTTATTTACCTTTTAATAGGATTATTTTATAAAAACTTCTTTTAAAATTTGG
Organism: Pyemotes zhonghuajia; assembly: GCA_025170145.1. Lineage (NCBI taxonomy): Eukaryota > Metazoa > Arthropoda > Arachnida > Trombidiformes > Pyemotidae > Pyemotes > Pyemotes zhonghuajia. The sequence goes on along the minus strand of CM045846.1, from coordinate 8,864,766 downwards.
TTTGAAAACAAGTCAAATGTTTTACATATTACTATATTTTTTCTATATTTAAATCGAAACGAGACCTAAAAAGTCAAATTCAAATCTTTGTTGGTTACGGCGATTCTAATTTACTTTTTAGTTTAACTGATCCAAGTGATTTTAAGGTCATAATCTATACTAGTCTTATTAAACTTATTATCCAAATCTTTATTTTATAGTGATCAATTCTTTAATGATCTTTGTCCAGTAAATGGAATTAACTTCTAAATTCATCGTTATTAACGAGGAACAGGTTTACTTGGACAGTGACAGTCCATTGGACAAATAAGTCCAATAATCTTAAATTTTCTTGCAATCAAACCATTCGAATACTATTTCTTTTTTTTCTTCACATAGAAATTTTTTATTTGATTAAAAATAAAGGTGAAAAAACCTTTTTACCTGTTTTTAACTTTTAAAAAAAGATAATGAATAAAGAATATGATTGGCTTGTTAACAATAAATCGTGGATTTTAGTTAGAAGGTAAAAGTAGATAGGCAATTAAATGTATATGGATTTTTAAGATAAAATCACAATTTACTAAAAAACATCCAGTTCTTAAAATCAGAATTGTAACTAAAAGTTTTCAACAAAAATTCAAAAATGATTATAATGATACCTTTCTTTCAACCTTATCAATAGTATTAACAACATTTTTATCTATTCTTTTAAATTTAGATTTAGTCATTTGTCATTTCAATATTAAAACGGCTTTTCTAAATACTAACATAAACGTAGATGTTTATATCAGCTAGAAAGCCTACTCTTATGGAGTTTCTAGAATTTGCAAATTAATAGAAAGCATTTATAAATTTAAACAAGTTTTTAGTTTAAATAATATATATAACGTTAATATTACTTAAGGGCTATATTTATTTTTATATTTAACCCTTGTGTTTTTTTTGAGAAGTATAAGGACTTATTATTTTAGAACTATATGTTACCAAAGGTTTACTTTGTACTACTTTCATAGCATTAAGAAATAAAGTAATTTCAGTTCTAAAATCATATTATCATCTTAAATTTTGTTTTATTATAGATGAGATTAATCGTGATGAGTTTTTGTTGAAACTACATAAAATTAAATAGATTTTGTTTTTCATTTATAATTTTTAAATGAAAAATGCTAAAATAAAGGAAATCCCAACGCTTTTAGATTTACCTTTACAAAAACAGGCTTACACGTCTTAGGCTCACTAATGTATGCAACAAAGATTTCAAGACCAGATATCTTGTATGCCGTAAACAAATTATCACAATTTAGTAATGTTTATTAAGACGCACATGCCACCGTAATTAAGCATTTATACAAATAATTAAACAAATACCCTAATTTGGGAATCACTTATAAACAATCATCTTCTATCATTTTATACAAGTATTCTAATGTAGATTTTTCTGCTAATCCTGACAATAAATTTTTTACTACAGGTATCATCTTTTTCTTTCTAAACACCACATTTTTTTAGTTTTCAATTCTAAAAAAACTTTTAATCTTTTTTGGCCACTAAAGATAAGTTTGTTTCGTTGGCTAAGGTAAATAAAAAAACAAAATGTACAGAGATCAGAGATCAAAATATTAAAATGTTTAATACCATGCGATAAGAAATTACATATAAAATGAATTATTCAAAGTGATGTACAGATAATGTACAATCTCAAGATTATCTAACCGACATGTTCACTAAAAAAGACTTATATCGTTTTCGACAAAAAACCATTTGAAGGTCAAAATTAAATGAATTTTTGGTTATTAAATTTTTGGCTCCTCGTTTCGCCTCTCAGTGGTTATTTTGTTATATTTGTAGACTAACCTAATTTGTGGATTATTTCATTTATATATTGGTGAAGTTTTAACTCATATTTTTCTTAAGTGCGGATGCACATAATATTTATTTCTGGTTATATAAACCAAAAGTCTTTTTTAAATTAAGCTCTCATTTGTATACATTTGTTTTAAAGTTTGTCATATCATTTTAATGCTTTTGTAAAAATTATGAAAATAGTAAATACTTTAAAAACAATAAATAAAATAGCTTTATTAAAATTTGCATTGACAAGTAGTTCTCACAATCAATATAATTATTAATCTTTTGTCTTACGGCAAAATCAAAAAAAGTTAGTTTATAACATTTTTTTTGATAATTACTATTAAATTTTTTTTTAATATATAAATAAATTTAAAATTAAAAATAAATCACAAGAACAAAAAAAATTATATATTTATTTTATTCATCATAACAAATTTCTAATTACAATATCAAATTGATCAATTGAAAAATTCAAAAAAACTTTTTTATTAAGTCATTACGCTATTGTAGAAAGACATTGAAAACTGTTAACTCCACTCTACTTGTATCAATTAAAAAGTTAGTTTTGAGATAATATTAGTTGTCTTATTTTAAATACTGTTGATATATTCTTTTTAGCTCGTAATCTATAAGAAGGGTTATCTGACTTAAGGGTTATAAGCGGAGAATTTTTATTTGGTAATTTTATTATATTAAAATAAATTAAAATGCTAATTAAGTTTTTACTATAATTCACTTCGATAATTTTTATTCTAATGTAGTGCCTGGTTACTTTCTTGGAGAGTTTACTGTTTATTTTTACGGAGTAATTTCTTTGTGTTAAGTAATGACGAGAGAGACATTGCTCATATTGTCTTGAAAAGGCTAATATGTAACTAATTATAATGTAACTTTAAAGAAAGAGTTTAAGTTGTAAGATAGTTCTCTTTTTGGCTTGAAGTGAAGCAGTCTGTCTAATCTAGTTTTTTACATCCTAATAAACAATCCTGAAAATATTCATTTAAAATTGTAGTCTTCTTTAAAATAATAAAAGTGAGCACTACATCTAATAAATAGTGTTTAATTAATTTTAGATAGAAATATGAGCGTTAAAGCAAGTTTACTTAAAATATAGAAATTTAAGAAACTTGCTTAATCCATTTTTACTTACTGTATAAACTTTCTATATAATATAGCAATGACTTATTATTAAAATATATATTCTTTAATGAAATAATGTTGTTTATAGAAAGATAAGATTTATCTTGAAAAAATTCGCAATATTTTAGTTTAAACTAATTTTTTAACTTTATAAAAAATATATTAAAAAATAAAATCTATTTATTGAATATAATGAAAAATTAAAAAATTACAATGACATTTTTAGAGTTTGATAAAAATTGACACTAGATTTAAGTAATTTCAAATAAACCAAATTTAAAATTAATGTCTTGCAGACAGTTAGCTTAAAATTTTTAGTTAATTACAGCAAAATCAAAGTTAACTGTAAAGTTTTTTTTATATAATTTTTTTAATATTTAACAAATCTCAGATTTGATCAATAATAACATATTAAATATATTTTTACAAATATTTACCTGTAAGCAAAAATATTATGAATAGAAATAATATAAGTTATAATGTTAAAAAATTGATCAACTTTATTAATTATCAAATTAATAAATGCATTAAAGTGTATAATAAACTTCATACTTGACATAACCTTATGATAATATTATATATTACTTTAGGAGGTATAATCATTTAATACAACATTAAACAATATTTGCATAATAAATAGCATAATTATACAATTTGATCACCATAATATTATATTACTAGATAAATTGCATGTCGACTTGACATCAAAGTACAGTATAGCGTGCAAAATTAATCTATGATTATTCTTAGTAACAATTTTGAACATCTTAAAATATATTTTATTATGATAATTAGAGTAAAAGCTTATTAATATAATACGTAAATTGCTGACAAATATTTTTTAAAATCTTGTTTGTGATTTTAAATTTTGTTAAAAATAAAACTAAATTGTTATCTTTGTTTAATCAATTAAAAATTTTCACATGTAAAAAAAATATTTTTAAGATTCTTTTACTAATACACAGATCAATCAATGCTTGAATGTTTGATTAAATTTATGCATTTAATTTAAAATTTATATGAATGTATATATTATTTTAATAATTTTTCAAAAATTAAAAAAAAATTAAATAAAAAAGTTTAAAATAACTTTTTTTTAGAATGATAATAATAAATTATAATATTTATTAATTAAGGTATAGAATTAATTAAAAGCTATAATAGCATAAAAATTTTAGTTACGTTTAAATAAAACCAAATATTTTTATAAAAATATAAAATAAAATAATTTTTTAGTAAATAAAAAATAAAACTATAAAATAAAAAATATTTTTTGTAAATTTTAATTTTTTAAACTTTAAATACATTAAAACAAAAATTAATGTTTATTTATTAATATTTAACTGATATTTTTTCATAATCAATAAAAAAATAAATAAAAAAATTTAATTTTAAATAATTAAAAAAAATTGTGCTTTTACAAAACTTAAAATACTTAACATAAAATAATCGTAATTGTCAATTAAATTTTATTAAATCAAAAATTAAAAGGTCTTTTATCAAAATGAACAAAAATTTTGAAATGGATTAATTTTAATATGTGTTATATTTTATTATTTGCAAAATATCTTAAACCAAAAACTTAATACTGATTAACTTAAAAATATTTTAAATTAAGAATTAAAGATTTTAAGAGTTAATACGTTAAGAGGTAAAAAATATTTATTTAAAAATAATCAAATTAATTAAAAAATATTAAAACAAATCACGTTAAAACGTGTCTGACGACTTAGATTATTTCCTCCTGCAGATTCTACCATCTTCGGAGCATTATAGCTACTACCAATACTTAAATTTTCCATATAACTAAAAATATCCTAAATTTAGTATTTTACGAATAAAAACAAACTTTAATCTATTCTAAGTGTAGTTACACTAGCTAAAATTTAATTGAGAAAATTTAATTTTAATGAGAAATAAAGCAAATACCAGAATAGTATTCAGTATCTACACTTAGCAAATGAGCGTGCTTTGCTACAAATCAAAACAAGTGAGAGCCTTATCTCATTATTCTAGCCAATCATTAATCATTTGCTAACATTAGCTCTCATTTGACTCTTTTTCTTCAATAGAATTTCTTTGATTTTTTTTGTTTTAATTTACTAAAAAACAATATGAGAGAAAATATTAGTTTGCTATATTGTATTAATTAAATTAAATTTAACTCTTCTGACTGTCTTCGTACTAAAAATTCTTATCCACTTAAATATTTTAACTGTAAACAATATACACTTTCAACAAATCAAAAACAAATTAAATTTTTTTTTTTTAAATAAATTTTTAGTTAATATTAATATTATTTTTTAAAAACAAAAAAAAATATAAATAATTTTTTTTTGTGTAATACTATTTGATTTTCAACTTAATACAATGTCAAGAATTATAGTAGATAATATATTTTTTAATTTTTAAAATAGATTACATGCACAACTTTAAATTGAAAAATTATAAAATTGAAAAATTGAAAAATTGAAAAATTGAAAAATTGAAAAATTGAAAAATTGAAAAATTGAAAAATTGAAAAATTGAAAAATTGAAAAATTGAAAAATTATGAAATATAACAATCAATAACGTATTCTATATAAAAAGTAAATTAATAGTTTACTAAAATTTAAAGTTTAAGTACAAAAAAATTTTAAATTTAATAATAAATTTTTTATGCATTTTTAAATTAAATATATTTTTTGAAACACAAAAAAAAATGTTTTTTATTGAAACAATCAGTTAATAATAAAATAGTTAAAGTATGTTTAAAATTATAATATTAAATGTATAAAATTTTTTTTTATCAGATAAAAAAACCACTTGATGTTGTCTTTTATAACTAACAATTTAAACAATAATCTATATTGTATATATCTATGTTAATATTTTATAACTTATTACGAAAATAAAAATATATATAATTTAGGCATACTTAAATCATATATTAATACATACACATGCCTAAATGTATAAATATCTAAATACTCAAATGGTTAAATGGTTATAATGCTCAAATGTTTAGTATGCTTAATATACTTTATGTGGCTTATATGTAAAATATGTTTACTATAACTTAATTGTTTAATTTAAAAAAAAAAAATTTTGATATTTTCTTTTTTTTTGTATTTATTGTTAAAAAAATGATCATTAAAAATTGATGTATAATTTTAATGTATAAATATGAGTTTCTTAAGTTTTATATAACTTTTATTTTATAAAATAAAAAAAAAAATAACATTAATACCTAAAAATTAAACATGTTATTTATTGTTTTGATTTTTTAGTATTTTTAAAAATTCTGATTTATAGAATTATTATAATAACACAAATAATTTATTTAGAAAAAAAATTCCAACAAGTTGTAAAAAAAAAATATTTTGTTAAAAAGAAAAATGTTTTGTTAATAATTAAATTTTAAATTTAAGATTTTATTTGTTACTACTAAAATAAAAAAAAATATTTAAATATTTACATATAATATTCAAAAAAAAATATATTTATTTTTTATTTAAAATAAAATAAAAAAAAAACTTAAAATTTTGAATTTATTAACTATATATTAAAAAAAATTATATTTACGTTTTACTAATACTTAATTATTAATTTTTTGTCATTTTTTACTATATTAAATTATAATGATTGATTTAAAAATTACTGTAGTAAACGAAATGCTAATATAAAAACTAATATAAAAAATTACAAATAAAGTTAATTTAATTTTTGTTTGTTTTATTTTTCAAAAAACTTTTCATTTTTTTTGTTTTAATAATTTTAATCGTATTTAAATAGTAATAATTTAAGTTAAATTTTATTAACAAACTTAATACAGAAGTTTAAATAAAAAATACAATTATAACATATGTTATCTTAAAAGATTCAGACTTTATTAAGTATTATTGTAGAAAAACTTCAATAGATTACCAATGATTTCTCAAAAAAATTTCATAAAAAGTCATAAATCTAAAAAGTAAAAAAAGATTAAAATTAAAAAAAAAAATAATACAAAAAATATATAAATTTGTTTTTTTTTTAAGCATAAATATTGAGTAGCTTTAAAAAAATATTAACAATTAATTTAATAAGTTAGGTTGTAATGTTTACAGTATATAGATATAATGTACAGTATATAATGTATATAGAGCAAAAGTATTCTTAGTGTTTTTAATAATAATCTGAAAATAAACAAAACAACGAGTTTAGAAATTTTCTTTATTAAAATAATTACACTTGACTTGCAACTGGTTAAATATCATTAATTAACTTATTAATTATATATTGATGGCTTAACACATTTAATTCTTTTAAGTTTAATTACTTTTCAGTAATTATACTTAAAACTACTCTAACTCTAAATTTTGTTATTTTAAATTTTCTGTTCACCTTTCGTACCAATCCAGCTTGACTTAGCACTTCGTATCTAGATATTATATAAGTATTTCCTTCTAATTGTACTCAAAACTCACTATTTTCTTAGTTTTATAGATTCAGTAGTATTCAGTAATATTCAGGTGTATTCAAATAACTTGTACAACACCTTTAGATTAGTGAGAAAATAATTAAGAATTAAACAACGTGGTAGAATACTATAACTATAAAAAAAAATTATTTTGTTTATATAAACTTTATGTATAAGTTATTTAACAAATTTATAGAAACCGTATATTCATAATATATAACAACAAAAAAAAACTTATAATTTTATAATAAAAAAAATTATAAAATTCTTTATTTTACATAAAAAACAATATTAAAACTTGATTTTATTTAAAATAATATAAAATATTGTCTATAATTTGCCTAGTAAACCATTACATTAGTTTACTATAAAAACCGAATTTAATTTTCTTAGCTTTAATTTTACAAATTTAATGACTAATAAAGTTTTAGGTATAATAATAATTTTTTATAATTGTTTTGAATTTTAATTTAAAAAGTCAAGATTTTAAAAAAATCCAAAAAATAAAAAATCTGTAAAAATTGACTATAATGAATAATTTAATGAATTTTGTAGTAAATTTTTTAATAGAATACATATACAAAGTAGTTATATGTAAATGGTTAAGAATCCTCGTTCCCTTAGCGCTGAGGTAAAGAACGAAGCAAAGCCATTAATTTCTGAAAGATAGATTTGGGTGGACCACAGTTTAAACTCCCGTGTTCAAGACGATCTTTGAGATAAAGGAGACTAAATATTCCTCCGTAAAATAATCGTAAAAGGTTCCAGTCGTCAGTAAAGAATGGCACCATGAGCAACTGTGAAGTTCCCAAATAAATGAGTTGTAACATAAAGGTTTAAGGTTTGTTACAAAGGGACATAATAATCTTTGGTAACAAAACTAAGAGAAAAGACCTAAAGTTAGAGTATAAAAAGACTCGGACAAACAACCTGAGAGTCAGTTGTAATTGGAGCTTTACGAATAAAATTATCTGTTACAATTTGAATTTTTTTAGATGTAATCAGTTTTTGTTTATTTCAACCGTAATAAATTACATAATTTTATTTATTTATTTTTTTTTCATTTATTTTGTGTTATAAGTTTTAATTTAACATATCATTGAGAATTCTAAAGAATAAAGAAACATTTTGTATAATTACAATACAGGTAGTTAGGTTATGTACTAAAAAAATGTAAGTGTAGAAATTTGTATTTTAAATAATCTAATTTAAATAAAAAGAAAAAAAAAGTAACTTTAACAATTTAGTGAAAAATAATATTGTAATAATTAATCTTATATATTACAAAATTTACATGCGTACATGTATCAATATAAAAACAGAAAAAAAAATATATTAAATAAAAAAATAAGATGAACAAATATTGAAAAATATTTGCAGCAAACCATAAAAAAATAGCACATTCATTCAATGATTACTATAAAAATAAATTTTTGTTTAGATAATAAACTTAGATACTTTATTATTAAAATAACTAATTTTTTTTAATTAGTAAAAATATTAAATAAAAATTGTTAAAAATGAAAGTTAAATTAACAATTTTTAACTTAAAATTGGCTTATCTTGACATTTTATTTTATTCTGAAGTCTAATAAATATATAGACATATATAAATAAATAATCAATAATTAACAAAAATTATACAAAAAAACAGTTTGCCCTCCTAAAATTCAAAAAACTTTTTTTTAAGTATAAAAACAGTTATTATAGATTTGTTTTTAGAATGTAAAAATTAAATTAAATATATCCAAGATGAGATTTACTAGTTAACTAATTCTACTACTTTATTACACATTCTATGGGAGAGTGTTGACCATGTGCATTAAAGTTACAAGTTCTTGCAGAAATTGCAAAATTTAAGTTTATTTTAACAAAAAATAATAAGACAAATTTTATTAAAAAAAATTAAAATTATAAGTTATAAGTTATAGTAATAATAAAGATAATAAAAAAAAATAGAAATGTTAAGTTATACTTAAATAAAATAAAAAATAAAAAATTTTATTTTAAAAAATAAAAAAAATACCAAATCAATTATTAAAATAACAATAACAAATTTAAATTAAAAGTTTCGATTTATATTTATTAAATGTAATCAACTAATAAAAATATTTATAAATTAATTTATTATCATATTTTAAGCATTTTTAATATATTAATAATTTTTAGCAAAAAAATATAATTGTTACAATTTGTTGTCGGTTGTAGGAAGAATGTAAATCAGTAGGATCTGATTAGCATTCAATAATTGGGACACGATAGAAAAAAGGTTTATAACCCTGTCTTTATTTAAACGTTTAAATTTTAAAGTTACAGACTTGGAAGAAAATCTTCTTTTCTTGACTGTCTGAGAGCAAAATCTCTAATGACCGTTTTCTTTTTGTTCCGTAAACAACCGGACTTGTTTACCAAAAACTTATCGATGTAAACTTTACCTTTACATCTATGGTCTCGATTTAGCAGACTCAGTACTCATTATTAATCACTTTAAGTCTGGTAGTGTTGGACTTGTGTCTGCTTGGTCCTACTTTAAGTAAACAACTGATAGCATGTCTCTAGCCAATCAATCACTATCTACATCATCTTTACAAGGACTGCTGCAGACAGTGACTAGATGTAAAGGTATAGCAGATCAGGTGATTTCTTGAGGTAGCATACTCTAGTCAACACGAGACTATTAGGTGTCCTTAAGTTTAGCGACCAGTGAGTGAGTCACGTACCAAAACACTACGCAGTAGAATCTCTTAAATTGAGGTAAAGTCGAGTTGTCTAGCAAGGACCGGATAAACGTCGGTGCTGTATGCTTGATACTATCGACTCTTCAATCTAAGCAAAGAAATTTCTGCTAAGACATTAATTACAATAGACCTTTACATATTTTATAAATAAATATTACATCAAATTTAATTTATAAAATAAAAATAATATTTAACTATTATTATATAAATATTTCTAAATTTAGTTTGTATTAATTTATTATATTTATAATTTAATTTTTTATTACTATTTTTAACAATTTAATTAAAATAAAAGAAAAAATTATAATTTGTGTTAATTTGTAAAATATAAACAAAAAACTAAGAAAACAATATTAATAAATATAAATTTATTATTTATAATAAATGATTACTTTTATTAATATATATATAAAAAAAATAAGTTGATAGATTTGCAAAATTTTATTATTTTGATTTGAAATTGTTAATTTTAAACTTTAGTTGTTTTTTTTTTTATTTTTCATAAACATATTAATAATTTTATATAAATTAATTTTTTAAATTTTTGAAAAATAATAAAAATGCAATAGTTTTAATAAAAATTTTAATTTTTTTAATTTTTTACTAAACAAATTAGTTTAGACAAAACAAAACGAGATTATGTTAAAATTAAAATAAATAAAATTTAAATATTATTTAAAAAAATAATTAAAAAATAAGCTGAACATATTAATATTTAAAAATTATTTTTAATTATATAAATATTATTTAAATTTTTTTGAATGTTTAATTTAATGTAATACTTATTTTTATAATTATATTAATCTAATTTAAAAATTTTTTAAAAAAAAAAAAACAATTTAGTAAAATTAAAAAAAGAATTCAATAAAAAATTAAAATTAAATTTTATTTTTTTCTATTGATAAAGCATAGGACCTATCCATATAATTATATAGATAATTATTCTAGGATAAGTATTTTAACCGTTTAAGTAAAATTGGTTAAAATGTGTAAAGATGAATTTAGAAGGTTTATGCATAAAAATCGAATTGTATTAGTTTAGTAACATCTGAGATAAAACTTGAGCTAGCGCTAAACTCTTAATTCTATCTTTAAGGATTGATCAACTATGACTATTAGTTAGTTTGCAAAATAAGATATAAACTAAGATTTTAAGGTTAGTTTGATTATAATAATATAATATTTAATTTCGTTTAGACTAATTGCAAATAGAATAAGTATTAGAATTAAAAAAAAAAAATGTTCTTTCCTTTTCAAAAGAAAACAAAAAAATAGAGAAGCTTGGAATAACAAATAACGGAAAACTACCATCAACTCATAAGACTTAAGTAAAGCCCTAACGTATCAAAATGCTAAAAGAACAGTAAAGAGTAGAAGGAGTACGGGTACTGCAGGCCTTACTCTGTAATCCTAAAGCTTTGTAAACCTGTCATAACGTAAAGAAGTTCACGCTGAAAAGATCAAGAGAGACATGTTGATGTCTCATTATATACCTAGAAGTGATAGTTGGTGTAAACCTGACGAAAGTCTCCGTAGACCTATTATAATAAGTATTCATAAATTAGTCGATTCTCTGATACTCTTTTGTAAACTCTAAAAAGTTAGGCAGTGTGGTAGTAGATGTATCACTATTAAAAGCCCTTTAAAAGGAACACAAAGAGGTTTTAAAGGACAGAAGAATTTATGTTCAACTAGCAGATCATTCTTGTGTATAACATTTCATTCTATTAAATAAAAGGGATAAAACCCTCCTCCTTAGTTCCTTAATTTCTTTCCTAAAAGTTAAATTTCTGCAACAAAAATTAGTTAACACAAATATAAATATAGTTTTGTTTTATAATTTTTTTAATTATTTAATATTTTATTTGTTATCATATTTTATATTTAAATTTTTTATAATAAATTTTTTTACATATATTTATAACTGTTTAAAGAAATAACCAAACATTATTGTACATATAAATGTAACTTATATAAAAATAATTTATTTACCGGACATTTATCATTAAAAATTTAATAGAAATTTAATTAAATTTATATTTTTATAAAATAAACCTAATTATGCAAAAATACATAAAAATGCTATTTTTTTTAACTTTTTTATTTTTTTTTTATTATAATAAAATTAAATTTAAATATTTAATAATTAAATTTTGTTATTATCTTAATTTTATTTAGTTAAAATTACACTTAAAAATAAAGTTTAATTACACAAACAATGGTTTTTAATTCTTTTTTATTCTTACTTTAAAGATTTAGCAAAAATATTAGTTTTAAAGTTCTTAAAGCTAATGAGACATTTTTCATATGAAAATCAAGATTTCTATGCTTTTTTTGCACTTTTTCTCATTTTTTGTGTCCCTTTTAGGTGTTTATTTCATTGTTATACTGTTTTTTGTTTTTACAAAAATCTTTATAGCTGGTTCTTTGTCAAATTGTTATTAGTAGTTATCATAAACCTTTTTTCAATCTTATAAAAATGTTCAACTAAGTGTTAGCTTAACAGGTAAAAACTCTAAAAACACTTTTTTATATTTATACACAATTTTGCATTTATTGCAATTGGAATTTCTAAATATAACAGCCTGATGATTTTAAAATACAAGTTATTTAACTTAAAATTGATTTCAAAAAATCAAAGCAATAACTACATAAAAAAATAACATAACTAAATAATATAATTGTTTATAAACAATTTTTTTTTTTAAAATTGAATATAAAAGTAGAATTTATAAATTTTTATTTATAATAATAATTAAAAATGTCATTGTTAACAATTTTACAATATTATTTTTTTAATATTTAAGTATATCATTTTTAAAGTTTTAACGAGTACATTTAATCAAAGATATCCAATTTTTATATTTTAAATACTTTATATTTACTATTTGAAATTGTATTATGACATAAACTCAATATTTAATAAAGATAATTCTTATTTGTAATTAACACTTTAGTTGAAGTCTTTAAAATAGTTGTTGAAGTGTAATTTATAAACTATATATTTTAATTTTTGTTGCTTATAAATGCAATTTTAAAATAAAAATTATTAAAGTAGAGTTAAATTTATTCAAAGTTTTAAAATTTTTAATTTTAAACACATATTTTTTTTTTATGTGTTGTCTATTAAAATTAAAATTTATTTGAAAATTAAATAGAATTTTTATAAATTTATTAAAATAATTAAATTATTTAAAAATTTTATATGAAAATGACTAAGTTAAAAAAAAGATATAATAAAAATGATACTTTTATTATTATTTGTATTTGTACAAACGGTACAACGGTAGAAGATAGTTATATTCACTTGCTTTAAAAGACCGTTGTTAAGTAATGACGCGCCAATGACAGTCATTTGTTTGGGTTTTGAAATATCGTTATTAATTGTCGCGTAAAACTTTTCATTTACTCTGACAAATGCTTTTAAAAACTTACTTAAATCTTACTAGAAAAGCTAAATGAATTGACATAAAATTTGTAATTTTTTGATTCATTGAAATAAGTTGTATTAATGAGTTTTTACGTATTATTTTGTATTTATTATACAATGAAAAATTTAGAGAGTACCGAATAGTAACCAATTAAAATTTTTAAAAATATATAAATATAAAAAAATAAAAAATTTATTTTTGTTATCGTATTTTGTATTAAATAAAGAGATATAGAATAATGATAAATTTTAAAAGTTTTTATATTACTTACAAAATAATAAAGTTAAAATGCGTGATCATCTTTACAGAATATTTTTTATTTAATCTCTCAATTTCTTTTCTGCTTTTTTTCTAATTCCTTATTTTTACCAATTAAATATTGGTGTTTTATGTGTTCATCATATTTGATACATTTTCCTTTGTCACTCTACTAAAATACTAAATTACGTTCAGGATATTATACTTTATGTCGATTACCTAAATTTAAGTTTTCTGCTCTAATTTCAATCAACTAAGATTAGATTAGATACATTTTTAAATATTTTTTAAATTTATATAAATTTATTTAAATTTAGTTTTAAGATATAAAAATAAATTGCATTAAAATAAATAAAGAGTCATTTTAAATTGAACAAATACCAGATAAAATATTAGGTTGTGTCAATTTTTTTCAAATATTATAACTAGTAAAAAATAAAAATAGGGCGTTTTTTTTTATTGTAAATAGATAAGCAATATAATTTAAAAAAAAATATTGATCTTTTACATGCAAACAAACTATTTTAACTAATATTTAACCTTTTTTATTATATATTTTTCTTACTTTTAAAATTTTTTTTAAGTTTTTTAAAACATAAGTAAGCTTTAAAAGATCATTACCGTTACTAAAAATGAACTTTTCAATTTGAGTATTTTAACTCTACATATTATTTTCAGATCATTTTTTTTTTAATAAATACTTTTTTGACCATGATCTTGCTTAAAATTTATATTTTAAACAAGTATAAAATAAACTTTTTTTATTTTTTTATAATAAAAAAATATTTTTTATAATAAAAATTAAAAAATTAATTAAAATTTTTTTTAGTAACTTAATATTTTTTTTGGTTTAATTATTTTTTAATACTAAATCTTTTAAAGTAATGTTTAATTTTATTAATATAACCTTGACAAAGTTTGGAAAAAACTGAAAAAATAGACATTACGGGCCTAACTTAATATTAATCTAAAAAAACAGAAATTATGCTCTTAAAGAAATAACAAAGAAAAAACATAAAAAATATAAATATTTTATACTTAGAGGGCTCCGAAAAAAAAAAATGATTGAAAATATAAAATTTTTTGGAGTATTCTTGAAAAAAGATTTGACTTTAAAACCCACTTGTCAAAAATTAACGATAAGATAAACAAAACATTATTCAGAGTTAATAAACTAATCTGGATAAAAAATGACCAAATTTAAAACTAAAAACAAAAATATATAATTCAATACTTTATCCTCAAGTTTCATATGAGGCGGAAATTTGGCTAGAACACATAATTTATAAAAAAATTCAAATAAAGAAATTAAGAACTATTCACCAAATAATATTGACCACCTTAACAGGCGCCTACAAGAATGCTAATTATTTCAAAATAACTGGACTACTTAAGACAATTTAAATCGAGGAAGAAATAAAAATAAAAATTAATTTAAAAAAAACTTTTAAGAACAGACAAAAAAGAAAAGAAGAATTTTACTCTATGAGAGACAATTTATTAAAAAACTCTTTAAAATATGAATTTGGGCTAGATGTATTTACATTAAAAAATAAAAGCTCAATATAGGATATAACTGGACAAGGATCATATAAATTCTTTTTATTTAAAATATATTATGTATTTATTTTATCTCACATGTATATATTGTGGCTTCGAAAAAGAAACATCCGAACATCTATTACTTGAATGCAAAAAAATTGATTTAAATTGAAATTCTTTGTGTGATAGTGGACGGAATTTTGATAGAATAACACTAAATTTAAAAATAAAACTAAACTTTTATTTAGATTTAGAATTTTATACAGAATTCAGACAAAATTAAAATTTACTTAATTAAATAAAAGTTGATTATCAAATCTTATAATCGCATATGGTTGGCGAATTATAAATATACTTGAATAATGAAAGGAGGAAGGAGGGCAAAAAAAAAAAAATAAAAATAATTAAACACAAAAATTAACAAATTTATAATCAAAAAAAAAAATATTCAAAATATTATATAAATCAAAAAATAAAAACATAAAACATTAAAATTTAAAATAATAAAAAACATTTTATTTAAAAAGCAAGGTTAAATAATTTATGTTTAATTTTATAAACAACTTTATTATAAATAAAAATATAAATAAAAAAAAGAATTTAAAATTAAATAATTAAGTATTATAAAAAATGACAATTCGATCTAAATGAAAAAAATTATTAAAAAAGTAAATATTATTTTTAATACAATATATTAAATCTTGGCGAATATTTATTAATAGAATAATGCAAACTAAGCTATATAAATTTTATTAGCTTGAAAATAAAATTTGAAAATTTTATCTGTATAGTTTTTATCAAAGAATTAGCTTAATATAGTCTTTTAATACAATCATTTGATTAAGTCAAATAAAACATTAAAAAATCTTTGACTAAAAAATTATTTTAAGTTTAAGTTATAATCAATCTGTTTTATAATTGCTTAAGAGTTTAAACATAAATAAATAAATTAATTATAGTAGTTGAATTATATATAAAAAAATAATTAAATTTATGAATTACATGTAAATTAATTAAATTAACTAAAATTTATTTTATTTTATTTATTTTATTAATATTTTTTTTTTTACAAATTTTTATTAAAATAATTTAAATTAAATTATTTTTTAATATTTTTAAACTAATCTTATGATTAAGTTGCAATAAATTTATTTTACTGTCAAAACTGTCTAATATATTAAATTCAACAGTGTAGTAAATCTTTTACTACTTAGAGTTCTTTAATTTATATTTTCTTAATAAATATAGACACTTAATTGAAGGTCTTCAAAAATCACCCTTTATTTTTAAGCAAAAATAAAAATTTTAAAACAAGAAAACAGAAGAAATAATAGTGCTACTGCGTTAAAAGAATACATTCATATATGCTTTTTTATCAGAACATCTCCTTTCCTAATTATTCGTTTAGGTCATTCGTATTTACAGATGCCTGAATTTTTAACCTTTCCGTCACATCCTTGATATGCTAAAGCTTTATTATTGGCTTACGCACTGGCATCTTAAGCAAAGACTAAGATACAAACGTTGGTCATAACATAGCACGTTACTAATTACTAAAAGTCTAAAATTACTAAAATGTTTGAGAGCTTTAACACTTTACAATTATTCTTAAGTTCCTATAGGTTTAAATAATAATAATTATTCAATTTACAAAAACTCCTCCTCCTCCTCCTAAACCTAGCTAATTTGCCAAATAGCTAAAGGTCTAAGTTGGAGATAAATCAAACTTTTGTTGAGGACAACAAATTCAAAACAGATCTTTTATAAAACAGCTTTCATTTTAGATCTGACCAAATTTCAGAATAACTAAAGATCTAAGATGGAACAACAGTTAATTTTCAATAAATACTTTGGTAATATCTTTTAAAAATAATACATTTAAAATAATATTTTAATTAATTTTATATTTTTATATTAAAGATTAATAAAAATTTTACAATTTTAATCTTTTTTTTTGTAAAATTTTAAAACATATTTTTATTATACAAAAAAAAAATTATGAACTGAATTGATCTGTTTAAATAAATTAATTTTGTTGTTTTTTAAAATAATTTTTGATAAATGAAAAAAATAAATTTTATAAAAACTACTTTTCGAATTTTCAATACACAAAAATAATTTAATGTGATTTATTATGTCACTCTAATTTTCACTATTTTATTAACGTTTTATCTATTTTTTTCAAATTTCAATTATGAATGAATTGGTAAATTATGTTTACTTGAAAATACAAACTAAAAACTAATTAAATTTATTAATATAACATAATTTAAGTTAAGTTTATATATTTTTTTATATAACTCAGTGATTGCGGAAGTAGGTGGACAGATGTAAAATTTTAATAGTAGTTAAAATATTATTTCTAAGATTTTCGAAATGTTTAAGATGTTTTGTTGAATTGATTCAGTTTATCAGAATGAGAAATTGTGTTAGAATTGGGTACAATTAGATATGCTCCACTTGTGTTAGTATTTTTTTTCTTGCTGACATAATCAGTAAATTTTATATTTTCATCTTTATATCATTTTTTTGTGGTTTGTTTAAATTTATTTTATTAGTACTTTTGAGACAAGTAAAAGTTGTCAATTTAGACATGTAAAAATAGCAATTTGATACAATGAAAACTAAATATATTTGTTGCAATCTTGACCCTACATTGTATATGATATATTAGTCTTGTTTTTGACTAGATAAAAAAAAATCTATTCAAGTTTTTTTGAAACCGTTCAAATCTTATTTGTATTTTAATTTTTTACATTTTTTTTTTTTTTTTTTTGACAATGTTAAATACTTGGTAACTATTGTATCAATCGCCAAAATGTAAAGAAATCCTTAAATTGCGGGTGTTTAAAGTTGTATGTTTATTTAGTACAAAAATTTTGAACATTAATTTTTTTTTCTGATTACTTTTAATCTTATTCAATTTTATTTTTTTTATTATTATATTTTTTTTTAATATTAATGTTTGAAATTTTATTAAACGTTCATTTTTTTTAAATAGTTGTAGATACATTAATTACATAAAAAGGGTCAATAACAATACAATAGATAAAATAAAAGTTGTAAGAACTATTTAGTAATTTAAGTAAATCAAATTAATAAAATTTAATATTATTCTAGCATTTATTTACAAATTGTTTTATTTGGTTTTATTTTTCATAATAATTAAGTTTTTTTTATAATTATTATTTATTTTTAAAATAAAAAATTATTATTAAAAATTTTATAAAATTTTATATTTTTTATAAATCAAAATAAATAACATATATTATATTTTGTTGTTTTTTCATGAGTTTAAAAACAAAAAAAAATTATTAATTTATTGTTTAATAATATTATTCTTTTGAAGTTATTTTTATTTTTAAATTAAAATTTTTAAAAATGTACTAATTTTATTATTTTAAAAGCTAATTTAATATAATTTTTAAAATAAATTATTATTTTTTATAATTTTATTAATTATAAAATCAAATTTAAATACAAATTAACCTTTTTTTAATTTTATTAAAACTATAAAGATTTGTTATTTTTAGATAATATTACAAACAGTTTTATATTAACTTTTAAAAATAATTGAGTTTTTACAAAAAGATAACTCTTTTATTTATCTAAAAAAAATTTAAAAAATCATAAAAATTTTGATAAGATTATTTTGAAAATTAAAAGAACAAATTATATATGACATATAAATGCATCAATAAATGTTCTTAGTTTTATCTTATTTTATATTTATAAAGAAATTTATAAAAATTGTAGATAATTTAAATGCTTTTTTATAAATTATAAAGCATATAAAAAGTTTAAAAAAAAAATTCAAATTTTAATAAAAAAAAGTTTTAAAATTTTATAGTAATAAAAGATATTTAATTAAAATTTTTTAAAATTAAAATCACCAGTTTTAAAAAAATTATTGAAATTTATAAAAACCATTAAATGCAAAATTTTTATTTTAATAAATTAATAATTAAAACATATATCTTTTAATACATAATAATTTATTATTTTTAACATATTGTTTTAAATTTTTTAAAAGTATATACAAAATTTAAAAAAAATATTTTATTTTCAAAACAATCTAATTTTTTAAATTTTAAAAATCATGTCAAATTACATTCGTTGCAATTAATTTTTAATTTTAAATAGCTACAATCTTTAAATATAAATCTATATACTGCACTTAAATTTTTTAAATAAAACATTTTTTTGTGGTTTTTATTTAGGCAAAACTCATTTTTACAAAACAAAATATTAAAATTTATAAACGTTAATTTTAAAACAAATATATTTTGATTAATACATATAAAGAATTTATTAATTGTTTTTATTTACTAAGTAACTTTAATTTAACTTTATTGTTACTATAACAATTTTTTTATTAATTTTTTATAATTATTATATTAGAATATTTATTAAATTAACTTTTTCAAATACATATTTAAATTATACTAAATTTTGTAAAATTTATAATTTTTTAGTTTTTTATTTCTAGTCTGTAATCATTATCAATTCTCAAAATAATCATGTTTTTCAAAAGTATTCATGCAAAACAGGTAAATATTGATTAAATAAAATAAAATTTTAAAGTAATATAAAAAATAAGCTATCAAAATGCAAATAGAACAATTTCTATTTACTACCTGATTATAGTTTTTTGACAAGTATTTACCATTAGAAATAGTTTTGTTTATTTATAGAAATTTAACTTTTCTAGAAAAACAAATGAACAATAAGTTTTTCAGTTATGAATCAACTGCGAATTGTTTTTGAATAGTTTAAAAGCAAAGCTTATAGATCAAAAAATTTAAAATTGGTACAGCTGTGATATCAAAAATGTATCCATAATTGAAAAAGTTTATTTCAAGTTCAGCAAGCACTTTGAACTTATACACCATGACACATGCATATGTCCAATAAAGAACAATTGTTCTGATTTATAATTTAATATTTCTAGAAAAAACTTAATTGAATTATTAATTTAAGATAACAGAATTTTTTGAAAAAGTATTCAGGTGACGTAAAATAAAGTAGAAGCAAACATGATTAAAACAGCAAAAATTAACATAGGCAAAATAAAGTAAAATTTTTTTTTTTTTAAAAGCAATTGTTATTTTATGTGCAAAATTGTCTTTTTGTTATATTTGACAAAACAGATAAAACAAACCAAATTTGCTTAATTTTTTTCATCATATTTGTTTTTGAACAACTTGATCAGTTTATTGAATTTTTAATTTCAATCGTAACATATATTACAAAATAAATTTTAATCAGATATTTTTTAATAAAAAGATTATAATAATTATGTTCTTTAAGTTTATAAAATTGAAAATTTCAGTGGTATTTTAAAAATAACTATTTTCCAATTAAAGAAATATTTAAGTATTGTATTTTTTTATTAGTGTATATGATATCATTATATTTATTTTTACTAATTTTTAAATATATTTAAACTTTGATTAATTTTTATATTTTAATTTATTTATAAAAAATTTATGTAAACAAATAAATTTAAAAAAAATTATTATTTATTAAATGTTATTTTTTATTAAATTTATTTTAAATTATTAAAAATATAGAAAGATTAAAGTTATTTGAAAAAATAAATAAAATAAAATTTGTAAGAATATTTCTAACTTTTAACATCAACAACACATGTACGGTAGACTAATCTAATCTAGCTAAAAATAAAAATTAGGGATACCGGAACAACAAGTTTAAAACCCTTCTTTATTTAGTAAATTATTTAAATATAAAAAAAATACAAGAAAATGTTTTTTTGTTTCTAGTTTTAACTAGAGCTAAATCATTACTTGGATCTTTATCTTTTTTTTTATTTTTTATTTTCAGGATATCTGATCTAAACTTATAGATTGTTGTTTTAATTAGTTAAATCAACTTTTGCCCTTATTCTTAATTCTTAACTGTCTACTCATATTAAACCTAATAAATTTTAATTGTTTTTATAAGTGCATTCAAAAAAAAAAAAAATTTAAATCTTGCATAATTTAATTTTGCATAAAAACATTTATATTTTTAAATTGTTTTTACCCTAATTTAAAAAAAAATTAAATTACAATAAAAACATAATAAAATTAGTAAAAAATTATTAAAACTAATAAAAATATATGTGTATTTGTTATTATTATATTTAAATTAAAATTAACAATTAAAAATTTTTTTTTAATATAATTTATTAGTGAAAATTTGTAATAAATTTTGTTAAAATTTAACAACCTTTAATAAATCTAAACAAAATTTATTAAGGTAAATTTAAAACAAAAAAAAAAAAAATAATTAACTTTAAATTGCGCATTTTGGAATTTTTTATTATACTTAAATTTACTGGTGTAAAGACACAAATAAGTTAGCATAATTTGTTGATACAATTATTATATATGATATAGTATTTGATTATAGTATTAAAAATTAAAAAATAAAGTAAAAAAAAACTAATTTAAAATATTGTAATTTTTTATTCTAATTTTTAGTTTGTGAATATTAAGTATGTTTTCTTTATTATTTTAATCTTTATAAAATTGTTTTTAAAATTGAATATGTTGTTTAATATAATTTAAAACAATTTTTATTATTAATTTTAATTGTATTATTAATGATTTAATATTTTATTCTTTTATAAAAAAATTCTGAATAAAAAAAATATATTTTTATTTTTTATATTACTGTTATTTAATTTGCATTTGAGTCTTTTTATTTGCAAATTTGACTTTTATTTTAAATGTAAAATTTTTGTTCTTTTGGTCAAAGATGCATTAGATTTTTATTTGATATTATTATAATTTTATGTAAGATAATATGACTTTCAATATAAATATGAAAATATAGTTTAATTTTTAAAAAAAATTTTCAAACAATATATCAACTTTTTAATATATATAAATATTTGTATTTTTAATGTATCAATGTTAACTATATTTTTGCTGATTATTATTTTTTATTTGGTTTGTGCTGCTTTACTTCTAAGTAAATTGCCATAACGTATATTATGTTGTCTGCTCAATAGTCCAAACACATCTTAAAATGTACTATCATCAATGTGTCCACTTGAGTAGCCTTTACTATAAGTCTAATATAGTCTAGATCATGTACTCCTTCACCACACCCTAGTGGTTAGAAGCAGACACTGACTGCATTCTAAGTACTCTGTGGTCAACTGGACAGTTTACGAATAAATAAGCCATTGCACGCATATTAAACAAGTCGCCAAGCACTCAAACTCTTAAAATAATGGAAATCTTATTTTTTTGTCGCATCTATTGGTTTTGCGATTGGCTTAAATTCACTTCATAAATAATATTTATTTTTATTTTTATTGTGTTATTTATTTTAAGATTTTTATTTTTTTTAGTTAAAAATATTTATTTAGTTATTTTTAACTCAATTTTAAAAATTTTTTTTTTATGGTTTTATAAATTATAATATTTACTTACATTTAGTTTCTGATTAAGTTTAATTATATTTAAAATTACTTTAATTGCTTTTAAAATATAATTAATAAAAATAAATGAAATTAAATGTTTAATAAGAAAACAACTTTTACTTGTTTAAATATTATTACTGTTTGCTACTTATAAAAAATAAATTTTTTTTAAAAAAGTTTTTAAAAAATAAAATCATAAATAACATTTTAAAAAATTTAATAAACTTACAAATTTTTTAAAAACTTTAAATTTAATTTTTTTTAATTTTTGAATTTAAAAATATCAAATAAATATTTTTAGAAATTAATTTTTAAAATATTAATATTTAAAATTATAATGTATTGCTAAGCATATATTATTAAGCATATAATATTTTAGCTCAAAATACGTTATAGATTATTTTAATTTAACTTCAAATTATCAAGAAATTAACTACAGAAAAAAAGAGTGTAAAAATTAGAAATTATTACTTTAGATAAACAACTACAAAATCAGAAGTAAGGTTTTAATTTTGTTTTGTATTTAAATATTTGCCTTTTTAAAAATTTTCTAATAATCCGTTAATCTTTCATTTTAAAAAATTTTAATCATTTCTTAAAACCGGTTTCTAACTAAACCGCCATTAGTAATTTGAATTTAGTCCATAAATTAATCGGAAATCTCTAATTCTAAAATAGACAATTTAGAGTTAATTAATATTCGATTAAAAACTTAAAATTAATGAATTGTTAAATATAAACATGCTTGATATTGAATGCTATGTTAAAAATAAGTTCTTATTTTTACGTATGATTATTACAACAAATTACTTTGCTATTAATATTATGTCTTCAAACTGTAATATTAATAATTAAATCATATCTTAAATGAAAAAGATTATTACAAGCAAATCACAGTAAAGAAAAGTTAATTTTTTTTTTATAATTACTATTAACCATATAACTTATTTTTTACCTGAAAATAAAAATTGTTATTTAGATTAGTTTTCCATTTAAAACTTTAATAAAAATAGTAAATGCTACTATTTTAAAATTTATAAAATATTATTTTTTTTTAATACTTTTTTGTTTATAAAATGATTTCTAGAATCTTTAAATAAAATAATTTGTTGTATTTTTCAAATATTTTTTCATAAAACAATAAAAATTTAAATATAATGTCAAAATAAGTTTATTAAATTTTATACATTCAAAAATTTAAAAAAAAAATTAAATAAATATATAACAATCAACTACAAAAAAAAGTTTTAATTTAATTATTAGTAAAACATAAAATCAATTTTTTTTTATAAATAATATATTTTAAAAATAATTATAAAAAAATATTTTTAAGATAATATTTTTTTTATAGTTTATAAGGATTAAAAAAAAAAAGTAATAAGTAACTTTACAATATTTATAAAAAATATATTTAATGTATGTTCCATTACTTTATTAGTTAAATATTTTTCTTTATTTTTTTTTTATTTTTAATATTAAGTTTTAATTTATTTATTTTGTTTTCCTAATAACTAACATTAATAAAAGTTAATTCATCTGGCAGTTTAAAATTTTTAATAATTTTGCAAGCACATATAATTGCTAAATTTAATTGTTATAAATTCTATAATTTAAAAATAATTTATTATTTATTTTTATATATTTATATAGTACCAAAAATAAAAAATTAACTTTAATATTTTTTTTTAAAAAAAAAATTTTAATTATTTTTAATTAAAAATATTATATTAAATCTTTAATAATAATTATTTTGTTTATTTCATAATTTGATTGTATTAAATATGTTTTGCATTTTTATTTAAAGTTAATATTAACAAGTACCTTAGTTTATTAAAAAATATTAAAACGATATTATATTAGGAATTCATACATATATAAAAATTTAATAAAAAGCTTTAGGCTAATGTTCTGATTTTTTAACTTTTTTTTGAGTTTAATACTTAAAGATTGACTATCGGCTATTAAAATTGTATAAATGTAACAAAAACTTGAGAAAAATTAGTTAAATAAACTATTTTTAAATTTTTAAGTTTTTCTATATTTTTTGCAATCTACTTTGATAATAAACAAATAAACAAAATATCAAAAAAAAACATTTAAGTTATGTTTTCAATTTTTTTTTATTATATTTTTTTTTTTTACAAGTTTAATGCTTATTTATTTCAAACAAAATTATTAATAACCGAAAAGTTTTATAAAAATTCAAATATTTGAAACAAATTTTACAGGTATTTTATCACTATATTGTTAACTTGAAAACCAATCATTTATGCACACAAATATTAAATCACTAGAAACTTTTTTTGTTATTTAACTTGTTTATTTTTACCTATTTTAAGACTAAATAAAGCCAATAAAAGTCCAGGTGGAATAGCTCACTTACATTTAAATGGGAAGTATTTGTTTGCATGTCAAGTATATTTTTTTATATGTATTACTATCATGTTTATCTTGTTAGAATTGTTTTTATTCTAAGCTCGTTTATTTTGCATGTTTTTATTTTAAAAATTGTTCAAATGTTTAAATCATATTTTTTTAAGTATTTTTGATCAGTATGTTCAAATATTGTTTAAAAAATTATAATTGATTATTAAAATAAAAAAATTTTATTGGTTAGTTTGGTATTGTTTTAAACTTATATTCAATAAATTAAAATTATTAATAATAGTTTATTTGATAAATTTAACAAAATTATTATTATTATTTTATTAATTTTTCTATAAAATTGTTAAAAAAAAAAACAATAAAATAAAATAAGTTATAAAAGTATTTATCAAAATAAAAAAATTAAAAATAAACAAATTTAAAAAATCTTTATTTATCACTCGATTTTCTATTTTTCACTATTTTGAATAAGTAATAAATAATCACAGTTTTTTATTTCTTTGTTACTTAGAATCTATTAAGGTCAGTTGTAAATATTAACAAATACATCTAAAAAAAAATTAATTTTAAAATCATAATTTAAAAAAAAAATTATTTATACTGGATATTTTTACTATAAAAATTGAATAATGCAAAAAAAAAATATTTTTTTTAATAATTTAAAATTGATAAAATGTTCTAAGAAAAAATATATAAAAAACATTTGCATCAAATTGTTTTGACCAAATAAACGATGCTTATTTGAAATAATCAATTATAATATATTTTTAGTTTTTTTTTCTGTTGTAATTTAAACTAATCATTTTTTTTAACAAATTCAAAAATTTATTATAAACAAAATGAAATTTTCACTTATTTTTGAAAATCTTTATAATGTAAAAAAAATTTAAATTCATAATATTATTATTTCTATGCAAATTATATTGAATTATTTTTTTATTTATTTTATTTAGATTTATTTTATTTGATTTTTAATTATATTTAAACAAAAAAAAAAATTTTTTTATGTTTAACAAAAAATTTATATTTTTTCTTTAAATTTGATTTTTTTTTGATTTAAGTTTTATTATTATCAAATTAAAAAAATATTATCAATCACTATTTATTTTTAATTAAATATAAATAATTTACTAGGGTTTATTTTAAACAATTTTAAATATTTTTTCAAATTGCAACAAGTTATAAATTAAAAATTAATTTATTTTATAATAAATTTTATTTATGAAAAAAAATTAAAAATTCAATTAAAAAATTAATTTATTTAAAATAAATAAATAATTTTTTTTTTTAAATTAAAACTTATAGAATTTAATAATTATATTATTATCCTTTAAAATTTATATAATGAACTCAATTATATTGTTTTTATAAAAAAGTTGTTATTATTTTTACAACCTTTCAAATTTTTTTAAATAATAATTAATCATTTAATTAATCAAAATTTTAATTAAAAAAAATTTAAATAAATTAACAAATTAAATTTTTTTTATTTAATTTTAATATTTTTTAAATAATTTTAGGATTAATTAAAATGATTTATTCGATATTTATATTTAAAAAATAAAATTAATAATAAATTAAATTAATAATAAATAGACGGCAAAATTTAAATAAAAAGGAACATTAAAACTTGATAGTAATATATCTTAAAGTGTAAACTTTTATATATTTCATCAGGGATTTATTTAAAAATAAACAAAACATAAAAGATTTTTTTTTTCATCTATTTAGTAAAAGTTACTATATGAAAAAATTGCTTTAATTATAAAATATTAAGACAAATATAATTATTGGTATGAATTACTGTGGTAAATTTTTTTTTATTTATATTATTTTAATTTGGAGTTAGTAGTTGCAATTTATTGTTCAAAAAGTTAATGTTAAAGTTTAATTAAATCTTTTTTTATTTTATTTATTCCATTAATTTACTTAATAGATAATTTTATCAGTCTAATTGTATAAAATTAACTTTATAAAACAAAACTTATAAATAAAAAAATTATTATTTTTAGTGTATTTTACGAAATTATTTACTTATTTTTGTTTGATGTTATTATTTTCAGCTAACTTTTTAAAAATAATTTTTTTTGCATTTTTTGTTTTGTTTCAAACGTTGATACTATTTTTGGTAAATATTTCAACTTAACATTAACATTTAAAAGTTGTTAAGAAAAAATATTGTAAAAATGCAGTTGTAAAATTTTATCAAATTCAGTATTACTAAATTGACATTTGAACATAAAAATTAAAAATAATTTGAACATGCAATAGTTTCAATTGTAACCAAAATTACCAGTCATTTGACATGTAAAAAAGAGTGTTAATCAATTGATATTCAATGTATACTTTTTTTTCAAATAAAATATATAATTTTTATATGCTTATAAATTTATTGATTTTGATTTTTATTGTTTCTTGAAACAATTTAATTTAAAAATAATTTTTTTTTAAATTTAGTTAAATCTAATATTTAAAAATGTTTAAATAATTCACAATACAATATAAATAAGTTTTGTTACATTTTAGAATAATATATTTAATTTTTTACACATATAAAATATTTTATTAAAAAATTTCATTCGTGAATTTTAATTAGTAATAATCTTAATTAGTAAAATAATGTAAATTATTTTTTTCTATTTAAATAATTTTTTATGTCAATTAAATTAATTTGATTTCAAAATAATATTAATATTAATAATAACAATTTATATATTTTTTTTAAGCAAAATAATATGTTATACTTTAGGATAGTAATGACTGACATTTATTTTTTATTTTTAAATTCCTAAATTTTTTATTTTTAATAAAATTTTTTTTATAGAAATACATTTTTAGATTTATGTTACTTTTAAATATTAAATATTTTAACTTTTAAATATAATTAATAAGATGCATATTTTAACTTAATAAAAATATAAAAAATATTTAAAATAAAATTACTTACATCTTAATTGAATTGAAAACGTAAATCAAATTTATATATATAATATTTATATATATATATATAATATTATAATTGAAATTATTAAAAAATTTTTAAAAAAAAAAATATAATCCTTTAATTGTATTGAAATCGATAAAAATTATAGTTTTTAAATATTTAAAAAAAAATTTCATATATTTATCATAAAATTTAACTTATACAGTTTATTAAAAAATATTTAACACATGTATTTTACACAAAATTTTATTATTTTAATATATTTAAGTAAATAATATAAATTAAAAACACAGTAAAAAAGAAAATTAAAAAGTATATTAGTTTAAAAAAGTTGAATATAAAAATTTAAAAAAAAAAAAATGTAATTAAATTTTATAATAGTTATAAAAATTATTAATCCACTTTTGAATAAAACTTTTTAAAGTATAAATTACACTAAAATACAAATAATTACTATTATGAAAAAAAATAAATTTAAAATTTATTTTAACCAAGTTGATTTATAAAATGTTAAAAAACTGTAAATACATACTAGAAACTGCAAATGATGCAAATTGCTACTGAACTCAATATTTGAACATCCACAATATCTAACTAACATGCATCTTTTTGCCACGCATGTGCAATATGAAAATTTTACAAATTTAATCTTTTACGCATTCTCCAAAACTTGACAAACTTTGATAAAGTTTTATAATTGTTTATTTTCACTCTTATTTTTTTTCTTAATTAATAATTTCTTTTAAATTATATCAAATTTAAATATTTAAAAAAAAAAAAAAAATTTCAATATGCTTTTTACATTATATATTAATTACATTTTTTTAAAATAACATAATATTATTGCAAAAAAAATATTTATATCTCTAAACTGTTATTTATTTAATTAAACAATTGTTTGATAATAATTATAATTATATAAAACGTTTACAGGTTTTTTTTTAATTAAAAAATAAATGAATTATTATAAGAAAAAAAAAATTAATTATATGATGAATTATTTGATTAATTAAAAAATTTTAAATAAAACATAAAAATTAAATAGTAAAATAAATAAATTTATTTTTTATTATTCAGTTTATTTAGTTTTTAAATGCACTTACACATGCAAATCTAATCGTTCATCATTAGTATTGTATAAAATGTAAAAATTACGTAAAAAATAAACATTGGGTTAAAAAGATGATAGAAATTTTTCAAAAGACGGAAAATTTAATAAAAAATAGTAATCAACATTTACAAGCAATGAAAGAGCTCACGAAGCAAAATTAAAGTATAAGCTCAATAAAAAAAATTAAAATAAACAAAAAAAAAATTTAAAGTTAACAAAAAAATAAAAATTAAAAAAATAACTTTGTAATAATATATAGAAAAAAAAATCACCAGATATAAAAAAAAAAAAATTATGTAATTTTAAAATTGAAATTTACTTATTATACAGGTAAGGTAAAAAAGTTAAAAATATAATTAATCAAAAATAAAATATATATTAATTTACTATTTTGATTTTAAAAATTTGTTTTTAGATTAATTTTTTTGTTATAAACTAGTTCAATTTATGATTTTGATAAAAAAAAATAAGAAACGGATATTAGTTTAATGTATCAAACATTTTTTTACACCAAATTTAAGAAAAATTTACATCAAATTTACAAAAAAAAGTGAGATTTTTTTATTTATTTTGTTGATAAATATTATTTATTTTTTAAATAATATTTAAAAAATATTGCAAAAAAAAATATTTTATTAAACAATGTTTATTTTATTGAAAAAGACATTAATATTTTAGAAGTTGATTTATAAAATTTTTTTAACAAATTTTTTTTTTTTTAAATTTTTTTTTTTATTATTCTTATTAACTAATTATATAATTTACAATTTTTTTTTTTTTTTTATAAAAAAAATCAATTTTTAATTTATTTAATTTTTTATAACTAAATAAAATTTTTTATATATTTATCAATATATGAAACTTTTTTTTTATAAAATAAAAAACTTTTACTTATAAGATTGCTATATAAGATTAATGTCTAAAAACAATATTTTGTACGATAATCAAAACTTAAATTTTATATTAATTTTTAAATTCAGAAAAGAGTAGAAAAGAAAGTAATTTTCCACAACAATCTTTATTTAAAATTTAGCAAAAACTTTTTTAAATTTACTTATCACGATTATATAAAAAAATTATATAAATTAATATTAATTATTTTTTTAATAAATGTAAATAATAATGTTCTATTAAATTTTGTTGTAAAACTATAATATTTTGCCTTAATTCTTATTCTTTAACCCCATATTCTTAAAGCTCAGTAAAATAAGGGAACAGTAATGTTTACTAGCTAAACCTACTAGAATGTATAAGATTGTCCAGTTTTGTAGCATAAGTCTAGATAGTGGTTATAACAGGGAGCTTAAGCACAGGTAAAAAAGAACTCCTTGAATAATATTAAGTGACGACGCTGTTAGTTATTTTAGATAAAAGATGGACGTAACCAAAGATTCAAATAAAGGTATTATTAGTCATAAGAACAGTTATTTTTAGAAAGACTGAGGGAAGAGATTAGCAAGATATGGATATACAGTCAAGAGTTAATAGTATAGAAAAAGTTGTCTTAAGATAATAATCAATAAGTTTCAGGTAAGATAACTTGAAAATAAAAACTAGGAAGAAAAGATAAAAATCGAAAAAACAAGACCAGTTGCAATTTAGTTTAAGTCCGAGCTAGTCTTAAAAAAACGAGGAACCACTTTTTGTATCTTTGTTTAAATCATTAAAATCTTGCTAATAAAAAAAGTCTCTAAACCTGTCACCATCGTGTTCTGTTTTATTTCTTCAACAAGATCAGATCAGTTTATAGCTGAGTTTTCTTGTTGGTGGTGATTATTTACTATCCTTTTTGACTACAATTTTGATTTTAAAATATTATTTATAATTTATTAGCAGTGATTTAATTTAAAATATATTTTATATACATTTTTAACTAGTTTTTATAAATTTATATGTAATTATTTTATATATAAAATGACAATTTTAAACTATTATTTAATAATAAATTGGTAAATTAAATAAAAATTTAGTTACAGTTAGGTATATTCTAATAATTAATTTCTAAAAACATGTAAAGTACTTGTATCATAATTTATTTTTTTTTGTTCTTAATATTTATAGTAATATTTATTATAATATTGTTTTTTAAAATTTTTAAATAATTTTTTAATAATTTTTAATTAGTCAATTTTGTGTTTTTTAGATAAAGAAAATTACAATATAAGATGTTAATATAAAATGTTACATTAATTTAAAAAAATATAATTTTTTACAAATAAAATTAAAATATATGTATATAAAATAATTGTTAATGTGAGAATTTTTAAAGTGACGCACAAATTGTGATAAAATTTTTGCAGACTATTAAATGATTAGAAGTTTTATTGATTGCTGTTGATTGGGCCAAACAAAGTCTAAAATATTAGCTTACTCTTTATATATATAATTGGATTTATTTATACTACTTGATTTATTTTTTGAAAAATCTTGAACATATTTACAGATTGGGCCTTAACCATTATTATATAACTTAGTTTTCTTAAATATAATTTTCTTAGATTTATTAGATATAACGTTGATTAGTCGGAACTAGAACTACTAGATTTATTTTATGGTTAATTATAATTACATTTAATCTTAGGGCTACATTACATTGAAGCTTTTATATTGTAAAGATTTTGCATACTTATTTAAACGTACTGAGCCATTTCTGATAAACAAATATTTATCAGAAATTTACGTCTTTATTTAATTTTTTGAGAATAAATTGTTTATTTAGATGAATAATAATTAGAAAACTTGAAATTTTAAAAAATATAGAATGCAAAATAGTTACAATAAAAAATAAAATGTTAATATGTTAATATATTTAATGAAATTTTTTAAAATTAAAATAAAATTGGTAGAATAAAACAGAATATTATGAGTTCAAATACCTTTAATAACTAAATATATATTAAATAAATTGAGGCATTTTGAATGTGAATATTTCAACATTCATGTAAACTAACTACAAGCAGACTTTTATTTTTATAGTTTTTAAGTGATGAAAGCTAAGTTTTCAATTTGGAACTCTGTCATAGATCACAAAAAAAAGTAAAGAAAATAAAAAAATAATTTGAACAAGTTTTAGATTTAAATGGAAAAACCATTTTGTGTTTAAAATGTTACGAATTAAAAATTCAAAAAAAAAAATTTTAATTTAAAAACAAAAAAAAATGATTGTAAATTATGTTTGTTGAATAATTAAAGATAAAACTTTGACTTTTTAAAATAAATTTAAATATACTTAAATTTTTAAATTTACTATTTTTCTTTGTTAAATTTAATTTTTTTGCAAAATAACATCATTGTATCTAAAATTTAATATTCAATAAAATAAAATTATATATTTATTTTAATCAATTACTAAATTGAAAAAAAAAAATAATTTTTAGTAGAAATTTAAATTATTTATAATATTAAAGTTTTAATTTATTTTAAAAATAAATTTTTTAACTTTTAACACAATTAATAAATTCGTTTATTATAATAAAATTTGTTATTTATAGAATAAATAAGCAAATTTTTAATTTTA
The DNA here is from genome assembly GCA_025170145.1 of Pyemotes zhonghuajia. NCBI lineage: Eukaryota > Metazoa > Arthropoda > Arachnida > Trombidiformes > Pyemotidae > Pyemotes > Pyemotes zhonghuajia. Next base: position 8,831,990 of record CM045846.1, on the reverse strand, counting down.
AATAAAAATTAAATTAAAGTTTCAATATTTTAAAAATCAAAATATTTCAATTTTTTTCTATACAAAATAAAATATTGAATTAGAATTAAAATTTTTTTTAATTTTTATGATAATATTTTGAAGTAATTATATATGCACATATTAAAAAAAAATCAAACTTAATTAAATTTTTATTTAAAATAATCATTTTTAGCAATGTTTAAAAAGTTTTCTTATATTATTATAAATCGATATTACATTGTATATCATTTAAATTATCATTTTAATAAATTAAAAAAATAATATTATTAATAATCAATATTTACAAAATTTGTTTTTTGCAATTAAATTAAATTAATATTTACATAAGGTTAACAAAAATTATAAAAACGATTTATTATTATATTTTGGTGTTAAATTATGCTTCATGCAATTCAATGATTTTTCTGTAGGCAATATTTTTTTTTTTAATTTACAACTATTTTAAGTTTCATAAATTAGTTATCTATTTATTTCAAATTTTTATTTTTAAAAAAATTAATTATTTTTTTTATTGATGCCTATATGATATTATTAATTTTATAATTTAATTGGAATAATTTAGTTTAAAAATACATCTATATAATTTTTCTATTTTTAATAAAAATTTTACTTTTGTTTAATATTTATTTTTTTTCAATTTAATTGTTAATAAATTTTTTTATTTTAGTAAATAGTAAAAAAAAAAGTTTAATTTTATTTTTAATTTATAAATCATATACAGTTATATCATTTTATCTTATTTACCATAGTTTAAAATTATAATTCTTACAATGCTTATAAATAAAATTAATAAATTTAATGAATTTTATTTAATATTTATGTTAAAATGATTTATTATAGTAACATTATAAAATAGATTTATTTTATTAATAATTTAAAAAAGTATAAATATTTTAATCAAAAATATTATAATCAAAATTAATAAACAAACTAATTATTTTTTAAATAAATGATTTTAAAAATTTTTTTATTTTATTTTTTTAATTAAAACATTTTAAACTTATTTTATATTATTTATATTATTCTTTAATATTGAAAAATATTTTTTTTAATTTTAAATTGTAATCTATTAATTTAAATTAAATAATTTTTTATTAATTTTTTTGATTAACAATTTGGACCCAAATGCTAAAATTAAAATATATAAGTTGAATTATAATATTACTGTTATTTTTAATGCTTGCACTATTTTATCATCATAACCTCTTTATTATGTTTTAATATTGCATTTTGCTGTATTATTCTGTTTATTATATTTGACTGATACTGTGAACAATATATTTTAGTAAATCTTTTAATTATTTAAATAACTTAATAATTATTATTTTTTTTTTATTGTAAATTTAAATTTAAGCAGCTATACAAATTATTAATAAAGATCTTTTTTACTCTTTACTTTAATTCTTTTTTTCTTTACATTTATTAAATACAACATGGGTCTTATCAAAGTTTTACGTTATATCTCCTTGATCATTAAACGCCATATTTTTTCTTTATCTAGTAATATAACTCAAAACTTTGCTTATTTAGCAACTTTTATTATTTAGCAACTTTTTAAATTATTTTGTTATTAGAACTTTATTAAAAAAACTTAAGTTAAATCTTAAGTTGCTTTTTCTGCTGATTATTTTAAGAGATTATTAAAAAATTATCTGAGATTTTACTAAATTCTACAATTAAAAACTAAAAACATAATTTTACATTTATTATTATTCTATTGGAAAAAATTTAAATTATGTTGAAAGCAGCTAGGAAAGCTTATTGTCTAATCCGACTAGCCAGATTCTGATGTGGGGTTTTACTCTCACGCTATTAACAACAATCCTTCATTGAATGGTCAATTTTGCAAATTAGTATAAAGATTGTAAAACCAATAAGCCAATACTGTGATTTCTTAATCAAAGAGTCATAATTGTACTGTGTACTTCGGTTATACTGTTATATATTTTGTGATATGTTGTGTTGCACTGGAGCACAGCAGTTGGTGGAAGATGCAGTTGTTTCAGATGGATTCATTTGTCAAACCGTGTAATTGTCGAGCATAGACACTAATGTAGTCCACTAATTCTCACTGATAGAGAATATATTGGGTACTCAAGGATGACAGCCCGCTTACTTTCACTATACAGTATATCCAAAATAGGAACTTTTACAGAATAATTTGCTTTTGTGAAAATCAAAATTGATTAGTACAAGTACTCAATTCTTTTTTTTGTATGTATGTGAAATTCCGTTTTTATCTTCTATTTATACTTGAGTGAAATCATCATGGCTGAGACATCTCCTTTAAATTTAGTATTCTACATGAACCAGAATAACTACACAGTGTCACTGTTATTCTTACAAAAACATTGAACTGACTTATCCAGAAATAACATAGAGTGTACCCTTTTGCACCTGCAAAACTCTGCTCAGATCAATCGGAAAATAAAACCGATCTAGTTGTTTACCATACAATAAAAATACAAACTAAACATTAAGTATGTGTGAAAACAAACACGAATTCAGAATAAAATGTAAGCTGTACTTAAAACAAATAAGATCCGACTTTATGACCATAACTCTTTCGGGTCCTTTAATAAAGTCAATACATACTTTGTTTTACAACACAACATTCTTTTAGTCTCTTTTATCACCCTAAGACTATTTTTTGTTTTCCATACTTTCACATACTTTATTCGACTTAATTTAATTCTGTTATATTGCTAAATTATAAAACTTAGTTATTCTTTAGTAAGTCTACTATTTTCAATTTAAATGTATACTAAATCACAACTTCAACAAATTATTATACATAATATATTTTTATTAATATACCAAAATTTAAGAGTCAAATAGTAAAAGTAACAAGCTATATTATTGGTTAATAGAAATCTTGGACCCATTGTCATTGAGTCTGAATTTACAGACAACAATATGGCAACGGTTTTAATGAAAGTTGGTGGTAAAGAATATGTTTTTCTTTAATATACCGCAACCAGAAGGAGGAAAATGGAGACTCCAGAAATTTAAATTTAAACTTAATAATTTTAAACAAAAACAAAAAAAAATAGGTCTTTTTTTGTGGGATGATAGTTTAGAAAACCAAAGAGGTTTATTATTAACAATAGTCTAACAATTCATAATTTAAAAGAACAAGGACCTACCTTTATTAAGTAGGCCTTTAAACAGAACAAAATTGTAACAACTACAAGAAAAAGTTTTATTAACTAATTATTAACAAATGATAAATTTAAAAACAACAAAGTGATTTGGAAAATTGAAAAAGATTTTTCAGTTACAGAACATAAATTCATAAAAATAAAAATTAATTTAAATAAAATAAATAAATCTATTTTGACAAAAAAATTAGATTTTAAAATACTAAAAGAAATATTGCTACCAAGCTAACAAAAGAAAAAATTATGAGACTAAACAGAAGAATCAGCAATCAAAGAGATTTGGATATTGTAACATATAATAAATCCATTTTAAAAAAATTAAATAAAGAATATAAAAAAATATCATTATCAAAAAAAGAGAAATTTTTCGAGGAATTGATAGAGGTTAAAACTGATAAAGATTATTGGAAATCATGGAAAAGAACGAGAGTCAGGGAGAACGAAATACTTAGATTATTTTAAGAAAATCAAGAATAAACTATAGAAGAAATTAATAAAATGATAAAGAAATATTTCGTAAAAGAAACCCATAATAATTATACAAAACTCAAAACTAAAAATCTAAAATTAGAACCAATAGAAATTGAAGATTTGGACGAAATTATTCTGAATCTACTAAATAAGAAAGCTTCAGGTCCAGACGGTATCAACAACAAAATATTAAAAAAACTCTACAAATATGATAAAGTCTATTTCCTAACCTTATTTAATCATTTATTGCTACTTAATCACTTTCCAAAAAGATGGAAAATAGGAAAAATGATATTCTTTTAAAAACCCGACAAAAGGTTAGAAAATTTAAGTGATTTACGTCCAATCACCTCATTAAATGGTTTTGGCAAAATTTTAGAAAAAATAATTATAGATAAAATCAATGAAGAATTAAAAAAAAATAATATTGTTGTAACTAACCAATTTGGATTTAGAAAGGGTTTCAGTACTGTCCAAGCTATTGATCACTTAATAAAAAATATAAATAAATCAAAAAAATATAATTACATAATAGTTCTGGCGGAAGATATCTTAGGTACCTTTGAAAGCATTCATTGGAATGCAATTATGAAAGAATAGGCCAAATCAAATCTAAAAGAACCTTTAATGAAAGCGACTGAAAACTTACTGATTTATAGAGAGGTTAAGATCTTTGATAAGTGGTTCAAAATAAACAAATAATGTCCACAAGAAGGAAAAGCTATTCCTTATTTATGGAATATTGGGGTAAACAAACTAATTAGAACATTAAATTCACAACCAATATGTAAAACCACAGCTTATGCAGATGATATTGCAATAATAATAAATGCTCAAAGTATATTAAAGCTTCAGCTTAACCTTGACAAAGTTTGGAAGACATTGAAAAATAAATATAAATTTAATATAAAATTCAATATAGTTTTATGAAAAAATAGTTTAAAAAAAAAATCATTTAATAGTAAAACTTTTTTTAAAAGTATTTTTGTTATTCATTTTATAATCATATTCAATCATTGAGTTATAAAAATAAAAAATATAAAATACATAAATTCAATAACTATTAAAAATCATTAATTTATTAACAAAAGATATAAACTTAAGTTTAAGATATTTTTTTATTACAAAATTAAAAAATTTTTATGAATAAAATTTTAAAAAAAATTTATTCGGGTTACTACAATGATAAAATTTATTATTTTATAAAATTTTTGTTTTTTAAATAAAGTACACATTTATTGAGATTTTTAATTTAAATGTTTTAATTTTTCTCTAAATTTTACAGTTTTAATTTATTACAGTTTTTAATAAATTTTTTAAGCAAAATAATAATTTTAAATAAATAAAAACAATTGAATATAAATTTTTTAGAGTTTGAATATTTACCTTAACAAATCTATTACCAGCTACCAATAGATTTGCTTATATTTTAATATATTTTTTAGATTAATAAAAAAAACTCTATTAATCTTAATACACATTATTACGCAAATTTGCATCTATGGTTATGTAAAAAAGATGTGATAATATAGTTACATTTAAGAAAATCTAAAGTTTTGTATTTGATATATTAAATACATCCTTACAATTAAAAAAAAACTAGTTAAAACATTATTTCTTACAAATTGTTGCTAAAAAATAAAAAAAAATTAAAAAAAAAGATGAATAAGCTTTTGACTATAAAATTAATGGTCAACAAGATAATTTTCATTAAAAATTAAGGTTTAAAAATTTTTTAAATAACCAAAAATTAAAACAATAACATGTTAATTAGATAAAGTAAAAATAAATTGTATGCAATTACAAATTAGAATTCATTTTAATTTTCTATATAATTAAATTTTAAAAATAAAGATAAAAAATATAAATTTTAATATTTGGTAATATTTTATTTCAAATTAAATTTTTAAAAATATATTTTAAATAATAAAAAGAGAATTATATCAAACAGCATCGGTAACACAACTTTGTACTTGTAGCCATGAAGTCGAACTAGATTTGCTTCAAAATCATTTTATTGATGACTAAAAAAAAAACATAAGTTGTAAAAAAAAAAGAAAATATGAAAATAAAATAATTTTATAAGAATTTATAATATGTGGGACTATAATAACAGAAAAATATACAATTGATTTGTTTACAACAAAAGGTTAAGCAGAATGTTTCCCAATAGTTAAAATCATATCTGGTGATTCTTTTTGTTTAACATGTTATATTGGAAAAAAGAATGAGTATAAAAAACGGATATGACTTAATGAGACATGTACACATATTCCATATATCTTAAAGTAGTGACATTTAAATTAAAACAGTAATCCTCACTATTCAATTTAAGTAATCTAAGTAAAAGTATCCTATTCTACAAATAAAATGTCTGTAACTATCAATACTAAAAACCCTGAACAGGTTGTGGGTCCAACACCCGAAAATAAGTTGTCAAAATTCAGTGAAGGCCAGTTAAGATTTACTTCAGCTTGTAAGACCTAATTTTCAAAAACCGACAAATCAAAATTGGGAAAACTGGAAAATAGAAATGGTAGATAGACTTGCATCTATGAAGCTGTCAGACCTAATTGAGGAAGAATACGACCTCTAATCTTACAAAAAAAGTCTAGAATGGAAACTGATAAATAAAGATGCAATTGCAGAGATAAGAATGAACATACAAGACCATGTTGTTAAGCAGAAGATTGCTAATGGTAAAACTACAAAGGAAGCATGGACTGAGCTTTGTAATCATTTTGAAGGTAAAGGGATGAGACGGGTATTAAATACATGGATGGATATATTAAACTTAAAAACAAGAAATGAGTCTGTCACATATATTATAGTTTCTACAATAATAAAGAATTGTAAGATAATCGAAGAAGCGGGAGGTTTTGGATCTGTGGATAAGATCAGAGTGGCAATGATATTAATGTTCTTGCCAAGTAGATTTGGTCAATTTCTTACTAATGAATGTGCCAGCCCGTCTGTTTCCCTAAGTGATCTGAATAATTAGCTAATGCAGGTAAAGAAGACCATAGATTTTGCCTCTACAAGCGAAAATATGCTGGTTGCTGTAGTGAAAAACAAAAGTAATAGATCCGATGAAGTGAGATATAAAAAGTCCAAAATAAAGTGTTTTTTATGTGATAACTTAGGTCACAAGTCAGTTCAGTGCAAAAAAAGAAAAGACTAAGTTGACAACAAAAACTTTCTTTATTGTGTGGCTAGTGGCAAAGACAACATAAAAGTAAATGCTTGTTACTTAGATAGTGGAGCTATCGGATATTGCTCAAGCTTAACAAATAAGTTTATCAGTTCCATGTCTAATACACCTCAGACTCTTGTTGGCCCAGATGGCACTGAGATGGAGGTGATAGGTGCGGGACAGTGTAGGATAAACAGTGTAAATGATAGAGTCTTAATTCTTACAAGTGTGTTGTGCTCACTTGACTTGAAAGCTAGTTTAGTGTTAGCGTCTAGATTGACACAATGTGGCTATGTAATTAAATTGTACAGAAATGGTGGAACAGTTTATAAGAATGGAATTAAGGTTGAAGCTAAACATAGCTAATTAACCGTTAATATAAGTACGATAGATAAAACAAACCCGTAGATTAAGTGGTATAAGACATTGGGTCATTTGAACTTTAAAAATTTGAACTTGTTATCAAATAAGTTGGGAATTAAAGGTTTGAGATCGAGAGATGTGTTCTGCGAAATTTGTTGTTTTGTGCAAAATAATAGATCACCTTTTCATAGATCAGATAGAAAGTCAGAATTTCCACTAGAAATTATTCAAACAGATTTGAGTGGTATAGTAAGAATACAATTTTCAAAAAGTATAAAAGTAAAGTTGAAAGACAACACGATAGAAGAATTAAGGTATTTAGGTCGGATAATAGAACGGAATTTAAAAATTGGCAATTTTGCGACTTGACAGACAGTGAAGATATCATTAGACAATTCACCATACCTCACACTCCACAACAAAATGGAGTAGCAGAAAGAATGAATAGAACACTTGAGGAGATGGCCAGATCAATCATGAAGGAAGCTAAATTGGTAGATAAGTTTGGTCGTATGCGATTGACTTGGCGACATATATCAGAAATAGAGTACCAAATAGTTCCCTAAAGGGTAGATTTCTCTAAAAGTCTTAACTTCTAGAGAAGTAGAAATGAAAAATACCAGAAAAGTGATATTGTGATGGCCAAAATTCATAACAAGTACTAAACAATAATAATAAGAATGATTTCTAAAACTTATTTAAGTAAAGAAACAAAGACTAATAGAATTGTCCCATTAAGTATTTAATGATAAAGAATGCTAATGAAAGTTAAAAATAAATCAGTGTAAAGTGTAAATATACGCGGTAACTACAAATCATTTATTCTAATATTATTTAATATTTTTAAATTGTAATCAACTAAAAATTAATATTATTTTACATAAAAAAATAAATGCTTTATTAAATCAATTTTATTTTAAAACAATTAAAAATTTAACTGATAAATTTAACATATAATTAAAAATTTATTTTTTTGATGTTATTAAATTTAAAAATAAATATATTAAAAAATTATTTTTTTAGTTATTTGTACTTCATTTTTTTTATTTTAAATTAAAATAATCTTTATTAAACTTTAAAAAAAAAAGTTATTTAATTAATGTGTTTTAAGCTAATTCAAAAACTGATTTGTTAACTCTATAAGTGTAAAAATTCATGAATTGCATAGAAAAAATAAAACAAAATAAATTATATATGTAAAAAACAAAAGAAACCATTTTTTTTTTCTTTTTTTTTGCACTCCTCTTTTCTCTCATTATTCAAGTATATTTATAATTTACTAACCAATGGGTCATATGCGATTATAAAATTTGATAATCAATTTTTATTTAATTATGTAAATTATAATTTTTGTTCAAATTCTGTAAAAAATTCTAAATCTTTGTTTAAGATGAGTTTAGTGTTATTCTATTAAAATCCCGTTTACAATCACACAAAGAATTTCTATTTAACTCAATTTCTTTGCATTCAAGTAATAGATGTTAGGATGTTTTTTTTTCAAAGCCACAATATCTACATGAAGGATTTTGATGTTTTTTTATTTTAAATAAAAATGATCTATAAGGTTCTTGTCCAGTTATAACTTATATTGAGTTTTTATTTTTTAATTTAAATACATAGAAAAAAGTTTTATATGTAAACATTATTTACTAATATATTTGTTTATATTTATATATTAAATATATGCTTAAAACAGATGGAATTTGTTATCCTATTATTAAAGATTATTTGTATAAAAAAATTTATTTTATTGGTTGATAAAACTGAAAAAAAAATTAATAAATATTCTATGTTTCCCAGGTAATTTAAACCACATATTTGATTCATTATGAAAAAATGAAATGGTAAAAAAAATAACTAAATAAAAAATAAATAAAAAAAATCAGTTATTAATAATTTTTATTAAAAAATTATAAAAATTGTTAATTTTTCTTTATTTGAATTTCTTTAAAATAATAAGCACAATTTTTTAAGAATATTTGTTTAAAACATTTATTTCAAATTTATTACTTTTAATATCAATACATTTTTTAATGTTATTATTTTAGATTATATATATAAGTACAGAATTAAATAAAATATAGAAAGAATTAAATAACCTATGTTTAGGTTTAAGTTTAACTATGTTTTACATTTCCACCTTTGGAACTACAAGCGTGGCAATTTATGTTATGATTTTAGGTTTTTATGATTTTATCATAATATCAAATCATATATTGGCTTAAAATTCAAGACATTGATCTAAGTCTAAAAAAAAAAGTTGCTTGTTTATTTTTTAATTTAAAAAAAATTGTTACTTTTTTAATCTACAAATTTTGATATTGCATATAATATCAAAGAGTGTAACCTTAATGAAAAGAATAAATTACTAAATGAAGAATAGGCAATAAAATTTAAGCTCTTAATTGGTATTATTAACTATATTCGTACATATAAAAGACCAAACTTGAAGGATGCATATAGAAAGTTCAGTTAATCAGATGGCTCTTAACTCTATTTTAGTCTGTGCTTATAATATCTGATTTAAAAAATTAGTTTATACTTTAGATATTCTAATTAAATTTTTTAGTTTCTCGGATGCTTTTTTTATTAAAATTTTAACAAATAATTTTTTTTAATTTTTAGTACTATAATTTACAAAAATTAAATTTAAGATAAAATTTATAGTTTTTTATCAAAACTTTTTTTTATTTAATTAAACTAAAAAATGACATAAGATAATTTTTTTAAATATATTTTTATAAAAAAAACTATAAAATATTAAAGATTTAAAATAAAACAAAATAATTAAAAATTGTTTATTTTATAAATATTTTTTAAAAAAATTTTTTTTTTTTATTAAATAACGTATTGTAGTAAATTCGAAAGAAGATATCTTCTACCAAAATATTTGTTCCCTAATTTTATCTTCCGAATATGATTCGAAGACTAATATGCTAAATCACTTGCGTTTTTTACAATGACTAACATGAGAGTTACTTAGTGATTCAACCACTATCTATTTTTGTAACTCTTTATGTATAATTATGTAACTACATAATTATACATTAAATTATTTTAATTATGTTTTTTTTTGAATATTTTTTTAAGTTTTAAAAATAATAAATACTTATTAATATCTAATTCATTTTTTTTTTCAATTTTTAGATAATTTCATTATGCCAAACAATGTTACTAATCAGAAATCTAAGACCTCATTCATGGTCTCCCACCCAAATGAACATTTTTATATTTAGGTTACTTTATTAAGTCAATTTAAATTATCAATTTTAATTGATGTAAATTTATAATTTATATTACAAAATTTATATTTTGTAGACTATAAAATGAATAACTGATTTTGATGGCATTATATACTTTTTAGTTAATATTAAGTAAACAAATTATAAAAAAAAAATTTTCTAGTAAACATTTACTAAACATTAGTATTTGTATACTAATTTAAAAAAAAAAAACTGTTGAAAATTTGGTGCCTTAAAATTTTTTATGATTTAATTTAAAAATCATAGTAAAACCTAAATGCATGACTATTAATTATTTTTTTTCAAGAAAGATAAAAAATTTTAAATCTTTTTTAGTTATTTGAATATTCAACAAATATGCCGTTTTTTTTTTTCTATTAGTAAACGTTTATAATTGAGGGTTAGTATCTTTAAAGGTTAGGTTTAGGTTTAAGATTTAGGTTTTTTAAAGATTAGGTATTTTTAAAGATTTTTATCGAACTACTTGGAAAAAGATGATAAGTAATTGATTGAGGAATTTGTGCAAATGTTTGCGAATTTAAAGACAGTTAGAATTGAAAAAAGCCAAAATTTTAAGGACATATTTTGGTCTAAAAACAAGCATCTAATTGATTCTTCTAAAGTTCTAGTTAATTTTTCAGATACATCATTTTATTGAGATGTAAAAACAATTTTTAATTGTTATGCATCTCCATTTGTATTGCAAAAAAGTTAAATTTACTGTTAACTTACTCTGTCTCGTTGTTAGTTTTAAGAGCTTTAATTTTATAACCCACTAATTTTCCACTAAGTTTTTAAAATTAACGAAAACATTAAATGCTTTATTTTATGTTATAGTAGGTACAACCAAAAAAAAAAAACGTGAAATATTCAATTAAGCTAAAAAGAGATTGAAACAATATAGAAGTAAGTTATTCAATAAATGTGTTTTACTACTAACTAGAAACTAGATACATCTTTAACTTAAATTGATATTAAAGAATATTCTAAAATACAAAACTTAGTAATTGGAACATTAATTAAAACAAAAGTATTAAGAAAGTCTATTCTGCTAAGTTAGAATGGATTTCTCAATACATTAGCAATATATAAAAACTTTGAAAATACAAAACATTTAAAAAATTGTTTTTCTTAATAGGTTGACTGATATTTGACTAGATAACCTCAAGTTTATAATTTGAAATTTAAAATTAAGAAAAGTTTGCGAATTATTTTTTTAATTTCGCATGTTTTGCATAAAATACAAGATAAAGTTTTAGCTGATTTTTTAAAATTTGATAAATTTCTAAAGTTAATATAGCCAAATGTTTTATGATATTTATACCAGTTCGAATTTTGTTTAGATACAGATATTGAATTCAGATTAGCATTAATTATGTTTCTATACACTTTCTTCACAAGGATAACTGTAGCTATTGTCTTTTCATTTCTCTTAATAAAATATTTGCCATTTTATTAAATAACTACAAGTTCTTTTATGTTAATTTAACTATCAAAAAAAAACAGTTGAGATGGATCATATATGATAGTCAAGCTTAATACAAAATCAGTAATTGAAATAGAACAAGTACCTATAATTTGAGCAAGTTTAAAAGAATACTTAGATTTTTCAATTTAAATATGATTGTTATTTCTAAACTTATTAAATATCATATTATTATTAGTTTTATACATAGTAGGCTTAACATCAATATGCTAATTGTTAAAATTTAATAAAATAAATTTTTTGACAACATATCAATTTAATAGAAAGTTAAATTTTGGACATAACATGTTAAGTCTAATATAATAAGCATTTTAAATTTAGTCTTATTTAGTGTTTTTTATTATAAGACTTTACAAATTTAGTATTGAGGTAAAAGTATTTCTGCTTTCATCAATATTTGCAATATAGAATACAGTTTTATTATAATCTAATTTATCCCAAAATAAAATTGTTTTTTTTTATAATAAATTGAAGTGTATATAATTTTGTCAAAATTAGTTTATGCAAAATAGATCTAATTCTGATTTAATTCTAAATAACTCATTATTTAAAAAATGTGCTGTGGGAACTTTAAGATATGAAATTGGCATAAAGTTTTCAAATAGATTAAACAATTTATTTGTTTTTTGTAATCAAAATTGTTTTAAATTACAAATCAAGTCTTTTATGCATTAAAAGAACTTGAGATTAAATAAGGCATGCTTGTTAATCAGTTGTCATTGATTATTTAATATTGTACAAATTTCAAAATAATATAGCACAAACTATAACAAATTTATTGAATGCATTCTGTTTGTCATGAATTTAGACCATTAACAATAGTTGGATTCAATTAAAATTCAAAGTTTGATCTAGCTATCGTGATTGGATTTATCCTAAGATTGTTTGGATATAAATCTTCAAATTGTTTGAAATAACCTGTTCAAGTATTGATGATGCTACAGATGATGTTTCAAAGCTTTGATTACTCACACATTTTCAAATTTTTCATATTATACATTAAATTCACAGAACTAAAATTTTATGAAACTAATCACAAGTAAAAAATAGAAAATTAATTAAAATAAAAACTTAAATTTTTTAATTAACGATTTAAAATGTCTCTTAAACAAAGTTCAGACTTGAAATGTTGTTTAAAATCATCCTTAAAATACCATTAAAATTCTTTTTGCTCTTCTAAAATTCTTTTAGAAAGGAAAATATATTATTTTTTTTTACTGTATTATATATTTTTTTGAAATTATGTAACCTTGACTTACGCTTTAAAAGGAAAATTAGTTAAACAAAAATCCTATAAGGCCTTTGATTAAATTTTTAAATTTTATTTTAATTGTTAAAGTCATAGCTTATTAATCATAAAATTAGAATTTAGAATTTAATACTGTTTTAGATTTCTACGCCAGGCATTACAGATACAAATTTAGCACTTATTATTACATTATAGCTAACTATTCTAAGATACTAAAATATCTTAAAATTTGTTAAGTGAAATTACTTAATTTTTTAATTTTTTTAGAATTATATTAAAAATTTACTTTATTAAAATGAAGAAATTAAAAATAAATTGAATAATAAAAAAAAAATAAATAAAATTTAACTATATTAAAAAAAAAAACACTAGACCAATGATTGATAAATAAATCATATTGCATGTAATTACAAATTTTCATAAAATCTATAATAAATAAACATAGTTTTAACAATTGAGAAAAATAAAAATTTGGAAGCTTATGGTAAACATTTAAACTAATGATTTAATAAATGTACAAGTGGTTAATTTTCATAAACTTTAATCATTTATAAATATAAATGTCAATAGTTTTATTAAATATAAATATTTAAAAAATTTTATTTGTCTAGACAAAAAAAAATAATTTAAATAGATTTAAACTATAAAACATTTAAAAAAAATCAAATAAAAATGTTTTAGTAAATTACATAAAGTTGGTATTTCAAATTCACAACTATTTTTTGACATTAAATCATTTTAAAAATTTAGATAATAAAACATAAGGTGAATGAAAATTTGTTTAATATTTATTAAGTTTTCTTATCAATTGGAAAACTGTTCTGCATAATTATTATTTAAGTTTCTATTTTTCAACAACTTTTATCTGTTTCATTATTTTTTTCAATAATCTATTACTACTCGTAAAGCCTATTTTTAAAAAGTGATGACAAAAGTTATAAATTATTTTTACTCGTTTATTATGCAGCTTTTTTTAATTAAAATTTTATGTAAAATTAACTTTTTTATTTTATACGGTTATTAATAAAATGAGTAACATTATTAAGCAATAAGTTAGTAAAAGTGTAAATAATATTTAATTTGAAAGTTTCTGATATTGGTGGTAAAATATAAAAATTAGAAATTTAATTAAGATTGAGTGATAGAACCTAAAACATTGATAGTTTTAGTTTGATTTAAGATAAAATTTTTTTGTTTTTTTTTTGACTTAACGAACGAATTAGCTATAACTGATATTAAATGATTACCAAGCTTACTTTATCACATTTTTGATAAAATCTTGAAGCTATTCTTGCCCTACTTTTGGTAGTTTTAAATATTTTAATTTAGTACAAAAAAAGTTACATTTTCAATTATTTTGATTGTTTATAAAACAGTTATTTGATGTTATCAAATAATATTTTGTGTTTTTATAATAATTTTTTTTTTATCTTTTTAACTATTTTTAATCAACATAAATGTGTTATAATTTAGTTTTCAAAATTAAAAATTTAATTTTTGTTTAAATTAACCTATAAAATTGATTTTAGAATGTCAATTGTGTTTTGATTATTGTGAGTCACGTAAAAAACGCAAATGTAAGAATTTTTTTATTAACTACTAGCTCGGAAACTCACTCACTCATATAACTAAACAGACAAATACTTATGTTATCATTGTCTTCTTGTTTTCTTTCTTTTTATTATTTGACAAAAAGACAAGAAAGCATATTTTTTTTAATAAAAAAAAATATTAGATAAAACTAATAATATAAAACAATATATATACTTATATTATATTTATTATATTAAGTTTAATTGGTTTTAAAAAAATATAGGTAGCTAATTTACTTTAAAAGTTAATTAAAATAATCAACAAAAATGAAAATTTATATAACTTTTAAAAACTTAAATTTATTTGCTAATATTAAGAGCTCTTAATAATTATTTATTTCTTGGAATACTATAGCATAAAAAAAATAATATTCATTTAATGTAGTTTTTTTTTTTTTTTGAAATATAGATGGTTTTTATACTTATAGTACTTGCTCTTAGTTTGCGTTAAAAAATGTATTGGAATTGCTTAGTAGATTGATGTACTACTTGTTATACACCATTATTGATAAGTAAGTGTACAACTATCAAATACTTCTTTAATGTGGATTTAATAATTTTTAAAATTGGTTAATTTAACGAGTGCTTAATTTACATTTTATGATTTTTTTTTTTGATTATGAAACGCTCACGTACCTTAAGTATCTATATTTATTATTGCAATAATGTCAAAAATATACAAAATGAGTCAATTTATCAATTGAAATTAGTTAAATTTACAAAAAAAAAAACAGATTTTTTACCATTTGATTAGAATACAAAACCAATACCGTAAAGCGGTTCAGAACATGCAGAATGGAATATATCTCGAATTATAAAAAAGATTATTAGACAAGGCCACAATTTAATTAAGTTTAATTTTGGGTAAGACTTTTATTAAATTCTTTTTATTTTAGAAAATTGAAGCTAAAAAATAAAGAATAAGAAAAGATGTTTTATTAGCAGTTAACTTTATCAAGAAATTCGTTCTTTTATGCTTTTTTTTAATTATGCATTTGGTTTAACTCAAATTTATAGACGTAATCATTTTTTGGTTGACAAAAACTTAATTGAACCACAAATATCTATAACTTGATCATCAGCTAAATCAAAGTTTTCCCAAATCAATTTTGCAGGTGGACGGTCCAATGACAATTTCAAATGAAAAACGGCCAACTAAGCATCTTTGCAAAATGAGCTATCGAAAAAATTAGTAACACTAAATCAAGATTGTTTGTAATTTCTCCTGATACATTCAGTTAAAGTCGTCCAATCATTCACCACCATAAACCCCCTTGAGATGATCTTTGCACAGTATTAGTTTCGACCAATACTATTCTACATTCCAGAACGTGAAATATGAAGAACAGTTGGTTTAAAAAGTCGTAATTTAATAAAGCGTTTACTAGTATCTCAAGTAACAAGATATTTGAAGCTTAAAAAGAAACCATGATACATTAAATAAAAATCCCCAATTCATCAGTTTAATTAATCTTAACAAATTAATTACCTCAATTAACTGCGGGTAGCTTTTAATAATTACAATTGATTAAATTTGTACTTAAAATAATTTGAAAATAAGGCAAGTTTTAAACAATTGACATCAGTATTTTACAAAGTTGATAAGAATTTACTTCAAACAAGGTTGACTATATTGATATTATTTGGAATCGGACACAAGAGCACTCATATTTGCTGTGTTTTTTAGTACATATTTAATACAGGCTATGCAATTAAAAAATCTTAAAAATACAGGTAAATAATAAAATCAATCAGAAACTCTCCAATTTTCTCTTGTGAACATTCTATCTTCTGAATAAAAAAAATTTACAATTAAAATGATTTTCTTGTTAGGCATATTCTAATTTACTTTTTAAGAAGTTGGGACTTTAGATAGTTAAAAAAAAAATCTGCATATTTAACACACAAACACAAAACATATAATATATCAAAGTTATTTGATTGTAG
The DNA here is from genome assembly GCA_025170145.1 of Pyemotes zhonghuajia. Taxonomy (NCBI): domain Eukaryota; kingdom Metazoa; phylum Arthropoda; class Arachnida; order Trombidiformes; family Pyemotidae; genus Pyemotes; species Pyemotes zhonghuajia. The sequence goes on along the minus strand of CM045846.1, from coordinate 8,815,265 downwards.
AATCTCTTCAATTAGACAACTTCAGTTAATTTCCGGCAAATTAAAATTTTTTTTGCAAACAAATAAAGATTATTTCAAAAACGTTTTAACTTATAAATTCCCTTCCGTATTTTCACGATTTATTTTAAATATAATGATAATTCGTACATTTCTTATCACAAAATTTTCTTTAAGATTAATTAAAACAATATGCATTTTACATTATTAAAAGAATTTTGATTGGTTTTTCATTAATAATGATAGGATGAAAATGCGATCTACAAAAATTAGCTTTTGATAAAAATTGTACAATATTTTTCTTTAGTTTTCTGTTGATTGTTTTTAAGTTGAAATTGAAGTAGCTTTTGTGATGAATTCGTTTTTAGAAGATAGAAAGAGCTATTTCTTTGCACTAACTTTATTTTGAGGTGAGAATTTTAAATAAACATTCTAAATATTATTAAGAATAATATTTTTTTTCTGTTTCTAGGAAACAATTTTTTAATGTTTAAAATGAATTATTTGTTATTTATTTTTTTAAATAAATCCAACCTGTTGATCTTTTTGTAATAAAACACTCATGCTTATATTTTAATAATTACGTTTTAAAAAAAAAAAAAAAATAAATTATTTAAGAATTTAAATGGATTCTAACTCTTAAGCATTAGAATTTTACATAAAAAAAGTGAATATGTTTTTTTTTAAAAATAAAAATAAATTTAATCTATATTAGAAATAAATGTTTAAAAAAAAATCACAAAATTTTATAATTCTATTTTTTTGTCTTTTTAATTAATTTTAAAAAAAAATTATTTTATAGAATACAAACAATAATTAATTAGAATTAAACCTAATTGATATATTGTAATTTAAATTTATAATTAGAAAGTCATATGCAAACACTAGTTTTGATCTTTAGTTAATTAAATTAAATAAGAAAAATCAAAAATTTCAATAAAAACAACTTTAAATCACAAAAAACTTAATTCAAATATTGATCAAAATTTATTATAAATGTTTTATAATTTAAACATAATAAAAATAATATAAGTATTAATAAATAAAGACATTCTATTATTAATTATTTAGTGTTTAATCTTCTGAACAATTTTTTTTCTAAATACAAAAATATTATCCATAATATTGGTTTTAGTACTTTTTAGTTTTCTATTAAACCAGAAATTCAAAACAATAGTAGTATTGATTTTTTGCTTGCTATGTCTATTTTAATTTTAAATATAAGAATCTGAAGTTGCAACTTTTTACTTATCAGTATTTTTTCAATAAAAATTTTCATTTTCACTTTGAATTATTTTTTTAATAAAAATATAAAACAGAATAAATTTAAATTTGTTTTCGTTTGTAATCACTTTTACTATCATTTTTTTTTTTAATTTATATTAATATTTATTTTTAATCTTTAAATAAATTATGATTAAAAATAATAACCAACTAAAAAATATCTAAAATGATGATGCACGTGAAATGTGATTTGTCAAAAATATCTTAAAGAAGGCAAAACAGCAAGACAGGCTTGATTGGAGCTAATTGATCATTACGAAGAAAAAGAGAAGAGAGCAATGAGAGCATTTGAAAAAATATAAGTAATTATGAACAGTCGTGATAATTGAGGTTTAGATGACCTGAGGGTCATGTTATTATTGATGTTTCTACCTAAAAATCTTTCTGGTCATGTAATGTCTTTATGTGAGAGAAAAGAAGTGTGTTTTTCTGATACCTTATTGTTTCTTAGAGAGATGCAAGATAAAATGAAATGGATGAAAGAAGAAGATCTAGTTTTGTGTAATGTTTCATAACGTTCCCTGAAAAACATTAAAAAAATAAAGTGCTTTAAGTGTGGCAAGTTAGGACACAAGGCTAATTCGTGCAAAGTAAAGAGTGTCACCACTAGTCAACATGTAAATGTGCATATTAATGTGCAAATGTTTTCTTCCTTTTCATCTTTTAGGTTTGATACGTGGTATCTGAACAGTAGAACCACGGCTCAATGTAAAAATAATTCTAAGTTTTTAAAGTCAGTTTCTTCTTTGCCGATGGCAAATCCAACTATAGTCAAAAATTCTAGGTTGGATGTTTGTGGCATAGGGACGGCTACAATTAAAAGTGTCACAGGACATATCATCCTTCTGGCTGATATTTTATTTTGTCCTGAGCTTTCGGCCAACTTCGTATCAGTAAATAAGCTTAATGATAAGGGATTGACAGTTGTTTTCGAGAAAAATAGTGCGATAGTTAGAAGGGAAAGAGAGATAGTTGTGAGAGCAGTTAGAGTGGGGAAAATGTATAAGTTGTTGGAGTAAAGGAAACACGTTGCTATTTTGAATGATTCAAACGCTAAGTGTTAGCTTGATTGAAAGAGATGGCACAAAATTTTAGAACATATTAACATTAAGGATTTAGTTAGGCTTGGATCAACTCTGGGGATCAAGTTAAAAATTTCAGAGAAAATGTTCTTTGGAACATGTAAAATAGCAAAAATATCACGTCAGAGTTTTGAACCTAGTCAATCCAAATCTAAGAATAAATGACAACTTATTCATTGAAATCTATGTGCTACAGTTAGGTTGCCCAACATTTATGGAGTCAGATATTTTTTGTCATTCATAGATACAAAAAACTCGTAGGTATAATTAATTAAAGAAAAGAGCAAAATCTTGGAGGTATTTAAGAAATTCAAAAGTTTGATAGAACGACAATCGGGTTGTAGAATTAGGAATTTACACTCTTATAACGGGACGGAGTACATAATTAGGCAGTACACAATTTCCTGAGTGAAAGTGGCATTCAGAGGCCGCTAACTACTGCACACGCTCCTTAGTAAAATGAAGTTTCAGAACGGTTAAATAGAACTAATGAGGAAATAATTAGGTGTCTTTTGTTAGAAGGAGATTTAACAGATAAGTTCTAGCTGGTCGCGATTGAAATCTCGGTGTTTATTACAAATAGGGTTCTGAATTCATTTTTAAAGGTTGACAGCCTTTATGTCAGATAGTTTGTTGAGATTCCTGTCTATAGTTCGTTATAGAAATTTGGTGATGAAATGGTTCATTGTTAATACGAGAAATTGCGTAAAGTCTTCAAAACATAAGGAATATAATATATATATTCCTTCTTCTAAAAAAGTTGTAGTTACTAAAGATGTATCATTCAGTAATAACCGAGTCATGGTTGACTCAGATAGTTTAGAATCAAACAATCCCGAATGATTGTAAAAACTCATTGACTAACTTTTACGATGTGCCAAACGGAAATTATTTGTGAGAAATCGTGTAGTCAACCGTCAGAAAATAATCCTGCAACTAATGTTGTGAATGAGTCGGTAATTTTTGATTCGACTTCGCAACCTGCTATATCCACTAATTTTCAATCGTATTACCTTAAGAGAGAATTCTCGTTCAATAAGGGCAAGACTCAGAAATTCATGTATTTGCATCCTGAATTTCTTATGACAACAAAGTCTAGGAAATACAAGCACATAGAGGTTAGAAAAGGAAAGTTTAGATCTTATGTAGTGTCAGCCCTAGTAGTTTCTGCTACTATAAGTAAGGCGTTGTCTTCGCCTTATTCTGATTTATGGAGGGATGCTATTGAAAGAGAAAAGCAGTCTACTTAAACCATTCCACTTGGTCATTGGTAGATCGTGAACTTAACATGAAGCTAATAACCATAGCTAATACACCATGGGAATTTTCTCAGTTAAGAATGATTCTAATCCAAAAGATATAAGGTCTCTTTGGTAGTAAAGAGTTGTGGTCAGAGAGATGAAATAGATTTCTCTAAGACGTTTGCGCCGGTAATCAAGAATATCTCTATTTGAGTGTTATTGTAGTTAGTTGTAACTTGGCAGTACAGTTAGATTGTTTCATCCATCATGTCAATATTAAGATAGTTTATCTAAATCTTGAGATTAAAGAGGATGTTTACATCAGACCTTTTGAAGCCTTTGAGATCCTGAGGAGAAGGTGTGCAAATTAAATAAATTGATATATAGTCTAAGACAAGCAGCGAGAGAATGAAATTTTAAGATTTCCAGAATCTTGAATGCCTTTGGTCTCTGTAAGTCTAGAACAAAGAATTGCGTTTTTTATTTTTTGGACATATTAATAGGATTGTATGTTGATGACTTGATTGTGGTTGCAGAGAGTGAGTCGGTTTTGGGGAGGTTAAAGGATAGATTGAGGAATTATTTTGAAATCTGTGACAGAGGTCAAATTTTGAATTACCTAAATATGAGATAAATATATAATAAAGAAAGAGGGGAACTGTTAATACATCAAAAGGAATATATTTTTGTAATTCTGCAGAATTTTGGATTGAGAGAGATGAAGACAAAAAAATTTTAATGGAATGTGGATATGTGGATTTAGACAAGGAACAAGTTCTTTGTTATAAGTTTAGCTTTATCAGAAAATGGTTGATAGCCAACTTCATTTATCTAATACTACACAACCACATATTAGCAAGCTGATGAACCATCATTATTTGCTATGTAAGAGAGCTTTCGGTTATCTTAAGGGTAGTGCGTATATGTGTATTAGATTTTTTAGATCTTCAATATCAGTTAATACCTTTGCAGATGCTGATTTTGAAGGAGATTCCTTAACTTTTAGATCTACTTCTGCAATATTAATTTTTTGTGATAAGAATCTTGTTCCCTGATTGTATTGTATGTGAAAAATCTACTGAGAGAACTGAAGATAATATGCGTTAAAAAAATCCAAAGAAGAGACCTAACCAACACTCCAAAATACATATACCTTACTTGTAATTGTTTTTAATTTAATTGTTTGTGAAAAGATTATTTTGTATAATAAATTAAAACTATGTGCTCTAAAGATAATACGTTCTAACTTCAAACTTGACTGAAGCCGAAACACAACAAAATATAATTATAAAAATATTATTATTATAAAAATTTAAAATATACATGAAAAAGGATTAAATGTTTTTTTTAAATTTAAAAATAAAATTTACTGTATTCTAAAATTAAAACTTAAAAAAAAAAAATTAAATATATTTTATTCAAAAATTATATTTAAAAACATGAAAAAAAGTATTATAATTGGTTATTAATTAAATTTAAAACATGTAAAAATTATATTAATAAAGAAAATTTAAGATTTGCAAATACTATATAAAATGATTTTTCATTATAAAATTAAAATTAAAATTTTAAAAAAAAAAATTTTTTATTTGTATGTTAGCAATTTGTTTTAATTAATTCAATTTTAAAAATTTAAAGTTAAAAAAGTTAATGTTTAAATAAAATAAATATTTCTTGATTATTTTGTAAAAGTCAGAAAACGATTGTTTAAAAAATTTAATTATAAACTAAATTTAATTTGAAGATTAAATTAACGAAGTTCAAATTAAAAATATAAAAACTTTCTGATATTGACTTTCATAAAAACTAATTTAAGTTTTATGATAGTTTTAGTAAAATTACTTTTAATCTGTTTTCATTTAAAAATTTTCAATATTACATGAGTTTTAGCTAGAAATATCTTTCTCGGCTTTAAAAAAATATCTAAATTTAATAATCTAAAATGTATTTTTAAATTTTTATAAAATTAGAAAAATATCACACTTGTAAAATTAAAAAATATTACTACACACCAACATATTTTATTTTCAATTTTTATATTTAAAAAAAGTTAAAATTTTTTTTGCTTAACAATAGCTTAATATTTATTTTTTTACAAATTGGGTACAAAAAAATTTGTATATTTTTTTTTGCAATTACGCTACTCAATTTTAGTATTTAGTTTTTCCTGTATAAAAAATAAACTTTTCTAATTAGTTTATCACAATGAATAATAATTTTAAACTCTTTACATAATCAACTGTTGTATAAGATTATTCTTATTAAAATATCAATACGTTCTAGTTATATGCCGCAAGATACTTTCAAATTGATTTAGTTTTTGTTGTAAGTAGATTTTAATTTACTGTAAAGCCTATAGTATTTCTAGTAGATTACAATGACTTTTTACTAACTATCTACTATAGAATTTATTTTTTAGTTATGTTTCTATTAAATTGCTAATTTATATTTAACAAAAATAGTATTGCACTTTTATTTAACTAAACATTAGAAATAAGACAGAAAATTTACAATAGATTTAACATTAAACTAAATAATTGTAAAATACATTGATAAATAAAATGTAAAAATCATAGCATTTCTAAGTGTTAATTAAAGGTTAAAGTTTAAAATCATTTTTAATTGTTGAGGTTTCTAGTTAGTGGAAGCATCGTTTATTCTTTCATTAGGAACATTTATTTCGGTAAGATTTAAAGCGAACATATTTTCAAGTCTCAGAAGAGATAACAATTTAATAAAATGTTTAAACACAAAATCAAAGTTTTGTTAATAGTCTAAATCTATTTTTAACAAAAGTTTAACTGTCCTTTTCTTTGTTGATCTCTGTTCTTAAATACGGAATTTCAAACAAAAAACAATTGTCATAGACTAGAAAAAAAGGTTAATATGAACTTTACCTTTCAACTAACTTAAATATCCTTAAACACTCTCTAGACTCTTTCTTTCTTTTAATAGCATCTCTTTACTCTTTAGCATTTAAAAACTATCTATATCTGAAAATGACATAGGTGGCTTTCTAACTCAGTTTACAGTTAGATTTTTATTCGGCCTATCACTGCCTCTTTTAACAGAAGTGGAAGATTATTATGAAAACTCCTTCTCAGTTCTCTTATCTCTAATAGGAGTGGGTAATTTCTGTGACAATTTACTTTCTGATTTCTCCAGTACAATATTCTGTTTTTATTCACCCTTCAAATTTATTTCAAAGATGGGCTCCTCAGACCAGGAGTCCCTTTCAACATCAGAATCCCCAGCATCATCTGCAATCACACTACCAAAAACTTCTTTCCCTTTTATCACTTGCCTAAAGATGTAGAAAGAAAATTTAGAAAATAAATCTTATAGTTAACCTCAATGTCCCTAAAACTCACAAAGTATCCCATTGATAATCTGGGATCAAACTTTTTTCTAAAGATCTTTGGAGTAAAAGCAAATGCCTTAAAACTTAATAATTTTAAAGTGGACATGTTATATTTATGTCCATGCCAAAACTCAAATGATGATATACCACTTTTAACATTGGAAACGATATTTAAAAAATATAAAACAGCCATCACTAACTTACCACATAGGTCCATTGAAAAACCAGTTTCTTCAAACAAAACAGTATTCTAATCTGCAATAGACCTTATCTCTTTTTCCGCAACTCTATTCTGTCGAGGAGTATAAGAAGCTGACTTTATGTGCTATATATGTAGGTCTAACAAAAAACTCCTAACCGTCTCATTATCCATCACTTCAATACACTAAAATAATCAGCCTTATTCTTTATCAGGTACACTTTCTTAAATTTACTATTATAATCCATAAGCAACGCAAAATATCTATTATTTCTAAACGTTTTAACAGAGGCGAAATGTCCAACATCAGAGTAAATTAGTTCTCCTATTTTAACTTTTTTCTTGTCTAAGCCCTTTAGTGTCAATCTCATATATTTACCAAAATAGCAAACATTACATTGTTTTTTTTATCAATTAAATGTCTTTTAATCATGACTATCATCATCAAGCAAAATTTTTAATTGTTCTACAGAAAGGTGTCCCAATAATCTATGATAATATTTACTAGCATTTGATGTTTTTTTTGTTTTTAAAATTTTTCTTAAAGATCTCAAAAAATACAAATTTTGTTTTTTAAATATTTCTACCATAAATTCACCGGTCTTCATTATTTTTTTTCCAGCAAAATTACTTTCTGTACTTCCGACCCTATATTTTTGTAAATCAATGCCTTTTTTAATCTCTTTTTTACCCAGTCTTTATCGTTGACTTATGTAAGTTTTTTATCAATACGCATAGTCAATAAATTAATTTCTAACTGACTCAATATCTGTTGATATCATTTTGACCAATTAGAATAATATAACTTTTCAATTTTTTCAAATTTAATAGACATATTGAAACATTTAATTTTTATTATAACGCAGTCTTATAAATAACACTTTAATCTCATAATCTGCTAGAGATTTAGATCTATAATAACAATAATGAACTTAAATAATATAAGTACAACAAATGAATAACACAAAAATATTAACTAACGAATGGTCACAATAATAGTGTGGTTAGGTTTACCATAGGTTTAGATACAAAAGGTCATAAAACTCTTTTTACGCCTTGTATATTTACTCAATATTAATAAAATGATTTTTTGTAAGAAAAAATAAATAATTTGGCAATGTTCATTAATGCATGTTCATGTAGTATGTTGCGGAAAAAAGTAATTTTGATAAAGTTTTATATAAAAACGATTGATGACAAATTTTTGATTAAGTAATCACCGCAAGTTAGTAGGCAGTCTAAAATTGATTTAGATTGAAAAATAAAGATTGAGATTGAGAAGAAGATAAATAGAATTTAGCTTGCTATCCTAATCTCATATTAAATAAGGAATCGATGAAAAAATTAATCTGATAAAGAGATATAAAACTATAACTGAAACTAGATTAATCAATTAGTTTGTTGATGTAAATTGGTTAAATTGGAGATTGAATAAAATTTTGGTAATGTAGTTTAGTGTAATCTATCAATGCATCAATTGTTCTTAAAATTAAACAATTAAATAAAGCTTTTTTAATTATTTTTATATGTAAAAAAAAAAAATTTTAAGATATTTCAAATTAAAAGGAAAAAGTAACTTGTTGTACATAACATCTAATTGATAATTGATAATCTAACATCTTTTTTACAAATAATGATTTTGTTATAACTTGTTGAATAAATTTATAAGATGTAGAAGTGGTTTTATGATCTTTAAAATTTGTATATATCAAATTTTGTATTTTAACTTAACAAAAAGGACTTTTACATCTGTGAAGTCCATATTAATACTTTTTTATTTTATTTACTCATTGCAATAGAATATTAAGGAATAAAAATGGTGTGATTTTAGAGTTAATGGCGATCGTTCTTTGTTTTGACTATCTGTATAAAATACAGAAGTGAACAGAGAAGAGGACACTCTTAAAAATCCAGTTTAAAAAGATTTAACTTTTGTTAAGATTATTTTTAAAAAAAATTTGATTGTGTATCTCTACTGAGACTTTAAAACAATGATCGCAATAAATCCAAGTGATAAGAATACTAGTAATATAAGTCAGAACTCAGCTTCTGGTAATCAAACACCTCAAAATTTTATTATCAAAATTAAGACATAACTTTGTCTAACTTTGCATAATCATTAATCATGCAACTTTTTTTAAGGCTGAGAATTTTTTTTTGAGAAGAACTCTATTTTATTTCAATCGCTTATAAAGCACAGAATAAATCGATAAAGAATGATAAATTTTTAATAAATGCTTCTGGTATTATAGTATAAGCTACAGTATCTGTAATCGAAGTGTTAGCCCAAGTGCGAATTATCGAAAAATTGTATATATAAACGCGATTAATATAATTGCGGTTAAACCGCGTTAGACGGGTTTTATTCTCGTTGAGTTGATCACCAGTTTTAAAAGGATTACTAAAGACAAAGAAGTTGGTAGCAAGTTTATTAATAAATTTTTTGTTAAATTTTTAAATTTCTTCAAAAAAATTAATTTGATTTTTTTTTCCTCAGCTATGACAATCGTCAATACGCTATTTCATAATTATTTCAAATCATAAAATTTGCCGTTCTTTCTAATTTATTTTTTTTCATTTTTAATCTAACATTCTTACTTTTTCTAATTTAATTCTTTTTGACTGAATCATTGTTTGAGCTCAAAAATAAGACTAATTATTTTTAAAATATTTATTTATTAAATAAAAAAATAATAGAAACAGATTGATAACTTTTTTCTAAAAAATTGTGTTTTATTTTGAAATAAAAGTTCTATATAGTTTAATAAAAAAAATTTTACTAACTTGTAAACAATTAATAATTTAAGTGTATCTTTAATTCTTTGGTTATAGAATTAAATAGTTATACTTTGTCATACCCCTTTAAACTCTGACTCAAAAAGTTTTGGTTTTACCCTTTTAGTAACAAGTTATAGCAGTATAATATTATCATAGATTTTTTAAATTAATTTTGATACTTTCAAAAATAAAGTTAAAGGCCATTATAATATACCTTAGACATTCATCATAATTAGTGCTTGCTGACTACCAAGAATCCTTTTGTTTTATTTGAACGGAAGTATAAGACTCTTTTATGCTATTCCAATAATCTGGCTTAACTTATTTTGTTAACATTCAACTTACTAAAATTTACATTATTAAATATTATATGCTAAATTTTTTTTTTATAACTTTTTTTTTTGGTGAGTGTTTGGAAAATAAATTTTAAACCTGATTTGCCAAGTTCATTATAAAAATACAAAATCTCAGCATATTTAATGTAAAAAGTACTATATAATTAATAATCTATATAAATCTTATATTTAATTTTATCAGGATATTAATATATTAATTTAAAGTTTTTCAAACATTTTAGTTACATTTAATATTATTTAAAAAATATATTTATTATTTATAAACAATTTTTTATATTATTTTTAAAGCGTTTGTAAAAACAAAAAGTGTCATTTATTAAAAGACAAATTTTTAAAACATTTAAGTAATAATTTTTAAAACAAGGTGTAAAATAATGTTTTGCATTGTATTCTTTTGAATATTAAATTTGATTTGCAGTTTTTAAATTATTTTTTATCTTATGCTTTTTAAATTTTTTACCAAATATTTACGTTTGTTTTAAATAAATTAAAAAATCTCATTTTTTTTTCAAAAAACTTTTAAAATATTAAACTATTTTATTTAACAGTGAAGCGTCAAATAATTTATTATAAAATATAAAAATATATAAAAGTAAATCTAATTTTAATATTAAGTTTAATATAATTTAATACTTCTTTCTACAATTAAAATTTTTATAAATAGGAATGATAATTATTAAATAAATTAAATTTACAATTAAAAAGACTATTATAATAGTGTAAATAGATAATGTAAAAATTAATTTTGATTAAATAAAAATTTGGTAAATTTTAATTGAGATTTGTAAAATCAAAATTAAAAGGCAAATAAAATTACTATTTTAAATGTGTAGTTTGGTAATAATTAAGAAAAAAAAACTAGAAAATAATTATACATTGATATTAAACTACACTAATCACTAAAATTAATGTCCTAACCTATTAATGTTAAATGTAAATAATTCTATGTATAAAATAAGTTTTAGAGCAAATAACGAATAGCTAATAAAAACAATAAAAAAAAGCTAAGTAGTTTTTTTTTTTTTATTTTTACTATTTATTTTTAAATTTTTTTTTGAACTTTTTATTATAAATTATATAAACAAGTGATGATTTTTGGTTAATAATTTTAATAATATATTTAAATTATACCATAAAATATTTAGATTAACTTATAACAAATAAATTGTATGCTCTAGAAATTACTTTATATAATTTATAAAAATAAAATAATTTAAAAAAAAATTAGCTTAAATTTTAAAAAAATAATATTTTAAAGCAAAAACTATTATACTTAATATAATTAAATAAAATCAACATATTTAAAAACAAACATTTTTATGTATATAACTAAAAAATCTGTTTAATAGTCAATATTGCTAAATAGACAAAAGGCAGTTAAATCTTAATCGGAAGTTGATGTTTAACCAACATGTATCATTTAAAACATGCCAGGTTCTAATACCTTAAATGCAGTAAGCACATTGACGAGTTGTGCTCGACTGCATCCAACTGGTTAATAATGAATTTGTTTTATTTGATTAGCTTTTTTGCTATTTATTGTTTTATTTATATTTTTTTTTTATTCTAACATAACTTTTTATTTTTTTTTATTTATTTTTATTTTTTATTTTTTTTTTTTTGTCATACCAGTATTTAAACACTGCCAAACCCACTAATAGACGCGCGTTTCGTGGTAATCATACAACGACCAGTGAACGTGATAAATGTCCATCTAATTACACATCAGCTTATTTATTTTGCTTATTTCTATGTAGCTACAATTTTGTTTAAGTTCGCAATCATTGCAAAATAAAATAATAAAACTAAAAATATCCAAAATCTTAACAAAAAAACAAAATAGGAAATCAAAAAAAAAAACATAACTTAGAAAAAAAAGTAAAGATAATGGAAAATGTGTTTGAAATGAGTAAAACAAACAAAAAATAAAAAAAGTAAAAAATAACTTATATCTAATTGTGACAAATTTGTTATTTCTTGCATTCCAGTTTGGCCAATTGAAAGAGTCTAATTTAACGATCAAAAAACAGATTTAGTTTAACTCAGATTAAAAATAAAAAAAAGTTTGTTTAATTGTGCGATTATCTTCTTTATCCATTTATATTTTTTTCACATTTCCGTCTTTATCACAACTTGCCTTTTAAACATCATAAAACTAAACCATTTAATTTTTAAACGTGCACTGCATAATTTCCGGTGTAAATCAGACCCAAATTTTTATTTTACACAAAATTCATATAAATTTTTTACTGATAAATGAATAATTTTATTATTTAAAATAAATTTAAATAAGATTTAATTAATGTATTTATATATGTATATTAAATAATTATGAAATTTTTATTTTAACAAAACAGATATTTTGTAATATATATATATATATCATATAATAATAAGATAATAAATTAATAATGTTGTAAAAAGATTGGCTTTAACTTATCTTGAAGTAAATTAAAAAGTGGACACGGAATACTGCTGGTCTTGAAGAGATCGCACTTTATTATTATAATAAAGGTTTAGAAAAATATCAAATATTAAGAGCCACTTTTCTGTTGTAGTTTTACAGATTAAGTTAAGAAATTAGGTGAAGTAAAAAGTAACACATTGTTTTTCTTAAGAGAAATATTTCAGGATACAAAATATTATATTATAGTCAAATTTATAGTCATGGCTTCTAACCGTACTTTAAACAATGCATTCATTAAGTAAAGATTTACAAAATAACTAGTGAATGAATTACTAAAAGTCTCTTATGTTAGTTATTGTAACAAGCGCAAGTAAGTTAGTGTATTAGTTTTCAAATCAGATTCGGAAGATAAAATTAGGGAGCAAATATCTTGGTAGAAGATATCTTCTTTCGAATTTACTACAATAATTATAAATTATGCTTAAAAACAAATTTTAAATTTATATAATAAAATTAACATTGCTTTTATTTTAAGTTTTGGTATTTTTTAATAATAAAATTAATATTGTTTTTGGTAAATATTTTAAATAAAATAGTTTTTTAGAGCGATAGAAAAAAATGCTTATAATTAATAAGCATTTTAATAAAACTTTTTTTTTTTTTTAATATAACAATTTTTAAATTGATAAACTTTTTTTTTAAAACTATTAAATACAAAAAATTATAAATATAATTAAAGGTCAGATTTTTTATTTATAAAAATATTGTTAATTAAAAAAAATATATTTTTATAAAATCCATAGCTTAAATTTAGGCAATTCAAATCTTAAAATTAAAATTACTTTAATTTTTTTAAATGTATAAAATAAGTAATTGTTTAAATAAAAAAAAAATCATTTTCTAAATATTTGGAAAATATTATAAAATATAATTGTACTTAGATACAATTTTGTGTTAAAAGTTGATAATATTTTTGATTCAAAGATTAAAAGTCTATTAGAGCAATAAAACCTTTTTAGCATTATTTTAAATTTAAAACAATTATTTAATTACAAAAAAAGATTTTACTGATAATATTAATTAAAATTGATAAAAATGTTTTGAAATAAAACTTAAAAAACTTATTTAATTCTAAAAATTAAATTGTAACTATTTTAATAAATTTTTAATTTAAATAATTTTAATATATTTAATTGCTTTTTTATTTTTTAATAAATTATTTAGTTTATTTTTATATTAAAAAATTTAATAGACTTGTTTTGTAAACATTAAATTTTTTTTTGTATAAAATAAAAACTTAACTATTTCAAATAATAATATAGAAATTTTTAAGAATAAATAAAAAAAATTAAGCACTTTTAAAATTTTTAAGAAAATAAGTTTTATAATTACTAAATGGTTTGTTGACAAAAACCTTTTATTTCAACTTGTAAAAAATTAATATAAATTTAAAACTAATTTAAAATTAGTTTTTATAAATTCAATTTTAAATTATTTACTAAGACTAACTAAATGGGCAAAATTATTTGATTAATATTTTTGCTAAATATTTAGTCAATACCTTAATTTTGTAATAAATATTAATTTAAACACAATCTAAATTCAAATAAATTTTGTAATAATACTTATTTTACTTGAAAATAAAGTTGGAAAACGAAGAACGAAGGATTTTAACCCTTTCTTTATTTAAGATTTAAACATGATTTTATAAAAATATAAGATCGCTGAAACAACCAAAATTAGACAAACTTTTCAAAGACTTCTCAGGGTCTTTTTAACCCTTGATAGTACTACATCTACTTTTGGTTGCGTAGCAGCTGAGAGTCTTCTTTAATATCAAGGGTACCAAAGGATAATTTTAAAGGCCGATAGTTTCACTTTTATCCTATCTCTTTTATTGTAACCTTTAATGTCGTAATAGGTTTACAGAGATTTTAATTAGTTTAACTCTTACTATTAACTCTACATTCACAAGGCGTAGCTATCTTAGTTCTTGTCTTTCTTGGTCAAAAATTAAAAGAATAGCAGTTTTACTACAAGTTCTTATTTACTAACTTAATTTTTTTTTTGAATTGTGATTTTTCACAAATAAACTTAACGTTTTGTTTGTTTTCCAGTTTTATTTTTTATTCTTTACTAATTACTGGTTGATTATTACAATAAAATTATTATAATTATTAGTAATAATTAATTTTTTTTTTAATTTTTGTAGTAGTAATTTTATCCATATTTTGTTAATAATTACAAGCTTACAAATTAGATATTCTTAATTAATTTTGTTTGATTTTTTTTTGATTTTAGGGAAAGGCCTTTTGTCATTAGCAAGCTTGTATATCATTGCTGTTATTAATTTTTTTTTTTATTAACAAAACCAATTTTAAACTTTTTGTTCATAATATATTATTTAACTAAATTAGTAGTTAGATATACAAAATATGTAGTGTTTACTTTTAATTATTTAAAAAGTCTACAATTTATATCTTTAATTTTTAGGATCTTTTATTGGAAAATAAAATGAATTTAGACTAACCGCTTTGAATCAAAACGAAACGAGAACTGTCTTACAATTTACATATTTTTCTTAAAGTAAAGTTATAAGTATTTTATAATTAATTTTACAATTAGCCTTTTCAATATAATGTTTGTCTATCAATCTTGTTTTAAATTCATTATTGAATTTAATGCCATCTTTCTACTTAGATGGTTAATAGCATAAAAATTTTATTTTCTTATTTTATTTGATTTAGGAGAAAATAAATTTTAATGTTTTATTATTTATTAATTAAAAAATTAAAAATTAACTTTTAAGTCGTTTAATTCTTTTTTGATATTATGCCATAAAAAATCAAACTTTATTTAAATCTATTAAGAATTAAGTTACCCTTAAGATTAACAAAATTAATTTATAATTTTTAATTCTACTTAATGCTCTTAATTCTATTTAATATTCAACATTTTTTAATCTATAAAATATTTTGAGTCAATAAGATAATTTTATAAAAACAAAGTTTATTTGTATTTGTTAAAGTATATAGTTATACAATCAAATAGATAATTATATAGCAATCCTTTTATGGTCGGCATATAAGGATCTATGTCTCATTTACTTAGTAAGTCATAAGAAAAGTTTTATAATTGAGTAGTGAAATTAGCTGCGAATTTTAATCCGAACACGGTGTAAAGGATAGTTTTGTAGGTAGATGTGTAAAGACTAAGTTGTACTTTCAACTGTAACGTCTGGCATGTAACTTGTACTAGCACTAGTTTGTTGAGTGAAACACAATTTCCACCACAAACATGGGGAGAATTGATTTGTACGGCTGCATATCTCGAAAATTGCAACTACAATTTTAAATTAAAAGATTACCCATATCGGCTTTGGCATGGCGAATTGTGTGATCTCCGACACCTAAGAATATTAGGATCAACAGCACACGTTTTAATTGAAAAACAATTTCGCACCAAGTTACAACCAAAAACCAGAGTTGGATATTTAATCGGGTATGCACTATCAAACTACAATTATAGAATATTTTTTCCGGCAACAAAGAAGATCCTGGTCACCAAACACGTAAGATTTGATCAACAAAATCTATACTCAAACAATAGAACCTCATTTCAAGATCTTAGTGAAGGCGCAATATCAGTTTCGTCTTATGAATTATCGAATTCTGACACTGATGGTGATGATTACGGACCTCAAGGTGAACAAAGAGTCATCAGTTATGATGGTAAAAATGAATCATCTAACGAAGAAATCATCAAAAAAAGAGGGCCTGGAAGACCAAAGGGTTCAAGAAATAAAAATAAGATAACAAATGTCCAAAAAATTCCAAAAAACTTTAAAGATATTAGAGATACACAAGAACCTCAAAAATGGATGGAATCCATAGAACAAGAAAAAAGAAATATGGAAAGAAACGATGTTTTCACATTAACAGATTATCAAAATCACATGAAATTGCTGGACACTAGATAGGTTTTTGTTGTTAAAAAAGATATCTTAGGTAAAATGATCTACAAGGCTAGATTGGTCGCTAAGGGTTATCGTCAGGTCAAGGGAATTGATTGTTCTGGTGTAAACGCTCCAACACTCGACTTCTCGACGGTAAGATTCTTGATTTCGTCAGCCTTAATTTTAAATTACAACATCATACAATATGATATAAAATTATCTTTTCTGTATTCTCCACCTAAAGAAGAAGTATTTATTAGAATACCAGATGGATACAGAGAACATAAGGGTAAGGTCTTTATTTGGTTCGTTAGCATAGTAAAATTAAATTTTACTCCAACAAAATAAATATGGTACGTTTATAGTATGATAAGATTAGAAATAAAGCTTAAAATTGTCATTAACAGAATAACTCGAATAGCCAAACTCAATTAATACCAATTTAAAAAAAAAGTCTGGCATCTTAATAGTAAAGCATCTATCCATTTTTAAAATATTTTTCTGTTTTTGAAAATTAATTGTAGTTAACATTATTTTAATTGATTTGTATTCAATTAATATTGTCAAAAATTAATAGTTTTACAAGATGTGTTATAATATTAAAAAATATTTTATCAACATTAATTTATAAATTCACTTTGTTTCTGTAAAATTGTCATTTCAATAAAGGAATGAACATAGTTTTTAAAAAAGAAATGATGTTAATTTCAAGTATTGAAAAAATAATGTTAAACCTGATAAATGAAATGTATGAAATTCCAATGATTAATATAAACTAAAATTTAGTAACAAAGTATAAATTTACATCTCAACCTAAGAGGCGAATTTTTGTTTATTAGAATGTTAAAAATTTAAGTAAATGACACTTACAAAATATCAATGTGTAATAGCTAAGAAATTAGTTTTTTTAAATTTAATAAAAAATTTAGAATATTAGGTTTAAATTAAATTTAACGGTAAGATAATATTAAAAAAATTGACTAATTTTAATTTTTATAAATAATTTTATCAATTTAAAATATTGTAATAATACTTATTTAAATTCCGGACATTTAAGACTGATGTTGTATAAGTTAATATAATAGATATTTTTGCTTCAAAATTAAAAAACCTTAAGTACAGATAGAAGAGAGTTTTATTTGTATGATATTAGGATGATGTCATGTTATGCTACAAAATATTCTTTATATTAATAATAAAAAATAGACAATAATAATTACTAATTAATAATTGCCTAGTTAGAGATTGACAAAAGCAAATATATAAATCCGATCTTCTTATTAAAATCAACTATCTGTTAAATCAATAAAGACAATATATATGTTAATTATTATTATTTTTCTAAAAAACTATTTTAAAATTTTAAATTACTAAATTTACTATAAAATTTGACATTTAATTTAATATTTAATTTATTCTAATTGAATTTACAATTTTATTATAAATTTCTATAATATTGCTTTTTGAGCTGTATGAATTTTAGTTTATTTAAATGAAATTTTTAAATTTTGTAAATTATTGTTTGACATTTCAATATTAAAACTTTTAATATATTATTTTTTTTTTTTTATTTATTACCTAAAAATTTTTTTTTAGTATAAATGACAGTATTATAATAAAATTTTTATATTTTTTTCAATATTTAATATAATATATATTTTTATTTATAACATATATTTTAAAAAATTAAATAATTTTAGAAAAATATTTTTTTAAATTTAAGTTTATGTAAATTATTGACTTTATTAAATTTTATCACTGTTAATCGATAGTCCTAGTAAGATACCATTTAAATATACTTTTATTTTTTCTTACTTGACACAACTATCAACTCTGCTTGCAAACATACAACAATATTTTCAAGTCAATAATTACAAAATTATTTTTATACAATAAAATTTTGTCAATTTAAAATACATTAGGCTAAGCTCATAATTTTTTTGTGTTTATATAAAACATTTATGTAATTTAAAAATAGTTTATTAATATTTTAATAAACTTTTAATTATTTAATTTAAAATATTAATTATTTAATAACTAATTTTTAGTAAAAATTAAAAATACAATGTGTCGTAAAATCTGGTTAAATGGCCAGATTGTACAATATATATATATAGAAAGACAGAAACCTTTCAATAAATAACAAATAGAAACATAGTCATAAACGAATTAACCCTTAAATGCCTGTCTAAACAATAAGGACTGTTTATTACTATAATCCTTAAGTGTGAACTTTAGTTTTGTTGGGCTTTACACTTCTATTCCAACAAGTATTATATTTTTTGACTTTTAAAAAAAATATTTTTTAGTATTTGGTAATATTTATGTTAATTTCCTTTTTTAATATATAGTTTATTGTATCAATTAAATTAATAGCATTGATACGACTATAGTTGATCGTTATATTAAATATGATTAAAAAGAAAAATTAATTATATAAAATCATTTTTTTTTTTTTGCCCTCCTCCCTCCTCTCATTATTCTGGTATATTTATATATCGCTATCCTAGAAGGATGCATGCATATATATATATTAATCCACTGATAATCAAAATTTATATTTAAAATTTAAAATATTAATTTAAAATATTAATTTTATAGAAATATTTAATTAATTAGATTTCAAAGTGTTTAGTATTGGTTTAAATAATGTTTAGATAGTAGCACATTGAATATGTTAATGATGTAATATGTTAAGAAGTTGTTTTTTTTTTATTTCCATTTCCTGATCAAACCAAGGTAAGCCTTTGTTTTCAAGTATTATTTTTGTGGTAATGTTTTTTTGTATATTATCTTTTAAATGAATTTATAGCTTATGGATAAAACTATCGATCATTTTTTTGTCAGAAAATTTGTTGATGTTTAATTTTGGTTTGTGTTCTTAATAAGTTTTTTCTTTCTGGGCAGCTATTTTCGAAAGCATAATGTCCTGTTTTTTTTACAGAGTGCACATTTTTTGTTGGTCTTATTTATGCATGTTCTACTATCATGGTTTTCTGAACCATGTATATTTTTCTTTACATGGATTTGTCTTATTTTTGTTGTTGGCAAAGTGTCCTATGCCACAGCATTTAGCACATTGAATAATTCTAAAATTTTTTTCAATAGGACATAATATATATTCTATTTTAACATTGCCTTTGTTCAGGATTTTTTTGGTGTCTTTTTCATTAAGAGATACAACACATTTATTAGCCTTCTTTATTCATTAATATTCTAATCTTAGTCAGTCTTTTTGTTGCCGTCGGTTCCAACATGGGCTTTAGTCCACTCCAGCCCAACAGCACAAACGTAGTTCAGTTAGGCCAAGGCTCTTATAAATCGCTGTACCTTAAAGACCTGTTGGTCGTCCGGAGATATACCGGCTATAGCCTGCAATGCAAACATACAGACTGAGATAATGTTTATATTTATCAATGAGTTCTTCAAACGAATATCCAAGCTAGATAGCCCTGAGCTTAGCATGGTATGCAGAGCAAACATCCACCATACACTCACAGCCTTCTGAGATCTTACGCCCTTTGATTTGAATCGTCCATGCACATCAAGCAATTGAAGATCCGTCTGTGAAAAAGGAAACCAACAAAAATTCATCGGTATCTCAGACAACATCCATGGCGATCGGTCCAGACAGAAGTTTGATTTAAACTTTATTATCCGAGAGTCTGACAACTTAAAGTCTTAAATTGAGAATCCAGTGAAATTATACCGGTGATCTGGTAGAGTTTGTGGTAAGACATTGTGAAGAAAGCCCCAGTCATCTATATGAGGCAGCGCCTCTGGAATGACAAAAGTTTCCTCCACAAACGTAAAGACTTCTGGACTCTGTCAGCCCAAACCTCAGACGTGTAAGCCACTTTCGACTCCAGTAGACTGCGGAATAACATCAGACGAACAGCTGACGTGATAGGTAGATCTTGTCTAGACAAGACAATAAAGCAATTGGCTTGAAATCAACTCCCTTAGAGACCAATCTAAATATGCTGATTTTCCATAACTTAGGACAGTGATTTAACTTGAAACACTTATCAAAAAGTTCCGAAGCTTTTTTAAGAAATTCTATAGTTAGCGTGTTTATTAAAATCAGAGAAACTGATTGTAACTTGTCGTTCTTGTTCAAATTAATAAAGTCACAGGGTTAAACTCTTTGTCTCTTATGCACCCTTTCTTTCAAAATCAAATATTCTCATTCAGTTTTTTTTTTAAACTATTTAATTAAAAAAATAAGTATTTTATTATATAGAAAAAAAAATTGTAAGCCTAATAAAATACATTTTTTTTTTGTAATTTGACATTTAAATATACGATTTAAATGTGATATAAAATTAACATTTTTAAATTTCAAAAATAAAACATAAAAAAATTATAGTTTAATTGTTAGTATTTGCACACTTGTGAGCAGAGAATCGCCTTACTAAGTCTTAAAACTGACAATATCTCTGGTGGGGTTTAAGAAAGGAGAAAGGAGTAAGGTTAGCAAACTAGAGTGATTACCTAGCCAAAAAGTACTTGAGTAAAGTTTCTTTATTAGTTTAAAAGAATAAATGATGTCTGGTACAAGAGTGAACATGGGTATTTATACTCTAAAATACAAAACAGTCAAGTTTAAGTTTAAGAACTTAGAAGTTTAAGAGGTTGCAAAAAGTGACACAGCCTGTCATTGACTGTGGTTAGAGCAAACAGACTTGCAGGTGCGTCGCGAGTTTATTTAAAAAAGGATAAACTAAAAAAATCCAACATTAATATTATTAATAAAATTTTTATGTATTAATACGATTGTGCTGCTTTTAATCTGTTGTCATTAAATAAGTTTTATACTTAATAACTATAAACTTCTTTTTATGTAAAAATATTTTAAATGATTTTGTTGTAACTTCGTTGTTTAGTTTTTTTTAACGTTATCACAACAACTACAACAGCAGGATAACCTACCGTTCTTAAACAAAATAAGATGACATAGTCAAGAGCACGGGTTGATAAACCCTTCTTTATTGATAACACAAGTAGCTTTTGATTTTTACAAAAATAAAATTATTCTTCACGTTGTTAGACCAAGCAGATATATATCTCACCTCGTTCGGTTAACACTCAGTTAAATAATTCTTTTATATTCTTCACCAGGCCATGTTATCTGGATCTCGGAGTAACTATTAGTCTCTTACGATCAACCCTATAGTTGATCGTAGTTATAATCTTTTATACTCCTCACCAGGCCATGTTATCTGGTTCTCGGATTCTTACTCTCTTACTTAAACTGTTAGTCTCTTACGATCAACGCCGTAGTTGATCGTAGTTAACACGTCAGTTGGAGTTCCACTAGAATCTTCTGCCCGTCTGTGGAAGTAACAAGATCGGACGATCTTATACATTCGTAGTGTAACTCTCGCCACTGTAGGTGTTGTGTTAGAGATTAAGTGATAGAATTAATTAGTTATAATAATATAATTATATAATAATGTATTACTATAACTCCCCCCCTTGTCCAAGGTTTGTTTTAAAATCTTGGATAAATGATAA
This sequence comes from Pyemotes zhonghuajia, assembly GCA_025170145.1. NCBI lineage: Eukaryota > Metazoa > Arthropoda > Arachnida > Trombidiformes > Pyemotidae > Pyemotes > Pyemotes zhonghuajia. The sequence continues at coordinate 8,793,088 of CM045846.1, read as the reverse complement.
GTAGTAATACATGAGTTTTTAGTTTTGGTTATATTAGATAATTTCTTTTAATACAGCAAATGTGATAAAAACATTAATTAATATTTCCCTTCTTGGGTCGACCTCTAGTTCTTTTAATTTCATCTTTTTCTGAATTGGTCTCTTGTCTTGGTCTTCCTCTTTTTCTTTTTGGAAAGAGAGGATTCTCTACTACACTTGAATTTTGTTTTGGGAAATAATGAGTCATGTGAGAAAAATGGATCTTACGAATAATCATGCTCTCATCATTAGGCAAAACTAGATCATACGTTACCGGTGATCTTTTACTGATGACCTTGTATGGTCCATCACGGCGAGGAGCAAATTTCTTAGTAAAATCCTTTGATTGATTACTTAGAAATTGTCCTTTCAGTAGGACTAAATCACCAATCCTGAAAATTGGTGTTTCAGTATCAATTTCGTTTGAATTAATATTTGCATTAGTCTTTGCTAGACTTAACCATTTTTCAATATAAAAAAAAAATGGTGTTATGGTTGGGATAAATGAATCATGCTCCGAAATGACTCTAAAATCAAATCTGACATCAGCCGGTGTTCTGGCCTCGAAACCGAACATTAATTTGTTTGGCGTAAAACCTGTTGTTCGGTTTGTAGAAGAGTTCAATGCAAATTGTACTTCTTCTAAATGATCTGGCCAACTACTGTGATCTCCTTGGCAAGCTATACTTAGTCGTACTCGGATATCCCTGTTTTTCCTCTCAACAGGATTTGCTTGAGGGTGGTAAATTGGAGTTAAACTTTGTTTTATGTTTAACTTCGTGTAGATTTCTTGCATTAAATGGCAAATGAATTGGGGTATGTTATCTGAAATTATTTTCCGGGGAATCCCAAAGAAAAAGAAAACCTTTTTTATTAGCCTCCTTTAAAGGGAATATTGTAACAAATTTGGTAGTCAAATCTTCAACTACCAAAATTTGAGAGTATCCTTTCTTACTTCTAGGTAAGGGATTTACCAAGTCTATAGCAATCGACTCAAATTTTTGGGCATGAGCTCTTGTCATTAAGTGACCTGCAGGTGGACCGCTTCGTGGCTGAAATTTCTGGCAATCATTGCAACCTTTGATAAAGGTAGCAACATCTCTGCGCATATTTTTCCAAATAAAATTGCGTTTTAGCCTTTGTACAGTCTTATCAATCCCAAAATGTCCTGCGGTCGGGACAGAATGATGTTCTTCTATAATTTCTGTCACCATAGAGCGTGGTATGACTAGTTGACTTCCTTCATCTTCATCTGAAGGATCATAGCGATATAAAACACCTTGGCTCATGAAATAACCCAGACTAAGATAGGTATTTTGGGCTATTTCATTAGCCTGATTATTCTCAAGTGTTTCCATAATAATTTTTAATTCGGAATCTTCCGATTGCTTTAGTCTAAGATCTTTTTTAGAAATTTGCCCAAATACAAACCCGTTTATTTGAAAGTTTTTTAATTCTAGATCAGGAATGGGAGGTCTTGATAAACCATCAGCTACAACGTTTTCCTTACCAATCTTATATTCAATGGTTAGATTAAATGGTTGTAAGAGTAGAGCCTATCGTGCTAATCTTCCAGAAGGAGACTTTAATGACATTAGCCATTTTAGTGCTTGATGATCAGTATATACATTCACCGTGCTAGATTCGATGAAAGGCCGAAACTTTTTGGTTAAAGACCATACCAGTGCCAATGCCTCTCTTTCTTTTGTTGAATAATTACGTTCGGCAGAAGACAAGAGTCTACTGGCGTATTCAATTGCCCTTTCTTGTCCGTCTTGGACTTGGGCTAACACTGCTCCAATAACATAAGAGCTTGCATCTGCATAAACTCTGAAAGGTTCATTCAAAATGGCCTATGCCAGGATCGGGGCTTCTGTTAGTAATTTTTTAAGAAAGTTAAAAGCCTGAACCTGTTTAGGACCCCAGAGCCAAGGTTGATTAAGTTTTGTTAATTTACTTAAAAGTTGGGCGACCGTCGAAAAATTCGGAACAAATTTTCTATACCACGAGCAGGTTTGCAGAAAAGATTGTACCTGTTTTGGGTTACATAAAATTGGCCAATTTTTAATAGCCAGAGTCTTTTTAGGGTCTGTCTTAATACCCATTTCGGCCATGATCTCCACAGATAAAACAAGTGAATTTTTGCGAGTTTTTAAGTTTACTTCCTTCTGGTAAATTATCACTTTTCTTTTTATTATTTTCCGCTCTTAACTTTGATTGACATACCTCTATGGTATGTCCGATATTATGACAAAATCTACACGTTTCAGCCTTTCTTTTCTTTTCTGGTTCTTTCTGTAGACTCTTTTTTTTTCTGTTGACGATATCTAGGCGTTCAACTTCCCGCAAAAGATCTTCGTAGGAGGAGAGATTTTCACGTGGTAGGGATTTTTGTATAAACTGGCGAAGTTTATAGTAAATTAAATCCAGCTGGAAACCTAAGCAGATACTCCCTCTTTTCTTGCTTAGCTCATTCAATTTGGATCTCAAATCCCTTATTACTTAAGGTAGCCTTTGATCAAGAATTTCGTATTCCAAAAATTCTTTTAAAATTAGTTCAGCTGGTCGAAAAATCTGAAATTGGATTCGAAGTTCTCTCATGACTTGATTCCAAGAGTGAATTTCTTCTTTGATTGAGGACCACCATATAAAAGCCTTCTCTTTTAGGAGTGAAGAGAGAGTTTAGGTTTAAGAGAAAACCTTATGTCAATTATACAACGGTCTAATTAATACAGTGAAAGTTTAACAGTGGGGAATGCCCAAACACACTGAGTAAGGTGTTAAATAATTGAAGCACAAAACCCAACATTTTAATTTTTTTTTTTTTTTGAACTAGTTGCATGAAATACCTCAATTAAGATTAACTCATTTTTTTATATATTTTAATTAAATTTTATCTAAAAATATGTTTTGTTAAAACAATTCAAAAATTTGGCAAAAGTTTTTTTTTGTCTATCTTAATTTATTTTATTGAAGTTTAATTAATTAACACTATGTTTTTGAATATATGCGTTCTCTTAGTTTTGTTTTTTAATTTATATTTCTTAGTTTTTTTATTTCTTTAATTATCAATTAATTAATAAATTCATTAATCTATTTTTTTTTGTCTTCATCTTTTTTAAATTTGTTTATCAAAAATCTTGTCATTTTTTTCAAATTAAAAGTATTTATTTCTTATATATCACAATTTTTGTATAATTTTTATCAACAGTAAGTATTGTCCTATTTCTATTTTATAACTACAATACCTACAATGTGGATTTGATTCAAAATTTTATTTTTAATTGTTCAATTGGCTGGGAGGCCATGAATTAGATTAGGAACCACCACCTTTTACTTCTTCCTTAAGTAGGATAGCCCATACGTTCAACATAAGGATATTCAATCCAAACAAACTAAGAATTAATACTATTACTGTAAACTTTGATTGCCTAAACGAAACTAATTACAAGCAATGGCTAAATTCATGACTAACAAATTAAATTCGTTAAATCTATTAGAAATTATCCTGTATAATTTTGAAAGTACTTCTAAATTTTGTGTTAAATTCGGTTTAGATGAATTCTTTACTATGCAATTCATTAAAGATGTCAATCCTGCGTTTGATATCGAGAGAAGACTTAGGTTTTATCTAATCTACTCCTGGGACAACCTAGACTTCAATAGATTTCTCTCTAATCTGTCTTGCTTCAAGTGCAACAAAAAAGGTGACTTACGTAAAAATTGTAAGGTGAAGTTTACCTTAAAACTTCACAATGTAGGTCTAAATATCTTAGTCCTGAAGTTTAAGGTACTTCTAAACTAATATACCAGGAATAAGGTTCGTCCTTAGATCCGAATGATTGGTATATTGATAGTGGAGCGGCTATGCATATCACTAATAACACCCATCATTTTGAGAAGTTCTATGAAGATAACTTTTCAAATAGAAACAGCGAACAATTCTTGTAAAGAATCAGTACCTATTCCATCATTGGTACCAATCTTTAGCTTAACGAAACTATACTACGCCAATATGTTTCAGCAAGTTTTCTCTCAGTAACAAAATTAACAAAACAAAATTTTGTTGCAATTTTTTTTCGAACAAAATTGCTTAATAATGAAAGACAGTAAAAATAATTGCTACGGCTATTTTTAAAAATGGCATTTTCAAACTTGTAACCAACACAAGTCTTAACACTCTAACTACCTCTGAGACAATTTCTAAATGGTCAAAATGGCATAAAATCTTAGGCCATATAAATTTTGAAGATCTGTCCAGAAAATAGAAAACTTAATTTGAGAAACATGCAAAATTAACTTGCAAGATTCTCCTTTTACAGATATAAACTTGTATCAATCCCTAGTCGGTAACCCTCTGTATCTAGCAAATATCTCTAGACCGGACATTGCTTTTACAGTTGGTGTACTCAATAGAGACATGTCTAATCCAACTAAGGCTCTTTACAAACTAATAGAGTGTTTAGATATCTAAAAAGTATACAAAATTACTCGATTAAATAATTAAAAAAATTCTGACAACTTTTTAGAGATATACTGCAATGCAGACTTAGGTGGCGACGGTACTACTAATAAGTCTACATCTGGTATACTCATTCTTTTGAATTCCAATATTGTCAACTAGTTGAGCAAATTGCAGAAAAAGGTTACGACTCCAACTTCAGAAGCCGAACTTAATGCTATAAATGATGGCATGTGTAATGCCATACACTTGTACCATTTATTAGTGAAACTAAATCTACCTCCATCACAGAATAACCCGCTAATAATTTAGAGCAATAACCAAACCGGTATTTCAAAGTTGGTCAAAAATAACAACTTTATTAAGATTTGCCATTATAACATATTGATAAGTTTTATAAAAGAAAACCTAAAAGAACTCCCAGTAGTACTATCCTACAAAGAGTCAAAATTTATGTTGATTAACGTCCTTACAAAAACACTAGGACCAACGTTATTTAATAAGTTAATTAATTTGTTAAAATTAAAAAATTAAATTTTAAATATTATATCATTCTGTTTATTCATATCTTTATAATCATTTATTAAAGATATCGATTTTAATTAAATTAGTTTCTCTTTTTTTATTTAAACCCTGATAATTATTTCACAACAGGATACCTATATTCTGAGCAAAAAAATCAAAGTATTCATAAGTAGAGTGTTAAAATATATGGTTATATAATCAAGTAGATAGATATTAAAAATAGAAATTTATTATAATCCACCTATATCTCTTAATTACTTAAAAAGTCTTAAGAGAAATTTAATAACTGAGTAGTCAAATGCTTAGCTGAGAATTCTAATCCGAACAAGGTTTAAAGGTATCTTGTAGATACGTAAAGACCGAGTTTTACTTTCAACTGTAACTTTTGGCATGAAAACCTTTACTAGCACTAGACCGTTAATTCTGACTTTGCCAGGAGATATCATGACCATTAGTTAAATCACTATCTAAAGATGTAACCTAAGGTCTTATAACCGAACTATATTTATGTATGAATATTTGATTTTGCTTTGACTTTTACCTTTCTAATGTGTACAAGAAGAGCAGAGAATTCTGAAATTGATATCGAGACTGATTTGAAAATTTGACTTGAAGAATAAACCTCATTTAAGAAGTAGCTCAAAATAAATTTAAAATCAAAAACTAGAATTTTGCTTTTGTGTTAAAGTTTGTGTTCAAAATCCTTAAATAAGTTAAGTATACCAAACAGCATCACAGATCAAAGATTATCATTTATGGCATCCCAGCCAATTGAACAGTATTTAATAGTTTGGTTTATTAAAAAAATAGTTATTTTTTTGCCTAAATAACTTTATTATAATTATTTTTAAATAAAAAATACTCATTTTGAGTTTTTGTGAAAGTGCTTCTTTCAATCTTTAAACAATTAAATTATGCCCAACAATGTCACTGATCAGAGATCTGAGACCTAATCCATGGCCTCTCAACCAATCAAACATTAATTAATGGAAAATCAAAAGTAAAATCAATTTTATATTGATTATATTGTAATATTTTATTAATACTTTATTGTAAAGTCAAAATGTTGATTTATAATTTTGGTTATTTAAATTAAAAATGAATAGTTAAATATCAAAATTACTTGTAATTACAAAAATTGATATAGGATTAAAAAAAATTGAATTTAAAGTTTAAATTAATAAGTCAATAAAAATTTGCTTTTTTTAAATTAAATATTTTAATGACAATTAAATTTTAAAAATAATGAAAAACTAAAAATACATTGTTGAGGTGTTTGATTACCAGAAGCTAAGTTTTGACTTACACTTGGATCCATTTTTTCATTTTTTCTTTTGAAGTCTCAGTAGAGATACACAATCAAATTTTTCTTAAAAATAATCTTAAAAAAAGTTAAATCTTTTTAAACAGGATTTTTAAGTTTTTTCTGTTCACTTCTGTCTTTTATACAGATAGTCAAAACAAAAAACAATCGCCGGAAGTGATTTTAAATACGATCTTATAAAATTTATTAAAACATAATAATGTCTAGTTCTACTAAATTTCGCATTACTCATTAGGCTTTTAATCGAGGATTGATTATCTGACCATATCTTTAAATTATTCAAGCTACTATATTTAATGCCTAATTCATAAAAAAAGGTTTATCAGATAAATACTTTCACATAAAGCAGATTTAACAGCATTTGTCTCCGCCTCATTCAAATATAAAGCTATTTTCTTTTGTAACTTACTTGTCCAAGAAATTATATTAGAACCATATAGAACAATAATACCCGTAGTCAAATTAGGTGTACCTAATTCTCCCGCAAAATTATCATTCGTCATCATCGCATCATTTTTGTCACTATATTTAAGTAAATATGACGTTGTTTTCTTTAAATACTTGCAATTTTAACATGGTGATACATCGGATTCATCATGTTCCTACATAATATACCCACAGAATAAGCAACATCAGGTCTAGACGTATTAGAGAGATATAACAAACTCCTTATCAGTAATTGGTATAAGTTGATATTTCTAAATTTCTTCTGCTCTTTAGTAGTATCTTAATACCATTGGAATATTACTCTCAGTTACATCATTAAGTTTAAATTTAATAAGTAACTCTCTGATATATGATTCCTGCGAAATAATCAATGATTTCACTAATCTATCATACTTAATAACAATATTAAGACAAAAATCAATACCACCTTTATCAGTTAATTTAAAGAATTTAGAAATCTTTTTTATTAAATTATCCACATCACTCTTTCTCTCAGATATAATAATTAAATCGTTTACATATACTCTTAATATTATGTTTAAATCATCATTTTCAAATAAACATGGTTCTGATGCTAATTGCATAAATGAAAATTCTTTCAGTTTTGTGCTCAAAATTTTATTCCACTCATACGCAGCCTGTTTCAATCCATATATAGCTTTAACAAGTTTAAGTATCTTTCCTCTTGGAACATTACACATTTTGAGAGGATAAATGTATATATCTTTATTTAACGGACTGTTAAGATTCGCAGTTTTAATATCAACATGTCTTATGAACCAACTACGTTTGGTTGCAATAAACAATAAAATTCTGAAGAATTTCTGATGTCAAAAAAATCCACACCAGGAGTCTGACTGCAACCTTGTACAACAAGTCTTGCTTTGAATCTTCCAGGAAGACCCGTAAAATCTTTTTTAATGAGAAAATCCACTTAATTCTGATGCGTTTTTGATTCGGACTTTTATCAACTATTTCCCAAGTATTGTTTTTCAAAAGTGATTCATATTCACTATTAGTTATTAATTTAAAGACTTCAGATATATTTTGAGGAACAAACAAATTAGAGATAATGTAGATTCTAAACTTTCCAACACCACAACTATCTCAGTTACTTTTTGAAAAATAAGATACTTTCGCCTCTGCAAACTGCTCTTTGAATCTAGCTAACTCTGATTTATTCATGACCACTCTACCAGTAACATAAGGCTTTGTGTTCATTGGAATTCTATCAACTTTCTGGGCATCAAATTCATGAATAACATCTTCTCTAGCATCATATTTAAACTCAACATCCAAACAATCGGGATTCTCAACTTTCTCAGTTAAGACTGTAGGTTCACTAGATAAATGACTGAAATTCTCAGGTATTTCTACCAAATTTCTGCTGCCCATACTACCCCGTTCCACCTCATTTGATTTACTTTGAGAACACACATATTCACGTGAATCCATAGAGTATTTCGACAAGCAGTCACCACACTCTGGTACTCTCACCCTATAATTGCTATTAGCCACATCATGTTTCATCCTTTTAAATCTTGAATCGTGAAAACACTTATGTTCTCCAGATGTCTAAGTTTAGAAGACAAGTGATCTTCACACTTAGGTATTTCTACTTCTTCTTTGCTACGCAAAGCACTATCACTCTTTCTCTTCTCAACCATCTTATCATGAACCTTCAATTTTACATCGATAAAACCACCCTCTAATGAAAGACTAAAATTATCTCCAAGCCTCTTGGAGTAATCACATTCCAGAAACAGATCTTTAACAGAATCAACAGTTTCATTGGAATTTAGCTTCTTATCAAACTTATTTGAAAAGAACGGGTTTTCCAAAACTTTCATTCACTAAAGACTATATTTCTAGAAACCACTACCTTATTCTGAGTTGGAATAAATACACTAAAACCTTTTCCGTTTTTTGGATAACCTACAAAAATTCCTATTCCTCTTTTCTCTAAGGTTTTCAATTGGGGAAAAGTATCCTTACAAAATACTTTTAAACTAAATAAATGAACATACTCATATATTGATTTTTGGTTAAAAACTAACTCAAACGGTATCTTATGGCCAAAATTTAATAGGTAAATTCTGATTTAAAAATAGAAACCTACACATTTCTTCTAATGTTTTGTTATACTTTTCAGCAACCCCATTTTGTTGTGGTGTATTTACAATAGTTAATTAATGTAATATACCATGCTTTTCACAAAAATTAGTAAATTTAGAATTTATATACTCAGTGCCATTATCACTCCTAATAGACTTTATTTTAGAATTAAACTGATTTTAGACAAGACTTTTAAACTTGACAAACGTTTCAAGAACATCACTCTTAGACTTTATTAAGTATATCCATAAAAATCTTGAGAAATTCATCTCTGAAAGTTAAAAAATAACTTACATTAAGCGGATTCTCATGTCCAATCTTTCCACTTAAATCAGTTTGAATTAATTCTAACAGTGTTTTACACTTATTATCAATAGTAATTTCCCTCTACATATCTTTCCAATTTTATAAGTTTCACATAATAAATCTCGAGAAAATTTATTTTTAATTTCTAAGCTTTCACTAATTTTATATAAATCATTAAAATTCACATGCCCCAATTTTTTATGCCAATTAAACCAAATTTGAGCCTTTTCAGGTACCAAAATGTTCATGGTAGAGAAAATTACTTGTTCATCTTGTATTATTTCAAATAAACCATCCACACACACAGCTTTTACTACTACATCCCCTTAAAAGTATATTTTTGCTATTTTATCTTCAGATGTAAATATTATATCCAAACCTATTTCAATTATTTCAATTCCCTGTATACTTAAAGTTTACTGTTATACCAGCCATTTGGTCACTATTACGAGACGTACAAACTATTCATTCTTAGTAGTTGTTCAAGCTCCTAGTCCTTCACCTTTAGATTAGCTTTTATGGTTAAAATTAAAAAGGAAAATAATAGTTTTCCTACAAATTATAAAAAATGCAAAACCAATTAAAAAATATTAAATTTTATTATATTCAAAAATAATGAATTTTTTATATTATAATGATGAACAAATACATTATTATAACAATAATTATTAACACGTAGTGCTATATCAATTAAACTTAAAACAAATATTTGTTATCTAATATAAAGTTTTTTAAAATTAAAAAAAAATCAAAATATATATTTATTTGATAGACCTTATGTATATATTATAATATGATAGTATATCAAAATATTTAATCTTGATAAAGATGAACTATTTGAAAGATTAAATTTTTTAAAAAACCAAAAATAAAATTTTTACTTTTTACTAAATAAAACCTTATGGAAAAAAGTGCTCAAATTAAATAAAGTTATTGAATTTACAAATTTTATATACAAAGAACTATCTATAATAAAATTGTAATTAAGTTTTTAGCAACATAAAATTAAGAACAAAAATAATTTTAATAAAAAAGATATTTGTACAATCACAAGCACAATAAGATTTTTTGAAAACTTTTGAGTATACAAGTATAAATAGATGCAATTTGAATAGTGGTATATATTAAAAATTTACTGTTAATAGCCAATAATAACAAGAAATTCTTTAAGATATGATTAAACAAAAAAGTTCAATGTCTCACATTTAAGAGTTTTTGTAAGATACAGGAGATATATGTATATATTAAAAACAAATAACTTTTAAAAGCAAAATTTATAATGTTTGTGGGTGAAGTAAAATTACAAGTAATAAAGATAAAAAAGTATGAATGCTTAAATATGTACTTTGAAATTTCAGTTTTGTTTGGTAATTATATAAAAAACAATATACTTAGATTTTTTATAATTTAGGATTAATAGATTGTTTTTAAATAAAAGCAAGAAATGAAAATAAAAAAGAACAAAGAAAACTTTATCAAAATTAAAAAAGAAAAGAGATGACCCAATACTGAAATAATAATTAATGATGTTAATTTTAAGTAAAGTAAAAAAGATAAAATTATTGAGGTAAACTAAAAAATTTTATAAATAAGATTAAAATTTATTTAGATGTTTAATATATAGATAATATATAAGAAAAAAATTACTAAGATGTATTAAGAGAATAAAACAAAAAAATTAACAAAATGTGCCATTGCAAACCAATAAATTATTAAAATTGTTATTAATCCTTTACGGACTAACAATTTCTATCTTATTTCCTAATAAAAATTAAAATGTTTCAAAAAAGAAGTGTTAAAATAATTGCTTTTTATATTAATTTAAAATTTTGTATATGGTTAAATTAATGATTTCTAAATTTTAAAATATTTTTAAATTTTAATTCAATAATTCATTTTTAATTCATTTATATTCATTACATAAAACTTTTAATTCTAATTTAAAAAAATTTGGTTTAAAATTTTTAAAATTTAATTTTTTTTTTAAAGATTTCTAAATTAATTATTAAGTTTTAGTTATATAAATTAGCCACAAAAGTATATATTTAGTTTTTAAGTATACCAAAAACTTTATTTTTCATTTTGGAGAAGTTTTTAATTATAGATTTATTAGTGATTATATCTTGAAATTATTCAGTAAAATTAAATTGAATATAATTAAAAAAATTGGTAATTTTTCTTATTTTAATATTTACATTTTTCTTCAATATTTTACATTGAAGTATTTTAAAATTAAATAAGGTAAACAAACAAAAAATTTATTAAAATTTTTAATTAAAAAGATATAAATTAAACCTAGATTTTTTGACCGGTATTTTTTTCAACAAATAATTTTGAAATTAAATTTATTATTTAACTTTATTAAATACTTTAATTGTACAATATAATTTTAAACTTAGCCATTTTAGTTTAGTTTATAATTTTCAACTATTTTTTCTTTCATTTTTTTTTTTTTGTTATTTTTGCTAAAATTTTTTTTTAAAATATTAACTAAATTTTGTTTGTTTAAAATAAATTTAGTTATTTTAATGTAATTTGTTTGAAATTTAATGTATAAGAGACTAAAGCAGACATACTTGATTCCACACTTTAAACTTAGGTAAAAAATATTTAAAAACTTAGATCTTTTTCTAACAAAAATATTTTTTCTTTTTTTTTACGATATACACCCTTATATAATCTTCCTATGTCTGTTGTTATTTTGTCTAAAAAAATTACAAAATATAAATTTGTTTGAGTAAACTCTTTTTTTCTAACATAATGATAAAAAGCGATTTAAGCAATTTATTCACCTGTTTGGCAAAAACATACAAATATACATTAAAATAAAACTTTATAATATTAAGTTCGAAGCGTTTCGAAACCATATCAATAGACTTGATAGGTCCTTTTCCTCCTTCAGAAGAAGGCTACCATCATGTTTTAGTGATTGAAGATCTGGCCAGGCGATGGACAGAATTGTTTCCTTTGAAGGAAGCCAGTGCCATCAAGGTGGCGAAGACTTTTCTTAATGAACAGTGTTTAAGATATGGCTTTCCGCGACAAGTGATTACGGACAATGGAGTTCAGTTCGTCGGAGAGGTTTTCCAATATCTAGCTGTGGAAACTGGTATCGACCATTCAACTACTGCATTTTACCACCCTGCCGCAAACCCGGTCGAACGTAGGAACAGAGACATAAAAGTAAAGTTATCAATCTTGTCCGAAGAAGAACAATCGACCTGGAGCGATCATTTACCTAGCATTAAATTTGCTTTAAATACAAGCGTAGTGAGATCTACAGGCTATTCACCGGGAAGTTTACTTTTATGCACAGAGTTACGAACTCCGAACGATGTTAAACGAGATTTTCGACCCATACTAAATCCGGACGTTTTCGTGGAGTGTATAACGCCACTTCTTGAGAAATTTAGAAGAAATCTTAATCTGGCGACAAACCAGTTTGACATGTCGGCCTAACCGAGGGACATTGAGCCGAGATATAATTTTAAAACAGGAGATTTAGTCCTGTTAACAAATAGACATCTAAGTAATGCAAAAAAGGGGTACTCTCAAAAACTGGCGAGCAAAAGGGATGGCCCCTACAAATTGATTTTCCAACATTCGCCAGTTAGTTTCGAAGTAGCATTAGCTAATGAACCAGATAGACCTCTTGGAAAGGTTCATATTAGTGACATGGTTATCTACAAAACAGATAATAAGGAAGCGCGACAACATCCCGTTCATCCTAGACGAAAACTTGGAAGACCACGTAAGTCGTAGTAAGAATACCTTGTAACAACCCATGTTCGTATTAGAGAAATTATTGTTATTATTAAAAAAAAAAAAATTATTACCAATCAGTACACAAAGAATGTAAAACTAAATCCTATGTAACATCCAAAGACACCTATTCCTATGATGTTCACTTTCCTTCCAAAGGTTTAAAGTGAAGAAATCAATGAGTATGTTTCTTCAAGGAGGAGAGATGTAGTGAATCCTTTCAATAAAGTACATATATGTAGAATATATGTGTATAAGATTAGGAGTCTACGTTCCCTTATCGCTGGGGTAAAGAACGTAGTTATGCTCTTAATCCCTGAAAGTAAGATTTGGGTGGACCACAGTTTACTCCCGTGTCTCAGACGACCTTTAAAGTTAAAGGAGACTTGATTCCCTCCGAAATGGCCGTGAAGGCTCCAGTCGTCACGAGATAATGACATCATAAGTAACTGTGAAGTTCCCAAATGAACATGTCGTAAGATAACGATAAAGGGTAAATGTAAAGTATGATGTTTTGGTAAACAACAAAATGACGGAAGCCCCAAAACAGAAAGAAAGGTAGGACAAGAAGTCCGAGAGCGATAGACAGTAGAAAATTTACTCTAAGAGAGAGTGCATGAATTGTTACGTTTGCTTTTTTTTAATAAACAATTACTACAATAGACATTTTAAGTCTAAAATCAATGTAAGGAGTTAATGCAAAAATGTAAAATTAATTAATTTTTTTCATAAGAATAATAAAATTAAAATTAATTTATTTTAAATTTTTATATTTAGATTATAAATTTTTAAAACTTAATACTTCATTTAAAGTTTTTGATTCTTTTCAAATTTAAAAAATTATTTAAAAAATAGCAAAGTTGTTTTGAAGATATTGAAAAAAATAAAATATTCAAGTTAAGAAATTTAGTGTTTCTCAAGTAAATAGTTTACAAATTAATTTATTTATCATTAACAATTGCAACTAAAATAATTTTTCCAGTCAAAACAATGTTATTATTAAAAAAATTGTGTTATAGTACCTAAGTAAAAAAATAAACACAGTAAATTGAGAAATAAACAAAACTAAATGATAATAGGTGTGTAACAATTCTACATTACTTAGACGGTAATATGCCTATAAACCTTGAAGTTTTTTAACTATTTTTATTGAAATAATTGTAGATAAAGGTATCTCAACAGTAGCTCAGTAATAGTAAGAAATTAAGATAACCAGGCCTAAGTGCCTTTATAAAAGAATATAAAAAGACTATTAATAAACCCATAAGCAAGGTTTAGGATCAAATCGTGTAGACTATATTGAATTCTCTAGATGTCAAATACACAAACTGATAATGATGTAAAGCTTAGTCTAAACATAGTTATTTTAAAAATGTGTAAAAATAAAAAGTCACTTGTTCTATGGCACTAAGTTTATAAAAATTATTTTGTAAACAGATTAGACTAATTTTTCAACTTTGTTTTAATAAATAATAAAAAAATAAGAAATAAATAAGAACAAATATAACTTGACATTTTTAGAAGTTTTATTAAAATACTTTAATTTTCTTTACTATTTAAAAAAAATATGATATAGTTTTTATTTATGACTGAAAATAATAAGGTTTCATATTATTGAAATTTATTTAAAAAAAAGATATCAAAATTTAATTTTAAAAGGCTATAGAAGAGGTGATCAATAAAGTTCATCAATTAATTTGAGTTGGTCTACAAATTAAGTTTTCACCCTAAATTATTTTTTTTTTATAAATTGTTTTTACCGGACTAAAAAAAAAAAAATAAAAATAAATGATAAAGTTACTAAAATATGAAAAAAAACTTTTAGTTATCATAAGTTTGGCTATAAATGATTTGGGAAATTCTAAATAAACCTTATTCTCTTGAGAATAGTATGGAACAACTTATTGATACTTGTAAAACAATATTAATAATATTACTATTTAATTATTTGAAATTATTTTAATTAATTTCATTTTTAGTGTAATACCTAATAATTCTGAAAAACTATGACTAAAACAAATTAAAACATTTAAAAATTTATTATCTAAAACTGAAAATATTGAAAAAATGTTCTTAAAGAAAAGAAATGAAAAAATAGAGTGCAAGATGCAACAATTATGCAGTTTTTTTCGGTGATTATTCTAAAAAAATGGTATCTAATTATGAATCAATTATTGTAAATTTAATCTTGTAACTAAGAAAAATAGATATCTTATATTTCAGATCAATGATTTATTAAACTTTCTACATTAAATTTATGTTGTGAGAGCATTACAACATTTAATATATCGTATTAAAAAGATATTACCCTATGTAACATTTTTGCTTATTTGAGCAATAAAATTTATAACTTAAATTCTTTTAGCAAACATAAAAAAAATTTAGAAATTTTATTTAAAATCTTTAACAAACATAATCTTTGAATAAAAATAGAATAAAATATCAAGAAAAGACAATTCTTATATACATAAGCAAAATATTTAAGATACCTTCTTACACTTAAAGATATTTAAATTGACCTAGATTATGTAGATTTCATAAAATTTTGCCTATTACTCAAAAATCTTTAAAAAGTAAATACACCTCTACAAATATGCAATTGGTACCACAGATTATTAGCCTATTAGCTAGCTAATGAAAGTTACAAATCCTCAGCCGTTGATTCAAAAACAACAAAAAATAATTTGTATCATTTATATGCCAGCGCACATACCATCAGTTCAATCAGGTAAATAATAAAATTATTAAGTGATAAAAAAAATAAAAAAACAGATAAAATGCAACAATGTGTTATTTTTTAGATTAACTTTTATAATTTAATTGCAATTAAGATTGAATTTTTTATATACAATATAAATTACTTTAAAAAGAAATCTTTAATAATCACAATTACTAATTTTTTTTTTATTTATTTTCTTCTACTTTAAATATTCTAAATTTAAATAATTATATAAACCAAATAATAAAAATTAGGTTAATTAAAACCATTATTATTAATATAAAATTGCATAGTTTATTGTTAAATTAAATATATTCAGACTATATTGCTTACCATATTGCATAAATAAAAAATCTTATTTTGATTATAATTTTTAAATAAAATTATTTAAAATATTATTAACAAAAATCTAAATATAAGTCTATTTTACAAAAAAAATAAAAGTCAAACTGTTGTATTGTGTTAGTAAAGTCTATTTTAATTATTATTTAATATAAATATCTTAATTTTATTTTAATATAACTAAAGGAAAATGGTGAAAATCATTAAATAAACCAAGTTATATTTTATAATTTCTATAATTATTTAATTTTTATAATATTAATAATAATTATTGTCTGATATAATACCAGCTTGATGGTGAAAGGTCTTAGGACCGATGGTAAAAGTGAACTGATCAAGTTGTAGATCAGCTACTTTGAGTCCTCCGGTGACTTGATTTATTCAAGTAAGAGTGATGTTAGCTTAATTAGCTACCGGTACTAAGCGGTTGTATAACGCTTTTGATATTATTATAAGCGTAGCTCCAAGATCTAGTAGCCCTGATTTGGCATGTCCATTAACGGTTATTTGGGTGTAAGTACAGTTGGATTCTTGCGTTAATCCTTTTAGATAGGACATGAAAGTATACTAATGTTTAAATTTCTTTTTGGGCAAGTAGTGGAAACATGTTCCTTTTCATTACAACTATAACAGGTTGGATTACAGCTGAAGGTTTATAAGTGACTGATGTTGGAACAGCTTAATTTTTAATTTGTATATTGCTGTTGTTACCGAAACTTCTTTTTTTTCTAAAGTTTTTTTCTACGTGGCCAGATCTTTTACAGAATACGCATACTTCCATACTAGCTCTTTTATGAGTATGGCTTAAGGTTGTTGCTTTAATTAAGTAGCGTTTATTCCAAAGACGCTGTTGTTCTATTAGTTTTTGATCTTTTAACTTTTCGAGGAGGATGTCGTAAGACTCAAAACTGCATCTAAGTATTTTTTCTTGAATAAAAGATGGTAATTTCAAATAAGCTATATTTAATTGAGCTGAAAGTGAGATAGTTCGTCCTTGTTGACCGGAAGCATTGAATTTTTAAAATATTATTTTATATTTTTATTATTTAAAAAATACTATTTATGGCAATACAATAAATAATAGATCTTTAAATAAAAAAAATTTCTTTATTAATATTATTTTAAAAATAGGTAAATACGTTTAGGTTTAAAAAATGAGTTTAATTTTAATAATAAATTTTAATTAAAAAAGATAAAATTTATATTTATAAAATTTTGAAGATCTACCAAAACGAATTGATTAAAATTTGTTTATTTTAAATCAAAAAATATATAAATTTAAAATTTACACTTGTGAGTTAACACATGCAATTATGCTGTCTTTACATCAAAATAATTTATATATTATTTGTTGAGTAAATGTAGGTTTTATGAACTTTTGCATTTCTATTAATCAAATTTTATATTTTATTTAAGTAAAGGGACTATTACATTAGTAAAGTTCATGTTAACTTTTATAACATGTTTATGTATTTAAGGACGGAGATCAACAGAGAAAAGGTAAAATTCAAATTTAGTTTAAGGATAGATAATATTTATTACCAAATTTAGTTTTTGAGCTTAAGTGAATATTAAGCTGTTATCTTTTCCGAGAACCTTCCTAGAAATTCTTGGAACCTCAACTTTATTTTTTGTTAAAATTGAATGCATTGAATATTTTCAAAGAACTACAAATACCCACATTTCACTAAAATCTAGTTATAGTTTTTAAACACAACCTTTTGCTACCAATGTTGTCTTAAAGGAGCTAAATCCGTTTTTACAATGTTTTTCCTATGACCTGGTTCTATATCAAACTAAAAAGAACAAAATACTTCATCCACATTACAAGCTATAATACAAGAAATCATAAATAGTTTTACTTTCTTGCTTGAAATGTGTATAGGCATAAAAAGTTCAAATAAGATTCAAGATAAATTTCCTTTATTAAAGATCAATTAAACAAATTTATTAAGCTTACTCTTCTAACTAAATGACATCTGTTGTACATTTGATGCAAGATTTTTTACTAAAAAAAATAAATAAATCTGCAAAATGTTTTCATGTAAGTCCTAGATCACATAACACACTCGGATTATCAAATGGTTGAGTCAATTATTTTAGTAATCACTTCATTAGCAAATCTAAAAGATTTATTGTGTTTTTTGTCTCATTAATAATTTGTATGGTACATTGTCCTTTAGGATACAACACATCATTCTGTTTTTTAGAAAAATCTTTGTTTTTAAAAAATAAGTTCAGAACTTCTCTACATTTTTGAATCAAAAATCATGAAATTTCTTGTATCGATTTATTCATTTTTTATGCAAGTCTATTCATTGTGAAAAAAAACATATTCTTTTTTTAACTTTTAAATATTATTTAAATTAAAATGGTTTAAAAAATAAAAAACCTATTATTTTATTTAAATAAAAGACAGATTTAAAAAAAAAAAAATAAAAAATTTTAAAATAACTTTAATAAAAGATTTTTAATCTAAAAATTTTTATTAAAAAAAAACTTTTTTTTTAAATAATTCAAAAATTAATCATTTGTTGTAAATTAACATGTATTTAATTCAAAGAATAAAAGCTAGTGCCTTAGCTGTATGAAAGAGATAGAGAGAATATCTCAAAGCTGAGTATTATAGTTAGGTGAGGTTCTGAGATTCTAAGTGTTAGCTGATCGATAGCAAGGAATATCAGTCTAAGCTTAATATCAATCTAAAGATAAGTGAAATTTTAGTTTAGAAACTGAAATTCAAGTGAATTATGATGCTGAAGTGAGGTATCGCATGCCTAGAAATCAATATAATTTCCGAATGCAAGTAAAAGCGAGCTATTTTTAGAGTTAGGTCAAAGCCTAACTAAAGACCACAGGTTAAAAAGAGCAACGCGCTAGAGCTTTTGAGAGAGAGCGAAGGATTACTGTTAAAAAGAAAGCTAATCAGTGTAAACGTCTTGAGTATTTTAATAAAGATACAGACTCTTTAAGACTGTCATCCATTGTGTCCTTAATTATCAGAAATAATCGTTAGCTGAACATCACACATTTTAGTATAATTAAAAAACTTATTTATATTGGTATATTATCAAATAATATAAATTATGAAAAAAAAATTTATGATAAATTAAAACTAAAAATATTCCAAGATTAACAGACTTGGGAGACACTGAGATTTATTTTGAGATTGTTATTTTTAAAAATAAAATTGTCAGTTTTATGTTTTAAAATATTAAAAAAAAAAATATTTTTTTTTGTTTTACATATAAGATTACATTTTAAAATATTTAATTTATTCAAAATAAGTAAGTGCATTTACAACAGTTAATTTTATATTAATATAACGTTCAATATATTATTTAATTATGTAAAAAATCAAATTATAGATTTTGTTTTTAGTAAATTTCTTACCTTGTCTTTCTTATTTGCTCTTGAAAAATAAATTTTATATATTTACTGGATTTACTGACCATCTTTTATGTGTTTTTATTTAATCTCATTTACTATTATTTAACAAATTAACTGCTTCTATATAATTTTATGTATTTTTCTTCATTAACTAGTTTCATTTAAATTTTATTTTTAATTACCTACATAATAAAATAACTTTACTACAATTTGGTGCCCGAACAGGATACATCACATAATTGACAGAGTTATTTAAACAAAATGGCAGAGATTTGGAGAAATCGATGATAACACTAAAAGGTATATTAGAGAACTGATGTTAAATTGTGAAGAGCCATATGGTAACTGAAAATGTAAAAGTCATTTAGATTAGGAATGTCACATTTAAGCAAAAATGATTGGACTGAGCGATAATGAAAAAGCAAAGAACCAGCTCTCTCAGCTCTTTTACCTTTTGAAATTCCTTAGTGAATATTTGATTAATCTTTTGATATTCCGCGATCTGAATTGTGTAGTTGGCCTTTTTTCTGAGAATCACATCTCGACGTTTTTGTGTAGTATTAGTTAATTTTTGTATTGTTAAACAAAATAAGATAACATGGATTCCATCAACAACTCACGTGGTATTAGTCAAATCTAACAGGTTATAAGAACAGTTCACGCCGTTACGATCAACTTAGGAAACACGGAACAATAACCATTATTCAGGTCAGAGGTTCCGATCATTAACAGATCATTAACAAATGCAAAAGAATCTAAGTCTTATTCCAGATAGCATTGTGTTTATATGTGAGAATGGGAAAAGAATGAGAACTGGAGAAGTTCAAACAATGACTAACGCTGAGCAGAATATTTTAAGTGAAGATGAAATAAGTACAGGTAATGAGGCAATAACTGGTAGTAAGACAGATTTAAAATTAGATCAATCCTTAAATTCGAACAAATTAGAAATTAGTTCATATGATGGCATGAGGCCACACTCTACAGGGAGAATAGTGATAAGCAAGAACGAAAAGGAAAAGTTTATAGAACTTTTTCCTGATGCTAAGGTTGAGTATTATTCCAGAAGCGATGGAACAGAGAGCAGAAAAGGGAAGTTGAGGACTTATATCATCTCGAATGTCTTTATCCCTGCAAATGTATCAGAAGCCTTAATGTGTCAAGACTCTGATAGGTGGAATGAGGCGATAAAGAATGAGTATGACTCACTTTTATAGCACAACCTCAAAACCTATTTAAATAGCGACCTTAAAGAAAATATCTACATATTTCCACCAAGTGTAGCTGAGTTTCCAAAAGGAAAATTACTTAAACTAAATCGCGCTATCTACGGTCTTAAACAAGCTGCTTATGAATAGAACAATTTTCTTGTTTCGAAACTTGAAGTTCTTAAACAATTAAAATCTGAACCTTGTATCTTCATAAATGAAGAATTATTAATATGGCTAGGTGTATATGTTGACGATCTAATTGTAATTTCTGAAAGCAAGAAAGTGGCAGACGAGTTAGTAGATAGGATTAGTAAACAGTTTGAAATTTCGGATAAAGGAGAAATCAAATTCTGTTTAAATATAGAGAAAGACTATCGAAGTGGGCAGAAATTTATGAGGATATCTCAAACTGATTTTATTGAACAAATATTAGTTGAATACGATCTGACTAAAGTTTCTGAATTCAAGAAACCAATAGCGAGTGGGTATAGAAATAGGGTAGTAGGTGAAAAGCAGTTTGAAGATATTAATACATTTCAGTCAATAGTAAATAGTCTCCTTTATCTAACTAACGCAAGTAGGCCAGATATTAGCATTAGTAAAACTAGATATGTCAAAGCCTATGAAGCATCTTCATAAGTTAGCCATTAGGGTACTAGGTTATTTAAAAGCAACTGCGTACTATTCATAAAAGTTCCGTAAGAAAAGAGAATCATTAGAAATCTTTACAGATGCAGATTTTGGAAGAAATACGAACACTTTGAAATCTACTACTGGCATGATTACGAAACTGAATGAAAACATTATTTCGTAGTTTAGCAAACTTCAAAATTTGGTGGCAATTTTTACAATGGAAGCTGAGCTATAATATTAATAATAGCGATGCCTTTCGTATATTTCCATCTTTACTAAAAAATCAAGCTTACGAGTAGTAAAAAGCTGTTGAATCAGGAGTGAAGAAATGGATAAATTCCATGGAGGAATTTAAGATAGAATATCAAATTCACAAGCCTATCTTTTAATTAGTTAGGGAACTTCATGGTTTTGAAAGAGCTTTTCATTCAAAATCGACAATTGTAGCAAATTAAGACGTCGCTTTGATGTAACTTTTGGTTCAATCAGCAATATCTCTAAACTGACCAATCGGAAAGTTGAGCCTGATCTGGAATCTAACAGTGATCACTGTTGTGTTATATTTTCCTTGTGTTGTAACAAAGCATTTATTAAAAAACCCCTCTTTTTTCCATCGACAAGATCTCTCCGTTTTTACTCTGTTTATCCGGATGATACCTGCATCTCTTCTTTAAGCGAGGATTTGAACGTTAATTTGAATTATCACCTAGAGAGATATTTTAAAATTACGAAGAACTATTGGAGAAGACCCGTTTTTACAAACAACAATGTAAAATCAACCGTATTCAAAATTAGAGACGAACACACAATAGTTTGTGACTTCTGCAAGAGGACTGGACATCAAGAGAAACAATGCCGTCAAAAACTAAAATCAATTTGTAAAAAAACACGTCGTTTTAACTCATCACTGTTTATTAATGCACAATTATTAATGCTATTCCCAAGAAGACTTTTGCTAACGTTCATGCTTTCACCTTTGATGATTTAGAGGATCAATAAGATTTCATTCCTGTATCCCATCGTTTTTTCATTATAGTTTAATATCTTTTACAACACTTCCTGTTTAAAATTAATACTTTAGCCTTTATTGGTTTAGGAGCGTCTATTACTTTAATCTCATAAAATATTTAGTTAATTATGTTAAAACAGTTACGACTAAAATCAACCAAGTAGCTGGTAAAAATCTAGTCTGCACTATACAAATATTTCCTTTAACTATCCAACTTAAGAATATGAATTTTGTATCCAGGTGATGTCCTAGAATCTAACAAGTAATTCTATCATAATTTCTTGAGTCTGCCAAATTAAGCATTGATTTCGGAACTGCCACCTGGTCGATCGCAGGTCAAAAGGCTAAGTATTCTTTAATATCGGAAAGGATCATAACATTTACACTTGTGCATATAAGTACAGACTGGAAGGAATACCACGGGAAATTTGGAACTTTTTTAAAGTTCTTAAACAATTTAAGTATGCCAAACAGTATTACAGATCAGAGATCTGGGACATTGTTTATGTCATTTTGTGTAATCAAGATCAAATCAATCGGCCAGAACATATTGAAAATACTTACTGTAGTCAATCGAGCCACTGAGTACTCATCCCATAAACTATTATTTGGATGCAAAGTCAGGCCAATCTTTGTTATCATAAATTACAAACCCATCAGTAACCAAGAAGACTTCATCCAAGAAATAACTCCTACTCTTGAAGCTATAAAACTTTTAAATCAAGCTGCCTAAAAGAATCAAGAGAAAAATATTTTTAAAAATGTAGAACACCTGTCGAATTATAAAATAAAAGTCTTAATTTTATTGAAACATAAGTCTTAAAAAATATGAGGATATGATATCTTGAAGAGAACAGAAAAACTTTTGTAAAAAGAAAGGCACTTATGTTTGAGAGCTAGTTGTTTAAACTCTAACTTTTATCTGTAACTACTTTTGCTTTATTTGTTAATAAAGGACAATCTTATAAGACCGTCAATTAGTGTGTCCTTATTTAATTACCTACTTAGTAAAATAACTTTACTACATAATTTATTAAACTTGAATTAGAAATCTTATAATATTTAAAAATTTGTTTTTTATTTATGATGATAAAATGATCATAGCAAATGATGAGCAAATAATTTAAATTTACTCAAAATTTATAATAATTAATTTCAATTTTATTAAATTAATCTATTATATAAATTTAGCCAAAAAATTATCCACTATTTGAATAATAAATTAATATTCAAAAACTTTATCTTTTAAAACCAAAAAGATGCAAAAAAAGTTGTTTAAAAAATAATTTGATGTTCAGTTTTAGAATTGATAGTTCTTTTATTTAGTTTATAAAGTTATAATTAATTTAAGAATGCAAAAATACTCTAAATCAAAACACAAGTAAGTAACTTAAATATCATAATATGCAGTACAGCAAAACAGAATACCGCCATTTCACCCTAAGCACTTACTTATACTCTCTTAAACAAAGAGCACAAAACAAGTGTGGGTATTCTCTGGCTGGTGACAATAAATCAGCGCACACATTTCAACATTTAATATTAAAAAATTTTGTGAAAAAAAAATTTGTTTGAAATGATTAAAAAAATCAAGTTAAGTTTAAATTTTATTTGAAAGAAAATGACCATTTACATTTATTTAAAAGCTATGTAAATAAATTAATACTTAATTTGAAAATTTACTTTAAAGAAAAAATATATTTAGCTATAAAATTTTAAGCTAATAAGTTTTGAAAACTATGCTTAATTTCATTTTTTTTGATATTTTTATTTATTTGAAATTTATTAATTGAAATATACTAACAACATCTAACGTAATAATGAAAATAAATGAAAATTTAATCAAAAAATTAAATTGACTAATAAAAATCAGTCAACAGATAAAAAAAAACTTAAAAAAAAGTATTAAAATTAATAACAATCAAAAAATTGACACGACAAAAGGTTCAATGTCTATTTAATGGTTTAATATAAAAAAAAAAACCAAAATAATTTTAGGGAATTAAAATTCAAACAATAGTAACCTTTTTTCATTGGATTAAAACATAAACGTCCATAATACAATTGGAATAAACTTGCTATATAACATCATTCTTAGATGCCTTTTAGAAAAAGTTATTTTAGAAACATTAATTTAATTATTACATATAAAAAAAAACATTCTCAATCTAAATTTAATCAACTTTTAAGGCAAGAAGTATATTATCAATATAAAAATGCCAAATATTTTTTAATCTTTATTGACAAAGCCAGTAGCTTTAGATTTGTCAAATGTTTTTGAAAAAAATCTAAATATCTGTTTGCTCTAAAAAACACTTAACCTTTAATACATTAATTGACTTACATGCTAATTAAAATTTTAAGTACTATTTGATAAAAAAAATTAATTCAATTTTTTTAAAACATTTTAATTTATTAAAGAATTAGTGTTAAGATATATCAACGGCCTTTAATAAAAGAGCATCTTTTCTTCTTTAATCAGTATAAACTTCTATTTTCTATAAATACTAGTATTTTTGCGGATTAATATTTATATAAAAACTACAGTTTAATATAAATAGTATTTTTTCTAAAACAATGTGTGAATTTACTACTGTTTATTGACAATCAACTCTGGTTATGCCAAGATTGAATGATATTATAGTGCTTTGTGTGCAAGCCATTTTGTGTGAAACGCGATATTGTGCATTAAAATAATATGTTAAGTTATAGTTTACTAGTTGATTTAAAGTTTTATTTAAAAATAATTGTAATAAAAAAGTTTAAATGATGTATAAACAATGATGTATAAGAAATTAAAATTATGACTATACTGTAGTAAATTTGAAAGAAGATATCTTTTACCAAGATATTTACTTAATTCTATCTACAGAAATTGATTCAAAGACTAATATGCTAAATCACTTGCGCTTGTTACAATGACTAACATAAGAGACTTTTAGTGATTCATCTACTAGTTATTTTGTAACTCTTTATTTAGTAAATGCATTATTTAAAGTACGTTTAAAAGCCATGAATTAAAGTAATGATTTACCATAGCATATTTTGATTATGATGTAATCTTTTGAACACAAAGTTTTTTGCTAAAAAAGAAAAAACGTGGTACTACTTTACGCTTAACCTGAAAAGTTACAGCAGTCAAGCTGCTATTTAAAACTTATCTCTTCTTAACCTTTATTTCTTGATAATAAAGTGCGATCTTTTCGAGACCGTCATTATCCTTGTCCATCTTATTTATTAAAGTTAAGTTAAAGTCAATCGATTAACAATACTAAATAAAATTATAATTTAAGAATTTAAATCTAGAATTTAAATTTAAGAATTAAACCTTGACTATATTAAATTAATAATTTTTAAAGATATCTTATTTATAAAAAATTATACTATTATATAATTACTATTTAATTATCAAATTAAAATTATAACTAACTTCCTTTTTATTATTTATTTGAACAAAATCAAAACTTATCAATATTGAAAAAAAATCTTATATATCTTATTTCTATTGTTTTATGTAAGTTCTCAAAATTATTATTTATATTGATAAAACTATGATATTAATCTTATATTTTATCTAATTGTTGAAAGTTTTAAATTATAATATAAAAATTAATCATCGCTTTTTCTCAAGTTTATACCATTAACACTGATATATAATATTCAAAATATTAACGCTTAATAATTATTTATATTTTATCTAATTATACAGGAATATTATATTATCGCTTTTATTTAAAGTTTTTTTAGGTTTATGTAAAAAATATTTTATTTTATATAAATTAAAAATAAATAAATAAAATACCTTATCCAAAAATTAAATAAAATTAATATAATTTAAATAAAAAAAAGGTGTTTATTTTAAATAAAGATTCAGGTGTTTTAATCATATTTTTATAAATTTCAAAAGTAAAAATTTAACTAAAAATAAAAAAAAATTATTTAGTAAACTTAAGAGTCAACTTTATGTAAACTATTAGTCAACTTTATTTAAACTTTAAGTAAACTAGTAAATTAGAGCTTAATATGGCATTTTAATGCATTATATCGCGCTTTACACAAAATGATATATAGCATATGACACTTTTCAATTGAAAGCATTGTAAATATTTAAAAAAAATAAATATGAGTAAATTTTTTTTTTTGTTTTAACTATGAAAAAAATTAAATAATTATTCAATAATTTTAGGTTGTGGTTTAAGGTTAATATGTTGGGTTTACACTAATCACTGATCATATATTACTTTTTTGCAGAAAAAAAATAGGTATTTAAAGATGGCAACTCGCTTACTTTGACTAGGTACGTTAAAGGAACTCGCAAACAGGATAAAAACACAGAGCATGCACAAGAAACTTTCACTTAGGAAAATTTAGAAATAGGAATTTTCTAATCACTCACAAGATTAAAAATTTTTATGCATGTATGTTTCCCATTTATAATTCTTTTATTCTCAGTGAAATCATCCTAGTTTTATGATATATCATGATGAAATCTTCTATTCAGAAATAGAAACTTTAAATTCAAAGAGATAGTCGACTATTTTTTATTTTTAAATTTGGGTAAAAAAAATATAGTTATGTAAAATTAATAATTTTTCAAGTTTTAATATTTAGAAGTTTTGTTTGTGTTTGGTGGATTTGAAACAGATACATCTGTTTAATTTAAGATTTTGATTTTGCTAACATTGCCAATATGAAAATTATTTAGTCCGATCATTTATTATTACAAACAATATATACAAAACATAAATCTTTTTTATTTTTAGTCCTTTGAAGTTGGTAAAAAAATAGTCGTATCACATTATAAATTTTATTTTAATTATTCAACTAGTATAAGATTCATAATGGTTATTTTTTCCATATGAGTTGATGTCCAATTCAAATTAAAAGAGATTGATTTAAGTATAGACATTAACCTTTTATTTTTTAAAAAAGGACAACTTGCCAAGAAAAATCATTATATTTATTCTATAAATAAGTTAAGTCATAAACAAAAGAACCAAGCAAAATGCTGTTTAAAATTTAAATTAAATTATTCCAAAAAGTGAAAAAGATGAATTTAAAACATAAACATCATCCTAAAAACAAAAATTATTTTTTGAAATGACTTTTAAGGAATATGAAAGAAGAACACACAAAAAACAAGTAAAAAGAAAATTTTTAAGTATTTTTAAAAAAAAGAATAAAATAGTTACAATAGAAAAAAAAACTTAATTGTCCAATAATCTAAAAGATTTAAAAGGATTTTAAAGTAACAAGTTAATCAAAACCAGCGAATGGATTTAATAATTAGTAGTATTCAACAAGTTTTACCAAAAAGAAATAACCAAAAAGAGTATCATTTTTTTTTAAAAAAAAGTGTATTACCTTCTTGTTGTGTTATGAGAGACAGTATGATAAAAATTGCAAAGTCATCACTAATAATATTTAAATGCTTTTTGAGTTTCTGAGTTTTATTTTCTCCTCTACTATTTTTCAACTTTTAATCTATCTATGATCACATAACTGTGGCTGGTTTAGTGAAATCGTTACAAGTACTTTGCGTCCCCATTTGAATATTTTGTCCCGTATTATTACACAGTTTAACCTTTGCATAACAATTTGTTACTTTAATGCTTTACACGGAATTTTCTATTCCACGTACTTAAAGTTCACTGCTATACCAGCTATTTGGGTACATTTTATACAGCAGTCTCACCGCAAATGACAAATGCGGTTGCGAACCATTTGCTAAATATAGCAATGCACCTCTTAAAGACACATCTCTCAGTCATTGTCCTACTAAATCCAAGATTTCCTAGAATTTCTCCGATTTTGGTGTTCCACTGTCTTGCAGACTGTTTTAATCCATAAATAAACTTTTCCAATTTACATACCATGTCATCAGGTATGTCAACCATCTCTAAGAATTATTAAATACTTCTTCATCTAAATTCACGTTCAGATTTGCCGTTTTTATATCGACATGGTGTATAAACCAATTCTTCTGTACTGCTAAGCTTAGTATGGTTCTTACGAAAACATTTCTGATCACTGGTGTAAAGGTTTCATTATAGTTTATACCAGGCTTCTGTCCACAATCTTTAGCCACCAATTTCGCCTTGTATCTTAAACCATCTTTCTTGACTTTCGTGCAGATAACTCACATGGTATTGATGAGCTCCATCTCTGGTGACCGCTTAACCAATGTCCAAGTACCATGCTCTTCAAGGAATCTTTTTCTCTATCTATTGCCTCTCTACACAACTGAGCTTCCGGTGAAGCCAGTGCTTCTTTTAAACCTAATACAAACAAGAGTCCTGATACTTTATACCTTCTATTTTTTCCTTTTAATCCCTATATCTTTTGAGGTCTTATCGATAAGGATTCACTATCGCATTTGGGTATTCAGATCTAAAATTTTGAAACTATGTTTCGTTAAGTATCAATTCACCTTTCGGATAGGAATCACTAAACTTTACAACACTGTGTTCTATGTTATCATTTACATTATGTTTTATATTTTCATTTACAATTTCATTCACATCATCATTTACATTTTGATCTCTATCACACAACACATTTCTAATACGATGTCGTACAATACCATCCTTGCCAATTTTATCATCATCAACAGATTTACTATCAACGAATGCATCCTCCACCACGCTCTCCCTTACAAATTCTCTTGAAAAACCGCCGAAATTCTTCACATCCGCGACCATTCTACCATCAACGAACGATTCTACTTACTATTATCTTTCTTAATTTTGGGATTTAGATTCTAAATCCCTTTTGTCCTTCTGGATATCCGATAAATATACCAGGCATACATCTTTAATCAAAGATTTTGATGTTATATCGCGTGTCTTTTATGATAACTGGATCACCAAACTTTTTCAAATAAGATTAATCCACCTTTTAACTAAATAACTTTTCAAAAAGTATTTCTTATTCAAATGGAAACTCGATAATCTATTTCTCAGATATACCACTATTCCATCTGCGTAAGACTAGAAGCGTTCTATCAGGCCCTTATCCACTAGCATAGATCTGGACTTTTTTTCTATTATTCTATTAAGTCTCTCTGCCACTCCATTTTGTTGGAGTGAATGTACCATTATTAGTTGATGAATGATTCCTTGGTCTTTCAGGAAATCTCTAAAAACATTGCCACAATACTCTGTGCCATTGTCCGATCTTAATATTTGTATTTTTTCAGATGCTTGATTTTTCTCCAAAGCCTTCAATTCAAATAAATAAATTCATGTATACCTTGTAGAATTATCAATAAATGTCAGGAAGTAGTTAATCTTGGCCAAATTATCTACCCTAACTATTCCACTCAAATCAAAATGAATTAATTCCAATGTTCTAGAAGTTTTTGTTTCACTATTTTCAAATGGTAATCTCGCGTTCTTACTTCTCTTACACGTAGCGTTTTACCTTTGCTTTTCAATCTATCTCTAATCGATACTTCAATCCAGTATGACCCAACATCTTATGTCATCTTACCCAATTAGAACCACTCACTATCCTCTGACTGATTAATGACCATAGATGTTTTTCACTCACTAAAATTTTATACATTTTATCTATTAGCGTTGCTCTTAAAATTACCACTTTAAACTTTAATATTTTAGCCTATTTTTTTTAAATCTAATTTCTAAACCAAATTTGGCCAGTCTACTTATTGAATTTTTTAGCAATAACTTATTAAACGTCTTTTTCATTGCTAATCTTCCTTTTTATGTTTATGCTTTAGGTTGAGTTTCTAACTTATGATTAAAGTCGTCAATTTTATTATTGTGTTGGAATTATGAAGTTATGCTCTGTTCTTTCTTTACTCTTTCATCAATTGTTAGCCTTGCCTCTAGTTTTTCTTTACTGGTCAGACAATAGGCTTCTTATATATAAGCTTATTCTGTATATTTTGTATAAATTTGATTTCAATTTATAAATTAAAGTTACTTAGATTTTTAACTCTAGAGTAAACATTGTTATTCCTTTTACGGCATAATTTGATTGTCATTTCATAGACCCTACCATAGTTAACATTTTGAAATAATCTTTAAGCTTGAGCTTAAGGGCAATACTGAGATATCCCAACAGTTTATCAAAATTATAATTTAAATCCTGTTCAGTTTTGTATTTTTCAAAATAATTTAAGAAGTTTGTCCAGTTTGTATTTTAATAATTTAATATCTTTTTATGTAATAGTCTATCGGCTATTTTTATATCAATTTTTATAGTTATATGTTCTGTGATTAAGAAATTTAAATCAGTTTCCTATGACATTTAGTAATTGTTTAATTTGTCATTACTTAATATAAGGTCAATATAACTGTTCTATTACTTTTTTAATAAAAGTAGGTTCTTGTTTCTTTAAATTAATTATATTTAAATTATTGTCAATTATAAAATCGGTCATACTGGTGCTTCTAAAAATATCTAGAAAATGATGTAACATTTTGGAATAATGTTATATTTACAGACGAAAAAACTTTACAAAACTATTCAAATGGAAGGGTTTTGGTTAAAAGACCTATAGGGGAAAGATACAACCCAAAATTTTCTTGTATGAAAGATTCAAACACAAGAACTAAGGTTAATTTATGGGGATTTATATGTTCTAAAGGAGCAGTTATTTACTCTGTTTTAGATAAATTTAAATCGGAACATTATTTAATGCTGTTAAAATATGAAATTTTCCCAAAATTAAGATCGATGTACAAGAGAGAAAATTTCATATTTCAGCATGATAATGCTCCGATTCATACCGCTAAAATAATTAAAGAATTATTTATTCAAGAAAAAATAATTTCAATGGATTGGCCAGCAAAGTCTCCAGATTTAAACCCAATAGAGAACATGTGGGGTTTACTTCAAAGAAAAGTTAATAAAAGTATTTTAAAAAATAAAATTAATAGTAAAAATTCGTTATTTGCGACTTGTTTTGATGAGTGGCAAACAATAAATGAAGAAACTGTAAATTCTTTAATTACATCAATGCCAAGAAGATTAAATGATGTAATAAAAAACGATAGAAACATGACGAAATATTAAATTAATAAAATATATTAAAAAAAAAATTTTTATCAAAATTGTTAAAGTAATATTTAATTTTACTATGCTAACGAACCATATAAAGACCAGCAGAGATTACCGTTGGTCTATTATTCGATTAATGAATTGACAGATCAGAAAGTATTAACAATTAAGGAACTAAGAAGTACTTATTTATTGATTTCTTTAGACTGTGTTTGAAAACACTTTTACATGGGCTTTTTATATGCTCAAACTTAATATGATCTTTTGGGTCTTAGCTCAAAAGTAAAGGTGGTCAGCTCTAATAGCAACAGAGCGGCATGCAGCTGGACTGACCAGAAGGCTAACTGTAAACATTGCAGCATTCAATAGAAAGACATGTTAACTTTTTACAAAATCCAACAAATTAAATAAAAGGTAAATATATATTTGACAAAAATCATTTAATTAAGGTAAGAAAAAAAATTTAATTTGTTGAAAAATCAGCTGATTTTTATTTACACGTGTATAAAATTTTAAATATATATATCGTATTTTTTTTTTAATAGAAATAACGGCTGCAACGGATTAACAGCCGATATTATTATTTTATTAAGATATTATTATCTTATTTTCACGCAATTTTTTTTTTTGAAGCGTTCAGAAATTGTTGGAAAGACTGTATATTTAACATTTATAAAGTTTTAGTTTTTATTAAGAATTTAATAATCTAAAGTTGGTTATGATGTAGTTTTTACTATTCATTTAATTTTACTATATCATCATTATATTTTTCATCTAAAAAAAAATATATTGTTGTAAAACTAATATTTCTTTTAATCTTTGATCATAGACGCTAAAAACAAAGGTGTAGTACTAGAAGCCTGAGTAATTACTGAGAATGAATATTTTCATAATAGTTACCGAATAGTTGGCATAATAATGAACTTTAAGTACCCGGAAATAAGAATTCCATGCATGGCATTAAGTAACAAGTGTTAGGCAAAAGCTAAACTGTGTGAAAATGAGACAGAATATTCAAATGGGGGCACAAAAGTACTTTTAACGATTTTATTAAATCGGTCAGAGTTATTGCTGATCATGAGATAGATTGAAAAGGAAAACATAGTAGAAGGTAAAGTAAAACTGAGAAACTCAGAGACTATGTCCTATTTAGTTAAAAGGTTATTTAAAGGGAATATAAAAGGTTTATCTGAGTTAGAAAGAGTCGATTAAGAAATACTCTTAACTAAATAAATATTATTTTCTAATTTGTATTTGTGAATTCAAATAAAAAAGAATTTCAAACTTGCTGTCTTAGTGTCCTAAAATTATTTACAAAATCGGAAAATTCCATTAATGGGATTAATCTTTCAACCGTGTGTTTTCATTATTAATTACGAATCAAACAATATCTTTTTAACACTAAATCAATTTTTTTTTTAATTTTTTATTTTTTTATTTAAGTAAATTATTTAATATATTTTATAAAAATTAGTAGATTTTTTAATGTACAATATTATTAATGAATTTTAATAAATTTTAATTTAATGTTTAGATTTTTTGTCAATTATGTTTTACCTTTCATTAATATTTTTATTACATTTAGCTGAAAAATAATATTAAGAATATTATAAAAGCATAAGTAAAATAAAATATATTAAAAAATCATATATAAATTTAATATGTTGTCATATGCCTAATCATATATTCTATTAATAAATTTTTGATTAATGGTTTGCTTCTTCAGAAGGTCACATCCAAGTATCACCTCAGAAGGAAAGTCAACAATTTCTACTGATAGGTGAATAGTTTTCTTAGTGCTGGACAACTTGTGACATTGCATATTTGCTACTTTATTCTCTACCATGGAACCGAAGGTGCTTGACACTCAATAGGTACAATTTTAACATATAACACCTTTAGACCTAGAATATCGCTGTGGAAAACTCTTGAAAGACACTCAAAGCGATGTCTTTACAGTGATGATTTTACAATCTTTTGACATGTGAGATCGGAATTTCATCGTACAACGCTAGTCTCACCGGCTCTTCCACTGCCCATATAACACCTTAAGTATCAAGGTTTTAGGTGCGCCAGAATCAATTAACGCCATCGTCTGATGCTTGCCGATGGAAATGCGAAGGCACGGTTTTGATTTAGGTGTTAATGTTTTTTAAGAAAGAACGCTCAAGGAAAAAAATGAGGGTTCCGGTAATTTGTCGATAATCTTATTATATTCTTTTAATCCAACCGGATTCATTTGTACTTTCTTCTTTGAGCACTAATTCGTTATATGTCCTGGTTTATCCTTGATGTGATAAAAGTTTTTAAGATTGTCTACTTCACAAATCAAAGTTTCAAATCTATTCTGCTCACTATTAAACCTTGTGTTATTAAAATGGAGTGTTTAAATAAAATTTTCCAGTCTAAGGTATTCTTGCACAACTTGGTCTAAGCTATTAGCGGTAGAAGTTGAGGCCTTTACTACGTTTTTAGACATGACCTTTTATATACTATCTTCGATTAGACGTTTTAGGGAGTCTGAAATACCCTCTTTATCGACAAAAAAGTCATTAAAATCACTTGTTTCCAATGAGATTTCGAGATCTCGTTCGTTTCTTTCTATTATTGATAATTTACTTTTTTTTTAATTCTTACAACCAGTCTATTTCTTTCTAGACACTTACAATCAGTCTAATACGTTATGAACACTCTATTAATATTCGAGAGCCAAAATTATGATATTTTTTCTTAATTGATACTAAGCGTTACCACTAAATAAAAAAACACAAGGACGAAGTAAATAAATTTTTACCAAAACTTAAATACAAGATATCTCTTATTTCAAATTCAGACTATTTCTCTTTAGAGACTTTTCCCAAATTTCATTTTTTGCCATTTTTAGGTTCCTCTACCGTTTCTTCGACCAGTCTCTCATTTGACCGTCATTAGTAGACAATTAAGCCCTTCCTCTAATCTTCGTCAATCTTACTTAAATCATTGTTAGCCTAACCGGTAAATGCACTAACGCCAGGTCAGTAAGAAAACATCCACGACACATTCGAGGCTTGGCTTATAACAACTTTAAGGCAGCTTAAGTCTTAAGATAATTAAGATCGAGGGCATTTCAATAAAAATCGGATTATCTCAACATTTTCTTGAAACGATAAGAAAATCACAAAATTAGAAAAATGTTGGTTTTACATTATTTAATTTTTTTAATATATTAACATTAGGTTTAGAAATCATTATTGTGCGTGAAAAAGTTTATGGATACTAATTTTGATAATAACGTTAATTTTTTTATTGTGAGCGAGTTAGTTACAGATCACAGAGATTATATTGATATGTAAAGCAGAGATCAATACTGTAAACTAAGCCGCAATTAATACTAAATGGTGATGTTAAACTTAAAAATGGTGGTGTGTTTGAAAAATTAATTAGGTTTAGGTTATTAGGTTTGAAACCGAAATATGTTAGAACCAAGCACATGTCCACAAATATATTAAATAAATTACTTAGACTGACTTGTTTTAACTATTTAGTAAGTTAAAATTGTAAAAAAAAATTTGTTTTTTTTAATGTGAGTTTTACTTGCTTCTACATTATTTAACCAAACACTGGTATGTATTTTTTACATCAAACAACCAATAAGTATCATTTACATTCCTATAATTGTTTTTAAAAAAAAATTTAGTTTTGTTGAATCTATAAAATCCTAATTTTAAATTTCTCTTATTGTTTTTGTGTTAAAATTATAGAATTATAGAATTATAGATTTATAGAATTATAGAATTATAGAATTATAGAATTATAGAATTATAGAATTATAGAATTATAGAATTATAGAATTATAGAATTATAGAATTATAGAATTATAGAATTATAGAATTATAAAATTAAAGAATTATAGAATTATAGAATTATAGAATTATAGAATTATAGAATTATAGAATTATAGAATTATAGAATTATAGAATTATAGAATTATAGAATTATAGAATTATAGAATTATAGAATTATAGAATTATAAAATTAAAGAATTATAGAATTATAGAATTATAGAATTATAGAATTATAGAAACTAACTGGTTAAATTATTTTTATTAATTATGTAAATTTAAGGTTCTAGTTTACACTTTTATTTTATTAACTCTCTATTCTATATTATAGAGATATAAAATTATAAAATTTTAGTGTAGTAATGAGCTAATTAATAAAATTTTATTTTACATTAACTAATTTATAAATAGACTTTTTAAGATTTTTTTTTTGTAATACTTTTAGAGTTAATTTTCTGAAAAAAGTTTCCTTGAATAAAAAATTCAATATTATTATAATAATCCAAATTGCATAGAAAAACCAAAAACGGTTCTACAACTTAAAGAGAAGTTAACATCTAATTACCAAACAATAACTTTTATATTTATTTAGACTTTGACACAAACAAGAATTTAATTTAGAGTAAAACTACTAAAGTAGAAACACAAAATATAAAAAAAAAAATGACTTAAGACAATATTAAAAAAATCTGTAAAAAAACCCCAAGAGTAAAGCACCTTATAGCACATAAAAATTATTCTCTACCAGGAAGACGTGAAATACGTCTGGTATTATTACGAATATTGCTTTAACCAAACTCCGTTTAATATTCCGCCTTGACGATTGCTGACTCTCTCAATAATTCTTTGGTCAATTTTATAAATCTCGTTGGACCAAGAAGTTTAGTTAGGTTTAGGTTTAGGAAGGACAGCTAACATGTCCTTCGTTTCAATGTACCTAAAATTCATTGCTGCCTTTTTCACAGCATTGATTTCCGTTTCACACGTAGAAGTAGTGACTGTGTTCTGTCTTCTGCTTGTCCAAAAAATTAGATTCTAGAAAAATAATAACCCCTGAGTTTGACTTAAAAGAGTTATTATCTCCTCTAAATGCTAAAGAATAACACGCGATTTTTGGTGTTCTTAAGGTGTTCTAGAATGAAATGTTGAGTCTACTAATGCTAAATGGATATAACAAACTACCTACTATCTGCTGAAAAAGATTAGTTTCATTAAAATCCACCTGTTGTGAACATCTATCTATGTAGCAAAATTAAATAGAAGTTTTTCTTCTCTTGACGTTAGTTAAATCAAATCTCTCTGGCATTTCTCTAATGTAAT
The DNA here is from genome assembly GCA_025170145.1 of Pyemotes zhonghuajia. Classification (NCBI taxonomy): domain Eukaryota; kingdom Metazoa; phylum Arthropoda; class Arachnida; order Trombidiformes; family Pyemotidae; genus Pyemotes; species Pyemotes zhonghuajia. The sequence continues at coordinate 8,756,657 of CM045846.1, read as the reverse complement.
CTTTTTGACTTATCAAAACCTCATCTTTCTCAAATACAATCTTCATTCCTAGAAAATCAGATATTTTTCCACTAGGCAAGCCTTAAACCTTTCTACACCACATTTATATTTAACCGTAAATACTCACATTAATCTTATTAATTTCATTTCTGGATTTGCTTTGACTAATTTCCATGTTGAATGTTTTAATTGATCTTTCCATTGATCTGAGTAGACAGGACTAAACAATTTATCAAACGACGTTCTTCCTTTTAAAAAAGGAATTCGGTACTCTATTCCTAATATACACAGCGGTCTCTTTAGCCATAGACTAAAATTTTTTGACTTAACCAGATCCAGTTAATAGACATCTAGCCATCTCTTCGATGGTTCTATTAAACCTTTCTAAAACTCCATTTTGTTGTGGAGTATTGACAGTAGTCAATTGTCTCTGTATACCACATTCAACTAGAAATTCATTAAATTCATTATTGACATATTCCCTACCATTATCAGATCTTAAACTTTTTATCTTAGAACTTGTTTGTCTCTCAACTAAATTTTTAAATGATCTAAACGTTTCGAAAAATTCTGACGTTTTAAAAATCTGACTCTGGATTTATCAAGAGAAATAAATCCCCTGTTTTTGGTCTGGAACAATGATGTTCTTGTTCTAATCAAAGCGTCCAGAGGCAGGTGACCTGTCAGCTGAAACAGTTTGTGATACGAAGCCGTTCTGTAGGATTGCGTTATCCACAGAAGACATCTTCTCAACAAGTTTCGTCCAGAGATTAGAATTCTTGCGGACATAGAGACTCCATACTTCACAAGCATAAAGAATACGCGATTCCATCAGAGACCGATATAGAAGATCACGGATAGGAGAGGAAGCCCCCCAAGTTTTAGTAGAGAAAATACGTAACCAGCGTAGATCTCGTTCACCTTTGTCCAAAGCGAGTCTCAGATGAGGATTGCACGACAAGGAATTAGACACAGTAACTCCCACGAATTTGAATTTGGAAAGAAGAGGAAGAGGAGTAGTATTCAGAACAACAGAGGGAAGAACATCTGATGTTAGATTTACTGCGCTACACTTGGAATCATTAAACTCAAGACCCGCACCTGAAAAAGGAGCTACAGTGTTGTTGAATTTATTAGCAATATCAACTACGGAAGTTGCCGAGATAGCCATGAGTAAATTGTCTGCAAAAGCAAACGGTTTTACTTCAGGTATTTCCTTCAGAGAAATCAAAAGATCTCTCATAAATAAGATCCAGATGGAAGGACTGGACCTGCCTCCCTGTGGGCAGTCGATTTTGGAAGAAACTGTGAAACACTGAGAGAACGGAGTTCCCCACGCCAGTGTTTTCAAGGGCTGAGATAGCTTTGAGCCATTAGAGGTTATCAAAGGCACCTTTAATATCCAGAGAAACAAAGATAACTTTGTTGCCCTGCTTGAGATGAGACTTAGCATATAAGAGAGCATCACCAAGTGCATGGGACGTGGACGAACCTGGCATAAAACCATATTGTCCTCCTATCGACAAGTTAGTGGAGGCGGCTGCCTTTTTACCAAAGGTAGGAAGAAGAACAATAGGTCTCAGTCCTTTCAAGCCTTGTCCAGATGATTTAGGAATAACCCTTAAAACACCTTTCTTCCAAGCTGAAGGAAAGAGACCAAACTTGCAACACTGATTAAATAAATCAGTGAGAAGTTGTGGCTGAGATAGAAAAATATCACGGACCAAATGTTCTCCAAGACCATCAAAACCAAGGGCAGTGCGCGGCCCAAAATCTTTCAAAATTTGAATAATTTCATGATTCAAAACCGGCATAGAAAAAGAGCTGGATTGAGATAAGATAGGGTTAGTAGAAAGTAAAGAATTAGTGGAAGTACTTCTGCCAAAAAAGTGCGATAGAACTCTTAACTCGTAAGAGTCTCTTGATTCCATAGGGACTTGTTGATTCTCATCCCCTAGCAAAGCCCTGACAACTTTATCCTTGGACTTGAGATTTTTGAAAGTTTCCAGACTGAAGAGCTTCGATGGTTGAGATCACCTCTAGCAAAATACTTAAGATGCTGTAAACTAGATAGTCTACTAGCCAAATTGCGACCAGTCTTAGAAGAAGAGATTCTTTTAAGATTCGAGTCAATACAGAGAATGTAATAGCTGACTATTACAGAGTCCAAGTCCAAGATACGAACGCAGGTGAAATCTAAGAGTTCGACTCTTAGAGACCTATCAAACACTGCTACTGCCGCTCGACATTTGCCTTCAGAGTTTAGGACAGAAAGAATATTGGCATTATCAATCCCCCTAACGCCGTTATGGCAATAAGGTTCTTAAATGAGCGCAATACTCCAGCCTAGGTTAATAGCAGTCGAAAAAGAGAGGGCCGCTTGTTAGGAGCGACTCAGATTGGTTGGAACCTAATTTGTACAACCTTGATGGTTCAATCGAACAATGTATTAGATCCTAATAAGTGGTATTTAGATAGCGGGGCAGTTATGCATATTACTAATAAATCAGATAATTTTATTAATTTCAATAAAGCGAATAATATAGTTATTGAAACCGCTAACAAGAGCATAGAGCGAGGCCAAGGAATTGGCAATTGTAGAATACCGAACCCTAAAGTAGTGCTGAAAAGTACGATTCTGTGTCAATCACTTGCAGCAAACTTTATTTCCATAGCTAAGTTAGATAGGGAAGGATATGAAACAGTCATAGCTGATAGGTCTGCTAGAATTACTATGAAAGGAAAGGTAGTTTTGTTAGGAAAATTAAGGAATGGAATGTATGAGGTAGTTCCGTTAAGTAATGAGAGAGTTGCGATCTCTAATGCTACATTGAATATAGTAAACAAAAAGAATATTTGGGTGAAATGGCATCGTAGGTTAGAACATCTTAATTTTAGGGATCTGGGAAAATTAAGAGAAGAGCTAGGAATTAAAAAGAGTATCCCAAATAATTTGCAATGTGAGACTTGTAAAATTGGTAAAATTGTTAGAAGTCCTTTTCCGCGTTGTCTAAATCGTGCACAAAGAAAGTTAGAGGTTATTCATTCTGATTTAAGTGGGACAACAAGATTATCCAATCTATTAAAAGCGAGATATTTTTTAACAGTTATAGATGACTTCTCAAGGTTTAGTTGGGTGTATATTCTTAAATCAAAGGATGAAGTATTTGATTATTTTGTCAGATTTAAAAATAAAGTAGAAAATTTATTTGAGAATAAGATTAAGTTCTTAAGGTCTGACAATGGTACTGAATATACAAGTCAGAATTTTAGTAAATTCTGTGATGAACATAGAATAAGTAGACAGTTTACTACAGTTCATACTCCACAACAGAATGGTGTATCCGAAAGGTTTAATCGGACATTAGAAGAAATGGCTAGATGTCTTCTACTTGACCAAAATATTTCCTCTAAATTTTGGCCATTTGCGATTGTCACTGCAAATGATATTAGGAATCTGTATCCGAATAGTGCATTAGGTGATAAAACCCCATTCGAATCCTTGCTTGAAAAGAAACCCGTCTATAGGGCCATCCATTTGTTTGGGAGTAAAGTGTTCGTAAAGGATACAAACCCTCAATTAAAAACGCTAGAAAGTAGAGGAATGTCAGGTATCTTTCTAGATTATCCTAATGATCAGAAAGGTTATCGAATCTTTATCTCAAACTTAGATAAAATGATCATTAGTAGGGATATTTCCTTTTCAGAGGATAAAGTACTGATTGAGAATCCTAATTTAGGCAAAGACTGGGATAATTTAGTCTATGCTTCTAATGATGAGAGAGGGAAGATAGAGAAGGAACTAGGATTGAGGGATGAGAGCAATATATCGAATAGGGAAGTACAGTTAGGTAATTCGGAAGCAGTAGATTTGTATAAGAGTAAAAGACCTAGACTTGAATTCGTACAACCAGAAAATATACAAGGTTCTAGTGAGAGTTTAAACAACATGATTCTTAGAGAGAGTCAAGCTAAAATAAATGAGGTAGAAAGTTTTCAGAATGTAGATTGCTTAGATGAAGAAGATTGTAATTTAGAAACCGATGCGGTAAGTCCGTATGAGGGAATGAGACCTTATATCACAGGAAAGGTGATCATGAATGAAACGGAAAAGAGAAGATTCATGGAGGCTTTCCCTGAGGCTAAAGTAGAGTACTATTCTAAGGCTAAAGCACATTCGTTAGGTAGAGGTAAACTTAGAACTTACATTATTTCGAACCTATTCATTCCTAAGAGTATACTCGAAGCTTTAAGTAGTAAAGATTCGAATAGGTGGGAAGAAGCTATAAAGGATGAATATGAATCACTTGTTTCTCACAATACCTGGTCTGTAGTAGATAGGACTCCAGAAATGAAACCAATTAGAACAATGTGGCCCATTCTTTTTCTTACTTAGTGCGTAGGTGATACGTGTTAAAGTGAACATTTCGACTATGTCTGCAATACATCTGAACAGCGAAATCCAACATTGATCAATATAACTTTAGAATCACAAAAATGAATCTTAATTTAACTTTATCAAAAATCCTCAAAAACCTGTTGCATCTAACTGATTTTTACAACATTTAATTCCTTATAAGACACGGTATTCTACAGAAATATCTGCATTTTGTAAAGCTAAATGTAAGTTCAGCTTGTAGATTGTGTAGTGAAGTTGAATTGAAAACAGTAGAACAAATTCTCTTTTACTGTTCTACTTTAGTATTTGAAAGGAATAAATGTCTGTTTTCTTCAGACATTTATTTCATAATTTCTATCAACAATCTATTTTTTAATGATAAAGAATTGTCTTTTTCAACAACGGTTAACGCTTTTTAACTTCTTAACGTAATACTAACTTATAACGTAATAATATCTGATTCTTATTTAAATCCTTGATTTTATTTACACTATACATCAAAACAGCGTTAATATTTCACATTTTACTGATATAGATTTGAATCTTCACATTACAACAACTTCACAGCACCTCACAATATACAATTTTTATATCTTAATTACATAAAAGATGAGATGAACTAACAGCTGTAATGTTTGGTATGAAAACCTGTAATAATATTGGACTATAAATCTGACTTTGGGATGAGAAAGCTACGACTATTAGTTTATTTACTAAAATGCAATCTAAGATTTAACAACCAATTAACTTAGACAGCTTAACCCATATGGTCAAGTCTAGAGCATTACATAGATAATTTTAAATAAAACAAAAAAAGGTTGTTTAACCCTTTGGAAGGAAAGAAGTAAAACAGAGAGGTTTTGGAATTAAGATTGATTTTTGATTTAAAAACTTCATTTGAAGAAAATTCTTTATTTAGGATTGTCTAAATTTTTATTAGGTTTTTTAAAGAAGATCATTTTTCCCATTTTACATCTTCTTGGGAAGTGATTTAGTAGTAATAACTTGTTTATAATAACTAAGAAATATTTCTTATCAGCAAGATATAGTTTTTTCAATATTTCATTACTTATTCCATCTGATCCTGGAGCTTTTTTATTTAGTAGACCATGGAAGATTTCATCCAAATGTTTAATTTCGATAGGGTTTAATTTAGTATTGTTAATTTTTAATTAAGTATAATCGTAATGTGTTTCTTTTATAAAATATTCTTTGATCATTTTAAAATTTTCTTCTATGGTTTGTTCCTTATTATTTTTAAATAATCTAGTTGTATTCTAGTCATCCTCTCTAATTTTTGTTCTTTTCCATAGTTTCCAATATTTTTCAACTGTACTAGAATCCAATTAGGTTTTTACAATTTTCCATGTCACTTCGTTGTTTTTTAATTTATCATTTCTTAATGATAGGTCAATATAACTATTTCTAAAAGTTGTTAAGTTGTTGTTTTGTTCGACTACCTGTTTTATGAAAGTAGGTCCCTGTTCTTTAAAGTTATGTATAGTCAGGTTATTTTTTATAATGAATTCACGCATCTCAGAGCCTCTTTGATTTTCAATTTTATCACCCCAAACATTACTTCTTGAGTTTGAGTCCATGAATAAACCAATTTTTTTATTTTTGTGTTTTTTAATTAACTTGTTTAAAATTTTAATATCTAAATTTAAGTCTCTTGTGTCTCCATTTTCCTCTTTTAAATTACAATAAATATATGAGAAGATGATCTCATTTTTATCTATTTTTATATTTAAGTTATTGTTATCTGTAAATTCAGACTCAATGACTATGGTACCAATTTCTTTATTGATTAGAAGAATAGCTTTGTTTCTTTTGTCGTTTGACTCTTGCATGAATATATAGTTGTTATTGTAAATGGGGGTTTTTCCTGATTTATTAGTATAAGGCTCTTGTAATGCTATGATGTCATAATTTTTATTTATTGCCCAGTTAATTATTTCTTGTGTGTTAATTTCTTCTTTTCCAACGTTTATTTGGATTATTTTAATCATTAAAATTGACTTTTTAATTCCAACGTTTTCAAGAGTTTTTTTCTTTCTGGGCAGATATTTTCGAACGCACTATGACGAGGTTTATTACATAATGCACACTTTTTCACAGATTTTGAGGTACAGGTGCGACTATAATGTTCTTCTGCACAGAATCTGCATTTTTCATTTTGTGGACAAGGTAAAGTGTTCTCTCTATTGTTGGCAAAATGTCCTAGTCCATAGCATTTTGCACATTGAACAATCCTAAAAGTTTTTTCGATTGGGCATAACATATATCCAATTTTTATGTATTTTTCTTCTAATACTTTTTTGGTGTCCTTTTCATTTAAAGAGATAATACATTTATTGTTTTTAAATCCTGTTTTGTTGATCAAAACTAGGATTTTAGTATCTTCTTTATTATAATTGTTATTGTTTATTATTTCTTTTAAGATGTATTCTTTCGAATATCTTTTGTCAATTTCTTTTATTAGAATATTTGGTATAATTTTTTTTGGCTTTCTTGTTTCTATTTTAGTATTTTTTTTTAGTTTTTCGTTTATTTTATTTAGTTGGTCGGCATTTTTTGTTTTAATTATCATGATATTTTTATTTCTTTTTTAAAAATGTCAGTTATTTCAATTTGTTCCTTGATTTCTTCAAGGTCGTTATGTATTTTTTTGAATTCTTTGTCCATTTCTTCTAACTTTTTGCTTCTGATGATTAAGAGATTTTCTATTTTTTTAACCACTTCAGCATAAGATGTCGTTTTCCTAATGTCGTTTCTAACTATACAATGTTCTTTGTTAATATTTAATATGTTATCTGTACTTACCTTTTCATGTAGAGATTCAATATATCTTATCATCTCTTTTAATATTTTTGTTTTAATCTTTCCGAAAGAATTTTGGTTTTTAAACGATTCCAATAATTCTCTAAAGATTTCGGTCTTTTTTTCGTGACTAATGGTGTCGAATTCAGTATTTTCTTTTAATTGTTTCAAGTCTATTTTTTTTGTTGTTATTGGCTTTCGGCATTAGATCTTTTAAAGACAAAACCTTTGCAGCCGTTATTCTCTATTCATCTTATTGTATTTAGTAAACCGTTTAACCCCAGAAAAGCAAAAATTGTTTCACAAAGCAAAACATTCAATACTTAATTTTAGTTTTTTACAGCTTAAAATCTAAAACTCAACTCTTCAATTACAACTAACTCTCAGTTTGTTTGTCCGAGTTTTTTTATACTCTATCTTTAGTCCTTTTTCTCTTAGGTTTGTTACCAAAAATTATTATGTCCCTTTGTAACAAACCTTAAATCTTTATGTCACAACTCATTTATTTAGGAACTTCACAGTTTGTCATGGTGTTATTTTTTATTTGGAACCTTTTACGATTGTTTTACGGAGGGATATTAAGTCTCCTTTATGTAAAGGTCGTCTAGAACACGAGAGTTAAACTGTGGTCCACCCAAATCTATCTTTCAAGTATTAAAAGCATTGCCTTGTTCTTTACTTCAAGACTCTCAACCATTTACATATAGTTACTATGTATATGTATTTCTATTAAAAGGTTCACTACATTTCTCATCTTTGAAGAAACATACTCTTTAATTTCTTCATTTTTTCTCTTGAGGGATAGTGAACTTAGTAGAGGTTATAATCTCTTTCCTTTTCTTTCCTTTTCTTTTCTTTCCTTTTTTTTTTTTTTTTTGTAAACGGCTACAAATATATTAAATTACAGGTTAAAGTTTGTTTATTTTTAAAAAATATGGTTATAATATTAATATGATGATGTAATTCACTGAATCTTTCATGGTCTTTCTCGTTTTCGTCTAGGATTAATGGGTTCCTCTTGTTCTTCTTTGTTATACGTCTTATATCTTGTCATGTCACTGATATGAACCTTACCTAGTGGTCTATCCGGTTTGTTAATTAGTGCTACTTCAAAAGTAACTTACTCAAATACCTATTTGTTAGCAGAACTAGGTCCCCTATCCTAAACTTGTGTAGTGGTTCGATGTCTCTTGAACTAGCTGACGTGTCGTATTGGCTAATGGCTTGGTTGAGATTACTTCTCATTTTTTCAAGGAGGGGAGTTATGCACTCTACAAACACATTTGGGTCCGATATGGGTCGGAAGTTTAATTTGACATCATTAGGTGTTCGTAATTCGTTAAATAACAATAACTTTGCCGAGGAAAATCTGTAAATCTTACTATATTTGAATTTAAGGCGAATCTGATACTTGGTAGATGGTCATTCCAAGTTGATTGATCTTTTTCTGATAAGATTGCTAATTTCACCTTATATTTCAACCACCTTAGGCTGTGGTTGAGTGATCCATTCCCGTTTCTAATCTCAGATACTGTAATACATCCCCAACGAATTGAGGCCCGTTGTCGGTAATTACTTGTCGAGGGAAACCGTATCTTAGACATTGCTCGTTCAGGAAGATTTTAGCTACCTTGCTTGTATTTAAAGCAAATCTGATGCTAGGTAAATGATCGCTCCAGGTCGATTGTTCTTCTTCGGACAAGATTGCTAACTTTACTTTTATTTCTCTGTTCCTACGTTCGACCGGGTTTGCGACAGGGTGGTAAAATGCAGTAGTTGAATACCAGTTTCCACAGCTAGATATTGGAAAACCTCTCCGACGAACTGAACTCCATTGTCCGTAATTACTTGTCGCGGAAAGCCATATCTTAAGCACTGTTCATTAAGAAAAGTCTTCGCCACCTTGATGGCACTGGCTTCCTTCAAAGGAAACAATTCCGTCCATCGACTTGCTAGATCTTCAATTACCAATACGTGACGATAGTCTTCTTTTGATTGAGGAAAAGGGCCTATCAGATCTATTGATACAGTCTCGAAACGTTGCGACGATGGGCGATTGATTAAAGCTCGTGTAGGGGGTTGATTTGACGCTTTAAATTTTTGACAGATATGGCAGTTGGTAACGTGTGCGATCACCTGCCTTCTTATGCCTGGTCAATAGTACTTCCGGTTCACTACAAATGGTTTTTTAATTTTGAATTTTCAAATTATAATGATTTATATATTAAAAATCTATATTTTTAGATTATGTTTGATTAATTTATAATTTTATGTCTTGCATTAAATGTACTTATACTTACGATTTTTATAGTAAATTAAAAAATTTAATAAAACAAAAAATTATATTTTTTTTTAATTATTTATTTTAAATTATATTATTTATTTATTTAAGATGCTAAATTTATATTTATTTACATTTATATATATTATAATATTAGTAAAAAAAATGGAAAATTTTTTAAAACTTGATTCTAAAATTTTAATAAAAATATTAATTATATACTATTTTTTTTTTATTTTTTAAATGCTAAATTAATTATAAGTTATCAGAAATTTTTATTGACATTTAAATTATAAAACCAAAATACATTAAAAACAAACCATATTAGATCTAAATATTATTATTTTAAAAATCAAATTTTATTGCATGGTAATCAGTTATTGCAGAAATTAGCACTAGTATTGATTAAAAAAACCAAATTCTGTGTTTTGTTTATTTCTAGTAAATAAATAATGTTTGATTAATATTAATTAAAAATATATGTGTTTTGTAATAAAATTTTTTATGACTTATTGATTTTGAATTTTATAACTCTTTAAACATTAAGTATTATTTAAATAATTTATAAATAAATGTTCGGTATTATGCATTTCAAGTAAAAGTAGCACTAAGTGAATATGAACTAAGATGGGTTAAGATATATTTAATATAAGACTCAAATATTTTACACAATACGGATATAACAATATAACACTCTATAACTTAATAAGAGCAGAGAATTTAAATACAAAAATAGAAACAAAGGTTTACCAATCAAAAGTTTACCCAATTACAATAAATAACCCGTCTGGTTGCTTTACTGCCAAACAACTTATTGGTGTAGAAACCAAGGTATAAACAAGTAATGATATCATTTTTAATAATAAATGTTGATGAAAATAAGAGTTGAAGGAAATACTTAACGTTTAAGAACAAAATGGTACAGCAAAACGGACGAATCACTTAGAGTCCCTTGTGCTAGTCTCTGCAACAAACACATGTGTTTTAGCACATTAGTCTTAGAATCAGATTCGGTAGATAGAATAAAGCAATTATCTTAGTATTAAATATCTTCTTTGAATTTACCTCAATGTTAAATTTAAAAATAAATTCAAATTACTTTAAAAAAAAAACGATAGAATATGCTAGCCAATTGAATATATATTAATGTACAAATGATTTTTGATTAAAAATATTTTATTGAAAATAAAACATTTTGGCAAAATATAGTATTAGATAAAAAAAGAAAATCAAAAGAAAAATGTTACAACTTAAACAAACTAACTTAAATTAAAAGTGTTATATAAAATCAAAAACTTAATATTCCAGCAAGATAATGCAGCGATACAAGCTGCTAAAAAAATACCAGTTAATTAAACTGGTTACCTAAATCCTTGAGTTTAAACACCATAAAAAATAATTATCAAAAATAAATTTTCAAATAAACATTTTTTATTTATTATTTATCTTAATGAATGGCAAACTATTAATAAAGATGTTATTAATTATTTAATAATATCAATACTAAAAGGGATAAATAATTTAGACTAAACTAATTAACATATGATTAATCAGTAACCCAAATATTAAAAAAAAAGTAGAATAGAATAAATTTATTTAATAAAAATCTTATTTAATTAAGATAAGAAAAAATTTTAACTTATACTTTGAGAAATAAAATTTATTTTAACGAAACTATAAATTAACTGATTTTTATTTTGATGTAAATTATTTATTTACATGCGTATGAAACTTTTTATGTAATATTATAAATACATATTTATCATATTCTTTTATTTTTACGTATTTTTTTTAAACATTAAGAAACTGTTAAAAAAACTGTAATTCCAAAGAATTTTTGCTCAATTTATTGGATTATCTTCAATATCAGTAATCTATTATGTTAACAAATCGACCATCAAGTTTGTGCGTAACATTTCAATCATTACCACGAATGGATATAAGATATAAATATATACACGAATTATTGAACTTTAAAATTGTAGAATTTGTATTTGTTCTTATAAATCAAAAGAAAACATATGAAAAATCAGTCAGCAAATATATTAACAAAGCTTTTGAAACTATCGAGATTTAGACATTTGAGACACAGTCTGATGAGCTTTATCTATTCAAATTGTTGGATTGTGGGAAGTGTTAAGAGCCTGGAATGCAATGTATGATTTGCTAATGTCTTGATCATGCATGATATATGTCTGAGTGTGCATTGTCTGGTTGTGTATTTTGCTTATGACTAGCAGTTGGTTATTTTTTTTACTCTAAAAATTCAACATATCTTCTTCAATAATGTCTCAACATAAAACGATTATATTTAATCATATATACATTTAAAAGATATACAAATAATATGTTTCTTAGACTTTAAATGTTTTAATAAAAAAAAAAGTAGAAAATGATAAAAAAAACATTGAAATAAAAAAAAATTGTAAGGATGATTATATTTAAGCACTATTGAGCAAATAGGTATAAAGTTTAATGTTTGACTTAAAAGTAGACCGTCATTAGTTCAAAGACATTTTATTTTTTTAAAAAATTTAAAAAACTATACTTTTGCAACATAACAAATTTATTCGGCATAAAACTTATTAATTACAAAAATAAATTAAAAAATCCTATATGATGAAAATAAGAGTTAAAAGGAATACATAACGTTTAAAAACAAAAATGGTACAGCAAAACGGAAGTTAACCGCTCTTTATTATATTTCAGATAAAGATTTTACAAGGAATAAAAATAGACTATTACTTTCTAAGGCTAAAAATTAAGTAAAGTAAAATAAAGCACATCGCATTTTTCCTTAGGAGAAACGTTTTCAGAGTACAAAATGTTCACCATATCCAAAGTATGATATGGCAAAGTTAAGAGTTTTGAAATAGTTAGTGGTGAATCACTTAGAGTCTCTTGTTCTAGTCTCTGCAACAAACACATGAATTTTAGATATCTTTAGATAAATATTAGATATCTTCTTTAAATTTACCTCATAAATTTAAAAATTCGTTTTTTAAAATATTGCAAAAAAAAAATACATATAACTTCATTAATTCAAAAATTGTTAAAAATTTTATATTAAATATTAGAAAATAAGAAATAGAATACGCGTTAGAATAATAAATTAAATACTCTATTATTAGATCAAAAAAAAACTTAAATTATCAAGTAATCTTGCAGTATTAATGCAAGATAATCTTTAGTATTAAAAGTTGTTTAAGTATTTTTTGAATTTTCGAAAATTTGTATAATTTTATTAAAGCAAATTTTTGCAGAATGTTTATTATGAATACATCTAATATTAACTCTCAAGTTGCATAAAATTTACTGTAAGATTTTCCGTAAATCCATCATCTTAACCAAAGTTTATTGCCAGTTTTTTTTTAATAATTTGAAATGATACATTTTCTGTTGTTTAATCTTTGTAAGTGTTATTGTGTGTGAAAGATGCAAAGCGATTAATGTTTATTGAAATTAAAATATTTGACCTAAGTGACAACTGTAATATCAAACAATAAAGAATTAAAATTTTTTAAAAATATATATATATAAACAATATAATTCAACATTAAATTAAATAAATTTTTATTTATAAAAATAATAAAACATCAAAAATAAAGGATTATAAAAGTTTGATAAAAAATTATAACTAATTTTATAATACAATTGATTTAGATCTAAGGTTTAAGTATAGAAGTATAACAGCAGAAAGATAAAATAACTTTCTACATGGTTAATAAATGTTGAGGTTTCAAGTTGAGTGGAGCTTCGTTCAGGTTGTCCTGTTGGCACACGAAATCTTCGGCATTCATTGCGAACATCAGGGTTTTTACAAAGTCTCAGAAGAGATAACAATCAAGAATTATAATTTACGTGTTAACACACAAACCTAATTTTTTTTTTAACTGTCCTCTTCTTTGTTGATCTCTGTCCTTAAATACAGAAATCAAACAATAAATAAAATGTAGCAAAAGAACCAAAAAAAAAAATAAACATCTTAAAATTATATATTAATAAAGTTTATTTTAAGTTTATAATGTTAAATAAATTTATATGTTAAAAAAAAATAAATATTATAAAATATAATTGAAAATCAAGTTTAATTAGAAAAGAAATTAAAAACTGTAAAATATAAAAAATATAAAAATAAATATATAAATTATTTAAATTGAAATTATTAACATTGAAATTTGATATCTTAAGAATTGAATAAAGTTTATAAAATACTAGAATGGTTAAAAAATTTCCACTTTAAAAAAAATTTTAGATAAATATAAAAAATTTGATAGAAAATGTATTTTATACTTGGTTTAATATTTATTTAGTTAAAGTTTAAAATTTATTAAAGATATATTATTAATATATTATATTTTTTTTTTTTTTTTCCCACCTCCCTCCTCTCATTATTCTAGTATATTTTTATATTGCTATCCTTTTAAGAACATATGCATATAATATATTATACTATTAATCAATTTTTAAATTTTAAGTAAATTATTTTGAAATTTTATAAATGTGTATTAATTTAATTTCTATCTTCTTTGTTGAGTTTTTTTATTAATATTTTTGTTATGTTATCGAAATCTTTTTCACTGTCACACAATGATTTTGTATTTAAATTAATCTCTCTGCAACTTAGTAATAGATGTTGAGAGTTTTCTAATTCATATCCACAGTATCTACAACTGGGATCTGTAATTTTTTTAATTTTAAATAAGAATGATCCAAAAGGACCGTGTCCAGTAATAGTTCAAATTACTTGTTTGTTTTTTAATTTATAAACATCAAGTCCAAAATAACAACTTGGAATATTTTCCAAGACTTTATTTTTTTCTGTGATGTAGTTTTTCTTTTTTTCATTTTTGTCAGAAAAATTTTTCATTAAATTATTTTTAATGCTTATTTCATTTTCTATTGGTATTAATTTGGAAATCCCAATAGTTTTAAATAATTTGTTGTCTTATAAGCACCCGTCAAGTTTGTCAGAATTTTATGATGTATTTTTTTATTTTTAATAAAATCAAAACAAATTTCGGCTCCATACGTAATTTGTGGATAAAATATATTGTAATATAATTTTAACTTTTGTTTTATGTTTAAATCATTCTTCATCCATATTAGTTTATTAAATCTAAATAAGATTTTATTTATTTTTTCTTTTATTTTTTCTAAATGAAATTTAAAATTTTGATTATCGTCAATATATAACCCTACAAATTTTATATTTTTGATAAATTTTTTTTCTACATTGTCTATGAATAAATGATCTATTTTATTTAATTTCTTTTTATTTGTTTTTTTAATTTGGATTATTTCTGTTTTTTCTAAATTTATTTTTAGTTCAGCTTCTAAAGTCAAATTTTTTAAGATATTCCAAATAATATTTAGATTTTTTTGTAGATCTTGTATTCTGTGTGCATTTATTATAATGGCTATATCATCTGCATAAGCAACTGTTTTGCAGAAATCTTGATTGTTTAATTTTTTAATTAAACCATTTACTCCTATGTTCCACAGATAAGGACTTGCCTTCCCCCCTTGTGGGCATCCTTTTAAAGTTTTTTTCCATTTATTTAATATGTTTATCTCTCTGTTTACCAATAAATTTTCAGCCGCCTTAACTAGAGACTGGTCAATCTCAGAATTTTTTTTTTTTTTAATGATAATGTTCCAGTTTATTCCATCAAAAGCTCCCGAAATATCTACAGCCAAAATTATTTTGTAATCATATCTGTATGATTTTTTGATATTTTTTATTAAATATTTTATAGCGTGTATTGTACTGTAGCCTTTTTTAAATCCGAATTGATTTGTTTCCATATAACTCTTTTCTTCTAGTGCGTTATTTATCCTAGTTATAAAGAGTTTTTCTAAAATTTTGCAAAAACCGTTAATTAATATTATTGGTCTTAAATCCTTAGGATTTGTTAATTTTTTATTTGGTTTTTTAAAAAATATCATTTTTCCAATCTTCCATCTTATTGGAAAATAGTTTTTTGATAGGAATATATTGAAAATTGTTTTGAAGTATTCTCTATTATTTTTATAAAGTTTTTTGATTATTTCATTTTGAATTCCATCTGGTCCTGAAGCTTTATTATTTGGCAAATTTAAGATTATTTCATCTAACTCTTTTAAATCGGTTTCTTTAATTTCTTTTTCTGAACTGTTTACGGGTATATATTTTGAGTTTGGTTTTGTTATGAAATGTTCTCTTATCATATTCTCATTTTCTTCTATGGTATTTTTTGTATTTTCTTTGAATAACTTACCTGTGCCGTCTTCTTTAATGGATGTTCTATTCCAGAGTTTCCAATAATCTTCGTCAAAGTTTATTTCCATTATTTTTTTTTAAGAAGTTATTTTTCTTTAAATTTATTAATTTTTTATAATCTTTGTTTAATTTCTTTAGTTTTTGTTTTTGGTCTTCGACATTTATGTTATTTCTCTCATTACTAATTCTTCTTTTAAATTTCATAATGGAGTTTCTTCTAGAATTTAATTCTTCATCATACCACGGCAAGCCTTTGTTTTCTGTTATTGATCTATTTGCAACATTCTTTTTGATGTTTTCTTTTATATGTTTTTCTAATTTTTTTATGAAAATTTCTATGTCTTTTGATTTTGAGATATTATTTATGTTTATATCTGGTCGGTAGTTTTTAAAGAAAATTTGGAAAATATTCCAGTCAGTGTTTTTATAGTCCAGAATTTTCCTTGTAGTCATAAGTTTTGGTCTATTTAAGTTAATTTTAATTTTTATTAAATTATGTTCAGTGATTGAAAAATTTTTTTTTAATTTTCCAGTTCACTTCGTTATTTAAAGTTTTTTCATTACTTAATGTTAAGTCAATGTAACTCGTTCTTAAGGTTAAATTATTTTGATTTTGTTCAACTACCTGTTTTTTAAAGGTAGGTCCCTGTCTTTTTTCATTATGTATGTTTAAATTAAATTTGTTTATTAACTCCTGCATAGCAGAACCCCTTGCATTTTCAACTCTATCTCCCCACAACTTACCTCTCGCGTTCGAGTCCATGAAAAACCAGATTTCTTTTTCTTTATGTTTTTTTATTAATTTCTTTAAAATATCTAAATCTAGGTTTATATCTCTATCTGATCCATCTTTTTCTTTTAAGTTGCAATATATCGACGAGAAAATGTATTCTTTATTATTCATTTTGATTATTGCTGTAAACATGTTGTTATCAGTAAAATTTTCTTCACCGATAATAATGCCTATGTTTTTTTTTACTATTAAAATGGCTTTATTTCTCTGTCCATTTGATTCTTGTAAAGTTATATAATTTTTATTGTAAGTAGTGGTTTTTCCTTGTTTATTTGTGTAAAGCTCCTGTATAGCTATTAAGTCATAGTTTTTTTGTATTGCCCAGTTGATATTTTCTTGCATAGCGATTTCACCTCTGCCAGTATTTATTTGTAGAATTTTTAACATTAGAATTGCGATTTACTTTCTAATTTGTTAATTAATTTTTTTCTTTCTGGGCAGCAATTTTCATTTGCACTATGTCCTGTTTTTTTACAAAGAATACATTTTTTATTAGTTTTATCCGTACATTTTCTGCTATCATGATCTCCTACGCAGAATTTGCATCTTTCAATTTCTTTACACGGGTTGGTATTTTCTCTGTTGTTTGCAAAGTGTTCCAATCCGCAACATCTTGCACATTGTAGGATTCTAAAGG
The DNA here is from genome assembly GCA_025170145.1 of Pyemotes zhonghuajia. Taxonomy (NCBI): domain Eukaryota; kingdom Metazoa; phylum Arthropoda; class Arachnida; order Trombidiformes; family Pyemotidae; genus Pyemotes; species Pyemotes zhonghuajia. Next base: position 8,739,465 of record CM045846.1, on the reverse strand, counting down.
TTTTTTCAATAGGACATATCATGTATCCAATTTTAACCTTTTTTATTTCTAATATCTTTTTAGTATCTTCTTCATTTAAGGAGATTATGCATCAGTTATTCTTGAATCCTTCTTTATTAATCAACACTCTGATCTTTGTGTCGTTTTCATTTACTTTATGGTTTTTAATTAGATCTTTAAGTATATATTCTTTATCGTATCTTTTATCTATTTCTTTAATCACTATATTTGGTATAATTTTTTTTGGTTTTTTTACATCTATTTTTATATTTTTTTTTAGTTTTTCATTAATTTTTTCTAATTGGTCAGCATCTTTTGTCTTTATAATCATTTGGTTTTTTGACCAGCTTCTGCCGGTACTTTACTTTTTATTATTAGTATATTTTCTTTTTTTTTTTGTAATTTCTGCGTATGTATAATTGTTTTTTTTTGTATTTTCACTTCTCTCCTTTGACTCTATTTGATTAAAAGTTGTTTTAGAAATGTTCTTTTGTTCACTTACCTTTATATGAAGTTCTTCAGCATATTTTACAAAGTTTTTTAAAATTTTGGTCTTTATTTTACCAAACGAATTTTGGTTTTTCACAGAATCTAAAAGATCTTTAAATAAAATCATTTTTTTCTCATAATTTAAACTATCTATTTCAGTGTTTTCCGTTACGTTTTCCAGTCTAAGCGTATTAGCAACCCTAGAACTTTTCATGAATTCTTTAACAGAAGTCATGTTTCCAGACATGTCGCCTTTACCCACAACCGTCAAGCAAACGTTAAAACCGTTTTTAATTGTTATTGTTATTTTTAATTGTGTGGAAAATTTAGCTGTTGTTTCACCAGCGTCTAAAAATTAACTCATTAATATATTATATTAAATATATTTAAATTTTATTATTTTAAAATAATTTTTTTTCATTTGTTATAAATTAAATTTAAGTAACTATATACTTTATTCAGTTGTTAAAGATAGTGCAAGAAAAATCTAATATACTTCCGTTTAGATATTATATAAAGAACATAGTAGTAAATAAGCAAAAGTTGAGATTAATGTCTTTATTATTTTATATAATATTATATTTATAACAAGTTGAAAATATACTCCATATACTTACAAGAATTCTTAATTAATTAATTTTAATTAACTAATTAAAGTCAAAGTTAATTTTTGTTTTAATTTAAAAACTTAAATTTAATTCTCTAAATTAATAAGACGTTTTATTTGTAAATTATTTATATATATATATAAATCATAGAATTAAATTTATATTCTGAACATTAAGTAAATATTTAGTGTAAAATAAAGTTATTATATTATTAAATAAAATTTATTTATAAAATTATTTTTTATTTTAAATAAATTTGTTAAAATATATTTAACATTTTTGTAAATAAAATTATTGTTTCTTTTTCTTATGCTTTCATGTAAACGTTGACTCTATCTAACTTTTCTAATAATTATTATTTATTGCTTCTGAAGTATATATGATAATGATAATGATACTACTGGCAAAAAATAAATTAAAAATATTTACTTAAAAAACATAAAATTTAATTAAAATGATTGTTATATTTTTAACGTCTAAATCAATGGATTTAAGTTTTACTTAACTACCAAAACAGAATGTTAAAAAGATATATATCAAAAACAGTTTACCTATAACAATCGTTCTTTGTTTGATTTTCTGTTTTTAAGAATAGAGATTAACAGAAAATAAGAAACACTATTTTTTATTCATACGATCTATTGTCTATTTTATTTTTCTTGTGCAATGCTTTCTTCACACTGTTTTAAATAGATTAGGTTTAACTTATCTTGTAACTTATACTGACGGTCTCAAAGAGATCGTATTTTATTATTATAATAAAGGTTCGAAAAAATATCAAATATTAAGAGCCACTTTTCTGTTGTAGCTTTACAGATTAAGTTAAAAATCAAGTGAAGTAAAAAGTAACACATTGTATTTCTTTTCAAGAGAAATATTTCAGGGTACAAAAGATTACATCATAGTCAAATAACTAGTGAATGAATCACTGAGAGTCTCTCATGTTAGTCATTGTAATAAGCGCAAGTGAGTTAGCATATTAGTCTTCAAATCAGATTTGGTAGATAAAATTAGGGTGCAAATATCTTGGTAAAAGACATCTTCTTTCAAATTTACTACAATTCTTCCCGTTGACTAGGCGTAGTTCTACTAGCCACCGTCAGTATCTGGAGGTTAGTTCGAAAGATCACTTAAACTAGTGTACTTAGTTGGGTTTGATTCCACAATTTAAACGAAATTACAAACTTAAATCTTTTGTGGTTTACCACGAGCTCACTTCTCTAGAATGTTGTCATCAGAGATTACCTTACGTGGTCTTCCTCTTTTTCTACGAGGGTTAAAGATCCAGCTTTAGGTACAAATTTATACATTTCGGAAATGTGCACCTTCGGTATAATTTGAGTTGGGTCCTGTGTGAGGTACACTTCATAACTAATCGGCAAAACCTTCTTACTAATTTTATATGATCCATCTTGTCTTGCGCTAAATTCCTTTATAAATTTATACGTCGCATCACTTAATAAGTGGGTTTTTTATTAATACTAAATGATTTGGCCTTTTCTGTTGTTTTGATTCCTTAAAATTTCGAGATAGACGTGTACCTGTTTAGGCGCAAAATTTGTTCTAGATTTAAAGGGTTACTTTGCTTGATAGTAAATAAATTCGAAACGAACGTGGACAGTTGATAACCGCTCTTTATTATTTTGAATAAAAATAATTTTAAAGAGAATACAAAGAAAATAGATATTTTCTCAAGACTAAAAATTAAGTAAAGTCAAAAAAGTAATACCTTGTATATTTTCAAAAGAATATATGGGTACAAAGGATTATATTATAGTCAAAGTATGCTATAGGTTTAAGTTAGGTTTAAGGTTATAGTAAATCTATAGTAAATCATTCCTCTAATTCATGGTTTCTAGCTGTACTTTAAATAGTGCTTTCACTAAGTAAAGAGTTACAGAATAGCTCGTGGATGAATCACTAAGAGTCTCTTATGTAAGTTATTGTAATAAGCACAAGTGAGTTAGCATATTAGTCTTCGAATCAGATTCGTTAGAAAAAATTAGGGAGCAAATATCTTGTTAAAAGATATCTTCTTTATAATTTACTACATGATAAATAAAAAACAATATTTTTAAAATAAAATACCAAATTTAAATTTAAATATTAAAAAAAAATGTTGCAAAATTTTTTCAATATGCTTATTTTAAATTTGACACAAGTGTAAAAATCAAATTTTTAAATACGATTTAGAAAATAGAAGTTAAAACGTAAAAAATATAAAATAAGAAAATGCGTTAAATATTTAAAAAAAAACATTTAATAAATGTTAAAAAAATGTTTAAAAAAAAAAAATAAATGTTTAAAATGAAAAATAAAATGATAAAAAATAATAGAAATAGTAAAAAAAAAATTAAAGTAAACTAACATAAAACATAAAAATCAAAATAAATCAAAAGAAAAATCGTGAAGTGAATGAAAAAATGTAAAAAGTAGGCTTTGATGATGATCGTGATGAAATTGATGATTTTCAATTCACACGCAAACAATGAAAAAAATTTGGTGTGAAAAAAAATAGTTATCTATAGAGAATAATGGGTTTTTATTAAATTGAAAAACAAATTAACAAAAAATAAAATAAATTTATTCATTTAAAATTTATAAATAAAATATATATTTTTTTATTTATAAACTTTAATATTTAAAAAATTATTAATAAAATTTATTTTTAAAATTAATTAAAATTTTTTTTAAATGATATTTTTTTTAAAGATTTATTTTGTTATTAGTCTTAAAATTACTTATAATCTCTACTTCTACTTTCTAAAAATATTTTTAAATAAAATAAATTTATTGTTTTTTTTTTAAATTTTTATTTAGAATGTGTCATCTATTATTTTGGAGTATTATTTTTTATTACTAGATCATTTTTATTTTATTTTTATAAAAATTTAATTCCTTTTGAATATGTCACTTTTTTAAATTAAGGTATAAATGTTTATAAGATTAAATGTTATTTTTATTTTGTGGTATGTTTACTTGAAATTATTATAAATATTTATTAATGTGTATAGTAAAATATTATACAAAAAAAATTTATTAAAAATAAAACTCAAAAATAAAATTAAAAAGAAATAAATAACTATTTTAATAATATTTTAATTAATAGAATAAGGAAATATGATATAAAAAATAAAAGGTTTTTGATATATCTCAACATTTCCCTTTTTCTTTAAACCTCTTATTGTTGCAAACTTAAGATATACTTAACGGGCTAATGAAAAAAAATCGAGACAAGCATAGACGGTTGGAAACCGCTTTTTATTTCATATAAAGATAATAAGTTACAAAATTTGAGAGTCTAATACTTTCTTAAGTTAGGAATTAAGGGAAGTAAAAAGTAACACATTGTATTTTTAAGAGAAATATTTCAGATATTGGTCGATGATCGAATATAATGTCGTACGGTGTGCGCGGTTCATAATCAAACAACAATTTACTGGGTGTGTACTTTGTATCTCAACAAATTGCCGTGTTCATAGAAAACTGAACCAAAGGTAAATGACTTGGCCAGCTACTATGATCATCTTGACATAAAATACTCAATCGGGTCCTTAAGTCACGATTTTTTCGTTCGATCGTATTGGCTTGAGGAAGATATGCGTGAATAAGAGACTACTGCATATCGAGTTGCGTAGTGAGATACTACATTATGTTACTGATGAACTGCGGGCCATTATCCAAAATAATTCGTCGGGTTATTCCATAAATCAAACCAATTTCGGTCAACACTAAACGGGCACACATTAAGGCGATAGCCTTTTTAATCGGTCTTAAGAGGGTATAACGGGTTGCCAGATTTTAAACTATCAAAATGTTTGTATAACCGTCTCGGTGTTCTAGCAGTGGTCCTACTAAATCTATTGATATCGTTTTGAACTTTTGGGCAAGAGCTCGAGTAGTCAAATCATGGACTGGTGGGCCGTTACAAGCTTTAAATCTTTGACAGTCTGGACATTGTTTAATATAAGTAGTCACGTCTCTACGTAGATGTTTCCAATAAAATCGAATAGACAGGCGTTGAATAATGGCTTCGATTCCATAATGTCCAGAGATTGGCAAAGAGTTGAAGTTTGATATCATTTCTTCCACCATCGAGTGAGGCAGGATTTAATAATTTTAATTCAGCGCGTCCATTTATATCGATCTGGGTAAAACTCCTATTAGCTTCGCGTATTATTCCATCTAGGTTAGACATGAAGATGAATGGGACAATTATCTCGGGGCGGTTGTTGGAGTGACCTCAAGTACACTAATATTTAAATTTTTTTTTAGGGCAGTTGATAAAGACATGACCCTTTTCGCTACAAGAATAACATGTTGGTATGTTAATTTCTGTAGAAATATGCGTGTTCGACGGTTTAAACTTGAATGTTTGAATGTTTACTAAGATGCCTCTTTTGCTTCTGACAATATTTTTCTATGTGGCCAGTTCTTTTACAGAACATGGCCTTTTTACCTAACATGTAAGCCGCATAATTCCATGTTAAACCTTTTATTACTTTGATTGATTTGATGCTGTTGTTTTATTTAGATTGCCCTCTGTCCAAAGACGATGTTGTTCTATTAGTTCTTGATCTTTTAACTTTTTGAGGAGGATGTCATAAGACTCGAAACTGCGTTTAGGTATTTTCTCTTAAATAAAAAATGGTAATTTCAAATAAACTAGATTTAATTGAGCTGAAAGTAAGATAATTCATCCTTGTTGAATATATTCATTGAATTTGGTTTTTAATTTCCTCACTAAAGAAGATAGTGTTTTCTCTCTCATCTTATTAAATCATACAATATTATGTGAGGTGACTTAAATACCTTAAACTCTTGCTTTATAAGCTCAAGAGCTTCACTCCATGAAGAGATGTGGTGTTTCACAGTTGTCCACCAGATATAAGCCCTCTCTTTTAGGAGATTGGACAAGACCTTAAGATGTTTAATTTCACAGATAAAGAGGTCAACTTTCTTTGGGTCCCCAAAGAATCGGCTCACACCAGGACCTAGAAGATGAATATACATCGCTTCTGTAATTTCTATTTGTATAGTGTTGTCGGATGGTTATAATTGTCTTGATAAACTATGTCTAAAGAATTTTTTACTCTGTTTTACTTATATCTCTTTCATCATTCTCCGGAAATAGTCTCAATAGAGAAGTGCAATAGGCTCGGTGTCTGAACTGTCTTGTGAGAGATTTGCTTTCTGAGATGTAAAGTTCGGTTAAAAATAAATCCCGTTCTACTGTTGTCCATCAGAGGGTTTGCAGAATTGATGGCTTTGTTGAAGTCATTGGCAGTTTGATCATTCATTATTAAATCAAAAATTTAGGAAAAAATATAATAAAACAAGATAGACAAATCTCTGTTCGGGCACCAAATTGTTGCAAATTTAAGATATACTTAACGGGTAAATAAAAAAAAAATCAATACAAGTATAGACGATTGGAAACCGCTCTTTATTTCATATAAAGATAATAAGTTACGAAATTTGAGAGTCTAATACTTTCTTAAGTTAGGAATCAAGTGAAGTAAACAAGCAAGTGAGTTAGCATATTAGTCTTCGAATCAGATTCAGTTGGAAAAATTAGGGAGCAAATATGTATCTATGTGACTTATTATACACAATATCTATCATTTCCTCATTTACTATTTGTTATTTGTAGTAGCAATTTACATTAAAAAATATTTTACTCTTGTCTAATGTATTAAAATTATTTGTTACTTTAATAGGTGTTTGATTATCAAAATAAATGCTTACAGGATATTATATTTTAAATAAAATCTCTTATTTACATTTTTATTCCATTAAATTCTAAATTATATAATTACACAAACTTTTCACATTGTACACCATTCACCGTTCACTTCGTCCATTGTTCGGCGTCTTCACTCGTCAATCATCTCCTTTAGTTCACCATTTCGTCTCCCTCGGATCATCCTCTCATCTAAAAAAAAAAACACAATTAATAAGGGGCTTATAATCGGTACTCACCTCATCGCTACACTATCTCAGGCCACTCTCCTGTACTCTAAAAAAAAAAATAATATTAATTATTATTCAATTCAATACTTTACTTACCTGTATTAGAAATGTCTACCTCACATTTACACGAATCCACTCACCTACATAAACAAAAAAAAAAAAATTATTTAAATTATACTTACCAAATACACTAAAAAGAACACAAACACAAAAAAAGAGACATGTCTTTTAATATTTTATAAAACTTTATTCTAAAAAAGTCCTTTAAAGTTGAGCTTTTGAATACTAGTTAATCAATCAGTTTCTTCTAAAAAGATTTAATTTCAGCAAAAGTACGAATTATAATTAGCATATAATTCACATAAATATCGTTTAGTTTGACTTAGTGTTGATGTAATTAATATTTGATAACGTTATTTTTGAATTTTTATACCGATTTTTTGAAGATTGTTTTAAACCATAAAGTGATTTCTTTAGTTTAAGAACTCTTCTTTAGTTTCTGAAACTCCAAAGTTGCAAACCTACCTTTTCATTTTACTGCAAACGTTGGCCAATACTGGTCTTATTTAGACAAATTAGTCAATCTTAGGTTTAGCGAAAGGTTTTTTTTCACTTTTTTTTCACTTTTTTTTATCTCAGTAATAATTGTCTATTTAAAGTGAACTTAATTTGAATAAGTTTATCCTTCAAAGCTATTCTTAAAAAAAGTGGCACACGCCCTCTAACGTCGTTTTTTTATTTCATCTAACATGTGACTTATTGTTTACAAACAAATTTGCGAGCGGTCGAAAACTGTTCTCGCAAACTTTCACAATTTAAGCTTTTCTTCGTTTGACCTTAAATTCTACTTAATGATTACTCATTTTTAAGATGAACTTAGAAAACAATAAAGTTGCGCCGGAAAATCAAGAACAAATAAACTTGCCTCCCTATTTGCCTGCCATACAAGGATGTCGTAATGTGGAAGAATTCAGCTGTTTGAATAAAATTGAAGAAGGAACCTATGGCGTAGTATTTAGAGCTAAAGACAAACGAACAAATGAAATTGTTGCTTTGAAAAAACTAAAGATGGAAAGAGAAAACGATGGCTTTCCCATCACATCTTTACGTGAAATCAACACTTTATTGAAGGCACAACATAAAAATATTGTCAACGTTAAAGAAATCGTGGTCGGATCTAATGTAGATAAAATATATATTGTAATGGAGTATTTGCAACACGATCTGGAATCATTAATGAAAACCATGAAGCAAAAGTTTCTTCTCGGGAAGGTGAAAACTTTGATGCTCCAACTGTTAAGTGCTGTCGCCTTTCTTCACGATAATTGGATTTTGCATCGAGATCTGAAAACTTCTAATCTTTTGATGAACCATGAAGGGGTTTTAAAAGTCGGTGATTTTGGGCTTGCCAGAGAATATGGATCTCCATTGAAAGCTTACACGCCTGTTGTTGTTACTCTTTGGTATAGGGCCCCCGAACTTTTACTTCAAAAAAAAGAGTACAGTTGTCCTATTGATGTTTGGTCAGTAGGATGCATTTTTGGAGAATTTCTTAAAATGCGACCTATTTTTTGCGGCAAAGGCGAAATGGATCAATTAAATACTATTTTTAAACATCTAGGAACTCCTAATGAAAAAATTTGGCCCGGATATAATGAGCTTCCAATCGTAAAAAAAATTCAATTTGAAGAGCATTTATATAATAACTTAAACAAAGTTTTAGGTGATATACCCAAAAGCGGATTTGATTTAATCAATAGATTATTAACTTATTGTCCTGAAAAGCGAATCACTGCCGAAAACGCCTTAAAACATCCTTTTTTTAAAGAAAATCCTTTGCCTGTTGATACAAAAATGTGATAGTAATCTTGAGGATTACTTATTATAGTGTCCAGCAAAGCAGCAACTTACAGTATGCTCGCTTAAAGAAGTTAAGTTTCTAAGTGATTGTTTTAATTTAAACACAAGCTTTTTATGCAAACAAAAAATTTAGGTAAAGTTATTTGATTAATCAGTAGGCCAACCAGACAAAATATAATTACAGTACATATCGGTAAAACCGTATTTAATTAACATAGGACAGAGCCTCAAAAAAATCCAACATCTTTTGATTAACTTTTTTATAGATATCATTCTAATAAATATCCATCTGATAGTAATTAAGTAAAGAATTTTATTAAATTTATTTCTTTTTTTTTTAACCATTTTTTTGATTTTTAAGAATTATATTCTTTGTATAAACATAGTATTATTATAGTATATTTGTACATTTGAGTATATTTTTAGATAAGGATAACCTTAGTTTATTCTTAAATATTTTAGGCCTTCCTCTAGATTTAACAATTGTTTGTTGTTTTGCTGATGAACAGTTCACTGGACTTAGAAAACACGTTTATTTTACATGTAAATTAACTAACTATTACAATGAATAAAACAGTATCATTACAGTATTAGAAAGATTTTACAATCAGTAATAATAATAAGGTACCTTTTAAATTAATATAATTAGAGCCCAGGTTGGCATGACGAAAAATGTGAGAGGTTTAAATTATTTTAGGTTATAATTTTATATTTTCCTTTTCAACAAACTATGTAAAAAACATAATGAAATTAATAAATTATGTAAATATTATTTTGAGTAAATTTGGTTTATTATGTATATATATTTTATGTATATATTGTGTTTAAGAATATATGCACATATATAGTTTATTGTATATATTTTGATAAAAAAATGTCTGAGTATGTATTTTTAGTTTTGAGAATATTGTGAGAATATTGTAGATGAGTAATATTTAAGAACTTTTAAAAAAAAGGCACTTATTTTTTTCCAAGATTAGAGTAGGATAGTAAAAGATGATTTGTTCCATTGTTTCCAGTTTGATTTCTAGTTGGTTTGTTTAGATTCCCGTTTGGTTTTATAAAAAAATATATTAAAATCACAAATAATTTAACAAAAAAAAGGTAATACTCAAGCAAATGAACTATGATCTCGTTTCCCTTGAGTTTACAAAGATAACAATAACCCGACAGAGACTAAACAAAGGTTCTCAAATATTTTTAAAATCCCATGGACAAACAGAAATTGATTGTTGTGAAAACCCAACAGGTGGGTTATTTGTTGTCACTCCGATCGTAATTAAATAAATAAAACTTAAAAAGTTGCATTTATTTAGTAACCCAACCGGATTTATACTATCATAAAATTTAAGAACAAAACCTGGTTGGTTGCAAAAATAAGACATAACTCTTTTATTTTGATTGTGTAATTTTTGAATTCAACAAGAATGTTGATATAGTAAGTGGCTTTGGTAATTTAAGAATAAAAATCATTATATTATTTTTACGAAATTTGTTATGTAAAAGAGTTTAGTTTTAAATTTTAAGTTTTAATAAATTTGAATTAATATAGGTTGAAATGGATTAAAATTTAAATTTCAAATTTCAAAGTTGTTCTAATGACCAAAACTAAAATTTTTATATTTGGGTACTTGATATCTTATTTGGAAAGAAAATTCTGCAATTGATCTGAGTTTTTCCATATCCTATTAAAAAATCTTTTTTACTTCTTAATATATCTAAACGATAACCTTAAAAATATTATTTTTCTAATATATATTTTGAATTAATCACATTAAGTTTGCAAATCTAATTGTTTGAATAAATTTAGTTAAAAGCTTTGACTATGTACCAAATTACAATTATTATTGAAATTAAATGCTTAAAAGCTTATTTTTGTATATAAAAGTTAAATAAATTTCTTAAACAAATCTAAATTAATAATTAAACCAAATATTTGTTTTGTAATTTTATATATAAATGAAAAATACATGTATCGTTTTAAAATCGAAAGTTGTTTTTTTTATTAAAAAAATGAAGAAATCTGATTTATATTTCTTATTACTTCATCAATTAATTAATATCAATTAACTAAAGATACTCCTAATCTTATAATTTATATCTATAGCCAATAAATAAAGCAAATAAATAAAAGCAGTTTATTGAAAAATTTTTTAAGTTATTGTTAATAATGTTAAGTAAAAAATAATAAATTTTATATACTACATAATTTAATAATTTTAATACTTAAATAATCTTTTTTTAATTATCTTTAATACAATTAAAATAGCTCTTTACAAAATTATTTTATTCTGGTAAATTTAATATATTTTGATTGAAATATATTATTTTTTTGTATTGAGATATATCTAAAGATTCTTATCAATTACCTAATCTTTCTTTCCTTAACACCAGTCTTAATATATGTACATCACCCTCGAGTTCTAGTCAAATATTTTAAAACAAAGAATATTAGTGTATAAAAATAAAAACAACTAATATATAATAATTATTAAATTAAATCGTGTAGCAATCCTTTTCTTTTGAAATAACTTAGACACAAAAGATGAAGGGTTCTAATTCTGTCTTTATTGATTTGAGAAAATTTCTACTTTTTAAAACACAAACACGTTATATGAAAGGTTGAGATCACCCACTGATTCCCTTAGTAAATCATAATCTCGCTTTCTTTTTATATTATATTTTTATGTCTTTTTTACTAAGTTGAGCGTTTTTAACTACCACTACATTACTCTTTTTAACTAGTTGTTTAATTGACTCAGACAGAGAGTCAGTTTTAGGTAAAAAAATGTTAAATTCAGAGAAGGAACTGCATTTTGGGGATCCCTTATTTATTTTAAAAAGTTTTACACCGATCTGGATCACTACCTACAGGTATTTTTTTTTCACTACCTACTTTTGTATTTGTGTCTTTCTGGATCTTCTCTGTCCCTGTTCCGAGTGCTAAAATGTAGCAATTTTTAGCTTTTGAAATAACTTTGACACATAAGATCCTTAGATATATCATGATGATGATCGTCATTACTTTTTATAAAATTGGAACTTAGTCATGCACTATCTGGGAGATTGTGATCAGTACTACTCTGAGATAGAGAGCTTGATGTTTTTAAAACGTCGATACCATCATAGTGAACATTATTCTCTTCATAACCTATATGAACTTCATTTGGAATTGGCAAGTCCAACATTGGAGAAATGAGTCTTAATGAAGGATGCGGTTCCAGCGCAAGAAAGAGAACGCAGAAGTCCTGAGGTTCCAGAGGTTTCGACCTATGAAAGCTTTGCTAAGATAATGGCCGATGCTTTGGTGGAGTCCCAAAGACAAAGTGAAGAGCGTATTATAGGTTATTTGGAAAAAATGGGCGCATAGAGAGCCACATCTCCCGTACAGCCTAAGAAAGTCGACGTTGAGCCCTTTGATGGCAAAGATGAAAGCTCCTCCACCTGGTTAGAAATCTTTGAGTGCAGGTGTGATGTACTCGGTATCTCGAAAGATATCGATAAGATCATGGCTTTGCAGTATTGTTTGACTGGTACTGCCCTTGATTGGTACTATTCTGTTTATCGAAGGAAAGAGGATATGAGTTAGAGCGCCTGAAGGGCTAAGTTTTTGTCTGCCTTCAAGGGTAATTTTGTTTCTTTACTAAGAGATGCGTGGTCATTAAAATATGAACACGGGTCTTTGAAGGAATTTTATTATAAAAAAATTAATAAGTTGGATTTATTGGGTCCAATCAACGATCAACTTTATACGGCTTTGAAGGTCTTTCGCCTGAGATGGAGAGAGACATCCATTCGAAAAACATAAATGGACCAAAAGAGCTTTTAGAACATTTAGGGTGTATTATATAATTACCTCATCCAAAAGTAAGATTCTCCTCTGAGGAGAAAAATAAACAACAATTTTCTCCCATTGTGCACTCAATGGTACGTCTCCGAAAGTGATGAGAAAACCGAGTCACTATTTCACCAACGATAAGACACAATACAAACCCCAGCACTCTCTCACGCACGATAAAGACAGAAAGAAGGTTTTAAAAATTGAAGGCGGCGGTGTGGAACCTCGGGTGACTGCTCCGACTGTCCTGGTCAAAGATGGTTGTCGTTATCGGAAGATTTTTGTCAATGACTCTGGCAAACATCCAATCGTTATCATCATATTCATATGTAAGCTCAATTAAGTCGGCCAAAGCTGTGAATGCAGATATATTGGTTTTATTTAGAAATATTTCATCTAATTCATTTAGGTCTTCAAGTCTAAGATGATTCATAACCATTTGCATTGCTAAGTATAATTGGAGACCATCCCCTCTTAGACTCTGAAATAGGCAAAATTCAATTAAAGCACTAAGAGATGTTGCGTTATTTCTTTTATATAAACCATAACATATTATCATTTAATAGTATTTTAAGGATACCGTTTGAAACCATCCATCTGGATTTCGTGGAGTTTTCAAAAAAATCTGAAACAAACCTAAGAACAACCTCTTTCATCATCTCGGTTGATGAGGCCACCCTCACAGACTTCACAGACCGCAAAGGCTGTGATCAGATATTTGGAAGAATATCCCCATTTCTCCAGTGCCAGAATCGTGGTCACCGACAATGGTCCTGCGTTCAGATCGCGTGTGTTCCATGATTGGATGTTGGAACATGGGATCCGACGTATATCTACTACCCCTTACCATCCTGCGGAGAATGGTTTGGTCGAGCGGCGTGTGGCTGAGATAAAGAAATATGTTAACCTCTACAGTGATTCGCCCTTAAACTAGAGAGATATGCTTATTTATGCATATCGCTTTTTAAATCAGACATATTGTCGAGCCGTAGGGTGTGCCCCTTTGCTTAAGGCCTATGGCTCAATGCCCACTTTTCGGGTAGATTTAGATTTTAGGATTCTACCTGAGAGATCAGCGTCAAGTGTATGATCGTAAAATAAAGGAAGATTTTGATAGACGCAAGCCATCATCCCGTATACCAAATTTTAAAATTGGTGATTGTGTGATGGTGAGAACAGGATATCCGCCTGGTCGAGCCGAATAGAGTGGTCCATATCCCGTCCTCAGCTGTGTATCTTGCGAAGGAGTTCCGCGCTACCTCTTTTACAGGGATGGTAGTGTAACGAAAACTGCTCATGTGGGTAATTGCAAACTGGTTCTTGTGAGGACACAAGATTAAAGAAGTCGGGGAGGTTGTCGTAAACCACCACTCCCTTCTTCTCAGTGTAGCTAATGTAAAGTCATATTACATAATGCTCCCTCTGCTTCTACACTGAGATACTCTGTAAGAGTAGTTTTGTCTACTCATTGTTATATAAGATTCAATTCTCCTTTGTAAAACTGGTGAACTAGACTTGTAAATTTATTAACTCTTCGTACAAATCTTGCAAATTAAAATATAATTCACAAAGATTATAATTTTGTCAAAAGTATATTCAACAAATTCTATCTTTTTTTAGTTAATTTTATTTTAGATAATTATATCATAAGTTAAAATCAAAAAAATATTAAAAAATAATTTACAATTTTATATTAAAAAATGAAAGCAGTTACGCCACCTTTATTTTAACAATGAAAAATTTAGATCATAGTATCAACAATAAATAATTTATTTTTATTTAAATCAATTAATTTAAAAAAAAAAAAATTAATAAAATGATATAAACATCTTGTAATATGACTAATTTTTATTTTTGCAAAAAATTAATAAAATTTTTATCGTTAAAAAAATGTTTAAGTTTTTTAATAAATTTTTTTTTTATAAAATTTATATTAATCATTTTATTAATTAAAGAAACTAAAAATATTGATAATAATTGTTATCCAACTTTTAAAATTTCGGATGAACCTGAATATGATAACTTATTAGTTCTTAATTTGGGATTATATAAAAAAAATGTTGGGTTTTCATCAATTATACTTTACAGCAACAAATTTAAACGTATTTTAAATAGTTTAAGGCCTAGTTTAGTTTTACTTTCTTCAGCTAAAATTTCAATTAAAAGAACTGATATTAGGGCAAAATTTTCTTTAGTTGTAAAAAATGATGAAGGATTTATTGGAAATTTAAAATTAATAGTTTTTAATGCATATGATAATCCATATTTATTACAAGCATGTAAAAATGATTGGAAAATTGAAAGAGAAAGCAATAATTTATGTAATTTCTCATCTTTTATGTTAAATTCAATTAAAGCAGTAAATTTTCCTGATATTAACGATTCTCAAAAAACAAGATTTTTAATTATAAATAAAAAGCACTCTGAAAGTATGTTTTTATAAAAAATTAAAAATTCAGTTTTAAAATTTTTTTAATTATTTAGATTCAAAACTAACTAATTTAGTATTTAATGATACATGTGATCCACCATTTATTTTTGAAAATAAATTAGTAGAATGCAAAATTTGTGATAAAATAATATTAAGCAAATTAGCAATTATTTCTAAGAATCTCATCAAAAGAAAACAAACGATGCCTTATTCAGCAAAAGAAGGTTTTAGTTTAACTCTGATTCACGATCAATATTCAGAAGTGTATGATTTACCAACTAAAGATACAAATGAAATATTTTCACAAACACCCAAATTAATTCTTCGTTATCCAAATCAGCATTTTTTATCTTGTCCAATATCATTTTGTGAATTTTCTCAGTTTGATGCAATTGAAAATGTTTACAATATATTTGAAAATATGATTGACTATTCGACTCAAGTTATTTATATATTTAGCGGATTGTATTACTATGAAATCGAATACACAAATGGAATTACAGACAAATTTATAAAACTTGATATACAATATACTAGCGCTAAACTTATTAATGATCTTAACTTGGATTTATTTTCACAAAAAAAATCAGAAAATTTTATTAATTTTCCTGTTCAATATATTGATGCATTTGTATGTAGGCAAGCCGAAAATCAATCACAAAATATAATTACTGAACTTCTTATTTTTAAAGAAATGCAAATCTATTATGTAAATTTTAAAAACAATGTTACACTAGTTGATAATATTATAATCAAATTACAAAATGAACCAGTTTTAGCATCCTTTTATCACAATCAAACCTTATTTATATTTGCTAGCCAAAAAGTTTTTTTATTTAATTGGAATATAAATTCTAAAATATTGATTCCTATAAAAAGTTATTTAAAATTTTCACATATATTTTTATATTTAGATGCAGCATTTTCGCACAATTCAATTATTTATTTATTTACTATTAATTTGATTCAATATAGACATTTAGATAATCTTTTTAAATTTACTAATGTTGTTTATCCTATTTGTAGTAAATTTTTTATTGGATGTGATAACACAATTTGTCATATTAATGATTATGGTTATTTAGATAGTTTAAAAGGTATTGAGTATAATTCTGATGCGATAGAATCATCAGATAATTTAAATTTACAAACTCTTTATTTTAATGTAACTTATAAACCAAAATTTTTTTCAAGTAAATTAAAAAATAACATTATATTTATAATAATTAGTTTATTTTTAAGTTTAATTTTAATATTTACTTTTTTTTCTGATATAGGAAATAAATTTAAAAATTTTAGATTAATTACATTAAAAAAAAAAAACAAAAAAAAAATTAAAATAAAAAAAATTAAAAAAATTAATAAATAATGGAATAATTTTTTTTTAAATTTATTTTTTATTTTAATTTTGTAATAAAAAAGATTTTACACATTTGTAATTTAAACAAATATAAGTTTACTAAATAGGTTTTATATATATGTGTTAATGTTGATTTGTTCAAAACATTTGTTATATTCACATATTCACAATATTTATATACGCTTAAAATTAGTATTAAAATTTATTTAATTATAATTAACTTGTTGTAATATTTTTCTCTCAATAAGTCAATTCTTGAATTGACAATGTGTTTCAAAGAAAGGAATATAACTTCAACTGTGTGGAGTGTAGTTTACACTCACTCTTAAATACATTTTACAAATCTGTTATTCACAGAAACAATCATTGTTTAATTACAAAGTCGGTTGTTATAAATAATAAACAAAGTCTGGCAAACCATATTGGCTGCAGACCACTAATTCCAACATCCTCACTTGGTCTGTAGTCCAGACAGACAAATAAGTTTCGAGAATACTGTATAAGAAAGTGGCTTTGTAAGGAAGTCCGCCAGGTTATCTTCAGACTTTATATAGTCAACTGACACGATCTTATTTTCCACGTAATTTCTGATACTGTGAAATCTAACAGGTAAACCATCGATGTGTTTGCTTCTCTGATGGACGTTTTCTTTCTTGAGAAGCTTGATGGCTGCCTGATTATCTGAAAATATCTTTGTTGGTGTAAGTTGTTCATAACCAACATCTTTGAGAAGCTGTCTCAACCAGTATGCCGCCTTTATTGCTTCCGTTAAGGCAACAAATTCAGCCTCTGTTGTTGAGAACGATTGTAGACTTTTTAGATTTGAATTCCAATAAATAGGGGAGCCCATAAAAAAGAAAATCAGACCAGTAGTGGACAGTCTTTTAACTTCGTCACCAGCGAAGTCAGCATCTACATATCCAACCAAAGTTGGATCTCCCCTTCGGTGAAACTCAATACCTAAATGAAGGTTATTTCTAAGGTATCTTAAAACATGTTTTGCTGCTGTGATGTGAACGGCTTTGTAGCAGTGGTTGAAACGCGAAAGTTTGTTAACTGCAAAGGTGATGTCCGGCCTAGAAAATCGAGATGCATAGAGAAGTGAGCCAATAAGATTTCTGAACGGAAAGTTCAGATCTTCAGGAGAGACAATAGACAAGTCCAAACCAGAAGGCATTGGAACGTCTCTCTTTCCGGCATCAAACATACCAAAACCTTCAATGACTCCGAAGAGGAAAAACGACTGATCGATGTTAATAGTGTCCGAAGTTTGAGTGACGTCTATTCCAATAAAACGCGAGAGAGGTGTTGTCTTGAGTTGGTAGAACCTTGAAAGTTTTTCTATGAGATCGTCTCTTAATAATTTGTCTTGAGTACATAAGAGTCCATCATCGACATAAAGGCCCAACAGAACTCTCTTCTCTGAGGTGGAATCATTTGTAAAGACGCATTGGTCGAAAGCAGTTGGAGTTAGATTCAAATTTTTGAGAGTGTCTGAAATCTCGCGGTTCCAGGCACGGGAAGCTTGCTTCAAACCATAGAGACCTCTGTGGAGTTTGCAAACCCGAGTCGTGCCATCATCAAAACCCTCTGGTTGTTGCATGTAGATTTCCTCACTGATTGAGGCATTTAGAAACTCTGTTTTGATGTCAAAATGTGTTAAAACGAGATTTTCACGAGCAGAAACGGCCAGCAAGGCTCTAACGGATACCATCATTAATGTGGGCGAAAAAGTTTCGGAGAAATCGAGACCGTATGACTGAGAGAAACCCTTGGCCACGAGTCTGGCCTTAAATAGGGGTTCAGATGTGTGTGGTTGATGTTTTAGTTTGAGGATCCACATACAGCCTATGGCCCTCTTACCTTCAGGAAGATTACAGAGTGACCAAGTCCCCGAGTCAATCAAGGACTTAAATTCATCGTCCATGGCTCTTCTCCAGTTTTCAGCTTTGGAAGAACTTATTGCTTGAGAAAAGTTCGAAGGAGTGTTAAGAGTAAAAAGTGCCCTGTTCTTGGAACCAGGAGGTCTACCTCTTCGAGAAGAAGATATTGAAGGAAAATCCTCACTGGTTGAAAAAGGATTGTTGATCTTATGAGAAGAAGGTCGAATCTGTGGATCAGGAGATGGCCCAGAAATCGGGCGAGAAGGAGAATCAACAAAAGAAGGCGAAGAAGACAAAGGAGGAGGAAACAAAAACGAAATGGTCTGCGAGGGAGAAATAAAGGGTTCTCTCGAAGACATGTCATCCAGCACCTCCCCCGGGTTCTGAGATAGGTCAGAAGTCGTAGGATGACTCAAAGTGTCCGTGAAGGTCAGACCAGTGTGCAAAGTGACTTTTGATGTTGTGGGATCAAAGACTAAAAATGTTATCCGAGTCACCATATCCAACTAATATCTTTTCCTGAGCCTTAGGAGAAAGTTTATCTCTAAAAATGGAGGGAATATGTGAGTAAACGCGTTCCCCAAAAACTCTAAGGTGTGACAAACTAGGGGGTCGACCGAACCACATATGAAAAGGTGTTTTATCTTGGGAGGCGGATAAAACTCTGTTTGCGGAATGAACAAAACAAGCAACGGCCTCAGCCCACAAAAGGTTTGGCAATAAGGAATGAATGAGAAGAGTTCTGGCACCCTCGACAACAGTGCGGACATCTCTCTCGATGAAACCGTTTTGTTCGTGATTATAGGGAGTAGATGTCTGAAGAATTACCGAGTGTTGTGTCAGAATATCCCGGACTTCCTTATTGACGAATTCAGTGCCGTTGTCAGTACGGAGTATCTTGAGAATGTTTTTTTTTCAGCTCGTTGATGTACAATGAAAGATCTCAGAATATCTGGAAAAGAGGACTTAGAAGACACAAATTACACTCTGCGAAAACGAGAAAAATAGTCCTTGAAAAGAATGAAATACCTTGATCCAGAAGGTGAAGGGACTGAAAAAGGTCCCACCGTATCAACATGAATAAACTCTCCAGTTTGATAGTCCAAGACTTTGAGGTTGGAGGAGAAAGGTTTTATACAGGACTGGCACTGGAAAGGACGTTCATCCGATGAAAAGTTAGCATCGGTGACACCCTCTGAGGACAAAGTCTTTTTGATAGATGAAATGGAAATATGTCCCAAGATCTGGTGCCACTTTGACAGGGGATAAGAACGTGAACGGGCTGAACAAAGAAAAGCTCTGGATGGGATACTTCTTAGGAAAATCTCACAGCATTTGTTTACATAAGATCCAGTAACGATGCACTTGGAATCTTTATAAACACCCACTTTATTGAGTTAAATGGATACCTGAAAACCTTTCTCGTGAAGGATGCCTGTAGAGATGAGGTTTATCTCTGAATCCTTGAGGTGAGGATAGTAGAGTGCATCCTCGATGGAGATTTATCATCTGTCGTTGACTTTGATAGTATTCCTTTTAACTTTGATGTTTATGAAATTGCAAATTTTCTTAATATTGTACACTTTCCCATATATGTATGAATTTGCAAACGGTTTGTTTTTTTGTAATTTCTTGTGTTGTCTTGCTAATTAATACCCAAATAATTTCAACAGCTATTAACTTTATATCTTTTAATTCATTTCATCAATTCAAATCCTCATCAAACCATCAATTCTTCTTCACTAATCACCCATAGTCATTCCTTCATTTTCAAAAAACCAAAAAATAAAAAAGAAAAAAAAAAGAAAATAAAAAAAATCAACTTTAACGCTATCATATTCAATAACTCGTCATTTTCATTTTTCATATTTATTTGTTTTTTCACAACTCAATCAGCCATGCCATCTCGGTAAAAAAATTCCTCGAGTAACGATTCAACTGGCAAGAAGAAAAAGAAACGTGCGAAAGTTGTTGAGGATTTATCCGATTTCTCTCCCTCTCCCTTTTTTTTGAACTCGGATCAAAAATATTCGTTTTCAGAGCAAATCACTTTAATCTGAGATTTAAGGCTGGCTGTGAGTTGATTCTCGGAAGGTAAAAAAGAATGTGGAAAAGAAGATTGAGCTTGTTCTTTAAAATGGAGACAAGGACCCCGTAGTTTCATACCATATCTCCTCATCTTTCTGTTTTGATTTCACTGTATAATATTTACCCTCTACATTACATCTCACTTGTTGTGCTTCATGCGCTTTGTTATCATTGTTTTTTTAAATTATCTTAATAAAAATTGGTCCAAAGCCCTCCGGGCGGCCAAAAAAAAAAGAAAAATCTGTTGTAGCCGGAAGCCTCATTTGCAACAAGAAAACGGACAGTTTGAAAACCAATGTTTGAAAGATCTGAGACCTATTGTTTTTCCTCCTACCTTTAGCAAAATACTAGAACGCATTTTCATTGACAGAGTGTGGAGTGCAGCCGCCTTTATCAATTTGTCAATGAGAGGACAAAATGGCTTTATGCCAGGCTTGTCCACGTCTCACGCACTTGAAGATGCTCTTACACGCCAAGTCACATCTCAAGCAAAGTAACAAAGTCATTTTTGTTTCTCTGGATATCAAAGATGCCTTTGATAACCTCTTATAGCTCAAAGCTATCTCAGCCCTTGAAAACATTCATGTAGAGAACTCTGTTCTCTCAGTGTTTCACAATTTCTTCCAAAATAGACCTGTGTCGTTTGATCCTAAATTCAGATCTCGTTGCTCTATTCTTACTAAGGGTTGCCCTCAAGGAGGAAGATCCTTCCATCTGGATTTTAACCATGAAAGACCTTTTGATCTTTCTGGAAAAAATTCCTGGAGTCAAGCCGTTTGCTTTTGCAGGCGACTTACTCGTGGCAATCTCTGCAATTTCCTTAGTCGATGTTGCTAATAAGTTCAACAACACTGTTGTTCTGGTTTTGTTAAACTGGGTCTTGAATTTAACGATTCCAAGTTTAATGTAAAGTTACAAACCTTTATGTTTGTGAAGTATGGAGTCTCTACGTCCACAAGAATTCTAATCTCTGGATGAAACTTGTTTTGGTTCAGAGAAGATGTCTTCTGTGGATAACGCAATCCTACAAAACGGCTTTGTATCACAAATTGTTCTAACTGTCAGGTCACCTACCATTGAACGGTTTAATTAGAACAAGAACATCCTTGTTCCAGGCTAAAAACAGGGGATTTATTTTTTTTGATAATGGTTTTGCTATACGAGTCAAGATTCCAGTTCCCTGTAATCTTAGATATCTGGTCCCTTGTTTTTAGATTCACCTTGTGAAACTGCTAATACAACAATGTCACGTTACGTTGAGCTGTGCACTGATGGCTCCGATCTCTCAGAGGGAGTCGGCTGTGGCTGGACAGTTTGATTTAGAGAGTTCGAGCTATCTACTGAAAAAATTTAAGACTAAGGCCCATGTAGGCGTTCCCGGCAATGAGAGAGCTGACTTCTTTTCTTTAATCAATTCTAGACTTGCCCTGATTTACTTCGATACTTCTATCTCTAGAACTAGTGAGTAAAGAACGTAATATCGCGCTGAGTAAATTAAGATTGCATTCTAGAGTTTGTTCTGGCAAATTACTCACCATAACAAATTAACACATACATAATTTCAATTTATACAACATAATAAATTTGATCTTGTTTTCTCACCAATACATTTTACATTAAATTTTCATTTTTTACATTAATTAAACCAATTTTCAAGCTAACATCAATACAATTTCTTCACATCCAAATTGTCCATTTTCCATCGTCATCATTCGCTCCTCACTCTTCTTCATGTCGTCTCTGTTCATCGTCATCTTACTCTTCATCTCGTCTAAATTAAAAAAAAAAACATTATTAGTATATTCTTCACTATTTACTTACCTCATTTCAACTCACTTTCATACTTCATAATTTGTGGAAAAAAAAAAAGAAAATCTTTATTTTACTCACCTGTAGTCTTTACTTACCTGTAATGGATTTATCTTTCTCATACAAATCCTTCCACCTATACAAATAAAAAACTATTTAAACTATACTTACTACTTATACTAAAAAGAACATAAACACAAGAAAAGAGACATGAGTTTCTCTTACTTACCATCTCGGTTTTGCTCTCGGTATGGAATGATGTGGCATGAACCCGACTGGATTGTCAAAAAAACAAAACTGTCGCTTCTGTGGAGGTGAATCGTTCGACTACTCTGATCTTAGGACATCTCTTCTCATTCTTCACGGCATTTTGTCACTGGAGAATGTTGGTGAACTTCGCCGTGATAACAACACCGGCATTCGTGCATTTTAGCTTTTTGCTGGGCTGAGAGATCTTCGTTCAACGTTTCTTCCCGAGTTTTGAATATCGCCTCAAATACTGTAATACTGTTGTCAATAAACCTCGAGCTCAGATAACCACGCCAGTCAGAAGCCATTGAAGCGCAGTGTCCCGGGCATACCGTTAAATTTATCCAATTATCTAGGCTAACACCCGAAGACATGAGGCTGGTGAATGTAGCAGGAGAGTTTGGCTCGTTAAGAACACGCCATCCACTATTGGCTAGATGGTCACTCATTAGCTTGTCACATCTAGATGTAACTACATCTCTTCAAGAACTGTTTCTGCAGTTGAAATCACCACCCACAATAACTCTGCGTTTAATTAGGGGACGAGTGTAGGTTTAGGTTAATCCCTGAGTTTTTTATTTTCAAGCTCCAAAACTGCGAATAGATCGGAGGTGTCAGGAGAAACGGAACCGATCATCTCTTGGGGAGATGTTTAGGAAACCTTTTGTATAACAAATTTTCCATGAAGAGCATTTTAAATTTCATAGTCGTAATCTCAGATCCAGAAGCAACAAGGTCGTCAGAATGTTTACCTGTAAACCTTGCAAAGTTGTGGAGAAGATTCTTAATAAATTTCTTTACTTTCTTCATAAAATTAGGAGAAGCAGCTTCCACCAAAATTTCAATTTAGGGTAAAGAACTAGATGTGGTTCTTGTTCAAGAGCCATAAGTGTACAATGATAAAATATGTTTCTTAGAGGGTGCGAAACAATTCTACCAGCCAGACTCAGAAGGTTCATTCGAATTTGCTGTTCTAATTTTTAATAAAAATATCAAGGCTGAAATCGTAAACAAACTAAGTGACTCCAAATTCGCAGTAGTAAAGATCCGCAGGTCTGACTTGGTCAACCTTGGTTAGTTTTTACATGCCAGGCTTTTCGGCTTTGGTGAATGAGATAACAGCCCCTGCTGAAGACTTTGTAAATAGGATCGCATTCCTTAGTGGATGTAAATTTATTTTAGCATGAGATTTGAACCGCAGGTTGGTCTACTGGGGTATTGTTGTTTCTCAGCCAGATGCGTCCTTTTTTGAAAACATTATTTTAGGAGTGTTAGACTGTTGAACTCAGTGCCATCACCTATCACGTTTCACACCATCAGAGGAGTCAATCTTTTTAGAAGCCGAATAAATGTGTCCCTGTGCTCTATGTCAATAGTAAATTTTGTCAGAGACTCGAAGGTTAGAAACGACCTAAATTCTATCAGCGATCATAGAATAATAACCTTTACGTTTCCCAACAACCAAGAAATTCAGGTTCAAAAGTCTGGTGCCAGATGAGAGTTGGATTGAAACTGTGCTTGATAACCTGATCGTTACATGCAATAACATAGGCAATAGATTTCAGCTGGAATGCTTCTGCGAAGATCGAAAAACAGAGCGTCAATTTGGGGAGTTGTCAAAAGTCTAAGATTCATTGAAAAAAAAAACAATGGAACAGGCTTTAGCAAATAATAGCAACGTTGGTTTTAATGTAGATAAGTGATGTAGAAAGGTGTAGATTGATGTAAATTTTTCCGGGAGCGGTGTTTTAAAATACACCACGAACTGAAACAAAACAGTTCTTTACTGGTTCTAAAAATAGACTGGGGCTGCCCATGACGAAGTCTTTAATTGCGGTGACAGATGAAGAAATCTCCTTACTGTTGTCAGGCTTTGGTAAGGGTAATGCTCCAAGTCATGATGGACTGGGTGGTGATTGGCTAAAAGCTATTTTTGCTAACAGAACAAATCTTCTTAAAATGCTTTTTAATAGATGTTTTAAGTTAAAGCATTTTCCCAGGCCATGGAAGATCGGTATACTTAGATTGGTCTCTAAGGCCTCAGGCGTTGATTTTAGGCCAATTGTTCTTCTGCCTTGTCTGGGCAAGATCTTGAAGGGTTTGGCTATTAGATGTGTCTTGGTCGCAACGGCAAAGATGAACATTAGGATGTATGGACAGTTTGGCTTCCTTCCCGCTAGATCAACATCAATTGCTCTTGAGTTACTGCTACGGCATGTCTCGTTGTAGAGGAGGTTAGGAAATAAAGTGCTCTTGGTGTTTCTTGATATCAAGGGAGCTTTCGACAACCTGAAATGACCCAAGATAAAACGGGTTTTGGATATCCTTGGCCCGGACTTCCACACTTTCAAAATGATGGAGAGTTTTTTATGCGACAGAATAGTCCCTATAAATCTAAAACTAAACTCAGTAGCCGTCCGTCTCTCAAAGGGATGCCCGCAGGTGGAAAGGCGAGTCCATCCCTTTGGATATTGTCGATGCAGGACTGCTAGTTTGACTTAATAACATGGAGAGAGTAAACCCTTTTGCTTTGGCAGACAACTTGGTGGTCGCAGTGTCTTGTCTTACCTGGGATGGAGCTGTGCAGGCTTTCAATTTCGATGTTAGTTCTCTTTTGATGGAATGGGCGAGAGATTCTGGATTAGTGTTTTCATCTTCTAAGTTGAAAGCGATATTGGCTTGCCTCTACACCCAGAGATTTTTCTGGATGACTAGGATACCGATTGATTAATCTATTCAAAAATAAGATTTTATTTATATATTTTTATATATATTTACCTATGACAAATGTTTAAATTTCTGTATATAAAAATAGAGATTAAGAGGAAAAAGAAAACTTGAATTTTTTGCAAGATAACTTTGTTAAAAGTAATTAGTTTGGCAATGTAATAGAATATGTTTTAAAACATAAAATGAAATACAAAAATACTTCTTTAACATTTAAAAAAAATTAAATATAAGCAACAGGATTCGACTTAAAACCTATTTTTATTGAAAAATATACAATTTTAGTCTTACTAATTATCAATTTGACTTATAGTCTAGTCACTCTGACTTTCACTGCCTAAAATTAAGTTTTCATTTAACAACTGTCTTTCGTGTCTACCTTAATTTCCTTCATTTACTCAAATTATGTTAATCTTCTGACTGTTATTAGTAACTAGTCGGATCTCTACATGATTCTTCTGTTCACTTCTTCCAGATTAACCTGAAATAATTTCTACTTGTAAAGTTCACCGTTCTCTTGGCCTTATAGAGTTCTCATAAATATTGAACAATCTTATACATTATAGTATAAAAGTATTATATAAGAAATTAAATAAATACCTTCAAATTACTGTATAAGTAATTAAGAATTGAGAAACGTATTTGAATATTATAGTTATATTTTAATATAACAATAAACAAATTTTTATAACAGCATTGACTTAATGTTCAAAGTTTTGTCCAATAGCTTACATGTTTAGTGTTAAGATTTTAGGATTAGGTTACAAGAGACTTCTCATTGAATACAATACTACTACACTTTATGATGCGAGGCAACTTTTCTTACTGTGTGAATATACAACCGCACTCAACCCTTATATCGTTATAACACAAAGAAAATCACAAGACATGATTCTGGCGATTGGGCAATACCTAGTCTAACTATCCGTCTGACTTGCAATTCCCAACACTTAGTTTATTTATATTAATAATTTTTTGTTAATTTTTATTTTTTATATAAAATAAATAGATACAATTTTCATAGGTGCATCTGTACTATTTATTAATTATATATATTTTAATTTCCAAAACAAAAATCTTAATCTAGCTAATTACATATAAATATAAAAGTTAATTAGTTTAAAAAAAAACTAATATTTACTCATTTAACATTTATTAAATATGTATCAAAAAATTCATTTATATATATTGAATATGAAACTTCTTTATTATTTTAAAACTTTATGATGCACATTTATGTATATTTCTAAATTTAACTTTTTTAAATATTTTTATACTTTATTACTTAATGTTAAGATATTCGATACTTATACATTTTTTTTTTTTTGCTTTAACTTAAAATTTTATATTTTTAAATATCAGTGCAATAAAAAATTTATTATAATTTATTATATATTTTTATATATAATAAAATAAAAAAAATACTATAAAAACTTACTAATTATTTACATTTAAATTAATAAAAAAAAATTAATAAGATTAATTATCTTTTTTTAATTCATATTTTAAGCTTGTAAAATTTTATTTAAATTTTTTGTTTTAAGTTTTATTGATTTCTTAAGATTTAAAATTAAAAAATTGAAATAAAAAAAATTAATATTATTTTTGTAAGGTCAATTTACTTTATTTTCAAAATTGATACAAAAACTATTAAAAATATTACAAGGATCTTTTCTAAACAAGCTAGTGGATTCAACTGTCTAATAAAACACATATTGCAATCCTTTGTTCTCGGCATGACAAGAACTCTCTGCTATGTCTATAGCCACTTAGTCACAACTAAGCGCTCACAACCGAGACATAACATGTCTGCTGTAACTTTCTTTAGAGAAAATAACCAAAGCTTTAGAGTGTTGCAAAATATATACTACAATTTTAAATAAATAAAATTTATTAATTTCATTACAAAAATTTTTTACTTGACGTTTTTTATGTTCTGAAATTCATTTAAATTGTAAATTAAAAATAAATTAATTTTTAATAAAATTACATTAAAATAAAACAAAATTATTATTAATAATTTGTCAACGAGAAAGTAAAATTAAATTTATTAAAATTTAAAATTATTAAATTATTAATTGCCATAAGATAATTTTTTTTTTTTTTTTTGTTTATAAATTTTTAAACTGAAAAAATAATAGTAAACATTTGACTACTCCATCTAACCATTAAAAATCTAATAAATTATTTGTGGTTTCAGGAATTTTAAGATTATTATAATTTTGTGTTTGATGTTTGTGTTCAAAACATAAAGGATGGTTTACTAATGCCACTTATAACATTAACTTGATTTGCGCACTTTTCACATAAGATTAAGAAACGCCAAGAAAAAGTTAGTCATCTAATAAATTATAAAATACTATTTGTATTCGTATCAATATTTATAACTTTAATAATAAATATAATATTTTCTACAATTCATCATTTTCTAAATAAAGTATTAATAAATAAATGTTTTTTTAAAAAAAAAACAAAGTATAAAAATAAATTATTGTTGAACTTAATTTATTAATAAATTTGAATGTGTCAATACCATTAATACATTTTATAACCTGTTTTCAGATGTTATTTTATAATTTTAATAAATTTTTAAATTCTGATTTTTATTGGCAAACCAATTTTTTAATTCTTGTTTTAGATAAAAGATCTAGATAATTTGGAATTTCGTCAATTTATTTATTTGAAAGATAATTATATTTTAAAAATGCTGAGACAAATCAGTTTTTTAGATTAATAAATAAATTTTTGATTATAAAATGTCAAAAATAACTTTTTTTCAATTTTATCAGTTCATTAATTATTTCAAATCTTGTTTTTAAAATTTTTAATTTGTTAATAATGTCATTTGTGCTAAAAATTTAAATTTTTTAGAATTTACATCTTAAAAAAATATATTAAAAATTAATAAAATTTTTTTTATTTAAATTGAAAATATTTTAATTATTATAAATTATCAATTTATCTTTTAGACTTTAAATAAATGGTGAAATAAGCTATTTCTCCAAAACATGCTATTTTCATTGCATCATAGAATTTATCTGAATTTATTAAAGTCTGATGATAAAATCTATTTTTCTAAGTTTAGTCTGACAAAATAAAACTTATTATTTTAAAATAAAATTGTAGTAAAAATAAAAAAAAAACAAGTTGTTTATAATACATATTTTTTATTTGAGTTAGGTGCCATAATTTTTACACATAAAAAAAAATTTTTTTATATTTCATAATTTTTGACTAACTTGTAGTAAATAGCACTCAACATCTTAACTATGTTACTGTATACATGTTATGTGTTGGTTGTGTTGCTTAATTGTGAGCACAGAAATAGCTAAATGCTATTTTCATAACAGGCATACTTTACCCTCACTTGTGCTCTTACAGGCAGTGGAATAAAAAACTAATTTGATGCTACATAACTTAATTAAAATTTTTTTTTTTAATAAATCAAAAATTTAACCGTTATTCTATATTATTTTTCTTTTTATTTAACTAGTTATCATTTAATAAATAATATATTTATATATTTTAATTTTGTCAAAACAAAATGTGCAATTAATATATTTTTATTATCATAAATCAACTTGTAGCTTATTCTTTTTTAATTTCAAACAGTCAAAGATATTTTTAAAAAAAAAATATTTAGATATTTTTTTTTAGTTTAAAATCTTATGTATTTTATATATTATAAACTCCACGTAAAATAAATTAAAACATTTAACTTTAATGATTATAATGTAATTTTTTTAATTTAAATTACATTTTAAATTAAAACTGTTTTTTTAATATTACCTTTCTAACAAATAATAAAATTTATAAAATTTAGAATTTATTATACATTTAATTTATATTAATTCTAACTAGAAGTTAAAAAAACATAATCCGCTTTTGCTAGCAAATACAATTTTTATTTTTATGACTATCTAAGATAACAATTTTAATATACAAAAATACCTATAGAATAAATATATAGTTAAGATATTTTTTTTCAAATAATACATATAAGTAAAAAAAATAATAAAAAATATATTTAGGTAAAAAACAAAAAATATATATTTACAAAACATGTATAAATATTTAAGTAACTTTAATTTTATAAAACATGATAGATAAGTTTTTAAAAGTTTGTTGCACTTTCTATTTAATTTTTTTTTCCTACGTTAAAAAACTATATTATAATTATTAGATAATTTTTTTATTTTTTTTATTTTAATTGGCGTGACTTTAAACCAAAATGTTTTTTTTTAAATGATTTTATTTATTTTTTTTAAAAGTTTGATAAAATGTATAACAACGTTTTATAATATAACTAAATTTAATAAAAGTTTTAAAACATTAAAAACAAACTTTCAAAAAATAAAAAATAAATGAAAAAACAAATCTATTATTTTATCTTAATCTTAATATTTAATCTTTTTTTATATTATTTTTAAGTATATTAATTTATTTTTAATTTTATTATTTATAGACAAAAACTTCAAAATTGATTTCTAAATAAAACAAATGTATATTTTTTATTATATAGTTTATCTAAAATATTTAGCTTATTCAATAATTTTTATCAATATAAATAATTTAAAAAAATGATACAAAATATTTTTTATAAAATAGATACTCACAAGTCAAAAATTATAAATTAACCTTAACCTTAAATTTTTAAAAGTATTTTTGAATTTAAATGAATAGAAAATAATTAAAAGTGAAATCGTTGAAAAGCCAGTATTTTTTGTTTGAATCATTTCAGTTTAAATTTTGTTTTAGGCAGTTAAACATTTGATAAAATTTCATAATAATTTTTTTAAATTTAAAAATGTTTTTTAAAACTTTAATTTTAATAATATTTATTTTTTTGCAATTTATAAATAGTTCTAATGCTTTTTTAAATAAACAAAGATATTTTGATGTTTCTTTAAATAAATATCGTACTGAATTACCTAGTTTACATGAAATGACTAAATCAATTATACATTATCGTGTTCCAATAACTATTTTAATACCAAAGGTGACATTTCGTTATAATGATGAAATTAATAAATATATTGAACCTCAATCAGTGTCAAGCCAATATCTTGATTCTAGAATTCAAGGTAAATATTACAAATTTTACTTAGAAATTAATAAATTTTTTAGTAATAATAATTAATATAAAATTATTAATTTATTTTAATTTTATTCATAAAAAAAAAAAATTTAAATATATTTTTTAAAATAATTAAGAATTTAAATCTATTAAAATTTAACATATAATTTTAATTACAAAAATAATAATTTCTATAATTTGAATAAAAATTATATTAAAAATATTTAATTTAATAAAAAAATTCTTAAATTTATTTTTATGTTAAATAAAGCAACAAGTTTAGAAAATCAGCATATACCTGTGGAATCATTTAAAAAAAAATTAAATTTGAATGTATCATCAATAACAAAATCTCAAAATTTTATTGAAAAATTTTCAACTATATTTAATTTGGCAAAAAATCAAAATGATCTAAATGAAACATTGTTCATAAATAAAACTACTAATGATGAATTAAATATACCTAATTTTATTATAAATGATTTCAAAGAATTAAATGTTTCTAATACTTTTCAAAACACAACATCTTCAACAAGTGATATTATTCAAATGAATGAAAATTTTAAAAATATGAAATATAAATAATTTTAATCAATAATTGCTAAGCCAAACAATTAACAAAAAAAATTGATAAATAATAAAAAAAAGTTTAAAATATAAAGTTTGTATTTAATACAATTTAAATAAATTGACATTTTTGATATACATTTTTTCATTTTAATTAAAAATATTTTATTTTTTTTTTAATAATTTAAATAATCTAATTTTTAAAATGTTTTTTTATTAGTTTATTTTTATTTATATTTGTACTCATTTTTGTGAATTTTCTTGTAAATTGTGTACTGTGTAAAAATAATTATAATATTTTAATGCAAATTACATTAATATAATATTCAGGTTTAATTATTTTTTTATAATATTTTTGTTTGTGCATAAACGAAATATATGTACAATAAAAAAAATTACATTAATATTTGTTTAATCTATTTTGAATATATTTTAATCAATAAATTTAATTATATAATTTATTTTAAAAATCATTTAAACAAATTTTTTGTATTTTTGTTAAATCGAATAATTGTAACTCAAATAATTATATATAATTTTAACAAATTTTCATATAACTATTAGGATTCATTCCATACTTCTTTAGGTAAATTAAATTTAGAATTAAGCGATTCCATTCCAATTACGTTTCCTCGTAAAGAATTAGATGAATTAAAACTATTTATGGCTAAAATACAAGCTAATATACTAGTAAAGGTTATAAACACTAAAGAAGTAAATAGAAATCCTGCCAAAATTAAAAAAAAAGTTTGGTTTTGTTTATCTTTTAAATTTAATGCATAAGTAGCTAGAACAAAAAACACAAAAAATCCAATTGATAAACTTAAAAATATACCAAACATGGATGCACAAAAACACGATTTTGAATTTCTTTCCATATTTTAATATTTGTATATATACTTAAAAATTTATTTAATTTTTTTTTATCATTTTTATTAAATTTATGGTTAATTAAAATCATTTTTTATCTTATTTTAATTTTTGTTATTTTTTTTTTTATTAAAAGATACAAAATTTTTTAAAAAAATTTTACTTATATTTTAAATTATCATAAAAAATTTTATTTTATTTTGAAAGATATTTTTTTGTTTTTCACATTTACTGTTTAAATATTTTTTAATCATTTTTAAAATTTCAATTTTTAATTGTTTTTTTATATATATATTAATTAATTTAAAAATAATAAAAACTATATATTTTAATTTTTAAAATTTTTAAAGATGCACAAAAGTTTTTATTTGTAACTATTATTTCAACAAAATAATTTTTTTTTAGATGTTTTATTTTTTTACAAATGAAAATATTAATAAAATTTATTTCACATTTAACACAAAAAAAATAATATTATTTAATCTAAAAACAAAACAATTTTTTATAGTTGATATTTAAATTAATAAAATTTTAAATATATAGAAATTTTCTTTTGAAAATATTTAATACTTATCTTTTAATCAAATATTAAAATAATCTTATATTTTTTTTTTTAAATACAAATTAAAAATTTTTATTTATAAATATATGAAAAAAAAAATATCATTTAGATACAATAGATTTATATTGTATATTTTATTATAATGAAAATATTTGACATTAATTTTTTAATGATTTATTTTTATTCAATATAATACGTAAAATAACGATTAGTTTAAATCTAATAAAAACTTTGTTTTGCTTTTATCTAGGTTGCTATTAGAAGTTTTCTTAATTATGTTTTTTGTTTAATACATATTTTCAAAGTACATTTATTTATAATAAATATTATAATGATATAAAAAATATTCTTATATTTAAATAAAGAGTTAATTAGATAAAACATTTGTAGTTAAAGTTGATAATTAATTAATAATTATTTTAGATATTCATAATATGTTTTTAATTCACAAAAAAAAAAATTTATCTTATTTATTTATAAAAAAATTTAACTTTTTTTAATTTAAAAAAATAATATTTTTATTAAAACTATATTAAATAAATTTAATACTCTTAATTAATGTTAATAAGTTAAGTTTACATAAAAAATATAAAAAAAAAAAATTTAAACAAGAAATACTTAAATTTTAATATAATAAATTTAATTTAAAAAGAATATATTAAACTATAATTCTTACATTTTGTTTTATTAAATTATATTACAAATCGAATCTTTTTCATTAAAAGGAACATAAAATTCTTTTTCAATTAAATTTGAAAAATTATTTGTTTTAGTTGAATCATTTTGATTAATTAAAAATTTATTTAAAAATGTATACAAAATTATCCAAAATTGCATAAAAAAAAAAAATATGTTTTTAAAAGTTAATTTATAATTTTTAAACATTTTAAATAAAAATTTCAACTAGAAATTTCAACTAATTTCAACTTTTAAACTTAAACTAATAAAAATTATTAGCATTTAAACCTTTTTATTTAAAATTTTACATGTCAACTAAATCAAAAAATAATAGCAATAAAAACCATTTAAATTAGTAACAACATATGATATACTAACAATTTTTAATTGTTTATTTAAAAAATTTATTTAATCAATCAGGTTAAAAAAATTGTTATAATTTATTGTCAAACATTAAATCAATAATTCGAAATACTTTTTTTTTTTTTATAAATTATAATCACATTCAATGTTGTTTAGGATTAAAAATTATTTATATAATATGAAAAATTTCCTATTTTTTTATTTTATTATCTAATTTCGCAATAAAGATAATATTTAATTTTACAAAAATGAAGTGGTTTTCAATCTTAAAATGAAGTGGTCTTTAATTAAAATAATTAATTTTCAATATTACTTTGTAAAATAAAAACTAGTTACTATTTTATTTCTTGATTATTAAATATGTATAAAAAAAAAATAATATTTGTTTTATAAAATAAAAATTTCGTTTGTGTATATCATAATTTAATTGGTTTTATAAAAAATTAAAATGTCTATCAAACATAGTATTCCATTTTGCATTGATTCATTTTGGGTAAAAAAAAAAAATTTTAAGAAAAAAATAATCACAGATAAAATTTATTTTAAAATTTAAGAATAACAACATTACATGGAATACACCAGAACCTAAATTTACAAGATGTTTTAGACAAAGTTTTCTAAATATTTTTCCATTTTTATTTGTTTGGTTTGCTTTAATAATTAGATTGATTAAAAAGAAAAATCAAAATTTAAAACCAACATTTACTTTAAAAAAGATTTTAAATATAATTGCAGCTATTATTTTATTTTTGTTGAGTTTAATTGAATTTATTTTTTTTTTGACTAATTCAAATAGCCAAGATTTTTCATATGCAAAGGTAGATATTACTTATGTTAATATTAAAATTATTTCTAATGTAAGTATATTTATTATAAATATTTATATAAATCTTTCTTAATAAATTTTTAAATTTAGTATTTATTTATGATGATATTAATTGAAAATTTGAAAGAAAATTGTTTACCATCTGATTTATCTCCTTTTATATTTATTAGTTTTATTTTTAAAAGTTTGGTATTTTTAGACATTATATCATATAATCAACAATCTTATTATAATTTTGAAATAGTCATAATTTGTATTGAAATTATATTAATATTTTTAGTTTTTTTTTTATTTAATTTTACTGAAAGACGAAATAACCAAAAAATCGTAAATAATTCCATCTATGAACAAAAGAACAAATTTTTTTTAAAAAAACTTTATACAGAAAATACTTGTTCTTATTTTAATTTAATAACATTTGAATGGTTAACTAAACTAATTTTACATTTTTATAATAATACAATTTATTTATCAGATATTGAAGAAATTGATTGCAATTTAAATTTAAACAAAAATTTTATTAATTTTGAAAAAAAAAAATCAAACCAATTATTTAAACAATTGTGGAAAACTTTAGGTAAATGTATGGCAATTAATTTTATTTTATATTTAATTATATGTAGCATACCATTTATTGCCGTTAATATTTTCGATTTCTTAATTGCACATGTTCAAAATAAATCTTCTCCAAATTGGCATGGATATTTTATGTGTATAATATTTTTTTTTGTTAATTTATTTGAAATGCTAATTTTGACTTTTTATTATAAAAGAATATCAATTATAGAAATTAATATCAGAAATATTTTAGTAAATTTAATTTATGAAAAATTATTTAAATTAACTTCTGATGAAAAAAAATATTATTCAACAGGCCAAATTTTAAATTTTATAATAGTTGATGCTCAAAATGCAAACAACTTTATATTTTTTTTTGATAATCTATGGTCTTCACCACTTATAATTGTAATTGCTTTATATTTTATATATATTAAACTTGGAAACGCTGTTTTAGCTAGTATAGTAATTGTATTTTTTTTAATTATAATTAATATTATAATAATAAAAATTTCTAAATGGTTAGAGATTAAACGAACAATATTGAAAGATAAAAGACTAAAAATTACTAATGAAGTTTTAAATGGCATCAAAGTAGTAAAATTATATGGTTGGGAATCTCCTTTCTATAAAAAAATTAAGCAAATTCGATTAGAAGAAATTAAATATTTAAGATATAATGTATGTTTAAATGCATTTACTTCTGTTTTGTATTTTGTAATACCTTTTATATTGTCTGCATTGTCATTTGCAGTATATATTTGGACTGGTCATGTTTTAACACCTCGTGATGCATTTGTTACTATTATAATATTTAACATTATAAAACAACCTTTATTACAATTTCCTTATTATTTTAATTCTTTTACTATGGCATTTATATCATTTTATAAAATAGCAAAATTTTTAAATTCAAGTGATTTAGAAAATTATGTGACTAGAAAATTGCATTCTACATTGGCAGTTAAAATTGATAAAGCAAATTTTACATGGGAAAAAATATCAAATAAAAGTTATACAAATAATATTTGTGAAAAAAATAAAATTTTTAAATTATATAATATAGAATTAAAAATAAAAAAAGGCGATTTTATAGCAATTGTAGGTAAATCAGGATCTGGAAAAAGTTCAATTTTAAGTGCTATATTAGGTGAAATGTATTTAGAAAAAAATAATCTTGAAAATTATCCATTAATAAATATTAGTTCTGAATTAAAAATTTCTTATACATCACAACAAGCTTGGATACAAAAAAAAACAATAAGAGATAATATTATTTTTGATGAACCATATGATGAAAAAAAATATATAAATGTAATTAATTCTTGTGCTTTAATTGAAGACTTAAATAATTTACCTAATAAAGATTTTAGTGTAATAGGTGAAGAAGGTATTGAATTAAGTGAAGAACAAAAAAAAAAAATTAATTTGGCTAGAGCTATTTATAATAATGCAGATTTATTTTTATTTGATGATCCGTTAAACATAGTTAATACCTATGTAGCACAACATTTATTTGAAAAAATTTTCAGCAGCAAAAATGGAATTTTAAAAAATAAAACAAGAATAATAACTACAAATCAATTACCCATTCTAAAATATGTAAATCAAATAATTGTTTTAGATAAAGGTAAAATTGTTTTTAATGGTAATTATGAAGATTTACTTAAATTAGGAAAAAATATGGCAAATTTAGAAAAATTTGGACTTTTATTTAAAGAACCAATAATTGAGAAAATAAATAATATTAATGAAAAAATATTTGATACTAATTTTCAAAATTTGGATAATTTTATGGAAAAAAATTTTAATAAAGAAAAAAAATTAAAAACAAATTATAAAAAATATTTATTAAAATATTTGAAGAATATGAATTTAAATTTATTTATTTTTTTATTATTTTTAATGATTATACAACAAATATTTGGATGTTATAATGATATATGGTTAGCTGATTGGACTTTAAAAAATGAAAATAAAGATAATTTAAATGTAAAATTAAATAAACAAGGATTACATAAGTATTTTTATTTTGGATTAGGACAATGTAAGACTTAACTGAATAAAAAAATTCAAGTTATTATTAAAAAAATTTAAAGAAATAATTTTTATTTTTTTTTATTTTTTAGGTTTATTTATAAATTTTGGAAGCATTTTTTTTATTATATGTACGTTATGTGCGGCAATCAAATTTCATAATACAATATTAAATCAAGTTTTGCATTTACCTATATCATTTTTTGATTGTTTTTCGTCAAATCAAATTATTAACATATTTAACAAAGATATTGAAATAATAGATAATTATTTACCTAATACTATACAAAAAATAATTTTATTTTTTTTACAACTGTTAGGTTCTTTATTTATTATTACAAAAGAAAATTATATATTTTTATTTACTTTTTTACCATTGGTAATTATATTTTATATTATTCAGGTAAATTTTATTGATCCAATAATTTAAAATTAATTTTTTTTTTATTTTTTTTTAGAAATTATTTATAAATACATCAAAAAAATTTAAAAAATTGGAATTAAAATCAAAATTACCAATATTTTTACATTTTTCTGAAACATTAAATGGACTTTACACAGTAAAAGCACTTAAAAAAATTAATAATTTTACTTTAGAATTTAATAAAAAGTTTGAATATAACAACAAATGTCTTTATTTTTTAAAAGTTATAAATTTTTGGTTTTTAATTAGGCAAGTTTATTTTTTTTTTAGTTTTAATTTATAATTTTGGTTTTCTTAATTTTTTAGAATTAAAATTATTGGAAATTTAATGATTTTATGTACTACAATCTATTCTGTTTATTATCGTGAATCGTTAAACGGAGCTAAAGGTACTACTATTTTTTTTTAATTAGTTATATTTAAAAAACATTTATATTATTTAGTGGCTCTTTTAATTACATATTCATTAATTGGTTCATTTATGCTAAATTTAATTGCATCGATGTT
This sequence comes from Pyemotes zhonghuajia, assembly GCA_025170145.1. Lineage (NCBI taxonomy): Eukaryota > Metazoa > Arthropoda > Arachnida > Trombidiformes > Pyemotidae > Pyemotes > Pyemotes zhonghuajia. The sequence continues at coordinate 8,701,681 of CM045846.1, read as the reverse complement.
TTTTGAAATTGATCAAAATATCAATTCAGTAAAAAAAATCAATAAATATTTAAAAATTAAAAAAGAAGATAATGGAAATAAAAATTATAATTTATCTGAAGATTGGCCAAAAAAAGGAAAAATTTTTTTTGAAAATTATAGTGCAAAATACAATCAAAAAGATGACGTTGTTTTAAAAAATTTAACTTTAAATATTAATTCATTAGATCATATAGCGATTTTAGGGGAAAAAAAATCTGGTAAATCTTTGATAACATTAGCTTTATTTCGATTATTAGAACAATATTCTGGAAATATATTTATTGATGATTTAAATATTTTACAACTTAGTTTACATCAATTAAGATCAAAATTATCTATAATTTCAAAAGATTTAGTTTTGTTTTCAGGCAGCATAAGATTTAATTTAGATCCATTTTTTACCTATACCGATAAACAAATTTGGAATGCTTTAGAGTCAGCTCATTTAAAATATTTTGTAAACAATTTAGACAAAGGTATTTATTTTGAAATAAGTGAAAATGGAAATAATTTAAGTATTAGTCAAAGACAATTAATTTGTTTAGCTAGAGCTTTGTTAAAAAAAAACAAAATTTTAATATTCGATGATACAGAATCTTTAAATGATCATGTTACTAATTCATTAATACATGAAATAATTCAAAAAGAATTTAAAAATTCAACTAAAATTACAATAACTAATCAAATTGATTTAATTATGGATTCAAATAAAGTCTTAGTATTAAATCAAGGTAAAAAAATAGAATATGATGAACCAGAAATTCTTTTACAAAACAAAAACTCTATGTTTTTTGAATTAATACAAAATTTAAATAAATAAAATATAATAATTTTTAAACTATTAAATTTTTTTCTTTTTTAATCATAAAATAATTAATATTTTAATTTTATAAATCAATATGTGTATTTTAAAAAACAAGCACTTATTAATAAATCTCAAACAAAACTTAAACTACACTATGTATATTTTTATGATTTTATACCTAATATTATATTTCTGATATTAAAATATAGTATTGTCTACTTCGTGAACTTTATAGATTTCATAAACCACATTTATATTATTTCATATTAATTTCACAATTCATCTGAAATTAACCATGAAAACAAATCAATAAAATAAATATTGAATAATTTTTTTCTTTTTTGAAATTAAAATTATACTTTTATTAAAAATAGTTTTATTTGTAAAATACACTAACTTAATTGTTGAAAAGTATGCACATGACATATGGGACAATCAGGGCAATATAAATACCAAAAAGTTATTAATCTAGAATAAATAAGATATTTCATAAGTCATTTAGTAATTCTTAACTTTAGTTTGTATTATTAAATTAAACTTAAATTTATCTTATTTATGCTGCAAAACAATAAAAAACAAAAATAGTACAGCTGTTTTAAATTAGAATAGTATTTGATCATAATGGATAGAGTATTGAGCAAATTGAGAAAAGATTTAACTTGTTAGTCTTAAGTAGAGATTTTACTGGACTTATTAAAGTAAACAAATAATATTTGCTGGCGTAAATATTTCTGGGCACTTTATTTGTCAATTTTATAAATCTTTATTATTGGTAAATTAACATTGGTATTTCAATGAGCAGATGACCTAACCTCTAAGAAAATCTTAAAAGTCTTGATCATGATGAATTCACTAAGTATAAAAGAGGCTAGTGAAAAGTAAAATAGAAGTAATTACTAATGGGTAATTGTGGATATACTTTCTAATTTTCTCTAAATTAAATTTTTTTGTCATATTTAATTTCCAATTTATGGGTTTTACTCAAAACTAAGTAAACGTAAGCGAGTTGTCATCTTTAAATGTCCTTTTTTTTTAAACAAAAAGTTTAAGTGATCTGTGCACAGTGATATATTACTATATTGATTTTAAATGACAGCAGTTATATCGAATATTAGTATATTCTATTAATAATTAAAAAATATTAATTTTGAAATTTATTTTTTATTTTAATTTTTTCATAATTTTTAATAAACGTAATTGGAAACGAATTCAATATATAGTATTTATCATTTTTTCTATTTTTTTTTTATTTTTTTTTTTTGCTACTTTTGTTGGTTGTTTAATTCAAGACTAATTGTGCACAGTTTATTAAACAATATTAAATATCTTAACTAATAAAATATAGTTTTTTTTTTATTTTTTGTTTTTACTTAAAGGTTTTTTAGTATAAATAAAAAGATTCTATGTTTTTACAATTAACATGCTTGGTTTCACATTCAACTTTATTAGTTCAGTTTTTTTTCTGTTCAAATTAATCGACATTAATTAATTTTAAACTTTATATAATTTTTTTATTTACAATTAAATAAATTAAATAAGTAAAAAAACACTATAGAAAAAAATTAACTCTTCAAAGTTTAAAAAATACAAAAAAAAACTTACTTATATTTTGAGGCTATGTTTGCTAAATATTTTTTTCAATGAAAATCAATTGTTTTTTTTATAATTTTAATTGCCTTATGTTTTATGTTTATAGTCGTCTCAAAAAATATTTAAAAAACTAAGACATTAAATTGATAAAAAACTAAAAATAAAGAAATTGTTTTGAATTAGATTTTTATGAGAACTCTACTAACATTTTTTATAAAATATTTTATTTAACTAAACAAAATTAAAAAACTAAGTATTTTTTAATTTTTTACCAAGTGTTAATATATATAACAAAATTATTATTTATGATATTTGGTTATTTTGGTTTTTTACTAAATTGATCTATTTAATATATATATATTTATTTATGATATATAAATACGTTGGTATAAACAAGATGATCTTTTATTAAAATTTTAGTATTTAGACAAATTTACAGTAATTAAATATATAAAATTAATTATTCAATACAAAATAATAAAAAATGAGTAAAATTTAGAAAAATTTATTAAGATTTATTGATTGGTTTACTCTGATTGGATTAATTTTTTTTTTTATAAAAATATTTATAAAAAAATTATTTTAAAAAAATAAAAAATTGTCGTAGTGGTATTTCTTAGTTACAGAAATACTCCACGAAAGAGAAAGGTTCAATTTATACTTACAGATAATTAATAATAAAACAGAATAACGGGTATCAACCCTTTTTATTTATTTAAATTACAATAGTTTTTAGAAGGGTTTTCGGACTCGTCCGTATCATTACTATCTTTCTTTTTCTCAAGTCTGGTGTTTTTATACCAACTCTTTTCTACTCTGAACATGCTTTCTATGTCCCTTAATTCATTTAGCTATTTTTGTCTCTTACTTGTCTCATGATCTATTAAACTAGTACCGATTTTATAATATCGTAAAAGTGACTAATTTATGCCCCTACTTGAATGTTCTGTCTTTACTTTTGTCTAGTTCAACCTTTGTCTAACAGAATGTTACTTTAATAACATACAAGGATTCGTTACTCTTGTACTTAAAGTTTACTGTTATAACAAGTAAAGATTAACTATTGTGAAATCGAGCGACCCTTTAGTAGTTGGTCAGGCCTTTAGTATTTGTTTTTAGTTTATATATATCTTTTTACAAAGTATGAGTAAAAGTAATAGTAAATAATAATTTTACAACAAAATTTAAAAAAAATAAGATTTTAATTTTAAACTGCAAAAAATTTAACGTAAATAATATTTAATTACAAATTAATTACAATTTTTAGTTAAATAATTTTATTTAATTTTTTTATAATTAAATCACAAATATTAAAAAATATCATTTTTTAGTATTTCATGAAGATTACACTTATTACGAGATAATGTTTGCCATCTTGATGGAGGCCATATTACATGTGTTGCTTTTGCTGTGATTAATCCGACAGGTATCTTTTATTAACAAAAAAAAATAATTTTTTTTTAAAAGTTTTTAAAAAATTAAATATTTTATTTTAATAATAAATTTTAATTTAAATAATTATTAAAAAAATTGATTTCGACTAAAAATTTTAGTTTTAATAAATTTAATTTTAAATGTTTTAAAAAATTAGAACTTACAGGACCAAAAGTATTGCTATCCATAGAATGTTTAGCATGATCACCTTCAACCCAACAATGACCTTTTGGGATATAAACTAAATTTTGCGGTTGTTTGGATGGCCTATTATATAAAAAATATAAATAATTAGATATTAAAATTAATTGTTAAAAAAACATGTTTAATTTAATGTTTAAATATATTTTAGTAATAAAAAAATACGTTACTATATAACTTAAAAAAATATATATATATATATAATTAAACTAAATTTATAATGAATGATAAAAAATTAAAAATAAAACTAGAAATTTATATTATGAATATTTTGCAGACCAAAAAATTATTGTATTGATCTATTTAAAAGTAAATATTAGATTGGTGTCTAAATAAAATAAAAAAAAATAGCATTTAATTAATTGGAATATTTATATTTTATAATAAAAAAGATTAATTATATAAGCAAAACTAATTTATTAGTTTATAAGTATTTTTTAATATTTTATTTCATACAATTATTTTTAATCATTCAAAAAAATTATTTAATAATTTAAAATACTTTTTTTTTTAAATATTAATTTTATTCATTTTAAAGCCCTATTTTTTTTGTTGAACTAAAGACTTCATCTCTAGCTCAGGCGTAAACAGCCGCAATGCAAGCCCTAACACTGTTACCAGACACATGCGTACACCATAACACTAACCCCTTACACACTATCCTCTATCCAAAGAACACGTCAAAACGGTCAGTTGTTATTTGACCCTCAGAAAACCTTCTTGTCTATCCCAAAAACCTACCAAGCTATCCTTATACTCAAAAACCTCACAACATTTTTATAATAAGTTATAAAATAAAGTAAATAAATTAGAAATAATGAGTAGATTTAAAATTTTTATAAATAAAAAAATATATAATCTTTCAAACTATTTATTATTTTATTTAAAATATTAAGAAAATCTAAAAAATTAAAAGAAATTATTATAAAAGTTTAAATATATTATTATATAATATAATGTTATATTAAATTATTGAATTTATATTATATCAAATTAATATTATATCAAATTAATATTATATCAAATTAATGTTATACATATCTCAAAATCACTAGTTATAATTAATAAATTTTTATAAAAAATATTAAAAATAATTTTTTTATAATAATTTTAATTAATATTTTATTCAATTTAAAAAATTAAAAAATATAAATAATATAAAAATTTTAGTTTATATTAATTACATTTAACTACTATATTTATATAAAACTATATATAAAAATTTATTGATAACTTGATAATTATTTTTTTATAAAATGTAGTGACCGTTGGTTTATGACTTGTGTTTTAGGTTTAGGTTTTTAAACAACTGAACCTCTTTATGTTAGATAGTTTATGACTATCTTGATTTTAAGCGCCTATAGCTCAAAAGAACTAGAGAAAGTTAGTTTTTTCTAGATCCTAAATTTAATCAGCTTTTTGTGTTTTTATCATATTTTAAAATAAAAATTTCCTAAAATAAAAATACCTTTGTCTAAATAAAGAAAATTTTTGAATACGGCATAAAATTATTAAGTAAAAAATTAATCAGTAATTTAAGATTTTTAATTTTTATTAAAAATGATTGTTGATTTTAGTTTTTTAAATCAACGATTTGCTTTATCAGTAAAAATTTTTTTTTAGAAAATTACATTTTTGATAGAATATATAAATTTTAATCAAGATTTTGTTACATTTTATATATTTAAACAAAATATTTTAAAGATATTTTTATTAAAAAATCTTTTGCATGCTTTCTTTTTTAAAATATAGTATTATTTTAAAAATACCAGGATTATATGTACAATTTTTGTCAATTTTCGACAAATTATTAGTAATAATTTAAAAAAAAAATCATTTTTTTTAAATTTTTTCAAATTAACCTTTCTCAAATAAAAAAAAAATACTAAAAAACTATATTTTATTTATTCGTATAGTGTAAAAATCAAAAATAATTAATTATTTAGTTATTAGAAATTTAAGACTATTGTTTAAAAAATACAATCGTTTATTAAATAATTTATTAATTAATTTTTTAAATGTAAAACATAAAATGTTTATAAATATTGATAGTTGTTATCCAATATTTAATGTAAAATAAAATTTTTATAGTTTTATGAAAAACTTCTTTTAATTTAAAAAAAAAAATGTATAAAATATATTTATTTAAATTGATCAAATTTTCAATTATTGCATTGAAATTTTTAATCTAAAAACTAAACTATTTTTTTAAATTTTAATATATCTAATTATTAATTTTATTACTTTATTATTCATACAGCGCCAAGTTTTTTTAAATTATCATATTTATTTTATTATTTATTTTAATCAGACATTTTTTGTATTTAAAACAAAAAAATTTACTAATTAATATAAAAAAAAAAAAAACTTTTATTTATCTGTTAAAATGCTTGAGATAATTATATAAAATACTAACTAATATAGAAAAAAAAATGCGTTCTATTATTATAAATAGTTTACATTAATTTTTCATATATTTAAATTTTGTTTTTCGTTTTAAAAATTATATAAAAACTTTGTTCTAAAACTTTTTTTTTTAAATTTAAACTAAAATTCATTGTATAAGATTACTTTTTAAATGTATCATTATTTTTATTTTTAGCAAATTTATATTTTTTTGTTTATTTTTTATATAATTAATTTTTATATAAATTTTCAATAAAAGTTTATGAAAATCACTAATTTTAAATTTAATTTATTAATAAATAAAAATTACTCAAAAAATTTAGTAAAACTTAAAAAAAAATATTATGCGCTAATTTTAACAAAAACGGTTTAAAAAGTAAAAGATAAGTTTAGTACTAAAAAAAATTAAAAAAAAATTAATTTTAAAAGTAATCAAATTTTAAATTAATTAAATATCAATTTTAAATAATTATTTCAATAGTTTAATTTAACAACAATTTATTTAACATTTAGTTGATATTTAAAAAATGCACCAAAGTTGCTGATAGTCACACCAAAAAAGCTTTGGTGTGCGAAGGGTTAATAAAGTGTAATGAGTGCAATGTTTATAAATTAGCTAATAAATAGCTAATAAATGTGTTAAGTAATTATTAACATAATTTTATCTGCAGTGAATTGTAACAAAATAACAAAACACTTACATGCAGATTGATAAAATTAAGTCAATGTATATAAATAATTTGGTCATAAATGATAATATTATAAAATAATTAAATTTTTTTAATATTATATTGTTTTGTATAATTAAAATTTAACAAAAAACTTAGTTAATTTAAAATAAAAATTGAAATATTAAAGCTTTCAAATACTTATAAATTTAATTTTTTATAATAAATAATAATCACTAAATTATTATTTAATTTTAAATAATATATAATAATTTAAAAATATTTTGTATATAAACAATCTTAGACTGAAATTTAAATTATTTTTAATACGGCAATATATTGCAATATTAACAAATTTTTAAAAAAAGTTTAAATATATTTTAATAATTTGGTTACCACAATTATAATAAAAATATTTAACAACTGGTGTGTTAAATTTTTACTAGTAAAAAATATAATTACTAAAAAACTTTAAAAGTTGCATTAATAATATTTATATTATTTGTTACAAGCATAAGATTATTTTTAAAACTAAGTTTTAAAACATTAATTGATTGATAATTTTATAATTTATAATTAAAATTAAAACATTATTATTTAATTTTTATTACTTCAAATCTAACATATTTAAAATAAAAAATAATAATCAAACAATCTAAATAATAAAAGTAAAAAAAAAAAAAATTTATAAACCAAAATTGAATAAAATATAATATTAATTTAAAAACTTGCCTTATTGTATCTCCTTCAACACCCACAATTCTTTTAATAATCATTTCATTTGCATTTCTAGGGGATCTGTTTAAATAAAATATTTTTAAATTAAAATTTGAATACAAATTAATAATTTTTTTTAAAAAAATTATAATTTAATTCATTTTTTTTTTAACATTTTAATTTTCAATATAAAACTTTTCATTATTTAAAAATTAATAAAAATAAATTTTAAAAATATATTTTAAAATTTCAATTTTTTTAGTTTATAAATTTTTAAAAACTCTATTTTATAAAAATAATTTAATTCTTAAATTTTTAATTAAATATATTTCTTAATTTTTGTCACTTGAATTATATGTCAAATTGAAGATTTTATCAATTTGACATCAAAATCAGGCGGCAAAGATAAAAAAATTATTTTAAGAAAAAATAATAATAAACACATTTTAATGCTAAATCTGTTTTTTAGAAAAATATTTTTAAGTTATTTTAACATGTTAAATATTTTAAATATGGTTTAAAATTTAAAAAAAAAAATTTTACTAAGTCATAAATTTGTTAAATAAAGTAAGATTTGCATATATAAATAAAAATAAACAATTTTATAATTAAAAAGGTATATAAAATATAAAAAAAAATAAATAATAACAGAAAAATTAAAAAAGATATACTTAAAATAAAAATAAAAACCTAATTTAAAATTATTATAGATAAAATAATATCATAAAAAAATTAAAATTAAATAAATATTTTTTATTTATACTTTTTAAACTAATTTTAACTAAATTTATTAGTTTAAAAATAAATTTTTTTTAATGACGATTAACAGTTAAAATATTTAAAACCAATGCAGACAAGCTATATAATTTTTTATTAAAGTTAATAATATATGCGTTTTAAATCAAGCGAAACATAAGCACAAATGAATACAAAGTACAAGCAAAAAAAAAAACTAAAATAAAATAAGAAAAAAAAATAAAAAATTTGAAAAAATGACATAGCCAAAAACGTTGAAAAAAAATGATAAAAATAATAATGTTCAATGATGGATACAAAAAGAGGAAAAAGACGTGGTCAACCATCAAATATAATTTTGTATAGATAATGTTTTTTGGTGCTAAGTTTAAAAGTAGTCAAATTCAATACCTTAGATAATATCTTAAAAATAAAAAAACTAAATTAAATCAAAATTTAAACTTTTAAAAACTAACATATAACTAAATCAACATGAAAATTGACTTTATTATAAAAACATATAATTTTATTCATTATAATACTCCAAATTAAAAATTTAAATTTAATTTAAATTTTTACAAAATATAATAAAAATAATTATTAATAATTTTTATTGTCTATATAAAAAAATATATTAATTTAAATAATTAAATGTTTTTTATATTTGATCAAAAATCAATTATTTAGTTACATACGTTTTTTAATATTAGTATAAGTAAATTGTTTTTTAATACTTAGTTATTTTTTTTATTATATACAACTCAAGATATAAACTGAACACTATCAACTGATTCACATAAAATTCATTTTCAAAGTTCAAACTAGAATAAAAAAAATACAAAATAAAAAAAATACAAAATAAAAAAAATACAAAATAAAAAAAATGAGAGTTTATAATATAAGTAAATGCAAGTTAAGAATAAAAAACATGGTCAAACAATCGTCAGCTATATCAACTTAAAATTTAAGTGAAAAAAAATATAAAAATGTTTTAGTTAAAAAAAAAATCAAAACTACATAATACATTTATATAAATAGCTATGAAAAAAATGAAACAAATAAAATAAAAATGTTTTTTAGACAATCAAAAAAGCAAAAACTAAATCAAATAAAAACGAATAGTTAAAAAATGAAACAAGAATAAATAAAATAAATAAAAGTGCAAATAATTTAAAAAAAAAAAAAACAAACCAATGTATAAAAATGGTGAAGTGAAGCGTGCGGAAAGATTTGGCCCAGAAGAAATTTAAAACATGTGAAATGATCAATTTAAATCATACGCAAGCATCTTGGATAAAATGATCGAGCACAAACTAAAAATAAAACTTTTATAACTTTAAAAAAAATTTTTGCATATTTCTTTTAGTTTGTATTTCAACATTTATGTCCATTCAAAAAATTTAAACATTGCAAATATGAATGCAATTGTGTGTATATTTATCATTTATATTATCAGTAATACAAATATATGTATATATATTATATATTATAAATTCTTAATCAAAATAGTTTAAAATAAAATAAATTTTTATTTATTTATTATTTATTTAATTTAAAAAGTTTATAATTTAAACTGTAAAAACATTATTTTAACTAAAATATGTTGCTTAATAATAAGAAATATTATATATAATAAATTTTAAAATAATGATTATATTATTATTTTAATTAATTGCGTTTTATTCTTTTTTATTTATTTCAATTTTAATTTAAAACATTAAGATTATAAAAAACAACAACATTGAACATCAAAAAATTAAGATATTTTGTATTTCACAGCTTTTTTTGTGTGTTAAATAAATTAAAGTTTAAAAAAAAAAAAATAAATTTAATTCATTATAAAATATTAACTTTGATCATTTTAAAAATATAAATTTAACCACTCATTTATTAAATAAAATTTTAACCTAAATTTTCTTTAATCTTATTATTTTTTTTAATTTAAACAAACAAAATTAAATCATTAATAAATCATTAAAAATAATTTTGACATTTCAACTTTAAAATAAAAAAATTTAGTAGCATAATATGATACAATTTATTATTAGTCAAAACAGTATCATAAAAGTTAAAAAGTAATATATGTTATTTAATGTGCAAACAATTGATTTAAAAAACAATAAAAAAATAAAATTGGTTTTTATTTATTTTAAAATATGTACAAATGTTAATTATATCAAATTATCAAAAGTTTTGAAAATTTACAAAAATTGTAACAATAAAAAAATTACCTTTTTTTTTACTAAATATTAAAATATTTAGGTTTAAATAAACAAAATTTTTGTGTAAATTTATAATAAAAAAAAAATTAATTTTTAATCAGGTAAAATTAATATATGTATATTTTGAATAGAATTTTAAAACATAACCAAAAATAATTTTATTGAAAAACATTTAAAAACATTAAACTTAGTGACAAAAAAAATTGCCTAAAGAAAAATTATCCATGAAGAACAGTTTAAAAAATAAAATAAATGAAAAAAAAAAAAAACAAATTTAAAACTTATCTATTGAAGTATACTAAGTATCAAATGCCTAAAGTCAAAAGTATCAAGTATTTTGAATGGATTACTTATATAAAAATCTAAAAAACAAAAAATCTTTGTATTAAAGTAAGTTACATATTGAGCTCATATTTTTGGCCTAAAGGCAAAAATAGATAAAATGTTTATACTAAAAGTGTAAATTTTTGTTTTTAGCTTTTATTTTTCTAATTTTAAATTATATTATTTTGCCAGTTTGTTTCCGCTTGAGTTTTATTAACAAATTCAATTAAATTTAAATCAAATGTTATCAAAATTAAAATAGCAAAAAAAAATATTTTTAAAGATCTGTTTATAAAATTTTTATTATGGATCTAGAAGTAATTTTATTTACATGAATTTTTAGGCACTATTGAAATTTTTGCCAATAATTTTTTTTATCAATTTCGGCCTTATAAAATTAATTATTTTCTTATTTTTTTTTTTTATTTAAATATTTGTTAATGTTAAATATTTCTATTAAATTCTTTTGAATATTTACAACAAACTAAAATAAAAATAAAAAAATTGAATAAAATTTTATGAATCAATATTTTTAATCAAAATTAATATCGTTTTAAATAAATCAAATAATAAAAATTATTTAAATACAGTCTTTAAATTTATCATATTGATCAAACGATTTTTATTTAATTATCAAAATACAGCTGGAAAAATCAAAGTAAAAAAATAATAAAAAAAAAGACAAAAATTATGACAACAGTTAAAGATTAGCACCGTTTTATTTTTTATATTTTATGATTTTTCTATTGTTTGTCTGTAGTCACTTAGACTTTTTAATCAAAAGCTATCAGACCACAAACTGAATAAAATCAAGTTGGTTTATTTTGTTTGAAGATGAACTTATTAATTCACATAGTTTGTTATAAAATAAATAATAATTTTTTTTTTTGATTTGACAAATTACTAATGAATTTTAATAAGATGAAAAATGATAAATAGTATTTTAACAAATGTTCTAAATATTACATTTTTTTGAATTGTTTTTGATAAAAAATAAAATTTAAATATAATTTTGATAAAAACTTATATATTTATAACTTCAATAATTTGATCAAAAATAACAAAAAAATTTATTAAAATAAATGAGTAATAAAAAAAATATTTTTTTTTTTAATTATTCGAATTTGATTTTTTTCATTTTAATTATTGATTTAACAAATTGCAAATATTTTTTAATCTTTACTCATTAGCTAAATTGTTTTTCGTAAATTGAATTTAATCTTTGGTCAATGTTTAAAATAAATGTTGTACTAAATTGATGATTAAATCTATCGTAAATTTTACAAAATACATTTTACTAAACATCATTTTTCAAAAAGTTTACATCTGCGACAAATCTATCTTTCAAAATGAAAAAAACCTGACGACTAAATTACTTGGCGAAAAATTCAGAATGTATTTACTTATGTGTATATGAAATAAATATAAAAATTTTATATATAACAAATGTCAAATATTGATATATTATCAAAATAAAAATTAATCTTGCATTCTATGATTAGAATTAATTGTTTTTCTAGGTTTAGATATTAAAATTTTTTATCTTTTTTTTATATTTTTTATAAAAACTTTTTAATTTTTTAACAAGTTTCAAACGTTTAATTGTTATTATGAATTAAATGTTAAAAAAAAATGGTTTTTGTTCCTCAAACTTTAAAATTGGAATAATTTAATTATTTTTTTTAATTATAATATTCATATACCAATCAAATTTTAATTAATATAAAATATTTAAAATGTAAATATATTATAAATTAGTATCAATATGTTCAAAAAAAAAAAACAAACTACTGTTACCAAATTAAAAATAAAATTTAAATATTTTTTAATTAAATTTAATTTAAAATTATTTTACAAATAAATAAAAATAATATTTTATTTTAAATATATAATTATAGGTATAATTAAGATAACTTGTAATAAAGCTTTTTAGAAACTAATATAAATATTTATATATAATTTAGGTTGAAAAAAAAAGATTTTTTATTTTAATTATTAAAAATATAACAAATTATTTACCTATTATAAATGATATAGGTGAAGTCTTAAAAAAGTTTTCAAAAAAGTTTCAAAAATGAAAAATTAAGTAAAAACTATGAAATTATCAAAAAAAAATGTATACCAAAAAAAAATAAATAAAACAGTAGTTAAAATTATTTCTAGATGCTAATTAAAATATTTAAATTTCAAATCTTTTACATTGATTCAATTATTTTTTGTTTTAATACATTTTTTATGATTTTTTGAGATTTAATTTTTAATTTTGTTTTAATTATAAATTTATTTTAAAAAAAAAACACTTAAAAAAAATAATGAATTTTAATAAATTAAAATAATTTTATATTAATGTAAATTAAATAAAAATTTTATTGAATTTATTCAAATATTATTAAGTTTTTGCAGTAATCATTTTCTTCTATATATTTTATTTATGTAAATAACAGTTAATTTCATTTTACTTTGTTTTTCAAATAATCCTATTATTGATTTGATTTTAAAATAAATACAAACTGTAGAGTTAATTTTTTTATTTTGTCGCAAAAAAATCATTTAAAAGTCAGTATACTCTTATATTTAAAAGTGGATACACTTAATGTTAAATATTTATTTTTATAAAAATAAAGATAAATTTTTTTACAAATATATAAATTTACAAATTTTTGTGACCATCTTAATAAAAAGCAGTTTAAGTTTATGATGAATGCAAGAAATGAATATAAAAAAAAAACTATTGTAAAATTTAACATATTATGTTTATAAATTTTTTAATTATATAAATACAAAGTAAAAACAATATATTTTATTCAACTAAAATTACTTTAGACAATTTAATTAAATCAAAATGAATTAAAAAAATTGACGTTATTACAAGCAACAGATTGTTTTTTCAATAATTTACATACACAATAAAATTTAATAAAAATCTAAATTATATTTTAAAATTAGTAATTTAAATTTAAATTAAACTAATTTTTATTCTATTTCGTTATAAATTTAGGGGGTACTTAACTTTAATAGTAAATAAATTCAATACATGCGTGGATGGTTGATAACCGCTCTTTATTTTGATAAAGATAATTTAAGATACAATGAAAGACTGATACTTTCTTAAGACAGAAATCAAGTGAAGTAAAAAAGCAAAAGATTTGTCAAAGTATGCTATGGTAAATCATTCCTCTAACTCATGGCTTCTAGCAGTACTTTAAATAATACTTTCACTAAGTAAAGAGTTAAAGAATGAATCACTAAGAATCTCTCATGTTAGTCATTGTAATAAGCGCAAATGAGTTAGCATATTAGTCTTTGAATAAGATTCGGTAGGAAAAATTAGTGAGCAAATCTCTTGTTAAAAAATATCTTCTTTCGAATTTACTACAATCTAATGTTTTTTTTTATTTTATATATTTATTTTCCTATTAATTTGTTATATATTTTTTTTTATTTTTTAAGTAATTTTAATTGAAATATATAATTTTCAATTATAAATAACATATATTTTATATTTATACTTATAGAAAAATATTAAAGTAAAAAAATAAATTATTTGTTTAAATAATTACATAAATATCTAATTTTTTTAATAAAACAATAATAAAATAATTTTTTAAAATTAAAAAACTTGTAGCTTCTTATTAATAAATGTTTTAAGTTATTAAATAAATATATATATTTCAAAAAATTACATAAAACTAAAATTATTTAATACTTAATTAAAAAAAATTATAACAAAACATATAGCAAAATATTTATATAAAAAAAATAAATTAAAAAATAAATTTAATGCTTAAAATGCATAGGTAAAATTTTTCACTTACTTTTGATTTACAAAAAAAACAAGGTTTAATTAAAGGTAATAAAATGGAACAAAGATGAAAAAAGATAAATTGGCATTATTAATAAAAACCAAATTCTGTGAGAATTTAATTGAACAATGAAAACACCTAACAGTTAAAACAGGAATCACGATTTTTAATACAATAAAAAATTGTGAAAGTCAAAGGAAAAAAAATAATTGAGTCTAAAACAACTTGACCAGATATCTAGTTCAATAGTCCAGTTTCAATATTCACCTACTTTTTGTTATTGTAAACGCGTCTTCAATTTCAAACTTAATCTCAAAGCTAAAATTAATATGCTAAATTGCTTGATTAAATTTTCCTAAACTGTAAGTGTCAGAAATGATTCTAAACGCCTGTTTTATAAAAATGCTTTTAATGGGTGTTTTATGTTTGTAAAAAAAAATCAAAAGCAATTAATTGTAAATCAAAAGTGTTTTTCACACCGATGTAGCAATTAAACTGTCAACACTAAATTAAATTACAAAAACCTGTAAAATATATTCAAAAAGTAACTTTTGTCACAAAAAAAAAAAAATATTAAAAAAAACATATTTTAGAACATAAGTGTAGGTTAAAATATAATAAAATGAGCTAGATAATAAAAGTGAAATCAGTTAGTATTTTCTAAAAACTAAAACAGATTTTTTCTATAAATTCCAAAAATTTTAGCATTGCTTGCTAGTTTAGTTAATTTACAATTTTTATTTAATTAAAACAATCAATAAACTTCACACACCAAATATTGTCATATAATGTCATTGCTAAATTAAAATAAAAAATTAAATTAAAAAAAAAGGCAATAGAAAATATTTTTTGCAATTGATAAAAACAATTAGCAAAAAAAAAAATACCAAACATTTTTTCTTAATGAAGATTTTTTATTTAAAATTTTAAATTATTTTAAAATTAATTTTTTAATTAAAAAAAAAACATCTTTTTATAATAACAATCGAATAAGTATTTTAAATTTGATTTTTTAAAGAAGAAAATAACATTAAATAAAATATATTAAGTAAATTAAATGAGTAAATAAATTTACCTAAAACTATTCTTTTAAAAATAATTAAATTCAAAAAACATAAAAAAATATTTAAAAAAAAAAAAACTAAAAAAAAAAAATATTAAAGTACAATATATATATATATAAGTTCTATGTAAATATATTTATTATTTAAAATAAAATTATAAAATAACTTAACAGATAAAAATAAAAAACATGTATCAGAGATAGATAAAAAAAAATAACTCAATTTATTTTTTTAAATTTAAAATTTAATTAAAATACTTTTACAAAAAAAATTTTGATTTCAAATTTAATTGCTATTTAGAAAAAAAATTTTAAAAATTAAATCAAGTACAGACAATCAAAAAACAATTTTATGTAAGTTTATTAATAAAACACATGTTTAAAATGAAATATTTAAGATACTTATAACCCATTTATAACAACATTTATACATATAATTTTTTTTAAATGCTTAAAATTTTAGAAAAAAAGGAGATCAAAAAAAAAAAATAAATATAAACTTAGTTTAAAATGAAAATCTAAAATTATTCACCAAATCAAAATTAACAAATATTTTTTTTTTTTAAAATAAAATTTTTTAAGAAACGAAATTGATATAAATAAACAAATATAATTAATTACTTGAAACATTCAAAAAATTAATTTATTATGTAAATTATTGTAAATACTATTATTTACTTAAAAATACAAAGATATTTTATTTAAGTTTTGTAGCAAATCGAATTTAGACTTAGAATCCAAATGCTTCAGTCTAGATTTAGTAAAGCAAATCTGAATAATTAGTAAAATAAAATATAAATATCTAAGCTTAACTCTTAAGTCTGTGATACTTTAAATTATTTACTAAAAAGGTAAAAAACAAAATATGTTATTTAAATGAACGATTAAAAAACCAACTAACCAACTTAGATTTTTGAACAACTTTGCAAAGTGGCCAAAATATGTTGTGATTGACAAGATATTAAGTAAAATTTTTAATTAAAATTGTCAGTAAACTTTTCTAATTTTTATTATTTAAAGAGTAGTTAGCAAATAGTTAATGATTGAAAAATTAATTTTTATAAAAAAAGAATTTTTTTAAAACAAACACAATATATTATTTTCAATCTTTGTCATTAAATATATAATATAAAGTACACTAGTAATACAATTATGTACAATTAGTATATTTTAATAGAAAACTAAGTATAAGAAAATAGTAACCGAATAACAAACAGCTAGAAAAATTATCATTAGTCTAATGTTAATTATACTATGAATTGTAAAAATTAGAATATCCAATACCAATAAAAGTTTTTTGAATGGTTAATGTGTAAAAAGTTAAAAACACAAAAAAAACTTTAAAAAAATTATAGAAACAGTATAAAATTTAGGTCTAGTTTAGCACGTTTGTTAAGTTTTTAATAGTTTGTGTGTTTAGGTTGTTTTTTTTTTTAAAAACATAAGTAACATCAATTATAATTTTAAACTTTTATTTATTATATTATGATTAAAAAACTATTTTTAATAAAAACAAAATTTAAATTTGAAATATAAGCTGCTTTAAAACAACTAAAATTTTTAAATATATAAATAAAAAAAGTTTTAACATTTTAAAACTATGTAAATTAGTCATTTTCAATAATAAATACCGATTTTATCTTAATCAATATTTTTTTTTTTTTAATAAACACAAAAAAATTAAAAGAATAAATAAAAAAATATAAATATAAAATATATTAAAATAAAAATATTTTGATGTATTTATTTTTAAAATTTTAGATTTATTTATAATAAATTTTTATTAATAAAATTTTTTTGAATTATTATTTTTGTAGCTTAATATTTAATTTTAATATATAAATTGCTATAAATTATATTTTTTTTTATATTAAATAATATTTGAAAATTTGAATTTTATTTTATTTTTAATAACCCTTAAAAATAAATTAAAGAAATTAATTTTTATTTAAAAATTAATTCATATTTATAATAATAATAGTAATTTTAAAAAAAAATTAATTTTTTTTTTAATACTTAATTCAAAAACTAAAATTTAGCTTAGTATAATATATATATAAATTAAAATTTAAAAGTTTTTTAAAATTGAGTCATTGATTAAAAAATAAATTTTTTAACATAAATTAGTTTTATAATATTAAAATATTATTTCATAGATATTTATGTGAATTTAAATTTAAAAAATGAACATTTGTAATTTGTAGAAATTAGCATAAAATAAAAAATAACTTTAGGTTAAATGGTCAAATTTACTAAAATATTTTTCTTAATTAAAAAACTTTTTTTTATTTACTTTTTTATTCTTTTTAAAAAAATATTGTTTTAAGTATTTGTCTATTCTTAAGTATGTTTATAAACTATAAAAATTTAATTATTTAATTTCATATTTGATCATGTATAAATCTACAAAGTTTTAAATAAATAATCAAATATATAAGTGTCGTCTTTTATTTAATTATATATATAAAAAAAAATCTTTTAAAATATATTATTTTTAAATTAATATTAAAATAATTCGTTTTCGAAATTTTAATTAATCAAAATAAGTTGCTTAAAATTTAATAACTATTTTGCAAATATTAATTTATTTGAATATTAAATATTAAAATTATATAATTAAAAAAAATATTATTTATATGCTAAAAATATAATCTTATTTAACTATTTTTAAAAAAAAAAACTAAATAAAAATTAAATGTATATTTGTTGAAAATATGAAGTGAGGCTCTGTCCTTTGCTCCTTTCCATCAAATCATTCAATCTTGTCTCTAGTTTTTCTTGACTGGCCAGACTGCAAACTACTCTTGTATAAATTGTTATATATTTTTTTGTATAAATATAATTATAATTCTTAAATTAAAAAACACTAGAATCTTAACTCTTTCAAGAAGACTTTATTTTTACTTCTTGCAATATTATCCCGTTATTATTCCATTGGCCCTAAAAAAGGTAACCATTGAAATAATCTTTAAGCCTTAGCTTAAAAACAAGGTTGAAATATTCCAACAATATTTTAAAAATTAAAATATTTAAAGTAAATTTTTAAATTTTATACAAATATAAATTTTTTCAAATACTTGTTAGTAAATTTATCAAACTTAAATCTAAAATTTTTAAATTATAAAAATTATATTGTAATCCACAGTCACATTATTGTTTTGCTATTTGCTTTAAATTAAAAAAAATAATTCATTTATTTTAGTTTTTTAATAACTATCTACTTGAAAATTGAATTTAATTTAGTATGTTGAAGTTTTAAGTTTAATCTTTTAATGATTGTATGAACAAATAATAATTTACCATTTGTTTTAATTCTTATTAAGAAATTTATTAAAAAAAAAATTAAGTCCTTCCTTTTAAAATAATCAATAATTTTAATGTATAGTTCAAAATTTATATATTTTTTTTTTTATAGTATTTATGTTTTTATTTATTTATTTATTTATTTATTTATTTATTTATTTATTTATTTATTTATTTATTTATTTATTTATTTATTTATTTATTTATTTATTTATTTAATTATCAAAAATTATCAAAGTTAATTTTAATAAAATTTTATATATATTTATATTTTAAACTTGATTATTTTACATTGTTTAAAATAATTACAAAATAATTGATAAGTTTAAAAAAAAATAATATATATAAATATGAATACTTATTTTATATTTTATGTCATTTTAAATTTAAAAAGTTAAAATTTAAACTTTGATATCTTATAAAATCGTTTGAAAGTTTGTACAAAAATTTAAAAAAATAATTTTTATATATATTATTTAATTAATAATATAATTTATATTATATTAAAATATATATACAAATCTATTGTGATACAAAAAAAAAGGTTAATTAAATAAAATTTAAATTAATGATTATAATTATGTTTAAAATAAACAGACTAGACGGTAAGTAGTTTTCCTAAGCATTACTATACGGTTAGTTATATTATGTATTTTTGAATCCCCAAATAGTTAGTGATGACCACTTTTAAATACATTGTTTTGATAACTCTTTAAAAGAAAACTAGACAGTTTGTGCAGTAGGATAAAGTACTGTTCAGATACCATGTAAAATTTTCTAGTCTTAACAGAGTTGACATTTACAAACACATTTTACTATAACTTAAATATTTAAAAAAAAATTTCACTAGTTTTGCCTTCTTCACAGCAAATACCAATTCTATTTTATCACTTTTTTGAGTTTAAACTGCTCTTAAGTTTGTTGACTTTTGACATAGTCTTACTGAATATTACGCAATCTTTTTCATCAACTGAGGTAAAAACTTGACTTAACCTCTAAAATAACATAAACATAAAAAAATTATTCTATTTATATTCCATAATTATTTTACTTTAAAAATTGGTTTATTATTCACAGACACGTGACCTATGTAATCATAATAATAGCTAACTCTAAAAGGAAGCGCCTGAGCTTATAATCTGTTAAAGGGTTCATATATTTAATATGACGCACTAAGTAGAAATAGTTTAAATATACTATGTAGTCAAGTGTCCAAGTCACTGTTTTAAATAACACATAACAAGTGCAAGCAATTTTAGGCGCCAATATTCAAGCACTAGAGCCTCAAAACAATGACCAATGTGTTATAAGAGCATACCATCTATGAGAACGGGTTATATGTCCAAATATCTATAAATGCTCAACCGTTGTCTCAACAATAATTAACAAATGTAAAAAAAAAATATAAGTTGTAAGCAAAAAATGTATAGAACACAATTAAAATAGATAAGTTCTCAGACATGTAAATAATGATTACTCTATTTAAAAGAAAGTTTAATTTCAGTACCAAAAACTAAGAAAAAAATTGAATTGTAAATTTTTTAGATGAAACTACTAAAACAAAAAAATATTGTTTTTAATATAATTAATTTTAAAATAGTTAAAATAAAAATTATTTCAATATTTTTATTTATAAAATTTTTTAATAAATATTTATAATAAAAATACTTGCAAAATCATATTAAAATTAAAATATATTTTTATTACTCATATTACTTTGTTAATAAAAAATATAATACTAAATCAAATAAAAAAAAAAACAAGAGTCTATGAGAATGTTTCATTTAATTCTCATTGGTCATCGTTTACCGCAAATCTAGTTTTATTTTATTTAAACCAAAATTTTGCAAATTTCACACTTTTCAATGTTGTGAAGCAACACAAAAAATTAAAAAAAAAATAAAATAAATAAATAAAACATTTAACAAAATAAAAAACAAGCAAACAAATTAAGTATAAATAAATAAAAAATAAAATATAATAAAAAATTGGACAAAGGAAAAATAAAAAATCAAAACATTATCAGAATATATATATGTATAAACTAATTAAGCTACATAGTTAAAACAGCAAATCAATGCTGACAAACCAATTTTAAGCAATACAAAAAACAATTTTTTTTGTTGTTATTTTAACACTAAAATTATTAAACAATTTATAAATAAAATCAAAAATACTAATAGAAAATATGGACTTAAAATATAATTTTAATTTTACACTTATTTTTTTAAAAAATAGGTGTTCAAATAATAAAATCGTAAAATTAAAATAAAGCTATAAATGTAAAAAAATCAATGACAACAATCTGCGTTTAGAAAAAAAACAAACATTAAAAAATTTGTTGCAATAGCCAATGTTTTAAACAGATTTGCTGAGCATCAAATAAATGTAAAAATTTAACTTAAATAAAACAATAAAAATTTTAAGATAAAAAAAAAATTACTTATATTTTAAAAAATTGTTTAAAAAATTTTTTAGTTTAAGTTAATTTTTAATATTACATAGATATAATATTTATTTAAAAAAATAAAACAAATAAATAAAAATAATTTTTCAAATTTTCAATTAAAAAAATTTTGAAATTATAATTTAAATATTATATTAAATTATATTATATTAAAAAAAAAAGCATTAACAGTAATTATCTAAAAAAAATTGAATATAAAAAATATAAAATAATTTTTTAATTAAATCTATAAAATAAATTTATTATAAAATTTTGTTTATTATAATTTTTCTACAAATTAAAATTTTTAATTTTAATTTGTTTTTTTTAACTTAAATTTTTTAGAAAAATTTAATCAAATTCAAACTTATTATAAGATACCTAAAAAATTATAATTTTTAAAAAAAAAAATTTTAAATTTTATAGCATTGAAAAAGTGCAGATGAAGAAAAATATGAAAAATTTAAAATGATGAAGAAAAAATAAATAAAAAAAATTAGTAAAGCAAATAAAATATAAAAAGAAAAAAATGCTTGCACTGATTTTAAAATAAAAAAAAGAATGAATTTACAAAATTAATAAAATAAAAAATCTAACCAAAATAGTTGAAAAATGAAAGAAGCAAATTAATGGAAAATAAAAAGCAAAAATAACCGGTAAAAAAAATCAGTTTTTAAGCACATTTGATAATCATTTAGCAAAGGAAATGATGATAAGTTTGTTTTCATGACAAAAAAAAAAATTTAACTAAGACACGTGTGTAGGAAATCAACAAAAATTTTACATCAGAAATCAAGATGTAAACCGTACAAGTCACTCATCTTTCATGTGATAATCATGATAATAAAAAGAAAATTTTTGTTAAAGAATATTCAAAATAGTCTAAAAATATAAATTGTTTAAATTTTTTTATATTATTTTATTTTTTTTAAATTTTGTTTTAAATATAAAATTTAATTTAGCTAAAAATATAAATTTTTTAAATCAAAAAAATATCTGAAATAAAATATGTTATAAAAAAATTGATTAAATAACTAGTTACCAATAAAAATAAATAAAATAAAATTAAAATTATAAAAAATAAGTAACATAAAAATTTAAATTTATTTGAATTTTAAATCAAATTTAATAAATTTTTAAAAATAAAGCATTGAATGTTTAAAAATAAATTTAAATTAGTATATAAAAATAAGAATTATTATTAGTATATATCAGCATTATTTTTTTTCTTTAGTAAACAAAATCTTGCTTTTAATAAGAAAAATGTAACTTTAGAAAAAGCGGGAAAACTTTTCCAAATATGATCTGCTTCAGAAAGTACATTAAAAGGCTAAAGAAAAGCCGAGGTAAAATTGGTGCAACCGGACTAAAATAAATTGACGCAGGCGTAATATTGTTCATCTAACTAAACTAAAACAGATATTTTACAAAAGCCAGAATTTTTCCAGTGCGCTCAAACTACTGTAGCCGACAAGTCGAATGAATTTGGTCGGCTTAGATTTAAAACATTAAAAAATTTTAAAAAATAGTTTTAAGTGAATAATTTAGTGTACAAATAAACAACTTTGGATTGTATACAAGTCAAACATGGGCAAATTTAAAATATTTAAGTTACAGTGATTATATAGATTTTAGGTGAAAAATCAAAATCAAATTAATTTCTTATTTAATTTAAAAAAAAATTAATTTAATTTAAGTTTAATAAATTTTTAAAAAAGGATTACGTTTCATTAGATAAATTTATCAAAAACAAAAAAAAAATATATAAATTTATAAAATTAAATTTTTTATACATAATCAAAACGTAAATAAAAAAAAGTGATCTGATTTTTAAATTTTTCTATCATAAACTAATTTTAAAATAAAGTGGCTATTTAAAGCTATTACAAATTTAAATTTTGTTTAGTTTTTTTAATGAAAATTTTTAATAATATAATTTTTTTAATTAAATGTTTCAAAATTATTGTTTTATTGACATAAAATGATAAATAATATCTTAAAATATACTCCTAGTTATTAATTTAATAATAATTAAATTTATTAAATTTATATAAATTTATTAAGTTTATTAAGTTTATTAATTATATTAAACAAACATTTAAAAAATAATTTTAAAATTTAAATTATACATGAATCATCTTTTCAAACTTTTAAAATGTAAGTAATTTTATATAATTTATACTATGATAATCTTAATTTAAAATAATAAAAAATTATATTTATATATTTTATATATAATAAATTTTAGTTTTAATTTTTTGAATAAAAAACCACTTGTTTATTTTATAAATATTTGTTTCATTCATAAATTAAATATAATTTAAATAAAATTATCTATGCTTAATAATTATATTAATATTTAATCATTTTAATTTTCAAATTAATTAAATTTTATAGTTTATTTCGATAAAATATATAAACTTTGAAATAAGTAAAAAAATTATTTTTAATTTTTACTTACCAATTTTTTTTTATTATAAAAAGATGTTTCAATAAATTTCTAAACTATGTTAAATTTAATAATTAAAATATTTTTTTTTCAAATAAATATTTCATAAATTAAAAAAAAATAATTAAAATAATTATTTAAAATATTTTATATATTATTATAAATTTATTTTATTATGAAAAAAATAATATAAAAAATTTAATTGATGCTAAAATGTGCTAACTTTAAAAGAGTTATAAAAAAAAGATAGTTAACTCAAAATGAGTATATTAATTTAAACATGAGAAAGCATTTTGGAACTGACATTCAATACACATAGGTATGATGATCACATTTGTCAACTTAATGTATACAATGTGTAAACCTAAAAACAGCTGATTATAGTTGATATTAAATATATAAAAAAATGAGCATTAACATTAAAATTACACTAGTTTAATTTAATTTCTTTTGATTCTATTTCATAACATTTTTTTGTTTAACAAAACTATCTTCATATTTTTAATATTTATCTTAAAATATTTAAAATAAATATAAAGTTTATTTAAAAAAAAAATTAATTTATTGCAATTTATGTTAAGAAAATTATTAAAAATTAAATTTAAATACTGAAGTATAAAAATTGATAATATCTCGTTGACAACTAAAGTTAAAAAATAATATTTAAATAATTTATACAGGTATTATAATTAATTTTGAACCTAGAAAAAATAATAATTCAAATCATCAATTATAAAAAAAAAATTATTTAATTTATATTTGCACATTGTATAAATTTAATATTAAAAAAAAATAATTTTACAATATATAATAATTTCCAGTAAACAAGCAAAAAGAAACAATCAATTTTTAAATATTGAAAATTAAAGCTAATTTTATTTATTAATTTCGTTTAAAATAACTTTTGTAACTAATGCTCATTTTAATGTTGAATGCTTTTTTTTTTTATATTCATTTAACATAAATTTAATAAATTTTTTTATCTATTTTTTTAATATAAAAAAACACTAAAATTTAAAATTTAAATTAAATACTTTTAAATATTTTAAGTTAATTATTTATTAATAAGTTTAAGTAAAAATTTGAGTAAAAATTAATATAGAACTAGCAATTATTAAAACAAAAAAAAAAATGATTAATAATAATAGTGTAATAAAAAAAAAATTTAAATTTAATCTTTTGACAAAATAATAAATTTTTTTTTTAAATATTTTACAATTTATATTAAATAATTCAAACCTAATTTTATCAAAATTAAAAAAATAAAATTTAAAAATTTTTTAGTTTAAATTAAGAAACTTATATTAGAACTATAATAAATTTATCATTAATAAAAGTTATTTATATAATTTTTATTTTTTTTTTTAGTTTTCATAAATTAAAAATATTTTAAAGGCTAAGTAAACAAATTTAAAAATTTATTTAAAAATAAATTAAAAAAAATATTAATTATAATATTAATATTTAGAAAAATATTGAACATATATTTTGTTATTTATTTATTTTTTTTTTAATTAATTTTGACCGTTAATGAATTAACTTTAAATAAAAAAATAAATAAAAAAAACAAAAATTGTAAGATATTGCTATTTTTTAATTATACAGATCTTAATTAAAATTTGAATATTTTAACTATTTAATAAAAAAAAAAAAAATTTAAGATAAAAAACAATAAGTTAAAAAAATTAAGTAAAAATTGAATCCATAAAAAAGTTAAATTTTAAGCTTTATCATTAATCCCTTGATCAGACCTTTGGCATTTTATTGCAAAACGTTTTATTTGGCGCGTACAAATTTCTCACAAAATGCAGTTGTGCGGAACAAACTCATCAAACGCTCGTTGAAGATGCAAATGCCGTTCTTTTTTATTTGAAGTTGTTTTTTATTTCTTTTATTTTTTTTTTTTGTATTTATTTTAATTTTTATATTTTTTGTCTTAACTGTTTCAATGCACAATTCGTACGCTTCACTATTTCAATTGATCTTTATAAAAGCATTTTTTGATTAATCCTAATTTTTATTTTGATATTTTTATTTTTACTTTTATCAAATAATTTTGCAAATGCTAAACTTTACCTATTTTTAATTTAAATTTAATAATTAAAACAAAAACAAAACAAGTTAATTATTTTTTAAAATTAAAAATAAAAATAATTTTTTTATTTTAAAAATATATATAATAAAAGAAATTTTAAAAAAATAAAAAAAAATTATTATTTGTTAGATATACATTTTGCATATTTTTATTGGTGTCTTTTTTAAATAATTTTTATTATATCTAGTGTGAAAACAATAATTATATAAACCTTTATGCTTTATTCATTTATATTTATTTATATAGT
The DNA here is from genome assembly GCA_025170145.1 of Pyemotes zhonghuajia. Classification (NCBI taxonomy): domain Eukaryota; kingdom Metazoa; phylum Arthropoda; class Arachnida; order Trombidiformes; family Pyemotidae; genus Pyemotes; species Pyemotes zhonghuajia. Next base: position 8,675,152 of record CM045846.1, on the reverse strand, counting down.
TATTTATATAAATTTTTTTTTATATATTAATTTTTATAAATATAAAAATGAATTAAATATAAATATATTTAATAATTTAAAATCAAACTAACGGTGTCAAAATTAGTTAAAATAAAAAATTGCAATATTAATATTAGATTTTGTATATTTATATTTATTTTGACTATTTTAAAAAGTTTTAAAAAATATCAAACATTTGATAACAAATAATTGAAGTAAAAAATAAAAAAAAATTTTAATTTAAACATTTATTTAAAATTAATTAAAATTTACAAACTTTTTTTTAACTATATAAATCATTAAAATTTTGATAAAAGATCATTAATTATTAAACCAAAATTGTTTTAAGGTAACTTAAAAATGCTAAACAACTAAATTTTTTTTAAGATTATACAACCAATGACCAAATGTTCTGGCAAATCACTTGCATCTACTTTAATGATATATGATCTCTAATAAAAGGCGGTTCAAATTTAACACACAAAAAAAAACTAATTTATAGTTAATAGTTGTCAATAAAATATAAAACGACCACCCTCTGGTTGGTGACCATTCGTTCTGACACTATTGCCAATTTTTTCTGCCAACACCATTATCAACTGTAAAATATTTAATATATGGTTTATTAAGTATTGTATGACTAAAATATTCTTGATTAGATCAAAGTGTCAAATCATTTAAAATTATTTTGAATTAAAAGTTAATTTAATTTAATTAAATAATAAAAAATTTCAAAATTTATAATTTATCTTAATTAAATAAATTAACAGGTGTAATATAATTTTTTTTTAATAATAAGATAACAATATTAAATAATTAAAATAATAAAAAATTAAATTTTATTTTAATTATTGTTTTAATTTGTTATAATTTTATGATTTAATTTTAAATTATTCTAAAATTTTATAAAAATAATAATATTTTGAATAAAATAAATATTTTTTTTTTAAAATCAAATAAAGCAATCAATAAAAATTACAAAAAAAAATTAAAATATAAATATTTAAAAAAAAAAAAATATTTAATATAATAGTTGTAAATCAAAATTACATTTAATTAGGTTTTTTTCTTGTTAAACTAGGTCAGAATAAACAAAAAAGAAAATTTGTCAGCTCAAATTTATTAAATTGTAATTGAATTTAGTTAGCAATTGTAGCTTTGTAAAATTTTTTATTTGATTGCGCATATCAATGTCAATTAAATTTAACGCAAGTTAAACAATAGTCGGAACTGAAAACTGACATAACTGACAAAGACAATTTGAAATTTGAAAATTTCTAAAAAAAGTGTTTAAAATTCAAGTTTATTTTAGTTATTTTTGGTTTAATAAAACAATAGCCAATGTATTAAAAAAATGTTTCATTTTAATCAATAATTTTACCAAACTTTGATAAAGTTGAAGATTAAAATAAAAACAATATTTTTTGGGAAACTATAAACTAGTAGAGCAAATCAAAAAATGTGATAGAAAACCACTTTCATTGATCTCGAGTAAATAGAAACATTTATTGATTTTAAGAATAGGTCGTTTCTAAACATAGTCCATTTTAATCTTCTTATCAATTTGATTTTGATTTGTAGTTAAACAAAACATGCAATTTTTATCGTGTTCATATTACTGATTTTTCACCAATTTCACAAAAATACTTAATATAGGTTAATCTTAGAATATATAATCATAAAATAGTTTATTTAATTAAATCAATTAACAATTTAATCAAAAAATTAAGTTATAGACACAGATTAGTTAAACAAATATAAAGTGTATTAAACCTAATTACACTTAAATGAATTTTTTTAATTTTAGTGTAAATGCAAAATTAAAACTATAGTTCTTAATATAAAAATAATATAAAATAATAATATTTTGATTACATTGTAAAACATCAAATTTAAATTATTTTTATTTACTGTCAATATAGTTTTTATTTTATTTTCTTAACTTGTTTTTTTTCTAAGTCATTTTATTGGCTTTAAATAAAATAAATGTGAGTTGAAAGATTGATTTTTTAAAAAAAATAAAAAAAAAATAGATTTTCTAGTTGTAATGATAAAGAAATATAAACAAAAAATTTATTTAAATAAATCAATTAACATTTTTTCCAAAATAAATTTTACGTTTAAAAAATTTAAAATAAAATTTTTTCATTAAAATATCTAAAAAAAAAATAAATTTCGAAATAAAACAAAAAAAAAATTAATTAAATTTATTATTTAAATATAAAACAATGATTTAAATAAGTTAATAAAAAAAAAATATATTTTATTTTACTTAACAAATTTTATCTTATTTTGCTAATCTAATTATTTTTTAATTTTAATTTTAACTTCAAATTTAATTCAAAATAATTAATTTTAAAAAATTTTATAATTTTTATTTTTTTTTATCCACTTTTTTATAGGCTATCTGATTTAATTTTATTTTAAACCACAAATTATATTCATTTTTTTTATTAATCCATTAAATAATCTAATAAAATACTATACAAAAATATTTAAAAATTTATTTTAATTAAAAAATATTTAAAAAAAAGCATTAAAACTTTACATAAACATATTTAAAAGTGTTATAAAAATTAATTAAAAAAAAGTTTTATAAATTGTTAAAAAAAAAAAAAAAATTTTCATTAAAATAAAGTAAATGATAAAAAAGATAAAAAATGATAACATTTAATAAGTCTACTACAATGTGGTTTTTAATTTTATCAATATGTATTAATTTATTAATCTATCGTTGCAAATGTAATATTCAAGTTGACCATATTAAAACAAGCCCAGCCCCAAATTTAATCACTCATTTCACAACTATTGTAAATATGCAAAAAACGTGGCCTTATCTAAACAATTCAACACAATTTAATGCAACAGTCAAAAATAATCAAATAAATTCTAAATCAATTATTTTGAATCAAACTAATATAAACACTTCTCAAACCATGCCGGTTCTTTATTTGCAAGCCAAACGAGCTCCTCATTATTTACCAGATAAATATCGTATAGAAAACAAAAATTATGGATCAAGCGGATCAATGACTGCTTCAATGTCTGGATCATATTCTGGATTAATTTCTTCAACAATAAATCAGCTAAAAAATATTGAAACTAATTTTATACAGGGCCAAGAAAATTTAGAACTGACAAGTGCGCTTAATTTGAACGCAATTTACGAGCATATGATTGCTGACCAAAGTCCAATTCATGTGGAATTAATTCATTATCTTCATACTAGACCTGAATTGGTTAACCATAAACTTTCAGAAATAGATTATAGCTGGCCAGATCAAGAATGTCCTAATAATTGCACTTGTGCAACGTATCAATGGATTAACGTAAGTTTTTATTTTTAAAAATCTTTGTTAATATATTATAATAATTTTAAAATAGTTTTTAAAATACTAATACTCTAACATACAACAAAAATTCAATATATTCAAATATTTTTTTTTTTTAAAATAATTAAATTTTCTTAATTTAAAATATTTATAGACTAGTGAAGAAATCTTAAAAACTCTAAATTGTAGCAATTTAATGAAAACATCAGCTATACAATTTGTAAATTCTCCTCTTATTTATAATGTATTAAAAGAAACTGAAAGATTAATTTTAACCAATGGTTTATTAGAACAAATCACAGTCAACACAACGTTTACCTGTGATAAATTAACAGAACTTGATCTAAGTAGTAATCAACTAAATGAACTTGCTATACATGCTAATTCGATTCAAATGTTTACTAGTAATGAAAAAACAACTAAAGAACAAATTATCAGTACAAACAGCAACTTAGATGTAATTAAATCAAAAGAAGCTAGTTCTGTTAATCTAATGCAAAACATGAGCGGACCATCACTATCAACTAAGTTACTATCATCAAACCAACAACCTACTATAGAATTGTCTGCAATAATTACATCTTCAAACATAGCCGACGTTTCTAAAATTTCAATTAATCAAGAACATATGTTTTACTCTTGTCACAAATTACGAATTTTAGTTCTAAACTACAATCCGATTCAAAGTTTGCTTTCTAATAGTTTTAAACCATTAAAACGTTTACGAAAATTATATTTAGATCATTGTCAAATTACTCATATTGAACGAAATGCATTTTATGGCGTAAATGAGCTTCGCATGCTTAGTTTACGATTTAATCAATTGTCTAACATTCATAGCAACATGTTTCAACATATGATCAATCTCAGGGTAAGAATTTTAATTTTTTTTTAACATTAGTAGATTTTTTTGATAATGATGTCTTTTTTTTTATTAAACTGTTTAAATAATAAATGTTTTTTTTTTATTAAACTTAAAAGGTATTAGATTTAACTGGTAATTTACTAAGCTATTTGCCGGCTGGAGTATTCAATTCATTAGTTGCTTTAAGATCGCTAGATTTAAGCCAAAATCATTTGCAACATTTAAGTTATCAATGTTTTTCAGGACTAGACACATTGCAATTGTTAAATATGCAATTTAATTTATTAACACAAGTGCCCCGTTTTTCATTGCAACCTTTAAAAAAACTGAAAATTCTGCAGCTTTCTGCCAATCCTATTGTGCATATTTTAGAAGATGACTTTTCTCATCTTTTTCTTCAATTGATCATATTAAATAAGATGCCAAATTTGAAACATGTAGACAAATTCGCCTTTTGGGATTTACCTTATTTAATTGAACTTCAATTAGCTAATAATCCTAGTCTTTCTTATCTGGATGAACAGTGTATTGTAGGTGCACCGGCTTTGCGTCGATTACGAATCGTGAACAACGCAATCACTCAATTAGACAGCAAATTACTTGAAAATCTAGCTAAAATGACTTCCAATCAGAGAAGACATTTAAAATTGTATTTAGCAGGTAATCCACTACAATGTGATTGTCATTTAAAAGCCATTTACAATGTAAGTCTACCAACAAACCCACCAATTAAAATTAATTGATTAAATTTGCTTTCGACTAATCAAAGCAATTTTTTTTTTATTATATTTAAGTGCTTACGTGATGAGCTGCAATGTAAAATAGAGTTTTGCGAACCACAAAATATAACCTGCTTTCAAAGACAGAAGTTGAATGAACAAACAAATAAATCAGAAATCGTTCAAGTAAACAAGTTAGATGAACATCAACTTCCAGATGAGTGTGCACCTGAATTTGTGGCTGCAGTCACACCACTAAACCAGACTTTGATACGTCGTTTGCGAACAAAGTTAACTTTGACTTGCAAAGCTCACAGTATTCCGGCACCTAGAGTGTATTGGAGTTTACCCAACGGAGAAGTGCACAAAGACAAGTCCAATAGACACCACACTTTACTTGAAGCTGATTTACTTAATGGTTATTTGAATGACGGAGTCCACTCTCCTGAAACAATTAGCCAGTCAGAACAGCCGAGTGGAAAAGAGCAAAACAGTGTTTTGAGTTCTGGCCATGCTCTACATTTGCAGTCAATGATTAACCCTTCTCCACATGGAAGTGCAACCTTACGCATAACTCATTTGACGGCGGCTGATGCTGGACTGTACAAATGTGTGGCTGAAAACGAGTTAGGTAAAGTGATTACTCAGGTTAGACTAGTAAGTCAACAGGTGAAACTCTGGCTCACACTGGATAACGTAGGAGCCACTTTTATCACTATCCACTGGAACGTAAGCACTGTATTTAACACAATGTCAAGCAAAACATTTTCCGAAGAAAATAATCAATCAAACCCAAACGAAGCGGCCAGCCACATATCGGATGAAGAAGATCGGAGCCTGAACCTGTTGGATTACCATTTGATTTATAAACAAGACAATGGTTTAGAAGAAAACCGACCAGACAGTCTTTTAATCAATCATGAGTTATCCAGCTCAAACAAGTTTTATGCTAATTATGAAAATATTCAAATATCTCGTCATCTGCGTACTTTCACATTAGCCGGTCTAAAACCGACCACAAGATATAAATTATGTGTAGGTGTTAAAGAGCCTCGTTTTTCAATGGGAAGCAGTTCGTCTTTTGGCCACGAACATCAACCAACAGGACCTGCCCGAAATATTCGAAGCTTGATTAGTGTAGAAAGCGGTTCTTACCTGGCCATCAATTGTTTGCATGCCCAAACAATACACGCCCCATTTTATGCCAAAAATATGCTTCAGACAGGTTTGCAGCAACCGTTTGCCTTGCCTCGCCTTTTGTGCACTGTATTTAATACCGTATGGAAAGTTAGCGCTGCTGCTGTTGCTTTACTTGGTTGCTCGGCCGCATTTGGATCAGCTTACTATTGGACCCGTCAAAGAAGACGTCGATCTGCTTACGAAACCCCGAGAAAAACCCTCCTTCAAAACCAAATGCCAATCGGTGCTCAATCTCATATTCCGATGGAAAGCATCTATAGTCCTTTAATGAACACCAGACGCAATTAGTTCAAGTAAGCAATTGTATAGGCTAAACTGTAATTAACTTTTTCATTCAAAAATTGTAAATATCTTAGCAGGTTGTAATTAGGTAATAAATTTTAACTAAGTTATTAAACCAATAGCTTTTAATTAAATTAATTAGTTGTAATCTAATTTTTTGTAATAAAATTCTTTATTTAAGCAAAAGCATTCTATTCTCTCTAATAACTCAATGTTCGGGAAAACAATGTCTGTGCTCAGAAAACGATGATAACATTTATAAAATTTTAAAAGTTGCTTGTTTATTATAAAGGCTAAAAGTGAAAAGTTTCAAGTTTCATCAAAAGTAATTGAAACAATTTTGTACACTAGTTCGACATACTAAATATATGAAAAAAACTATTTCATGCAGATGATTATGGAAAAAGTAGACAAATAAAAATAGCTACAGATAAACAGACCAAAAATGCTGAACAAAAAACAAGCCACATTTTTTATATACTTTTTATATATTTAAGCTTATCTCTTTCTTTCACTGTTAACATTTATAAATGTAAAAAACACATTTGAAATTCATGCAAAACAAGCATTAACTATTTATGGACAAGGTTTGATTGATTGAAACATAAAGAAAAGGTAAAAAAAAGTTTAAGATAAAATTGCTGCAAGCAATTAAAGTAAATTAGTACGTTTCAAGTAAACTTAACAAAATATTGGCAAGCTTTTCAGCTAGTAAAATAAAAAAAAAAGTTGACCGGCGAAATGTCCAAATGAATAATAAATAAGACATCAGTGTCTATTTGGTTTTCTTCTAATTCGTTGCTTTTGTTTGCATAAAGCGTGAGAGGTAAAGTAGAAAATATTCTAATGCAATCAAGTACTTTGAATGTTTGATTGGAAGTAGATAAATTGGTTTTGCTAGTTTTTCATCACAACATTTTCTGGACATTACATCTTTTTTCTATAAACAAAGTACCAAATAGTAGTCTCAAACCAATTCTTTTCTTTTAAATATATATTTCACATGTATAAATAAAATGAATGCTTTGGTTAAACTACACATAACGCAATTTATTTAATATATGCCAAATGAATATGTCTTTAAACAAATCAACTTGAAAATCATTTAATAAGTCAAAAAATCTATTAAGATGACAAAATTTGTGAATATTAAGTTTGAAGTAGCAGTAAATTTTAGTTAATTTACGAGTTTATTAATTCACTCACCTTATTGCCACAATTTCGCCTGGTTTTAAATTATAATCAGATACTTGCCATTTATTTAAAAGTACATAATCCAAGCTAGTACTAGATTTAGAAACATTTTGTAATGTTAAATCATTAATAATTTTTAGATTGATATGTGGATTCAAAGTTGGTTGCATTGATACTCCTTCTACTCGAGCAAAACAAGCTATATGGTCAAATATAACCATCATGACTGAACCACCTAGCAGCACTTGCTTTAGTGCATATTTTATTTGAACAAATGTAGACATTTAATTTTAGCCAAACTTTAATTATATTAATTTTTTATTAAATAATTTTATTTTTTAATAAATGGATATTGGGTACAATTATTTTATTAGATATTTTAAACCAAATGATCCTTTACTTTTTAAACAAAGTTTAAAATCTAAATTGAAAAAAAATATATTAATAATTTATTTCAAAAAAAAAAAATTGATAATATAATATAAAATTTTGATACTAAATCAAAAATTTATATTTTTTTTTATGTTTATAATCACAAAGTTTTTACTTTTGATAGAAAATAATAAAACTAATTGAATTATGAAAAACCTCAATTTAATAAAAAAAAAAAAACAATATTTATTAAGAAATTTTATTGTAATTGAACCTGTTTTATATAATAAATAAAAAATCACTCTATTAAACATAATTCTAATTGTTTGTGGCTAAATTTTCAATTAATAAAAACGAAAATTTTTTATTTAAAATATGAAAAAAAAATAAATGAAAAATAAATATACAATAAAAAAAATAATGGAGAAATAAAAAAAAATATAAACAAATGATGATGTAAATAAAATATACGGACTATTGAGCAGCAATCAAGACAAATCAATTCAATGGTAAGAAAGCGTGACTTTTTGGCTAAAAGTATGCAATTATAACGGTAACATGGAGGATCAAAATAGAGATCAGTTAGATCAAGAAAAATGTCCTGATCAAATCGTTTTCAATGATTTTCTTCATGCTTAAGAACAAAGTGTGAACAAGAAATAGCAAGCACTTGAAAAACATCCACACAAATTGCACTCACGTCAAAAGTTGTTAAGTGCAAATTGGATGAGTAATTTATTATTTAAGTTAATTAAAGTAGCGATTAATCGTTAGAAATTAACTATGTTTATCACGAAAGCAGAAAAAAAATATAAACAATAAATATAAAAGTTTAATTGATGCTTATTTTCATCATTTCTCTAATTAAACGTCAGAAATTTAATTTTAAGTTAAAGAACTATTTCTTTATCTTAGAAAAAAAAAACTGTAATCATTTTTATTTAAAAATTTATTTTTTATTAATTAGTTTTATAAAATTTAATTTTACTAAATTTTAAATAAAAATTTTATTTTTTAATTTTACAAAATACCGCTAAAAATCTTTTCGATTGTAAATAGTCACATCAAAAATTTTACCTCTTAAATTTGTGCATTTTATTTTAATAATTTAATAAAAATATATGTGTAATTTTTTTAAATATAGTTTATTTTAGTAAAAAATCTTAATCAAATATCCTAAATTTAAAAATTATTATTACATTTAAATTAATATGAATTGGAAAAATTTAAAAAATTTAAATTTAAAAAAAAAATAATAAACATAAAATAATAAGATAAAATAATTAAAAAAATAATTTATTGCAAAAATTTAATATATATTAATATTTATTTATTTTAAAATTATTTAAAAAAAATAATAAGTTTTAAAATTCATCAATAAAATTTATAAAATTTAAGATCTATAAAAATTTAAAAAAAAAAAATTTTAAATTGTAAATCAAAAAAAAAATTTCTTAAAATTTAAACTCAATTATTATATGTCTTAAGCTGCAAACTCTTTTTCTACAGTAGTGTTAAACTAAAAAAAAAACTCAATTATTTTATTTTATTAAAAATTTAAATCTTATACTTTTGAACTACATTCAATCAATTTTTAAAAAAATTTAAATTTAAGGATCAAATTAAAAATCTAGTTTATTTCATAATTATTTATTTTTTTTTCTCATTGTTTATTTAATATGCTTTAGTTTGACATAAATCAGAAACGGATAAAACAATGATTGCTAAAAAAAAAGCTTAACTAAAACAAGTAAAAAATAAAAAAATTGTTAAAATATTGAAAGAAACTGGTCTTAGTGGTCTTAAATGCTAGTGAAATGACATTGAGCCAATAGCTTACTATTTGCATAAAAACAAGTAGCAAATAGTGCATAAAAAAAATGAAAACTTTTCTAAATATCATTAATAGTGCAAATGGATGAACAATATGCCTTTTCCTCAAAAGATGAGCATCATCATCAAAAGCAAACGGTTTGCATATAAATTAATATTAATTTTAAATCCCCTTATCAAATTTTTATTTTTTTTTTTACTTTTTTTGTTTTGCCGTTTGGCCACAGTTGCTGCCAATGAATCCATTGTATCAAAATGGCCTGTTTAAACACTAAACCTTTGCTGTGTAAACAAATTTCAAGTAAAAATAATACCAAGTCTAAATAAAATAAAAAAAAACCTGCGAAGTAAGAAAATGTGAGGCAAATGCAAAAAGAAAAAGTCAGAAAAATCAAGAAACAAGTAAAAATCTTAAGACGACACTAGCCACAGTTTTCTCGCGTGCATTAAAACAGCAAATGATGAAATATTAAACAAAGATTAATAGTGAGTACAGGCAGTGCAAATGAACAACTTAGCAAGAAAAAATACTAAAAAAAAATAGAAAACAAAAACAAGTATAAAGATGAAATATGAAAAATAAAATAAATAAACTAATACATGTCCATGAAAAAAATTTAATACAAAATTTTAAATTTCTAAATTTTAATCAAAACAAGCTAAAAACATTTTAAAAAACGACCTCTTACACTCAATAAAAACTCAAAATCTAATAGCATCAGTAAACAGCATGTACTAGACACTGACAACTAATACAAATTTGTTAATACAAAGAATTTTTTAACTAAAATTTTAAAAGATGCATAATTTGTCCAAGTTTAAAAAATACAAAAGGTGGCAGCAGATGCTAGGTAATAAATTTATTAACCTGTTTAAATATAATTTATTTTAACTAAGTACAAATAAAAAAAATTAAATTAATAAATTTTTTACCATTTTACTAATAAAAAAAAAACTAAAAAATATAACTGAAAAATTAAGAAAAACATTTTTAAACATTTTTAGTCACATAAGACCGGAAGTAGATAAATAAAATTCTTTTAAAACTAGCTTATTTGTTTGATTTTTTCATTCCCATGTCTATGACACAAGCAAAAATTAATTGAGAATAATTATTTATTAACCAGTTTAGTCAATATAAGTGCATGTTCGTGCTTATGCATTGCGAGCTTGCAAAAGTTTTAATTAAAATGCAAAAGATTTAACCAAGAACTAGCTAAAAAAATAAAAATTTAAAGAACCAAATTTTAATAAACGACAAAAAAAATTGAATGTAGGGAACAAAATAATATAAAAAAAAAATAAAAATACTAAGCATATCAATTTCAAAACTATAATAAACCATAAATAGGCCATTTTTTATTTAATATTTTTGTTGTTGTGTATTGCTTGTTTAAAAAAAAAACAAGATAATTTTTTTTGAAATAGTTACAATTTAATTGAGTAAAAATCAGTTAACTATTTTTACTAATAAATATTAAAAAAAATTTTCAAAGATTATATTATTTATATATATTTTTTTAACTTATTAAAATTTTTAATTAGTTATAATTATTAATACATTTTTATTTATTTTAAAATTTGCTTTTGTTTTTAAATCATTAATTATTATTATTTAATAATTATTTAATTTAAAATTATAAAAAAAAATTGTTTTAAAAAATATTTTTAAAAATTAATTTACATTTTAATTGTAATAATTTAAAAAAGATGTTTAAGAATTTTTTAAAATAAACGATTATTATTAATAAAAAATTAATAAAATATTAATTTTGTTTTACGATTCTTTATATTTCATAGTATTAAAACAATTGAACTTTTATTGCAAAGTATTTTTTGTATACATATTTTTATAAATTATTTAGTCAATGATCTCAATATAATTACGTACCAGCCCCTATTTTTTTGATTACAACAAAGCACGTATTTTTTTATCAAAGATCTTGGGTTTTTTGTCTCCAAGGGTTGGTGACAACCAAAGCTAAAACTAAAAAAAAAATCAGCGCAAAAATTATATGAGAAAAAAACAGATACACCTACAAGTTTTTCATTCTAGTTTTAGTGTTAAAATTTTTACTTCAAAATTTTATTCTAAACAGGTGAATAGACCCTAAAGCAAAAACACCTAGTTTTCAAAAAAAAAAAACAGTGACGAAAACTAAACAAAACAAAATATTTTTTTTTTAAAAATAAATAACTAAAACTCAAAACGTAAGCAATTAAAATAATCGCATGAATGAAAAAAATATAAAAATTGACTTTTAAAGAAAAACAAAATAAAGAAAAATAAAAAAATATCAAATCAAGGCAAAAAATATAAAAAACTTGTGAAATAAAACTAAATAAATAAAAAAAAAAAAATAAAAAATTTTGTAACCGGAAATAAACATTGTAAAAAAATATTAATATACAAACATTTATATATTTTGTTTTCAGGTATTTATGTAAGAAAATCAAAATACTAAAAATATTTTTTTTTTAAACTTTTTTTCAATTTTATTTTGTTTAACACAAATTACAATTTACTTAACTGAAGAGTTCATTTAATATCTGTATTATTTTTAAAATCATTATTTTATATTGATTAATGGCCAACAAAAATAAGCCGGAAAATAACTTGCATACAAAATAATAAGCAGATTCAGTAAAAACAATAAAAACTAAACAATAAGCTTAATTATAAAAAAAAAAAAAAAATTGATAATTTGTATGATGATCTAAAGAGTATGCAATTGCACGAAAATTGAAAAATGCTAACCAATAAAAAGATTTGACAAACGTTTAATCTGCATCTGTTTCAAACTAAAATAACTTGCCACAAAGGTCAAATTTTTTTTTTTAAAAAAAAATAAAAAGTTAACATAAAAACTTTGCAAAGCAATCAAAATAATGGATAAAGAAAACTAATAGCAAACTGTGATGCTAATCAATGTATAAAAACAACTATCGAAATTCAAGAAATCTTCATTTAAAAATCATTTAGACAAAATTTTGCAAAAAAAAAAAAAAAAATAAAAGTAAAATAGATTTAAATACATAGTTTAAATAAAAAAGAAACGGAAAAAATAGCAAAAAATAATAATGAACATAGGTAAAGTTAGTGCTAAGCTTAATAGAAAAATAAACAGAAATAAAAAAAAAGTTAGAATTTTTATAGGTTTTTGACAGTATTTTGCTTTGTTACCGGATGCAAAATGCGATTTCACAAGAACTGTGAATAGAAACGCGACAAAACGACAGATAATGACAGCCATTGGAGTCAAATAGCGACACAAGTGTAGTTAGCGGCCTGTTTAAACTAAATTCAAACTGCCGTTGAATCTACATCATTGTGTTTACTTGATTAACATCATTTTGCATTATACCGTGAATAATAGGAAAAATAAGATACAGACACGCCTGGTCATAAGAAATTGGTTAGAACAGCTGGTCATTGTAGCTGAGAACGACTTGAATTTTATTCCATTTAATTTTTTCATAATTTTTGTCTTATTTGCATTAATTTTTAAACTTAAATTTAAACATTTTAGTGTATAAAAATTTACTATATTTTCCTACATTAAAACAAATAAAAAAATTTTAAATAAATTTTTATAAAGTAGTATTGAATTTATTGTAAAAACAAATTAATGTAAAATTTAAAACAACTTGATTTAATCAAGTTTCAAAAGTAAAATTGTAAAATAAAATAAGAAAAAAATTAATAAAATAAAAAATTTATAATATAAACATAAGTTTAACATTAATTTATAAAAACATTAGTCGGAAATTCGTTAGAAGAGTTGAGATTATTAGAATTGTTAGACTGCGTACTTCAACACTGATTGCAATACTAAAAATATTATAAAAAACTGAAGATTTGACAAACTCAATAATCAAAATGAAATAAAAAACGGACGAATATGAAAAGTTAAAAATAGATCATTTTGAAATTGATGAACAAACAGTAATAAGCAGATGAAAAAAAAAAATTTAAAAAAGATTAAATCAATTTCAATCTGAGCTTAAGCCCATTAGTAAAACAATCAAAAACAGGCAACAGTCTAATGAAATGGCAAACAGTGACTTACAACTGAAACCAGATAAAACAAAAAATTGAAATAGTGGAAAATAGGTGGAAAACAAAAGTAAATCAGGAAATAAAATGAACAAGTGAAAATTAAAAAAAAATAATTAAATAAAAACCACATTTAAACAAACTTCCTTCAAACTAGTGTTTTGTTAGGCTTGTTTGTAAGCCAATCGTAAAAAACAAACTGACAAACAATAACATAACAAATGAACATTGAACTTTTGCACCTGATTCTATGTATTTAAATCGCTTTTTTAAAAACTTTAACACAAAGCAGTAACAATTTGAAAGAAAAATAAATGAAATAACTGATGAAAAAACAGATGTAAACCATTTGTAATTGCTCATGACTTTGAAATGAACGGATAAGAAAGTCAATGGGATCAAATGAATATCAGTTAAAACCTAAACTAAAAAGGATTAAGAAAAAAACAAACTGTTTTCGTTTCACTTTGCAAACATCAGATTTGCACAATGAAAAACATTGGCTTAAACTAGTGGCAATTCGGATAAAAAACCGTTGTCTGTTTTATATGGTATAAACAGATGCTAAATTATTGAATAAATGACAAGCAAAACAAAAGCCGCAATCACCATATTACCATCTGTGCATATGTTGATAATTTTAGTTAAGCTAGAAACAAACCTATTAAAGCCGATCTAGTTTAGTTACCGCTAACCAAATTGCAATTTTTTAAGTTAACTGCTATGATAAAAATAATTTTATTTTTAAACATAACATATTGGTTAAATATATATATATATATATAAAAAAAAAAAAAACATAATTTTTAAAGCAAACAAAAATATAAGTTAATTTAATTTTAAAATTGTTTTTAAAAAAACTGATTGATTTTAAACATTTAATTAGTATTTTAAATTTTATTTATTTTAATCATAAAAAAATATATATATAAATTAAATTTAATTGTAATTTATTAATATTTTAAATTATCAATTGAATAATAAATAGAATTTTTTTTTTTAAACATTTAGTAAAATAATTTAAAAACATTTAATTTAAATTGCAACATTGAATCAAATAAATTAAATTAATTTTATTTTAAACTTTTTTAAAAAAAATAATTTTAAAAAATAATTTAAAAAATTTATTATAACATTAATTTACAAAGAAATTGTAGTCAATTAAATAATTGATTTTAATTTTAGATAACCATTAAATTTTTTATTTAAAGCTAATAAATTTGCAACTATATTACATGTATTTGTAGTAATTTTATTAAAATAGCTAAAAATCTTTTGTATTCTACATATAAATTTCAAAAATTGAAAATTAACAAAGCCGGTAATTTAAAATTAAATTTTTTGAATTTAAAAAAAAAAAATTAATACAAATAAAGAATTTAAAATTGTAATATTTAAATTAAATTTTTTAAACTTAAAAAAAATATTATTTAACATTACTTTGAATTTGTTCACACAATTCCATAACGTAATCAAGTCACTGCACAATCAAAAAAATGAAACTGAACAAATTGAATAGAATCTAATGCAAATCAAAATAAACGGATACATAAGAAAGAGTATGAAGACATAGAAATAGTTAAAACAACAAAAACGAACAAGTTGGCGGAAGTTAAACTAAATTTTAGTAAAAAATGTTTTACTAAAAAAGTCTTTATTTGATAACCTTGCAAACACATCAATTAAATTTGTTTTGTCAGAGATTTCCGGCTTGGCAATCTTAATCAAGTAAGTTAAGCATAAATCAAAAATTTATTTTTATTAGTACTTTTTTTTATAATAAAAAAATAAATTAAATTATAAAAAAAATAAAAAGTATTTTAAATTAGTAAATTATACTAACATTTATTTTTAATATAAATTTTTATTTATTTTATTTTAAAAAAATTGCATATTTGATAATTAAAAAACATAACATACAATTTTTCTTATTAAACTAAACTGTTAAAATTAAAATTTAAAAAGCATATATTTAATTTTTTAAAATTGATTTTAATTTTTTCATTAAAATGCTTGTAAATCATTAATATTTTAAACAAATTGACAACATAAACATTGTGCATTTATATTTGTTCATCTAAAAACAATAGACTCTGAATTTGAAACAGTTTTTATGTAAAATTAAATTCTATTTTCAATGAGAACAAAAAATCGAACCTGAGTAAAATAAGGTTGAAATTTAGTTCAACCTGAGCGAACAAGCAAATTTCTTATGCAATAAGAACAGTTTAAAACATCTGGCAAGTCTAGCTGCACAGCTGGCAAAAAGATTATCAATAAATCCATAAAATAAAAGATGAAATAATAGAAACGATAGAAACAATAGAAACAATAGAAATTATAGAAATTATAGAAATTATATAAATTATATAAATAATAGAAATAATAGAAATAATAGAAATAATAGAAATAATAGAAATAATAGAAATAATAGAAATAATAGAAATAATAGAAATAATATAAATAATATAAATAATATAAATAATATAAATAATATAAATAATATAAATAATAGAAATAATAGAAATAATAGAAATAATAGAAATAATAGAAATATAAATTATATAAATTATATAAATTATATAAATTATATAAATTATATAAATTATATAAATTATATAAATTATATAAATTATATAAATTAATAGAAATTATATAAATTATATAAATTAATAGAAATAATAGAAATAATAGAAATAATAGAAATAATAGAAATAATAGAAATAATAGAAATAATAAAAATAATAGAAATAATAGAAATAAAACTATTTTCTAAAATTTTAACTTGTTTAATAAGAAATCAATATGCAAATAAAAATTGAAACAAAACAAAATTAGTAAAAAGAGTAAATTTTTTACTTGTTAAATTTGATTAATAATCGACAATAATATTATACACTCATGATACAAAAAACTATTATTAAAAAAAAAGATGAAACAAAAATAAAATTTATTTATTTACACATATGTGTAAATATTTAAAAAACTTTTAATTTAAAATAGATGTAAAATTCAGCTATAATAAAAAAAGGTGAAAATAAAATTAAATATTTTGAAAAAAATTTTAAACAAAAAAGACGACTAAGATTTTAAAACAAACAAATTTAAATTTTTAAAATCAATTGATCTTTTTTAAAAAGCAATCTAAACTATTCAATAATGACAAAAACTCAATTTACTTGACTTATGATCGTAAAACAGTTAACTTGCTATTTTTAAAAAAATCAAAATAAGAAAACGATGATCTTTTGGCTTAAATAGTTTCAGATGAAAAGTAAGTGTCGTGCGGTTTTAAATCTTGCAATCCCACATGCGACTAATAAATTCGCGCCAAATATGAAACTTCATTAAGCTGTGTGTCTATAAAGGTTTTTTGTCAAAATTAAAAAGCAATTTCACCGGTAAAGCACGCGTAACTCAGATTTAAAGAGATCAAAGTAAAGCCAGTTTTATTCACAGGTTTAAGCAAAACAAGTTTAAAATAAAATTGGTTTAAAGCCATCGATTTAAAATAAAGTTTACAAGTACATTGAATCCTTTGAGACAAGTATTGATCAAACATTGAACGTTCAAAAATGATACCAAAAATAAGAACAAGAAAAAAAATGAATGATTAACAGTGATAATCATAAAAAAAAAAAATAAATGGATAACGTGTGAACATATTGAAAACAATTTTGAATTCGGCGCCAAAGTCAGCAGACATAAAGTTCAAGTGACGAAACGTGTGATTTGAAAACGTGATCATGTGCACCAATACTCAAAAAGTGAAAATCAATGACACCGGCTTGAACAAAGCTGATAAAGAAAAAAAACTAAAGACATAAGATTGAAAAAACAAACAAAAAACTAGAAAAAATTAAGCCAAAAATAAAAGATCAAGATTTGCCAAAAACAGCTGCTGATCAAGCAATGAAGATCAATTGCGGATATAAAATCTTCTCTAATCATTAGCTTATTTAAGAGTCACAGCTGTTCTTAACTAGCAACCATAATGAACGGCATTTGATCCTAACCGATCTATTTTAAATAAGTGGTCAAACTTTTAAAGTTGGTAAACTTTAAAAATTTAATCATCTCATTTCTTTTGCAAAGTCTAATTTAAAATAAATTAGTTTGATATCTTATGTAAAAATTAATTTTAAAGAGAAAATCCAGTTAAAAACTCAATCATCACCAATTTATTCACGTTTTTTATGGTACTTTTTTTTATCATTATTAAAGTACAAGTCTTTTTTAATTTTCAATTAATTTTTTTTAAATTATCCTAAAATTTAAATAGTTATGCATCTATTATACATTATAATTAAATTGTTTATAGAAAAATAAATTGAAAAATGGTTTGTAAAAATAAAAAAATTTTATAAACTAAAATTATACAACTTATAAAATTAATAATTCTAGTGAATAATTAAATTTGATGCATTTTTATATTTTATTTATATTTTCAATTTCCAAATATAAATTTTTTTGATAAATCTTTTTAATGTTTTGTCATTAAATTTTTTTTTTGCATTATTTTAAATTACATTATTAAATTTAAATAAGAAAATTAATAATACTTTGATATTTTAAAATTATCAAATATATAACAAATTATTTTTTCGTACTTATTCTTTTAAATTTTTTTTTATCAATAAATGTTAATTTAAAAACATAAATAACAAAAAAATTTAATATTAAAAATTTGCAAAATATTTGCTTTTTGAAATAAAACATTTTTAATCAAATAATAAATATATATAGTTTAAAATAATAAACAAATTTAAAAAAAATTAAAAAATATGATTTTTTAAATATCTTACTTACAAAGTTTTAATAAATTAAATACTTGTTGATTTCACTAAAATTAATTAAAATTCATTTTCTTATAAAAATTTTATCTAATGTATGCATTGATATAAATATAAATAGTATCACTAATAATTATTATAAAGTTTATTTACATTAAAAAAAAAAATTAATTTATTTTGTATTTCTAGTTTACACTTAATAAAAACAAAAAATTTATTAGAATTTTTTTTAATTAAGATTATTTCTATAAAAAAGAGTCACGCAATAAATTTTTTTTAGAAAAATTTATCTAAAATAACTAATATAGTATTTATTATAAATTTTTGTATTTTTTAAAAAGCAATTAAAACTAAAACTTTATTGTGATTTAAACATTTAAAATAATATAATATTTTAAAATTTTAATTATAATTATAATTAAAAAATAAAATAATTATCGGCTGCAAAAATATTAACAAATTGATAAAACTTTTTTGTGTAGAAAAATTTAATACTTTTTAATAAAACACATTGTAAACAAATAAATTTCGTATGTTTAGCAAAATAAACATATTTAATAAAAAAGCGCGACAATTTAAAAGTAATTAAAATAATTAAAATATTATTTAAAGGTATACTTACTATGCTTAAATAATGTGTTTTTAATTAAAAAAATTATATATTTACAAAAAAAATGTAAAATTAATATTAATTAATATAAAATTTATTTACATTCATAAAATTATAAAATAAAAATAATTTTATTCAAATAATTTTTTTAAAAATTTTACTATATAAAAAATATGTAATTAAAATTTTTATTGAAATCAAAAAAAAAAATTATTTAATAAAAAAAAATTAACTTGTATAAATACAATTTAAAAATTCAAAAGTTTACGAATAATTTTGTTAGGTATCACTGAATCCATCTTTTCTGCAAATATGACAAGTAGATCTAAAAATTTGTCTGGAATCTATAAAAAAAAAATAAAATTATAAATTGTTTGAAAAAAATTAGACAAAAAAAATAAATAAAATATTATTAAAAAAAAATAATTAATAAAATAATTTTGTAAATGTCAAAATTTAAAATAGTTAAAGTAAAAATAAAATAAAATTAATAATAGTGAAACTAATTTAAAATTAAAACTAAGTATATGTTTGAATGACACATGAACTGAATAGTGATTAAATACTATATCAAAAAATACAGGAAACTAATTAAAAGCAGTTTTAATTTCATATCAAAGAAAATAAATAAATAAAATAAAAAATAAAAAGACATTCTGATAGTTTACACATTAAATATAAAAAATAATTATAATTATTAGCATTTTTTCATTGTTAATTTGGTTTAGATGACAAAACTATCTATTTTAGACCCCTTCAAAAAATTATTTAATCCTCCCACCATTTCTAACCAAATAATAAGTACCGAAACCGTACTCGACAAATATTACGGAAACATCCTGATGAGCAATAGTATCACAAATGACAAAACCAGTGTAAAAATGACAAAATATGCAAATTAAACTGCCATCGCAAGAAAAGCTTAAAGGTGGGTAAAAGATAAAAAAAAAATGTTGAAAAACAAAAAATAATAGTATCAAACAAAAATGTTATAAAAGACAGTTCATTTTTTAATAGCAATCGCAAGTTTCAAAATAAATGGATAAAGCAAATGTAACTTGATCTTGTTTAAAATTAGTTTATATCAACAGCCAAAACAGTTTGATTAAACAAAAAATCAGATGCAGAAACATATACAATAAAAATTATTTGAAAATAAAATTCAAATTAAAAACACTTTAAAAAAAAACATTTTTTAAAATGTAGAATAAAATATAAGGCAAACAATAACAAAAACAAGCTTTTAATATATGTTGGGAAAAAACTAAAAATTATCAATTTAATTTTGACCTCTGGCAAATGTCAACCAAAGTCATCTAATGTCATCTGACATTAGATTTTAAGTGTTTAATAAAGAGTTGCTATTTAAGGAGCTTGAAGGCAAAACGTGTTACTAGATAACAAATCTGACAAATAATTAATAGAAGACAAATGCATAATATTTCCAGCCGAAAAAAATCTGAAAATTAATAAATGGTAAAGGTATAATAAGATATTAAAAAAAATAAAATAAAACATGGACTTAATAAATAAAACATACAGATAACAATAATCAACAATTGATAAAAATAGATTTATTTATTTTTTATTGAAATCTAGAATAAGTAAAACTTATTCAGAAACATTTTTTAATTTGAATAAAAACATTGACCAGGGTATAAAAAAATTAACTAAAATTTTAGTGAATAGAAATTCAAACATTTGCATCTAAAAAATATTCCATTCTTTTTTTTTATTAATCATTAATTTAGTATGTAATTTTAGTAACATTTTCATTAACATTTGACTTGTTTTATTTCTTTTTTTTTTTGCCACAATCACATCAATTGCAACATATTCCCAATATTACAGTTTTATTTTGTCTAGCACCTTTAAGCAAAATAAAATCAACAACGGAAGTTATACTAACATTTAGAATTGAAAAAAGGCAAACTAATGCACATAAAAAATAAACAAATATAAAAGATAAATGGAAAAAATCTAAAACAGAGTGCATTGATGTCTATTTAAAAGCTATTACAAAAAATGTCATTCAATTTTATCTAACCTAAACAAGTGTTTAACAAAATCTAGTGTTCAAAGTATGCAAACAAATTTTTTATTAACTAAAAAAAAAATTGTGTAAAAAGTTAAAAAGATATTAAAAGTATTACCAATAATCTTTAATTTTAAACATGAAAATAGACTGAAAAAGAATATACTAATAAAATGTTTAAACTTATGTTTATATCATTAAAAAAAATTACATAAAACTAAATAATTGTAAGTGATAAGATAGATAAAATCTGAAAAATAAGATATATTTAAAAAACAAACCTGATAAACCTGATAATTTTTAATGATTAAAATATATACAAAAAAAAAGTGCAAAAAATTATTTATTTTATTGGAAAACAATTATTTAAGCAAAACAATATTTAACAATGTTACAAAAAAATTGTTAAAATTACTTTTTTTCTAAAAATAGGTTAAATATTAAATTAATCTTAAAAAATCAATGATTTATATAAACCTGATTTAATAAAATTCTTAAGCATTTATCGATTGATTAGTATAAATGCATTAAATAACCTTAGACAATTATATTTAATGATAAAAAATGTAAAACAAACATTTGTCCTCTAGCTTAACTAGTAAAAAATCAAAAACACATATTAATATATATATATATATTTTATAAATATATTATATAATAATATATATATATATATTTTTATATATTCTGTATGAATTACGCTTGTGGACAGGTAATATTAATTCTTATATTTAAAAAAAAAATAAACAAATTTTTTTTATTTATATTCAGCAAATGCTTTTGATTAGTTTATTATGCAGCTCAAACGTGGTAAAAAAATTATTTTAATAATTGGTTAAAAAAATAAAAGCTGAAAGTGACAAAAAGTATTTAATTAAATCGTTTAAAATTTAAAAAAAAATGATATGTTAATTTAAAAATAAAATAAATTTTTTCTTTAGTGCGTATTAATAACATAAAAATTTTTATTTTTTCTATAAAAATATATTATAATAAATAAAAAAAATAACAATATTAATTATTAATCAAATTTAAAATAATTAATTTAAAAAAAAAACTTTTAAAAAGTTCTAATAAATAGTTATCTATTTAATTTTAATAATAAAAATTCAATTCTATTGAATAAAAATTAAATATCTTTAAAAAAATAAATATGCAGAGATTATAAATAAATGATTTATTAATAAAAACTAAATATTTAAAGCAAAACAAAAATTGAAACTTTAAAAAAATTAGTTGTACTTTAAAATAAAAAATATAAATGTTCTTATTTTATTTCTAAAGAATTTATTACAAAATAAATAAGAAACAAAAAAATGATTATTAATTATATAATCTAATTTTGATCCATAAAATATTTAACTAATGATATAAATTAGAAATAAAAGTCAAAATAAACTTAAGATAATTCTAACTTGTCTATAATAAAAAATGCTTTACCGCAATATTTGTCAAAAATCAGATTTACTATTATCTTATTCAAATTAAAAAAAATAAAATAAAAACTTCTAAAATTTGTTTTTTTTTAATCTAATGCAAATACTAGTTAATGATTTGAATGTTAGCCATTATCATCAAAAAAATGGCCCAAAATAAAATTCCATGGTCACATGCCCAGAACAGCTTCTCGAATAAGCTCACGAATCTGGGCCAAAAAAAAAGTAATAATAATTAAAGATAAGAATATAGCTCTAACATAAAGTCAGATGAAAATAAAAAAATTAAATTGCAAGAAAAAATAAAGATAAAATACTTGTTAAAATAGTAAAATTGAAATTAAAAAATAAAACACTGCAGCAATTGTTGCTAATAATAGGATTCGATTGTGATTAATTATGATTTATGTCAACATAGTTACTTAAATAGGATAAACGTTAAATTTATTTAAAAAAAACATAATGCTTTATTTGAAAAAGTTGGTTTCAGATAAAAAACATAGAAATCACTGCTAAAATCATAATTGCAAAACGTATACAAAAAAAGAAATCATATTAGGTTTAGTCAAAATCTAAACAGTAAATTTAATTAAAATACGCCTATCTAATGCATTATAAAAATATGATTAAAAAACATTGGCTAAAAAAATAAACAGAAGACATTTAATTAAATCAGTTTTAATTTAGATTTGTTTTAGATTAAAAAGTTAATATTAATGTTAATAATACAACTATATAAATTTATGTACTTTTTAGTTAAATATAAATAAATAAAAATTTTATAATAATAATTTAAAAATCAATACAAGTTTTTAATTGTTATACGTACGATTTTAAAATAGTAAACAGCAATGTCAGGATGATGTCGAACAAAAACCATAAATAAAATAACAAATAAAAATGAGAATACAACCAACATTACAATATGGGAATAGTCCTTGCTTGGATAAACTGAAATTTTAAAATGATCTTTAAAAACCATAAATTAACAAAAAAAATAAAATAAATTAATTAATATTAAAAAAATAATAATAAAATAATATATATAAAGTATATTAAGTATAATATAAAATATATAAATTTAAAAATTTAAATAAATATCAAATTTATTAAAGAAAGTTACTAGTTTAAACAATTTGTAAATCTTATATTATTTAAATGAAATAAATTTTATTAACTAAAAATTTTCATTTTATCTAAAAATAAATATTCAAAAATCATTTATTTAAACAAAAAATTAACTTTTTTAATAAAATTTATAATAAATAATTATAATAAATTTATTTAAAATAATAATAAATCTAATCGATCGTATTATTAAAATTAAATCATTAACACTAAATTAATAACTACTTTTTTTAATCAAAGTATAACAAAAATTAAAATAATATAATTATATAAAATTATATTAATATTAATAATAACGTTAATTGGCAAAAGAAAAGCATATAAAAAAAAAACATTAAATATAATTTAGTTACAAGGAAAAATAATTTTATATAAAAAAATATCGTTTACTCAATAACAATGCATAATAGAAGTCTGACAATTTAATTCAACACATATAGACAGCACTTCCGTTTAAATGTATTTTTGGAATGTTAACGCAAAATATGTATTTGATTTAAAGCATATTTTTAGATAGTATATTTTTTCACTATTGTTAGTTATCAATATATAAAAACTTATAAACAAAACGAATTTTTTTTTTATAAAAAAAACTGACTAATTAAAATATAAGAAATCAGTAAAAATAAATTAAAAAAAAAATTGATACATTAAACATCTAAATATTAAGACTTAAAAAAAAAATAATACTATTTAAAATAATATAAGTTCAATAAAATAAACAACAAAAAATGAAATTAAAATAAAAACAAGTTTAATATTATCTAAAAAATTAACTTAAAATATTTTTACTTACTTATGCATAATATATATATATGAAAATAAACTGTCTTAAATATGATGAAATGTGTTCTAAAAAACAGATCTTTTACTATTATTAAAGTCATATACATCTGTTACTTTATTATATAGTTTTTTTATTCACATATAAATTGTTAGGCATCAAAATATAAACTAAATTTATGCAAAAATAAATTTTAAACTAAAAACAGTGCTTTTAATAATAAATTAAATAATTTTAAATATAAATCAATTTTAATAAACTTATTACTTTTGAATATTTAAATATAAAATAAACTAACTAAATAACATAAAATTATAAAAAAAATTAATAAGAAATTATGAAAAAAAAATATTTAAAAAAAAAACTAAACAACTGTTTCAATTTCAATAGTCAAAAATCAATCTAAAAGCATGCTAGTAAGCAATAACTAAAACAAGCCCATAAGCCACATTTGAAACAATGCATTCATAAAAGCAAAAATAAATAAACTAGTAATCAAAAGAAATCAAGCGTAAACGACGACTAAAATCAAAAAAAAAAAAATTGCTCTTTGCCACTTTCTCACCTAAAACCAATAAAAATATGAAAAAATATAAATAATAACGAAATCAATAACCCAAATGATAATATATGGTTTCCGGTGTCTGTGTGCATTTAAGATAGTGAAAAAAAGGAAATAAAAAATAAAATAAAACCAATGTAAGAAAGATGATAAAAAATATTAGAGAGAAAAAAAGTAAAAATCTATCAAAAGATTTGCTTCTTAAATGACAAATACACTAGTGTCCAATAAAAAGCAAATAAACTAGAATTTGCGACACTAGTTCCGGCAGGTCAGTTGGCGGCCCTATTCAACTAAATGGCTTTAAGTCATAAATAGCGTTAAAATAAATAATAAAACGCGGACAGTGATTTATAAATACAGATCAGGTTGATGGTTAGCAATAGCGATTTTTTAATATTCTTCTTAACTTGCACCTTTTCTTTAATTTTTTTTACGTGTTATTTTACTCGAAAAAAAAAATTTCATTTCATTTAAATTTTATATAATCATCCGAAAATCTTTCTCATCAATTGATCATCACCTTCTAAAAAATAGCCCCTTGTATTCAACGATTCATATTTTATTTATTTTTTTTTTATATTTAAGTTTTTATTTTTTAATCTGCTGACCTGCAAATCAGTCAAATGAAAATAAATAATCACGATATACAAACATTCAAAACATTTATAATTCAATGTCGATTTATTCATGTTCAAATTTATCACATAAATTTAAATTTTAAAAAAAAAAAATTTGAAAAAAATTTTAGATCTTTTATTTTTTCTTTTCCAAGATTTAATTTAAAAATACTATTTAAAAATTTATTTCAATTACAAAAAATAAGTGAATAAAATTTTTAAAATACTAAAAAGTAATCAAATGACAAATTTTTTTAAAAGTATAAATTTTAATTATAAATAATTTCATATTAAATTAAAAAATAAAAAATTAATATCTAAATATTTATCATCAATAAAAAATTTTGCTTATCTTTTTCAACTTTTATTAAAAATTAAAAAAAAAAAACAATAAAAATTAAACACTCGTTTAATTCTTAAAAATTCAATGCTTATAATTTATAAAAGATAGAAAAAAATTCCTCTTTAATAGTTTAACATGAAAAAAACTAAATCCATATATTTATAATAAAAATCCATTAACACATCAAATATATGTCTTCATTTTACGAAAAAGACAAGATAAACTTAGAAAACATTTCAACAAATGTTGAAAATTTAACAAAAAAAAATTCATGTAATAAAGCATATACCTTAATCATTAAAAATCTTAAATACATCAAGTCAATATAAGCAGTATAATATAAAATAAATTTTACTTAACAAATAAACTCTAATACAAACAAAAAAAAAGTATAAATAAAATTTAGACAAAAAAATATATATAATCATATATATATATTAAAACGTTTAAAACTTTTATATTAAATTTATATATTAAAAATAAAAATTAAGAAAACATGTTTTTCAATTAAAATAAACCTTAAATAAGAAATAAATTATTAAAAAAAAATTTCAATCTATAAACATATTTACACAATGAGCTAAAAATTTAAAAACATTAAATTTTAATATTATAAATAATCAAAAAAATTTTGAAATGTTTATTACCACCAAATAAATCACATTTTTTTTATCTAAATTTATTTTATAATAAGTATATTAATATTTTAAAGACAAAAACTTTAATATAGTATCAGATCTATAATCTGTCTTAAAAAATTACAATTAACAGTAAACTATAAAAACAATCAAAATTTATATTAATTTAATTCGAACATTAAATAATTAAAATTTAAACAAAAATATCAAATTTTAAATTTACCATAAAATATAAAATAAGATATAATATGTTTAAATATTAAAATTCAATATATTAAAATCTTATTTTTAAATAAATAATAAAAAAATAATTTGATTAAAAGAGCAGAAAAAAATTAATAAGAATATTCAAAAGCCATAAATCCAATAAAAAAAAATCATTTAAAGTTGTTAAAGAAATTTTTCTATTATCAAAATAATTGATACACTTTATGCACGCAATTTTATTGAATTTTCAAAATTCAAAAATTGAATTAATTTAAAATACATAATTTATCAGTAAAAAATTCACAACATCAAAAAAAAAAATATATAATATTAAATTTATTTTTAACTAATTTTAAAACTAGTATTTCCGAGAAAATTTAAATAAGTTTTTTTAAAGCAAATTAAAAAAAAATTATATTTTTAATAAACATAAATTTACCTGGTAATAATTTTCTATCTATAACAGATGTATAAGTAGGATAAGGAAAAAATAAACGTCCACGCTTAGTAGGATTAGGTAAAACTTGAAAAGCTGAAAAATAATTAGTCATTTTAAGATAAAATAAAATTATGTATGACAATTAATAATTTAATTAAACTACAAAAACTTACTATTTTTCCAAGTAGCTTCTAGCATATTTAATGCACCTGGCACATTTTTCCAATGTTTAAGAAAATTAAATGCATAAGCAACTGCTTCTGAATCTCCTCTATGCAAAACATGCTCAGGTGGAACCGTAAATGCTTTATGTTGGAGCAAATAAATGGGTACATGTGGGTTAAATTCAACAGCACGATATATTGCCTCAAGAGCTATGATTTCATTTTTGGCCAACGCTGATTGATTACTATTTATTACAATATTTCCTAAATTCATTGAACTGGTTACATTAGTTGAATTTGATGAAAGACTAGATGATGATTGGTGGGAGTTTGAGATTGAATTGTTTACATGAACAAGTGGATTTTGGAAATAATTAACTTCATTAAAATAATCATATGAAAGAAAACTTAATGATAAAGAAGGTTCAATTGGATTAATGTATTTTTCTGCACAATGACGAATTTTAAGTAAAGCCGACGTATAACATATAAGGGCTGATTTCGGTAAACTAATATCTAAAAAAAAAAATGTTAAAATATTATTTATTGTAAATTTAAAAAAAAAATTGTTATCGTACCATCATATTTAGATAAAATAGATTGAACTTCTGTATATGCCTCCATTTCAAGAAGAATCTCTATTATATTTTCATGACAATTAATTGAACTAATTGTACTAAATTCTTTATTAATTTCTTCAAACATTTTTAATGCTTCCTTTAATTTACCTAATTTTCTTAAACACATACCTAATCTTCTTTTAATATAAATAAGTGTCAGTAAATCTCTAGCAAATTCAATACCAAGTAATTCCATTTCATTAAAAAAACTGATTTCTTAAATAAAATAAATATTTGAAATTAAAAATTATAAAATTACTAATTAATATTAGTAATAAATATTAAAATTACCATTTTTTTTAGTAGGACGTTTATCCGCATTACTGCGTTTTTTTTCAATATGGGCATCTAATAATTTAAGTGTGTATTTATAATTTTTTTGATAATATTCGTCATTAATTTGCAATTCTTTTAAAAAATCGTTAACTTCTTTATCAATATCATGAAATTCACAACCGCTATTTAAAAAATTAGACATATTTAATGAGCTACTAGTGCTAGTCTGATTGGCGTCAATACTGAGAGATTCTTCTTTAGATTCAAGAACCTCAATAGCTATTAAAGATCTACGATAATTATTCTCCGCTGCTTTTAAGGCTAATCTTAATACTTTTTCTACTTTTAAAATAGTGTCCATTCGTTCTTCTGCAATAAGAATCAATGCAGAGGAGCAGTTGCTGTCTAATTCAAGAGCCCTACAAGCGCCTAGGAATCGTATATTTTTGTTTCTGACAAACCAGACATTTCTCATAACTAAAAGAAAAGAGATTAAAATTTGAATTAAGTGATTAAAGGGTGCTTACGATCAAAGCCAGGGGAAAAATAGTCATTAAAGCAAACAAATAAAGTTTGGTGATCCTGAGCAGACAAGTTCATGTCATAGAAAGTAAGAGCTTGTTTTTTGAGTTCTTTACTAAAACTAGTGTATTCGCTTCCTCGAAAAAGGCTGAGCGGGTTTCTGCAAACTTTGCAAACTAAGATAAAGAAATGAGAAAAAGAAAGAAAAAACTTTTTCAATGATTACCAAGTGAAGAGGTAAGAAAGTATGATTTTGGCACTGTAGGGTCTTGGCTTTTTTTTAGAACAGGATAATCGTTGCCCATTAGCCATTGAAAACGGTAAAGATAGGAGAAGAGAATGTCCAACGTGGAAGCTCCATATCTTTTGAAGTAAACCCATTCAACAATCTGTAGAGAAAGTAATCAGAAAAGAACTCGAAGAGAGCAAAACTTACAATGAAGAGAAAAGAAAGAAAGGATGCGATGCCAGTAATTGCCACATACCAATTGATAGAAATACCGGCTAATGAAACACAGAATTATGAATTAAAATGGCAATAAGAAAGAAGTACAAACCTAACATGATGAACTAGATTAGTGAAAACTTGTGCACATTTCAGATTGTATCATTTCGCAAAAGAGACCCGTTGGAGGCAAATAAGCAGGATGGAGCTTAATAGGAAGTGGTTGGACTGATGAAGATGGCGAAAAGCTAACAAGCAGCAGAACAAGAAAACAAACACGAATGACAAGGAGCAAACAAAGAAATGGCAAAAGGGTTGTGTTAAAACAAGAGATTAAAGACAGTTTGTAGTCTCAAGTTTGCTGGTAATCCGGATTAATTTAAAACGAATTAGCCGAGCCAGACTAGGATTACACGGTGTATTGTGTACATTGGCTAGTCGTGGTTGCAACGCGTGCAAATAGTTTTGTCTCTATTTGCACTCAGTTCCAACTGCAGACATCTGTGAACGTCAAGTAAAAACTCCTCAAAATTGTTAATCAAGTTTCTTTAAGACAGCTTGTTTAAAATTTCACAATTCGCCAGACAAATAGAAAGTCCTTCTTAAGCGATTTGGCAGTTTTAAGTGGTACCAACTTGGAACAGCTTTGCAATTTAGATCTTCAGCACTTTACCATTTGAACCACACACTTACATAATTAATGTGCCATGCTAGTCATTTTTAAGGATTGCTTTGCGGTTCTGAAGTTTGTCTTACACTCTTGAAAATTGCAACACAATTTTTAAGATTGTCCCAGTCTTCGAAATTGTCCTAGTCTTAAAGATTATCTTGCAAGCCTAAAAATTTTTTTGCACTCTTATAGCTTGCTTAATAATTGCGTGGTACAATCGTGTCTTCTCACTCCATTTAATCATTTGTATTGTGCCCACCAACATTCACTTTCTAATTAGCTTAACACTTTTTAATGGACTAATATGTTCCAAACAAAAGCCTCAAGCTAATTCTGCTCTAAACTGAATTACGTTCATCCAATCGAATGCCCTGCTAAAAGCTTAAATGTACAAACAAAATAAACACACATAAACCATGTTATCACAACTTGAGAAACCAATGAAAAATAGTTAAAATAGACTGTTCAAATTAAAGATGAACAACAACCCTCTGGAGAATAACAGACCTACAAAATAAGGCGAGTGCACAAGAGACAAACCAATCTGAGATATTTTTAGATTAGCTTGCAAAACATAATCTAATTGTGGTTAGCTAGTGGCTAGAATAAGGTCAGGATTTTGTACATCGTTTCATCTTATTCATCAATGCTTTTCTTGTGTAAACCTACACTACTAACGCCCACACTTTGAAACAGCAAAACAAGTGAACGATGTCCATGAAAGCCAGTCTTGTTCTGGTTTCAAAATTTGCACATTTCAAGCAAAATTATTTACGGCTAAATTTAGTTTAAATTATATTTTTTTTCCTGTTCTTCATCATCTCAACTGTTTACTGAAAACTTGATTTGCCACCAACATTGGTATCCAAATCATCATTTTCTCTTTACTCTAGTACAATGACATCGACATTATTTTGAACAAAACAGACACCAATAAACTAAAACTAGTCATTTTTTTATTGTATGTTTGCTATTTTATCAAAACATTCAACACTTGTTCATTTTTATTTAAATATAAAATTTAAAAAAAAAAACTTAACCGATTTCAACCTTGGCCTTTTTCACTTAGAAAAAATTAAAAATAAATAATCAAAAAAAATTCAAACATTTCCGTTTTAAGGTATAAAAAACCTTTGTAAAATTTAACTTTGTACTAAAAAAGCATTTTTTATGTTTTCCAAGAAAAAATTCAAGCTGTTTTTGTTGTTGCAATTAATTTTTCAATTGAACAACATAAATCAACAGTGAAATAAACTTCCTGCAAAAATTCCTGCTTTAAAATTACGTATTTCTCACATTATAAGATTTTTAACAAAAACTTCATAAATTAATTTTACAAGAATTAAAATTTTCAATAAACTAGCTATTTAATTTCTTACATTTTTTAAACTTAATCTTGGTAGTAATAAGTAAAAAAATGAAATTTTCAAATTTAAGATATTTTTTACTTTTAAATATAATTGAAATATTTTTTTATTTTAAAAGTTTGTTTTAACCTTATCTAATTTTAATTAATCAGATTAAGTTAAACAACAAAAATTTTTCCAATTTTTATTATATTTAAAAATAATTATACAAATTTTACCTATTTTAAATAATATTGAATTTATAAATTTTGAAAAATTTTAAATTTAAGTTAAGTAATTATTAAAAATGTAACGCAATGTTTAAAAAAAAATAACAAATTGATTTTAAATTAATCTTTTTTTTTTAGTTTTATTAATAATAATACAATTTGAATAATATAATTTTGTATTTAAGCAATTAAGCTTAAAGTTTGACAATAAAAATTAACAAGCTTATTTTAACTATAAAAGTATTTTTTTTAAAAGTTTTTAAAAATTTTTTAAAAAATTTAGTTTGAAAAGTACATTGAGCTTTGTTCTAAAACAAGTCTTATTTGTATTTAAAACTTTATCTTTTTTATAATCAAAACTAAAATAAACCTTTTAATATAGTTTAATATAAAAAATTAGATTTGAACAAAACTAACACATTTAAATAAAATTTGAACAAATTTACATAGTTGGTTGTCATAGAAATAAGTATTTTATATGTGAAGTTCTGTTGACTCATCATCCTCAATTTTGCATCATATGTGACATGTTAAGAAAATAAAATTTTTAACTTTTTTAAAATATATTTATATATTTTGAAAAAATTTTCTTTAAATCAACTAAAAATTTAAGTTTGATAAATCAAAACAATTAAGGTCAGCTTTTTAAATTTTCTTTTTTTGATTCCATCTGCTAATATTTTATTCTTTGTAAAACTTGCATAATATGCAATTAAATTTTAAATAAAACATTTTGCGTTTAAATTTTAAATTATTAATTTTATTATCGTTAAATCAATAAATTAATTACATCATTAACATAATTAGTAAAATATGCCAATTTTCTATGTAAACAGGTAATCATTTTTTTTTATCATATATTGTATTCTAAAAAATATACATTTAATTATTTTTTTTTTTTTGAAAGTAAGTTTAATATTTAGAACAAAATATTATTTTTTTAGTTAAAAAACTAGATATAAAAAATCATATTTGTTTAAGGTTAATTCAAATTTATTAAATCATAAATTGATAATTAACAATTTAATTAAAATTTATTATCTAAAAAAAATTTTATGTTTCATTTTTATAAATTAATGCAGGTCTATTTTTTTTTTGCATTTTTAAACACAATTTATTCATATTTTAAATTTTATCTATTTAATGGTTAATCAAGTATTTAATTTAATTAGAACTTTATTTAAAATAAAATGCAAAAAGTTTTTTTCTAAGAGCGTTATATAGATTTTATTTGCCTTTTCTACTTGTTAAAAGGTTAGATATAGGAAATAAATAAAAAAAATAATATAAATATTATGATGAAACAATTAAACAAACATAAAAATAAATAAAACATTTAAAAACATATAAAAATTGAAATTGTTTAAATATTAGTTAAAAAAATCAATTAATTTAAATCAAGTAATATTTTTTTAGCTTGATTAATTATTTTGCGAAAACCAAACTTATGAATACTATGCGTTGTAGAAATATGACTTAACAAAAAGATGAGTAAGTTTAGCACAGTTATTCGGTATTAGTTTACTCTGTGCTTAACATTTGTATGTAAAAAAAGTTGTTTTAAAGTACATTGAGCCCTAGTATTAAAAAGATATTTAGATTAATAATTTATTGATTTATTATCAAACTTTTTCATAATCTCAAAATTTACCTGCAAGAATAGCTCTAAAAACAATGGTTTTAATCTATTTCTTTAGTGATTGTAAACTTTTTATTAGTCACGTTGAACTCTTGAAAGGGATTCAATGTGTGGAGTAATTGAAGAAGGCTTTCAGCTATTTTGAACGTTAGAATTTAAACAAAAGCAAAACAAGATTAAAAAAACTCATAAGTATTTAAGGCGCAATTTGTTGAAGTTGGCTTTAAATAAGGTGAATAAAATCAAAATGATTTTTAATTTTGTACAAGCAAGGAAGTGAGCTTAGGTTTTTATTATATCTAGTTATGGTGTGCGGATGGCAACTAGTTCGATATTATTCAGCTATTTAAGTGTGAAATATGGCAATTTACAAGCTAGATGCATACATTGCAAAGGTGTGGCAGAAAATTGATAATCAAACCAATGGATTCATTACCAAAAGGAGGGCTATGCAGTTGATTTGGGCAATTGGTATTGAGTATGGGTAGTTTAACAAGTAGCAAAAAGGACCAGCAATTAAAAAAAAACGGGAGGAACAAGCAAACAAGTGGTTTATCTGAGAGATCCCCAATGGAGCAACCGTTTTTTAAGTTGTTCAAGACCAGCTATTTGAGCCGAGCTACGGAGGCTGCGCCTGTTGCTTGAGCACAGACTTATCATCAGACTTTTGCTGTTTGCACTTATAAATAGGCATTCACTTTGCTTTTATTTCTAAGTCTGTGAACTTGTGTTAGCTCACTGGTCTTCCATAATCTTCATTAATTCATCATTTAATCCATTCCTTTCACTCACTTAAGTTTGTCTAAACTCATTTTTGTTTGGATACACTGTTCTAACTTTTGGATTACTAATAAAACAAAACTCTCTCGTCTTAATGTGTAGTCTTTGCCTAGTTGACATTTTTTCTTTGATCAGCTCCATTTACATAATTTTTATTTGTCTTAATTAGTTTCACTTGTAGGCTGCAAGTTTTGCATTTTATATTAAGTTGCTTTTCTGTGTATTTTCTTAAATAATTCTCATTACTGTGTCTAGTTTCAAATCGCTGATTAAAATTATAAACAATATTAGTTATTGGAATGTCACCTGTCAATTATCCAACCATCCAGTCGCAATGGTTAAATAAGCTATTTTGCAATAATTTTATCACCATTTCTGGACAAAATATATCTGCTTTCTGTTATTCTACACTTCTTTAATTATAAAATCATCTTGTATTATATGTGAACTAGTGAGAATTTATAAAAATTTATCATTTTGTTTTATTTTGTTTTTAAAAATTTTTTCCCATAATTCTAAATAATTGATCATTTAATGGGTGAGAATCTTTGAGCTTATTTTCTTAAATATTAAAATAAAAAAAAACATCAATATTTAACCGCTGTTTTCACTTGACTTTTTTTGATAAAGTGCAAAAAAATGCTTCAAGTGTGACTTTCAAGGTAAAAATCAAAAAATTTTCAATTTTAATTACATATTTTATAATATTCAACTTATAAGCCAACATGTGTCCATATTGAGTTAAATAATTTAAAATCAATCTTTAAATTCTTTTATTGTCTTGATAAAAATCTTAAATCAAATAATTACCGTCTCATTTTATTACTCAATTGTGTCAAATTTATTGATTGATTTTGTCAAACTAGTAGTTTTTATTTAATGTTATTTTTTATGCTTAATTATTTTTTAAAAAAAGAAGCAAAAACAAATATCAGTAAAAATATTTGAATTTTTAGAATTAAAATTTTTTATTATCTTAAATGACATTTGATTGAATACTTCTTTTGTGTTTAACTGACTGTTTCAAAGTTAAAAGTTTTTTAATTTAAATTTCAGGCGTTTGTGATTTAAAAAAAAAGCAAAAATTAAAGTCTTCAAAACAATAGAATTACGCAAAAGGCGTGAAAACATTACTAAAATAAAACACGTTACAAAAACAACCAAAAAATTATTAAACATTCAAATAAATAAACATAAGACAAAAGGATAGGAAAAAAATGTTGATCCATTTAAATTAAATATACTTTGTTGGATTAAACTAAACCACTGATGAGCATCTAAAATATTTTTAATTATTTTCAAGTAAGTTCGTGACACAAGTTTGTTTACTGTTTATGAACAAGTTAATTATGCATAATAATTTTTTAATTATTATTTTTAATAATAATGATGTTAGACGTTTTTAAATTTGTCTTTTGTTTTCTTTTAAAAATGGGCAAACTTTTTAATTTTCTATTTTACATTGTATATTTTAATTTAAAAAAATGTTTTATTTGTTTTATTTTTTGGCAAAATATAATTTTTTTTTATTTTATAAAATTAAAATTTTTATGAAATATAATATTTTTTATAATATAATTTTAGATTAAAAATTATTTATTTTAACCTAAAAATGGTTTAAATAAAATATTAATAAAATTTATTTTATTTTTTTTTTATTAAATAAAAAGTTTAAATAAAAACAAAATAATTTAAATAGAAACAAAGTATCTTTTTTTTATTTAATTAAATCTATTTTTTAGTCAATTTAGTTAAAATAAATATTTTGAAAAGTGGAATTTTATTTCCTTATATCTTTTTTTGTAAACTATTAATTTTTTTTTTTTCAAAAAATGCAAATTTTGTTATTTAGCATTCTTAGTAAATATTTTTATAATATATAAAAAATTAAATTTTATTTTTTTCACACTTTATTTTACCAGTTGAGCTCTTTATTCGTGTTTTTAGATTTTTATTAAAAAATCCGTGCTAAAAATGAAATCATTTACTTGTTTTTTCAACTAAGCACAATAAACTTAAGATTGACTTAGATTATTTATTTGTTAGTTTTTAAAAAATTTTAATTAAATGTTGTTCAAAGGTTAAAAATGATAATATTTTAAAAAGTTGAACTTGAATATAAAAAGATGAAAAATTGAATATATTTTTTAATTTTTTTCACTGTATGTTTTTGATGATAAATTTTTTTTTCATCTAACTAATTAAAAAATTGTTTATAAGATGTTGAATAACTTAAAAGATAATTTAATGTATTAAAAATACTAAAACAAAATAAAGTTGCTTAAAAATATGATTTAAACTTTTACTTTATAAAAAAATAATATTAAAAATAGTTAAAAACTAAAACAAAAAAGAAAATTGAAAAAAAATTAAAACAAAACAAAGATAATAAAAAGATTAGATTACAATCTAGTCTACTTAACTTAGATATTACGAAACACGTTTTACAAAAAAGTTGACATGAAATTGTATAATCTTTAAGTGACCTAGGTTAATAATGGGCCGGGTTATGGTGGCGTATGCCAGCTGGCCACTGTCCCAAAACTAAGTTCTAACGGCTAAAATGATACAAACAATTGAGTGCTTTTGCGCACAAAACAAATGGGTCGAACCAAGCCTTAAACTGAGGAGTTAAAACTGTTTAACGGCTGGACAAATAAAAGGGCTGTTCCAGCATAGAACCAATCTGTTGGATTGACAGTGTCTGTCTGGCCGACTTAGCCCAGATACACTTGCACTCATATCCTAAAGCAACCCTTCTATGCATCATCTTATTTAATTTATTTCATTTTTTTTTATCTTTTTAAGAAGTTCATCTACTTTAGTCAATAAGTCCAGCTTTTCCTTATATAGAGTTATTATTTGCTTTTCCAATAAATCACATAGAAATAATATGTTCTAAGTTTTTTATAAAGTTTCAAATAAGTTTTATGTATATATGAAAAAATTGATTATATTGATTTCAATCAGCTTCTAATTTGTGAAAATGCTTCTTTTTTGGAGCACAATTGTGCATTTAACCTACAAATTTTGCCTTCAATATTTAATTTAGTGCTATTTTTAATTTATTTGTTCAGCCTTTCAACAAATAATATTAAATCAATTGTTTTAATTTAGCAACAATTAGTAACATGATGGGAAAATGATTAATATTTCAATAAAAACCCAATGGATTAATAAATGTAGCTTTTCAATGTAAGCATTTTTTTAACTTATTCATAAATAATTTGACTTTTATTAAAAAACCAATAATTTAAAATAAACTGGTGAATTAACTATTTAATTTGAATTTAACCAAATTATGTCACTTATACAACCTTGATATTGAATGCCATATTTTCAATAATTAGTTCAAATAAAAAAATTTAATAAATAACATTTAAATAAACAAATTAATTCAATAATAAGTGTGATTTTTAAATTTAATATACATCGATTCATTAAACAATAAACAATTTTATAAAAACAATTTTATAAAAACAATTTAATAAACTAAACTATGTTTGCAAATTCTATTAAACATAAAAAATTACTTTAGCAATTGTTTTATTTTAAAATGTATTGAGCCTGTTTATCATTAGTTTTTCAATAGTTAAATTTTTAAAAATGTAAAAATACATATTAAAAATACATATTAAAATATTATTTTAAATATAATTTTTTGCTTTTATAATTAAAAAAAAAAAACATTTTTAAATAATATAAAATTAAAAATTAAAAAATTAATAAAACTAACATGATTTTGATTATTTTTTTAAATCTATTTTATAAAATATAAATAAATGTTACAAGTTATTTAATTTAAATAAATATTTAATTAATTCAAACATAAACATTACAATAAAACAAAATATATTAAAAATAGAAATAAAAAATTTTTAATTTATTTTTTTTTTGTTGTAAAAAACCAATTTTTAATCAATCTTAATATAATAAAAATAAAATATCAATAAACTTTAATTAATACAAATTAACTAAAAAAAAAAATATTATAAAAAATTTTACAACTATTTGACACATAGATTTTAAAAATTAGCTTAAATATTTAACTTAAAATACATTTGAAAAAAATAAATTAAGTTAAGTCAATCATATTTTTGATATTTTTTGAGACAATATTATCAATTTGATATATATAATAATATTCAATATAATTTAATAATAAACTTATTTAATTAAAAAATATATATATTACACATCAATCAAATTAAAATAATAAGTTGATTTAATTTGATTAAATTTTTTATTAATTTCAATCTATTTTGCATATTTTTAAAAAATTTTTTTTTCAGTTTTTCTTTTCGTTTCAAGATTACATTGAAAAAAAATATTTTTATTTTTTCAAAATTTTTTTTGTGATTGTGTTTATTTGTATTTATTTTTTTTTTGTTAATAGTTAAATTTTTAATTTTAAATTTATGTTATAATTTTTTTATAAGAATTTAAATATTTTGACATTAAATCTAAATAATTTAATTGTTATAATTTTTTATTTATTTTTTTTATTATGCGATTATATCTATTCAAAATTAAAAAAAGTGTTAATTTTACTAATAATTTTTTTTTTTTTTTTTTACAGATCACCATTTATATAATATTGTATTATTTTATAAATTAAAATCAATAAAATTAAATAATGGCTAAAACACTTGATAACACTCCATTTCAATCTTATAAATTATTTACCGAACGTAATTCTAATGAATCTAATATATCTAAACCACAAACAACTTTGAACTCTTCAAATCAACATAAAACATTTGGTCTTTTATCTACTACTAATATTTCTTTGACAAATAATTCTTCAATTAATGTTAATTCACAATCAAATTTAATTAAACCTAAATCAATATTAAGTAAATTAGTAACGCCAAAATCTGAATTACATAAATCCAATATAACAACTGGTTTTGTGAAAAAAAGTTCCTCTAATTTAGTAAACCAAGCATTGCCACAACGACCACTTTTGACTGTTAATGTGACATCTACAGATCAATGTAAACAATCTAAACAAAATTTGTCAGGATCTTTAATTCGAACTCCAGTCGGATTAGCGACTGCTCTTGTAAAAAACACTTTAACCAATTCGAATCAACAAATTGAACCAGGTAAAAATAAAAATTTAATAATTTTAATTTTTAATTTAAATTTTCAACTTTTGTTTTATAATAAACAAATTTAATATATTAAATTAAGAATTCATCTTTATTTAAATAAAAATTTTATTTTATGATGATCTATTTATACTATAAAATTTTAATTTTATGATTAAATAATTAAAAAAAAAACATTTTTTTTATAAAACAAAAAGTTAATCAAATACAATATTTGTTTTCAATTTATGATAATTATTAAATTTTTATTAATTTTTTCAAAAGAAAGAAAAAATTAAATTTAATATATAATTTTATTCATTTTTGACTATCTTTTAATAATTAAATTTATATAAAGTTTTTATTATTTTTATTTACTTATTAAATATAATTATACTTTTTAATAATATTTTAAAACAACTAGCTGGATACAATATTTAAAAATTGAAAGTAGAATAATTAATATTTAAAATTCCATACATAAGTTCTTTTTTTTTCAAATAAAAAAATAAATTCTCAATTAAAATTAATAATTGCATTTTTTTCATTATAAATAATTTTCATTAAAATTTATCAGTATTTATTTTTATAATTTGCAATCAATTTAAAAAAAAAACTTCAATTCACCTGTTGCACCCTTGGCGATCCCTAATTATTCAAAAAATGATTATAATTTATATTAAATTAAAGTAAAATTTACTATCTTGATTTAATTAAAAATTTGCAACATAACTGATTGTTGTCTTATTTAGTATCCAATCAATCGTAAATTTTTTATTTTATATACAAAAAAAAATATAAATATAAAAAAAGTAAATGCACTAATAAAACAATAAAAAATATATACAAAAAAAATATTTAAAAAGTTTAATAAGTAAATACATCAAAATTAATTAACACTAAATTAAATAATTTTTTTTTTAATTTATTTTGTTTTAAACTTATATAAAACGAAAACAATTTAATATTAAATTATTTATTTAATTTTTATAATTTTTAAATTTTATTTTTCAAATTAACTAATATATTTTTTTTAAGATTTAAATAATTTTTTATGTAAAAAACTATTTTATTTTAATAAATTTAGCTAAAAAAATTAAAATGTTTTTTTTTTGTTTAACTAAAATTTATTATATTAAAAAACATAATAAAAGTTTACTAATAGCAAATTACTTAAAAACACAATTGGAAGATATTGAATGGCGTAAATGCATATCTAAATTTAGTAATTAGACGTTTAATTGCAGTTACTACCTAAGTAAGTTCTAATGTGAAATTATTAAATGCTACTGTTT
Organism: Pyemotes zhonghuajia; assembly: GCA_025170145.1. Lineage (NCBI taxonomy): Eukaryota > Metazoa > Arthropoda > Arachnida > Trombidiformes > Pyemotidae > Pyemotes > Pyemotes zhonghuajia. Next base: position 8,634,623 of record CM045846.1, on the reverse strand, counting down.
CGTACAGTGCATGCGAAAAACAGATGATTTCATTTCTATATAAATATAATTTATAAAACTGCGATTTAGAAAAAACATGTTTAATGCTATTTGTACAGTTTGACAAATAAGATGGTTTAAAACTAAAAGCTTAAAACATTACAATAAGTGATATTTAACATTAATAAATGACAATTAGTCAATATTAGTACAAAATCAGTTTAATAAAAGTGACAGTTACTCACAACTGATAACAATTTTAAACAATCAAATATAATTATAAACAATCATTTTATAATCAATTTCAATAAATAAAAATGAATAGACTTTGATGACTTTTAGATGCTTTGAAAAATGCTTTCAATAAATAACAATAATAAAAAATTATTTAAATTATAATTATATATAATTAGTTGTAATTATAATAAATAATCAGATAAATGAAGATCTAGAGCAAAAAAAAAAAATACGATTTTTTTTATAAATTTACTGAACTTTTAATATTTAAATACTAAAGGTTTAAATTACTCAATTTTTTTTTTTTTTTTAAATTTATAAAACAATTGTTTTCAATTTAAATTTAGTTTATTTGTTTGCCTAAGTTTATTATAATTTTTTTTATAAAAAATGCGCGACGTCTTTAAGCGTTAAAATCAGACTTTAAACCAAATACCTGCGCACTTATAATATTTACAAAACATTTAAACACACATTTAAATCTATTCAAATCTTATAACTTAAAGAAAATTTAAATTTTCTCTATTTTTTCCTCTAGATCACTTAAAATAGTTTTTTTTATAAATATAAACTTTTAAAATTAATTTTTCAATATTTTATTATATTGATAATTGTGAATTAAATTATAAAAAAAAAATTTAATAAAAAATTTTATGTACAAAAAACTAAATTAGTGTTTTTAAAAAATTTTTATTTAAAACTTTAAACCAAAAATGTTGGTTAAATTTTTTTTTATTTGATCTTGTGCTAGTTTGATTTAAATTACCAGAAATGGTTAAAAAGAATTGTATTTGAAAACAATTGAATTAAAATTGTTTAAAAGTTATTCTGTTAAGATTTTGACAGATTTAAAAGGCAGTTTTTTAATTGTCAACAAATTCAAGAACAATTATACTCATCAAAGTTAAGCTACGCAAGGCTATCTTCAGTAAAATACAAATTGTGAATTTAAACTGCTGTTAAATTGTTTATTTAACCACGCTTGTTTAAAGGTTTGATTTGTATTAAAAATAGTTTTTAACAATTTTTATAAAATAAATTTTCTATTTTTGATATATTAACTCAACAAATGATCATGTTTAAATGTTTAATTATTTACTGAAATTTTAATCAATTAAAATCAAAATTTGATTTAAGTAAAAAAAATCAATTTTATTATTAATTTTTTTATGCTTACGTTAAAATAAACTTTAATCAACTTATAAATCAAATAAATTATAAATATAGTAAATTTAAATATGAAAAAAAGTATGTGTTTTTAATTTTTTTTAAATATGTATTTAATTCAGAAAATCGATTGGGTCTAAACATCAACAGATCAAAATTTAAACTAAAAAAATTTAATTATAATTTATTTTGCCTTTGATGCGGAACATAAAAAATAAACTATTAAATGTTACTTATAGTGCTTAGTTTTTATGATTAATAAAATAGGAAAAGTATCATTTCAAAAATAAAATTTGTTATGGTGTGTCTTCTTTTTTTTTATCAGTTGTTTATTTGATGTGTTATCAATGGCCTGAATATTAAATGTTGTTTACCAAAATTTATTTTTATAAAAATTACATTACAATTTTTATCAATAGTTGTTTAAATATTTTTTATTTTAAAATATAATTAATGTTTAACAACTTTTAAACACGAAATCAACTTTTAATGTATATTTAAAAATTGAATTCTTTTTGAACAAAAAATATTGTTTTATTTTAAAACTAATTTAATTTTTTTATTTAGCAGATAAAAGCAATTTAAATAAAACAACTCGAAGTAATAATAAAAGCCGTCCAGCATCTATTCCAACTAGTAATTCACTAGGTAATTATCCATCAAATAATGGATTAAACGCCACACCAATATCATCGTGTTCATCGAGTAAACCAAATACTTTTAAACCGGTTAATTTTCAAAATAAAATTGGTCAAAACAGTTGTTTACCAATCTCAATTACAGAAAAATCTCAAGTTAGTTCAAAAACTAGTCAATTGCAATTTGGCTCAAAATCACAATGCCAAAATATTTTGTTAAATCGACAAGATACTAATAATTCAAAAAACGAACTCGATTGCACACAAAAAATACCTATCCAAAAGTCGAATTTCGGTTTAACTCATTCTAAACATATAAAATCTACTTTAAATCTTTGCAATCCAACGTCCAAACTTAACAAAAGTAGTATCAGTTTATCTGGATCAAGTCAAGCACAACCAAACGCTGAAACAAGTACAAATAGGTCAAATAGATCAACTGCGGCTAGACTAACAAGACCTAAAGCTAGTGGATTACTGGCACCCAAAATCAGACCAACTTCAGTTTTACTAGAACCAACATCAGTTGAACATTTATCTCATTCATTTACTAACAGCAGTTCTATTGAATCACAAGTAAAATCTAAAACAGCAAGTACTTTAAATCTTTATTCGTCAGGAACAAGCTCACCAGTGTTAAAGAAAAAAGATGAATGTAAAAATAGTGAATTTAATAAAAAAGAAACAAATAAATCTTTACTAGTGAAACCATCATTAACTTCTAAACATTCCATTGGTTTAAAACCATTAGTTTCAATTAGTCGAACTAACTATTCTCAAATTACACCTAGATTGCACGGTAAAGAAGCCCGTTTGAGTCCGCAACAAGTTGAAGATGTTTTAGTTTCAACTAAAAAACTAAACCATTGTAAACCACCATTAGTCACAAATAAAAACTTATTAAAACTTAGTTTAGAAGAATTAGAACGATACAGTGATACAACTAGTTCAAATAATATTGCTCGAGTATCTCCAATAAGAAGACATGTTTCTTTAAGATTTGCTACTAAACGTCAAGTAACAGGTAGTTTAAATAGTAGTGATCAAGAAAATGATGAATATGATGATGAAGAAGACGAAGATGAAAATCAAATAAATGATGTTTGCAGTGAAACAGAAAGTGAAGAGTTTGATAAAAATGAATTAAAAAATGTTAATTTAAAAACAGAATGTGAAAATGATTATTTAGTTGATCAAACTGAAGAAATAAAAACGCAATCAAACAAAATAGTGAAAAATTTATTTTCTAAATCAACTAATAATTCATTAAATAATCTAAAAAATATTTCTAATAATGATTTAAACAAATCAATGCAAAACTTAAATAAAAAAATAAATGTTTTGAAAAAAGAATCGAAAGATGAAACATCAAAATTAAATAAAAATGAACCAAATCAACATATTTATAATTCAAATAATAATGATAATTTAAAAAATGAATCAAACCAATGTGAGAATGAATCGCATTTAAATAATAATGTTTTATCGCAATGTAATCAATCCATAATAAAACAAAATGATTTAACTAACTTAAATAGTAGGCCATGTAGTAGAAGCTCTACTCCATTAGGAAGTTTAAGTACTTCAACAATGTTTCCAACTTTAGCCAGATTAGGTGAAAGTAATAACAAATTAAATGAATATGATGATCAATGTGATAATGAATCAACTTTAAGTAAATTAAAATCATTAGATTTTAATTGTAAACCTAATTTATCAAATTTTGACAATTCTTTATTTAATGATAATAAATTTAATGACACACTTTTGTTAGACAACGATAATAATCACAACAAATCAATAAACCAATTTATTAAAAATAAAACACCAAATAGCAATAGAAGTTCTTTTTGTCAACAAGAAGAAAATTCAATATTTGGTTCATTAGAAACACCTGTGTTAAGTAATTTACAAACTTTAGGCTTAAGTGGTTCAATTTTAAATAATAAAAATTTAGCTGGTAGTTTAAATGCAATAAATCGTATATATTCAGATTGCAAAGATGAATTCAAAAACAATTGTTCAAGTCCTCCACCAACGTCTTTACCAGTCTTTAAGAATAAAGATTTTGTAAAAATAAATTCAAGTAATCAGCATTCATTACTAAATATTAATTATGAAGATAATGCATTTAAATCAAATACAATTAATTACAACTTAAACCAAAACAATAGTAATGTAAACACTAATAATCAAGCTATTTCAACTAATGGCATTAGTTCTACATTTAATTTAAATGGAAGATTAAGCAAATCAAATGAAAAACGTGATTCAAGTTTGTCTTTACTTAGCGGATGTTCATCTACTAATGGTGGTTACACAGTATCAAGCTGCAGCAATCCAGTTAATCAACTTGGTTTATTTGATAAAAGCATTAGCACTGAATTAAAACAATTAAAAAATGAATTAATGCGCGCTAATGATAAAATTAAATGTTTAAGTGATCAATTAACAACTTCCGGTCAAATGGTGAATTCATTGGATCAAAATTTACAAATTGCAACTGCACGTATGCACCAATATACAATACAATTAGAGCAAAAAGAACGTGAAATTGCCCATTTAAATGCAATTATTTATAAGCTTAGTAAGGAATGTGGATATCAAGTTGAAAATAATGCTGGTGCGTTATCTTTAGATTCAGATTCAGAGCAATCTAATGGATTTAAATCAGCAAGTTTTGAGATTAAAGGAAATAATGAAAAAAATTGCAAAAAGCAAAAAAGTGTTTCATCTGATGCTGAAGAAACTCTAAGCATGGGTAGTGCAAATAGTAAAGAAGGCAATATGGCACCAATTCAGCCAGTTTCTTCTTCACATAATGGAGGTTGGTTTAAAGGATCAATTAGTAGGGCATTCAAAAAAAACCGCAATCGTTCAAAAAATGGCTCCCAAAACGAATTAGATAAACTTAATTCAAACAATTCTATTAACCAGAGTAACAAAGGTTCAAATAATTATGCTAACTCTTTATATTCTACAAATCTAACTTGCAATTCTAACTCTTCTTATTATCAAATTGGATCAAAAAATCAAGCTGATTCACATCCAGCCCATCCAAGTCAATTACATCAAAGTTATTTACAACAACAGCAACAAAATAACCAATTTGCCGTTACTCAAGAATTAGCTCAATTACGAGAACAAATTGTGGAGAAAGATAAACAACTGACTGATGTTCGTTTAAAAGCATTGACCACTGATCATCAAATCGAAAACATGAAAGACACAATGGATAGCATGAGTGAAGAAATTTTAAAACTAAGACAGTTGAATCAACAACTAGCCAGATCAATGCAACTGGTAGCCAGACCGGAAGAAGGTCAAGTATGTTAAATTTTATTGTTCTTCAATTAAATTATTTAATCATACTAATTGATAAGCATAATTATGAGCCCGATTTCAATCTTTATTTTATTGACTTTATTTAGATTTGAATAATAAAAACTTGTTTTTTTTTAAAAAAAATTGTTATACATTTGTTTATACATTTTTTTAATATAAAATATTAATTTTAAAAAAGTTGCTCAAGTATAAAATAAGAATAAAAAGTATATACTAATAAAAAAAATTAATTTACCACTTTAAAAAATGTATATTTTTAAAATTTTTATTAAAAGTTAATAAAAATAAATAAATAGAGTTTGATATTTTTATTTTAAATCTAAATTTCAAAACATTATAAAACCAAAAATTAAATTTAGAATAAAGGTAAATTTGTTATTATTACTTACCTTAGGGTAAGTAATAATTGTTTTTTAATAAATTATTTTATTTTTTAAATCATAAAGCATTTTTTAAATTAATTATTTTTTCATTTCAAGAAATCAAAATAAGATTATAGATAAAACTTAAATAGAAAGAAATAACTTAAATTTAATAAATTTGTATTATAAAACTTATATAAACTATAAAACATACTAGACTAATTTTAATTATTTAAAAATATTCACCACACACATCTAAATTAACTATATTGGGAATAATTAATTATAATATAGTGTTGTCGAATTGATCAAAATCAATTTTTAAAAATAATAATTGTTATTTTGTTTTTGTATAAACTTAAAAAACAACTTTTTTTTTAATTGAAATAAGAAAAAAAAACTTTAAATTCAGGTAAAAAAATTTAATTGAAACCTTTAGCTAATTTTAGTCTATTTTTATTTGGTTTTACTTTTTTCACCATTTTTTTTATCTTAAATTGTTCTCACTTGTTTTTACTTATATTATTTCAATTTATTTTTCATAAATTTACCTTTATTTGTTACTTTACTTTTTAGAAATGCATTTAAAATCTGTTGAAATTTGAACCCTGGACTTGATTCATTTATGGAATGTGTTTTTATTTATTATTTTTTCTCTCTCCATCTTAATAAGCATTAAAGAAAAAATATTTACAAGGCTGCAATCCTGATTTCCGAACACTATGTACAAGATGTGCTTGAGATTTGTTTTTAAAAAGCTTTTAGGATAAACATTTAGTACCAAAAAAAAACATAACTTATATCCTTATCTTAAGTGTAATAAACTAATGTTTAGTAGATAAAATTGTTAAAATTTTTTTGCAAAAAATAAAAATAAATATTTTTAATAGTCTTATATATATCACTGAAGTCTATCATTATTCAATATTATTGTAGCTTTTAATTTATCTAAATTTATTTATTATTTATAATTTTAAATTACATAATTTTTAAATTTAAAATATATTCTAAATAAAATTATTACTTTTTATTAAACTCATATATAAAAAAATATAAAAAATCAAATCAAAGTATTTTTTATTATATTCAATTTTTAAAATTTTTATTTTTACATTTATTGTTTTATTAATTTATTTAATATTTATATAAATATATTTTTGATTAGATAAAAATTATTTTAATAAAAAAAAACATTAATTATAAACTAAATTAAATAAAAAATGATAAAAAAATAATTATGTGTTATTTAATTGACATAACTTTTTATTTTAATTTTAAAAAAGTCATAAAAATTTTAAACAATTTGAATTATTTTTATCAATTTATTATTTGATATTTTATATTTAATATCAAATATTAAATAACACTAATATTTTTAAATAATACTAATCAAATAATAATTTATTTTATATTTAAACCTTAATATTTAATAATTTTTTACCAAATAATTAAACTTCTTGTTTATAAAATTAAAATTCAACTATTGCTTTGATAAATATAATAAAAAATTGATAAAAATTTTTGTTTTAAATTTTTTGAAACATTAACATAATTATTTTTTTTTTAAATATTTAGCAGATGGGACATTATTTGTTTATAGACAAATTTAAGATAGTAAATTTAAACAAATCAGTTTTCCAGATCAAATAATTTAGTCGAATTATTTATAAACAGTCATAATACCAATGAGAAAAACGAAAGTTAATTTTTAAAAAACTATTTTAGTAAATATAACTTAAATTTGTTTTTTAAACATTCCGAATAAAAGCATTACTAAACAACATATTTATAATTTTTAAAATTATCTTTATAAAAAGTAAAAATAAACCATCAAAAAAAAATTTGTATCATTAAAAACACTAACTTAAAAATGTTTACTGTAAAACTTTAGATTATAATAGTAAAATATCAGTAAAATCTTAATAAGCATTTGTTAAATTTATTTAAACATTTCAAAGGTCAAAACCAATATAAACAAAAAAAAGAGTTTTTACTTAATTTTCACGTTAAAATTTTGAATTAATAAACTAAAATTTTAAAAAATCTTAATTCAGTTTTAAAATGAAATTTGTAAGCAATATATAACAATTAATTATTTTATTTTTTAAATAAAACTAAAATAAAATAATTTCAAGCATAATTATTGAACTAAAATAATTTAGTTGATTAGTTTAATATAAATTTGAATGCTTGACTAAATTTTAGTTTTAAAAATCAAATTACTAATTTTTTGAAAACAATTTTAATTTTTTATTTATACACCTATTTTGTATATATATATACTTTAATAGGATTATTACAAAAAATTATATTATTTTTTACCAGTAATCACGTATATAATGCAACAAGTAAATTCTACTTAATAAAAAATAATTGAACAATTTCATTTTTTATTATTTTATTTTTACTGGTTTGATTTATTTATGCAAACAAGTTTATAATTGGTTTGACTTTTTTTTTTAATTATACAAGATTTGCTTAATTTAATTTCATATTATAAGCACTTTTGAAAATTAGCGGCTTCTTAAATTTTGCTTAGAATATTTTTGATTTGTTTAAATATTACAATTAAAATTAAATATGTATATTCAAAAACTTTGTTTTAGAATTTAGATTGACATAGTTTTGCATCTCTCAATCCGTGTGATTATGTGCAGCCAGGCTTGAGATCAACTGTTTTATATTTGGATGGTTTAAATACTTTTTTGATCTGTTAAGTTCACTTTCACGCAATCCGTGAATACAATTGAAAAATTTCAACTTTCAAACTTTTCAAATTTCTAACAATCTTTTAAATACAACTCAAACAGTTTAACATGTTTATTTTATAAAATTTGTCTTCTAAGACCAAGTTTTTTTCCTTTTTGCATGGTTTTTGACTTTGATACGAATCAGTGAGTCAAACAATTGAAACAACTTGATCCTTTGCTTATATGCAATGCATCAATAAAGTTTGTCTGGTCAAATATTGGGACGTTAGTAGACTAATAAAGTCTAGAAATACATTTACCTTTAAGAATTAGATAAATTTAATATAAACTTTCTTTTGTTCAATTATTCCAAAAGAAAAAAAATTTTATTGCAAAATTATTTTTGTAAAACATTGTTATTGCTAGACTTTGTATTTTAGTTTATTTTTTTTTTTAATAAAAAATAAAAGAAAGTCAAGGCAAATATTGACATAAATATTAGAAAAGAAGCAATATATTGAAAAAAAAAATTTTAACTAATAAATGCAAAGCATGTTTACATCTATTTGAATAGATTTGTCAAAATTAAACATTTTTGAAAAAAATGCTCTAATCAAAAACTTATAATTGAAATATTTTAAAAAATAGTTTTTTTTTCAAAGCAATCATAATCATATTTAAAAAATCATATTTAAAATCCTAGTTTAATTTTAAAAAAAAAATTTATTAAAAATAAATTTAATAATCACAAAATATTTAATCTAGAAAAAAATAATTATAAAATTGCAAAAATATAAAATATTTATTTAATTTTACTACAAAAATTAATATAAAATATGATTGTTTAATTAATTAGTACAAGTTTTTTAGTTAAAATTAATTTACCTTTTTTTAATATTTTAAACAATACCTAATCTAATTTTTGTAATAAAAATAAAAAAATACATATTTTAAATTTTAATTTTGTTTAATAAATTATTAATATAATATATATTATTTTTATTCAAAAATTATAAAAAAAACAATAAATTTGTTATTAGTAATAAAAATTAATTTTAAAATAGAAAAATTATTTTAATAATTACTTATATTGTTTATACATTTTAACAATCTAAATTTTTGAATTTTAATTAAATATTATTTTTTAAAAAATCAAATAATTAAAAAAAAAAAATAAATAAATAAAGATTCTATTCTAAAATTGAATATATAAATAAAATAAATAACAATTTATTTATTTTTTAATTTAAAAATTAAAATAAATTTAACAAAAAAATGTAAAAAATTATTTGCAAAAATTTATAATTGTCATAAATAATTTAAAAATAAAAACTAAAATATAAAAAGTCAGTCTAATATAAAAAGTAATGCAATCTATCGACATAATTTTACTATTTATAAATTAATAAAATTTTAACATTATAATAGTTTTAAAAAAGTAAAATTATTTATATAAAAATAATTTTTTATTGATAAAAAATAATAAGATGAGTTTGAATATTTATCCTTTAAATGTATCGAATTGGCAAATTCAAACTCGATTCCAATGCAAATTTTGTAATATTGGTTTTGAACGAGGAAATTTAAATTTTATATGTTCATGTGGGCAGCAAGCTCATATTCAATGCTTAATAAGATATGTAAATTCAACTAGAATTGAAAAATGCCCTATTTGTTTAAAAAAATTTAAAGGTATTCGAGTTATTCATAAAAAAATAAATTGTGCTCATTGGTTAGCTGAAGATGAAAAATCAAGATGGTTTTGTTTAAAATCATTTTGTATTATTATTTTATTATTATTTTTGTCTTATTTGGGTCATCTACAGCGTATAACTATGTACAATGAAATTAATCCTATTTGGCGTTATTTTCTCAAATATATGTCATCTTTAATTTTTATTTTTAGTATTTTTTTTCTTATTTTATTTATATTTTTTTCATTAGAACAATATTATATCTGGAGAAGAATTAATGATCAAATTATTGTAGTACCAAATTTTACTTTTGTTGAAGATTTAAATTTTCCTAACCCTTTATTTAATAAAAAAATTTCCTATACAAAATCTAATGTTAGGCTAGGTTTGAATGAGTTCAATGCAAAAACGTCATTAAACAGATTCGAATCTAATTTATTTAAGAATACAAGGTCAAATATTTGGACATTGAATGATTTAAAACAAATAAATAATTTGCCAAAAATCACGCAAATATAACTTAAAATTATTTGACTAATAAAAATGTAGTCTCAAATAAAAATAAATAAAAATAATTAATTTTATTGAGTTATAATTGATTTGTTTAATATAAAAGCGCATCACAATATCTGTAAATAAATTGACAAGAATTAGTATCGGTTATCGTATCGTTATTTAAAGTTTTATTAAAGCTATAAAAGCACCGTAAAAGCAAACAAGTAAACTTACTTGCATTTTTATAAAGTTAAAAAATGATAAAAATGATGAAAAATTGTTTATTATTTCAAATATGGATGTTATGTTTATTTTCAGTTAGGTTTATTTATTCCAAAACAACTACAAGTGAATATTAAATTAAAATTTAAAATAATGAATTAATTATTTATATTTTGAAATTAGGAAATTTTGAATGTATGATAAATTTAGAAAATAGTGAACCAATTAGAGGACAATGTTCACCTATATTTCAATGTGATCCAAATCATCATCTAACTGAAGATCAATTTAATTTATTACGCAAAAAAAATGTTTGCAACTGGATAGGTCGTTTGCCTTATGTGTGTTGTCCAAAAACTCTTTTATCAAATTGTAAGTAGTACAAATATTAACTGCAAATTAACAAGAATATAATATTTTTATATGGGGTTTTTAAAAAAACTTTCATTAGCAACCAATTCAGTTGAGCCAAAACCTTTAAATAATCCAAATTTAATATCTGACACAAGTTTGACAATAGTGGTGAATCAAACTGAACAAAAACAATTGGACGATAATGCAAACGAAATAAATAATTTTGCTACATTTGAACCTCTATTAATATCAGACAATATAAGCCAAGAAACTGTTAATTTAAATGAGGATGTGACATTGCGATCAAATTTAGCTAAAAGTGAAAATTATTTATTTGAAAATTGCGGAGAAAGTAATTACAAATATCGGTTAAACGACAATTTAAAAGTAGAGTTATTGCAACCATGGTTTGGTCAGTTGATGTTGAATACAAAGCCCATTTGTTCTGTAATATTAATTACAGATCAGCATTTAATTTCAACGGAAACGTGCATTATAGATGCAAAAATAAATTCTTCTGATATTTTAAATGGAAAACTAAAAGTTAAACTCCGCAACTCGCAATTTTCACTAATCGAGTCGCAAGTGAGTTCAATAAGTTTGCAATCTGATTATTCTCGAACGCAATCTAAATTCAGTTCAATAGCGTTACTGAAAACAAACGAAAAAATTCAATTAAACAACTACATCCGTCCAATTTGTTTGGTGAAAAGCACAGATTTACTTAAATACAGCCAAATAGGCCACAGTCTTATCAACATCGGTTTTGATAAGGAGACGTTTACTTTGCAGGGCTACAAAGTAAAGTGGCTAAATGAAGAAAGTTGCAGAAAACGTTTTAGGTACGCCACATGCGAAAAAAATAAATTTAATCAAACTGGTGAAATCGATCAAGCTAGACCGAACCAAAGCAACCCATCAATAAATAAAACTAATAATTCTGTTTTCGTTCCTCAAACAATTTTGGGTTTGCCTCAGCTTTTAGTCCGAATCCCCTTGACCTACCAATACTTGCAACCAGTTCCTTTTTACCCTAACCTTAACGATAGATACAACTTCGAGTCTAACTTTATTGGGCCTCACTCGTTTTTGGCCAATTACCCGTATCAAAAAACGCCAACAAGACTGATCCGACAGACTGAACCACCCGCAAATCAGCACCAAAATTCGGACACTAACTATTTGTGTCTAGCTGACAAAAGCAACCAAAAACTAAATTGCAATCTGCAACCAGGAAGCATCACAGTGGCTAGGGTGCAACTGCCCAAGGAAAAGTGGCAAACGGATCAACTGGCTATATCAAAACACAATCCAAATAGCAAGAAAATGTCTGAAAAACACCTCTTGATTGCAATCAATTTGGATCCGCGCCCTTGCCAACAGCATTCGAGTTGTAACATTCCCGAGATTTACGTTGACATTTCAAGCAAACTTGTCTGGCTTTCTGAAAATATTAAGAACTAATTAATTTCACGCAAATTTAAAAGCTTGAGCTCTTTGTAACAAATTTTGTCAATTTAACTTAACAAATAAAACCTGTCTCTTCTCTTGTTAGAAGTTCCTTGAAGTTATTCAATTTCATATTCAAATTTGGTCAAAAAGCGCGTGAGTTTCGTTTTGTTTACATTTTTCTTACACTATATAACGGAGAACGAAAATTGTTTATAATGTAACCATTTAATTTTTAAGATTGCTTGTCTTTCTCTCGCAAGTGTTATGGATAATTTCGATTTAAATAGTATCAACAAATTATTAAACAAAGATTATAATCTTCTTGATAGTTTGGAGCACAATGAAGATGATCTAGAAGCTGAATTGAATGCGATTTTGAATGGAACTCAACCCATAAAAAAGGCTCCAATCTTACCACTAGTTTCTAAATCCAAAACGCATCTACAACAAAATGTTAACACTGAACAAAAACTTCCTTCAAAAACTAATTTAAACCTAAACCAAATTGAAAAATTAAGTGTTCAAATGGACAATTTAGATTTAGACAATTTTACAGATGATGAAAATATTGAAGACGATCTAGAGCTGAATGCCGAATTATCCGCCATCATTGGGGTAGATACGAAACAAATTTCAAAGTCTTCATCATCAAGCAAAATTGTTTCACCTGTTAATGATAGTTGTATAATGTTGAACGACTCTCATTTTGCCAAAAAACCGAAAATTGAAACTAGTATTAAACCGATTCAACCAAATCCGGCTTTAGATTTAATAGATTTTACTTCTGAACAAGTTAAATGCACAAACAAAATTGATAGGCAATTATTAGAAAAATGGAAGGATGATTACAAAAAATTAGCTTTAAATGCTAAAAATTGCGATGACAAGTCAGCTGCTATTGAAAATCTAAAAAAATATAAGGTAATTTATATTAATAATTTTTTTTTTTTAACTTTCTATTTAAAATAAACTAAAATAATTAACTATTTTAGCAAATATGCCAAGTATTAGTTGATCTTGATAATAACATCAATGTCGACATAAACTTTTTGAACATAATACCACCTCCAATTACGACAATTAATCAAAAAATATCAGAAGAAAATAAATTAACCAATATGGAAGAGGAAGAAGTCGAAGTTTCAGAAAACGATGTAAGAAAATTATTCAATGCACCCCCGCCACCAAAAACTATTTTAGAAGCGCTTGAGCAAAGATTAGAAAAGTTTAAATCCACATTGAATGAAGCTAAGGCTAACAATGATACGAGCAAAGCAAAACGATTAGACAGAATTATTAAAAAATACGAATCATCTATTAAAGCCCACAAATTAGGTAAAGAATTTGATTATGATTCGTTACCTGTTCCACCTGGTTTTGCTGAATTTCCTAAAGATGTTTCAGCTATTAAAGACGAAGATGTAAAAGCTAAAATTGTCGAAAAAAAAGAAATAAATGAACAAAAAACTGATAAAAAAACTAATGAAAAATTTGTAAATAAACCAGTAGTACAACAAAATCCTCAACCTGTTATCAATACTCCTATAGAAAACATCGCACCAAAAAGAAGATCAATTTCTTCAGAAAAGCAATTAAAATATCTTTTAGAAAGACAACAATTATTTCGAAATGCAGCTTTAGAAGCTAAAAAAAAAGGTGAAATCGCTCAAGCCAAAGATTATCTACTTAAATCTAAAGGCTTTGAACCGTTAATTGAAGCTGCCAAAAATGGACTTCCATTTGACATTAGTTCAATACCTGTTCCCCCACAAATTGAAGATGATTTTTTTATTGTCTCTCATCCCATTGAAAGCTCTCCAATCAGTGGTGAAATTGATGAAATATACAGAAAAATTGAACTTGAACTAATTAAACAAATAGATGTAAGCAAATACTTGAAAAAAAATATATATATATTTTTTAATTAATATTATGTTCATTTTTTTAGATGTGTAACAAAAACAGAGAGCATTTTCTTAAATTAGGAGATGTATCTTCAAGTGAAAAATTTGAAAAATTTGGAATTGATTCTTCCAAAGATTTAGAAATGATCAAAAATTGTTGGCGCAGAGGAGACGAAGTACCTAAATATCATTATGAAAACAAATCATTTTCTATTGTGGTTTGTAATACTGAAATACCATTTAACCAACTACATGTAGAAGTATTAAGAGGCATTAACATACCTAGTACTACTCCAATAGATACTTATATTAAATTAGAGTTTCCGTTTCCAAAGGTAAAATAAAATAGATTTTTTTTCAAACTGGTTTTTCAATTTTTTTTTTTTTAGGAAACTCCTCAAATTGCTAAAACAAAAACAGTAAAAAACTCGTTACTTCCTGAATATAAAGAAACACTTATTTTTACTATAGATAGAAAATCTCGAGCATTGCCGAGATCATTTAAAAAAAGTATAAAATGCGAAATGTACATAAAAGGGTATGACTAAATTATATTATACATAAACAAAATTAATTAATTATTTAATTAATAGTGGACTATTTCGAAGTGATTCATTAATTGCAACATCATCTATTCGTCTGACAGATTTAGAAAACAAATGTATGGTGTTTGATTCTTTTCCTTTAATGAATGGTCGAAAAGAAACTGGAGGATCAATACAAGTCAAAGTTAAAATACGTGAGCCTTTACTTAGAAAACAAGTTGAAGAAGTAAATGAAAAGTGGCTTATATTTTCTTGAATAATTTTTTAAATAAATTAAATTAAATTTCAATACTTTGATTTAATATAAAAGTAATAAAATGTTATTTTTTATTATTATATTCTATTTGAGTGCTTTCCGTTTTTTTATTAAAATTATTTTCCGGAATAAGGTTTAAGTTTAAATTTTCTTCTTTAAGGTCATCACATGAAATGCTTAATTTAATTTTTTCTGTACCTACAATTTGCTTGGAATCATCTAATGAATAAATGCTTAAATTCGTGGGCGATGATGGATTAATATTTAACATTGATCCTTGATTAGATGTATCAGAAAATACATTTCTTAATGATAAAAGTTGAGCAGTTTTTTCTGTCAAGTCATTTAAATCGTTACTTGCTGTTTTAGGATTTTTTTTTCTTAAATTTAACTCTTTTTTTGTAGCACCTAATAATCTTGTTGTTTCTTGTCCAGCTGATATAGAGCTTGAAGTTGACTGAGTGCTTAATTGTCGACCATTAGATAATTCTATTTGTTCATTCCAATTTTGGTCTGATAAAGAATTTTCTTCTTCATTATCATCTATATTTAGGCTTATACTTTCCTGTTCAGGAATATTAGTAGAAGAATTATATTGATTTAAATCAGTTCTAATACTTATAACTGATGAACTTGCTGAATCTTGTTTACGTAGTTTCTGTTTTCTTGCCGGATTGGAACTGCTTACATTTAAACCGTTGCTAAGATTAGTACTTAAATTTCCGCTTAAATTACTTCTTAAACTTTTGGGTGTAAGATTTTCACTTACACTAGGTTCATTAATTGAATTAGTATTGTTTTTTTGCATTAATAACATTTTTGAATGAACATTTGATCCTTTACTAAAAGGACCATTTAAAGCTTCAACTAGTTGTACCGCTTCATATCCGGCCGGAATATCAACTAAATCCAAATCGTTTCCCTGAGCTTCTTGATTATCTCCTGCAATATAATTATTTGTTCGATTCGTTCTGGAAGCATTTCCAGAGATTGATAAAAGATTTAACATTGTAACATGATGAGGTGCAGAATTATCATTAGCTATAAATGAATCATTTTGTTGTGTTGTTGGAGGCAAATTATTCGGAACGGATGAATTATTATGCATAGAAGCAAATGGAAGTGATGTTTTTCTAACCGCCCTAATTTGTAAAAGTGCTCTAAATGGAGATCGGCAAATTGGACAATTACTAGCTTGATATCGCAATGAATCTGCACAAACTATGCATAAACATAGATGTTTACAAGGAAGTATTAAAGTATCACGAGAATCAGACATGCAAATAACGCATTCAGAACCATTGTCTTCCATTTCATCTTCTGGAGAAATAAAATGATGTTGATCGTTTGAATCATTTCTTTCAGCAGGTGCAGCTTTTTTTTCAATTCCATAAATTTCTTGCATTAAATATAATAATCCATCTATGAATATTTTCTGTTTAAGAGGTTTTAAAGTAAATCCTTTTTCGCTGTTTTTTTCAATGCTGGCAATGAGCGCATGAGATTGTTTTGGATCATCGCCTTCTAAAGATGCACACTGTATAACAACTGGAAACAAAGTTTCAGAATTGAAATTTCCATCTTCATCAAGTGGCTTGTATGAAAGTTGAGATTCAGTCTGAAGAACAGGATTGAAAACATGCATCGGCTGACTAAATAACTGATTGGCTCCTTTTCCATAATAAAATGTTGGAGAGTTTAAGGCCGGGTTTTTAGATATATAATAAATAGATCCGTTTTTGATTTCTTCGCGACAGAAATAATAAATAGTGATTGCACATTTCACGTCAGAATCAAAAATGAATTCAATATTGTAGTTTGTATTGATTTGTGAAGGAGCAAAAAGTTGATTTGAGAAATTTTCAGCATTGTGAACGTCTTCGACTGTGCACTTGTCAACATGTTGTTTGTCTTTAGATGAACTGATGTCGTCTGAACTGGTGTTTTGCGCGTTGTCTTTGGATTGGTCAAACTTGTGGTTTTGGTCTGGGTGGACAGTGGAATTGGACCTAATAAATTTGAGAGACTCTTTTCTGATGTTGATAAGAGCCTTTAAAGTCCTAGTGGGTTCGTTAGGAAGTGGAGGCGAGTAAGGAAACGGAGTGGGTTTGTTACCAAGAAAGTTTAGATCTAGATTTTCGCCAAAAAGATACACTTCGGGTTGACTAGTTTCAAACTTTTCTCCTCCCATTATAAAGTGAGAAGAAAAGTAGCAATTGCCTATTTTAGGAGGAAAGCAATATTGAAGATTGGACGAAGTTTGCTCATTTTGAGTGTGCGAATTGGCAGTTCTCCTAGGTAAATAGTTGCCCATGATGATGAAGCAAACAATTTAGCCAACGAGTCACACTGTGAACAGACAACACAAGATAGGCTAAATGGTAGTCTGAACTCCAAAGCAAGAAGATTCCAGAAGCTGGCTTATCTAAATTGATCAAATAAGGTTGCGAGCAAATCTTAAGAAAGAAGCACAATTATTCAGCCATTGTAAGTTCATGATTTTTGACTAAGCATGAAAAAAAGATTCACAAGTGGCAATCAAGTCGCATGCAGTGTGAAGTGCAAAGCAGCGTTAAATCATTAAGATGCATTGGACCACCGGTCTGTCCAAATTAAGAAATTGGTAAGAAAATAAGTAAGAAAAAAAATAAGAAGCAAAATTAATAGTAATTTAGAGTGTAAAACAAACGAAAACAAAAGCGGACACACAGCCGAAATCGGTAGTTGAATCGGCGGCGGCTTATTTTCGAAACTGTACGATCAGCTGATTGCTCACATGTTTCATTGCTAGCCAGTGTAAACAAAAGCTGTTTCTTAACACCACGAACCAAATGATTAAATTAAGACGTCTGATGGACAGTCTTAAGCCTTTAGTAGAAACTTTATCTAGGCCCGGTCAGATGAGCAAAAGAAAGTTGAGTTCGCACGAGTCTGAAGATGGGGCGGAATCCAAGAAGTGCAAGACTTTTGGGTATTTGAGCCCGATTTACGTCTGAGACGATTTTTAATTTGATTTCCGATTCTGCCAGAGACAAGTATGAGGGTGATTACTTCTTTGATTACAAAAACGGTTTGCGTCGCGTTTATCCATACAATTTCGAGTACAAAGCTTCTGCTAAAGGCAGGTGGATAGGCATAAAACTTATTGATCTCTACAAGACTGAGTTTCGGGCGTACGATTGGACCAATGTGGAGAAAAAGTTTCACAATGGAACCATTACTGTTAACGGCAAAAATGTTGCTCTTAATTATATAATAAGCAACGGAGACACAATCTCCAGCCTTGTTCACCGACATGAAAGTCCCGTTTTGGCTTTACCCATTCAAATCATTGAAGACAATGAACAAGTGCTTGTGATCAATAAGCCTAGTTCAATTCCAGTGCATCCTTGTGGCAGCTACAGACTTAACAGCATTTTAGCCATTTTGTACAAAGATTACGGCTATAAGCAATTGCACATAGTGCATCGTATCGACAGGTTGACTTCTGGTCTCTTGATATTTGCAAAAAACATCGCCACTGCCAAAGACATCAGCCACAGTATAGTTTCTAGAACTGTGTCCAAAGAATACATTTGCAAGGTGGAAGGTCAATTTCCTGATGGAGAAATAGTTTGTGAAAAGCCTATTGAACGATTAAGTCACAAATTGGGCGTCCATTTTGCTTGTGATTTAGGCAAAGAATGTTACACAAGTTTCAAGAAAATCTACTCTGACGGCAAAACAAGCATAGTGCACTGCAAGCCGAAGACTGGCCGAACCCATCAGATCAGAATACATTTGCAATTTTTGGGCTACCCCATTGTAAACGACCCAATCTACAACTCATACGCGTTTGGTCCAAACAAGGGCAAAAACGGAGATTTTGGAGTGGATTCTAAGGAAGAGTTAATAAAGAACATAAGCAATTCTCATCAACTGAATGACTGGATAAAGTCTGAAATAAAATTAAACCAGCAAGACATGCAAAATGAGCAGATGAGCGAGCAACTGTTTGAAAGAGTTACTAAAGACTTTTCTGTGACTGATGAACAAAATCTGGACCACATAAAGCAATTGACCAATAACGAATGCTTTATTTTTGGAAACACTGATCAGTTTTTGGACAAATACAAAAGCAAATGTTTTCAAAAAGACAAATACACAGTGAGCTTGGATTGTGAAGAATGTAGATTTGTACATAAGGTTCCCACTTTTGAGCAAATGTACCTGTGTCTACACGCTTTAAAATACAAAACAGACAAGTGGCAATACTTTGCTGAGCCTCCTAAGTGGGCCCAAATGGCCCAAGGAGTTGATTTCAAAAATTTAGGCTAATTTAAATGCTTATTTTTTGCATATATCACGGTTTTTAAATTCAAATAAAGTGCCTTCCAATCTATATAACTGCTTTTTATAAACATGCGCTCCGTCTTCGTATTTATGTTTTCACAAACTTTTCATTTGTTTCATTTTTTTTAAGTCGATTTACAAGGCTTATTGCTACAAGATCTGCTTTTTTATTTTAATTGTCGAACTATTAGACTAGTTAAGCGAAAATGAGTGGGAAAGAAAAGATCAACATTTTTCCTTCTAGAATGTAAGTACTTGTTAATTTGCTCACATTTCTAGAGGTCAAATCATGTTAATCGTATTTATTTCTTGCAGGGCCATGACCATTATGAAAGGTAGATTAAAGGGGGCTAAAACAGGACACAGTCTTCTTAAAAAAAAAGCAGATGCTATGCAAATGAAGTTTAGAAGCATTTTAAAAAAAATCATTGACGTAAGCCATTTTAGCTTTAAAATAACATTTTTACTATTTTTTTAATCAACCTTTTCAATCCGTCATTTTTAGACTAAAACTTTGATGGGAGAAGTGATGAAAGAAGCTCAATTCAGTTTAGCAGAAGCTAAATTTAGTGGAAGTTCTGATTTTAATGCCATTGTTCTGCAGAATGTCACCAAAGCACAGATTAAAGTCAAATCTAGAAAAGATAATGTTGCTGGTGTTAATCTGCCCACTTTTGAATGCTATCAAGATGGAAATGATTCTTACGAATTTGCTGGTTTATCTAGAGGTGGACAACAATTGACAAAACTGAAGAAAAACTATTCAAGAGCCATTCAGTTACTAGTAGATCTAGCATCATTACAAACCAGTTTTATCACTCTTGATGAAATTATCAAAGTAAGTGACTTTTTTTTTTAATATTTGTATCAATTTTTTGTTATTTTAGACGACAAACAGAAGAGTTAATGCTCTAGAACATGTTGTGATACCTAAAATTGAACGAACATTAACATATATCACGTCAGAACTGGATGAAATGGAAAGAGAAGAATTTTACAGATTAAAAAAAATTCAAGAAAAGAAAAAGAAAATAAGAAATGCTGCTGAAGCTTTAAAGAAAAAATTAAAGGAACAAGGCGAATTATTGGAAACTAAAAATATTTTGGAAGATGATAATGATGAAGATGTACTTTTTTAATTTATTAAATCGTCATTATCTTGTATATTAGAAATATTGTTGAATAATTATGCTATATTTATTCATCATTGTTTGATGTCTCATTCGGTTTTGTGTTAAGTTTTAAATTTAAAATATAATTGTACGTCTAATAATTCGAATGTTTTGTTATTCTAGATTCTACACTCATTTAACTTAATAGTTAGTCAAAACAAGATTAAAAAAGCATTGTTTTTTTTTTTTAGTTTTTTTTAATACATTTATTTAAACAATATTAATACAAAAATAGTATTATAGTTTTATAATTATTTTAATTTTTTTCAGAGCTAAAATTAAATCTGCTCTGCATGTTTGTTTTTTTTTTCATTATAATTTATAAAATAATTTCTTTACAAAGGTAAACATGCATAAACTTACATAAATTGTATCAAATTTAGTCAAGATATCTTAATAAAACTAAGAAAATCTAATACCATATTTTGGTGAATTCAAGATGATAAATTTAGGTGTAATTTTGTTAGTGAGTATGTGCAACATGCGCAAAAAAAAATTATTTATTGATCTATTTGTTACTCTTAATTTTGAGCTGGAGTTAAAAATAATTTTATTTATTATTTAATTTAATTTAGAATTTAATACTACAAATTTACTATTTATGATTGAAGTTAATATTAAATGACTTGTTACATTTTGTAAATGATGGATGAAAAATTGAATGAACAGGTGTTTCCGAATTTAGAAAATGTAACTTGTTATGAAAAATTAAAAATTGAAGATTATAGCCTGTTTTTAGTTTCTAATTTATTGACTTTAATAGCTTTTTCTTTACCTAATTGCAATTTATATTTGATTTTTTTACATCTTACACTTGCTTTGTCTTACTTGTGTCAATGTTTTTGGTCATGGAAAAAAGTATGCGGATCAAATTTATTTACTTGGAGTATTGCATTTACTATTTTAAATGCGTTCAATTTTTTAAAGTTAATAGTAAAAAGAAAAGAAATTACCTTTACTGTGCCATTATTAAATGAAGCGTATGAACAGTTATTTCAGCCATTAGCTACAACAAAAAGTCAAATTAAGAAATTATTTAGTCCAGAAATGGCTAAAATTATAACTTTAAGTCCTGGTGAAAATTATGCTTTACAAAATTTAACAAAAACGGACAAACTATCTTTGCTTCTTAGTGGAAGGTAAGGTGTTAATTTTGTGGGCTTTGTTTTTAAATTAGATTTTTGAATTTAATTTTAGAATTAACGTGACATCAGCCAATAATTTACTTCATTCGATTGAATCAATGCAATTTGTAGATTCACCAGAGTTTCAAAGTTGTAAAACTACAGATGAAAAGTATAAAGTAAATATCACTGCTGAAACAGATTGTAAACTAATTTGCTGGCAAAAAGCTTCATTACAATATTTTTTAGGCAAAGAAGCATTTCTAGCTCAAATTTTTAATACAATTTTGTCAAATGATATTTGCACAAAATTGTATATTATGAATGAACAGGTAAGAAAAATTGAATTAAAAGTGGAATTATTTTAGCTTTTAAAATAAATTGATTTAGATTCAAACGGAAAGTGGTGTACAAACGGATATTAGACTACCAGCAGTTACAAATAAATTATTAAAAAGAAAACGCAATCTCCTAGAAAACGCTGAAAAAGAAAGCCAATCAAAAGGTTTAAAGTTAATGGCAAAAATGAGCCCGGAAAAAAATGAAAATTTGTCAGATCATTCCTTAAGGAGCAAAAGTGTAGAAATGGATAAATTGCATGTAAAACCACAAAAAATAAACAGAACATATAATAATTAAAATAAAATTTGAAAAAGCATTTGACAAACTAATTTGGAAGTTTACAATAGGAATGATGACCAAAATAGACAAAGTTATGCAAATTTGTGATGAACAATGCAAATGAATTATAAATTGAATTGGCAATAGTAAATTATTAATAAATTAAAAAAATAGTTTGATTTTCCGGTTGTTCGTAATTAATAATATTTATTAATTAGTATATTTTAGACGAAGTACATAAAACGGACAAGACAAAATTGAGTCTTGCGCGGAAGAGTCGCAAATTTTTTTCTCAATGACGTTGCGCTGAAGATTAGTGATGTCCAGGTCTGGTCACGAAGAATTGTAAAATTCTGAAGCATGATTCCGGCTAAGGATCTATTGATACAATTGGCTCTGGTTTCAGACAAGGCTGCTAGTATAGCCCGCTTGTTGCGCAAACAACAGCAACTGTTTCAACACCTAACTCAAGAAAAAACTGAACATTCGAAAAATGGCCGGTTCAAACATGATTTTAAGACGTTTGCCGATGTGTTGATTCAGCAATTAGTCGTGCATGACCTGACAAGCAAGGTAAGTGAGTGTTTTGTTTGCAAAATATTGATAGGCAATCTAGTTTGAGAAGCTGGGGCAGATTAACGGCGAAGAAGACAATCAAATCCAGAACTCGGACGGAGAAACTTTTGAAATTAAGATTGACAAAAGCCCAGATGAGACAAGGACTCGTTTTAGTCAAATATTGAAGGGCAACGATGAAGTAGCTTCTAAACTAGTAGAAATCATCTTTGGTGAGAACCCGGAGCGAGTGAACAAGTTCCAAGCATTTGACGACAAGCTAAACAAGTTGCAAATAGATGAGCAGAATGTTGGACTATGGATTGATCCGATCGGTTGGTGAGCCCTCGAATAGTGATTTAGAATAGTTCTGATTGTGGTCTGTTTCTGTGAACCTAGACTGCACTAACGAGTACATCAGAGGAGAGTGGTTGACAGAGTCTATTTATGGTTTTCCGCTAAAGGGATTGGCCTGTGTAACCTGTTTATTTGGCGTGTACTGCAAACGAACCGGAAAACCGCTAATTGGCATCTTAAACTTGCCCTTTTTCTCGCTGACAAGCAATCAAAGGTTTTGCAGATTTTAATTAGTTTCTTTAGTGATCATGACAAAGAATCGCAAGTTGGCCTTGCCGATTTCTTGTTAATTTTCTTGGTGTGTTTGAATTTATTGACGGTGTTTGGTTTAGTTGGTGTGTTTGAATTTTTGTCCGAGTCTTGACTTTATTTTGATTTACTACTGCTTTATTTTCTTGACATTGTTTGATTTTGCTACTTTCTTGATTTTGCTGCTTTCTTGATTTGGCTGCAGCTTGATTTTGCTCCTGCTTGATTTTCTTAATGATTGATTTCTCTAATGTTTGATTTCTCTAATGCTTGATTTTCCTACTATTTTTGCTAATGCTTGATTTTTAGCTACAAAAACGTTTCTTTACTCAATTATTTTTTTGCTTTTTCTGACAGTTATACCGGAGCCCTGTTTTGGGGAGTGAGCATCAGTGGACGAAATGTGAACAACATATCTGGCAGGCCCATGTCCAACTGGACCGGCAACAAGGGCAAGAAATGGCTGGCAGTAAGTGGGGCAGAAAACAAACAGGTGCTTGAAATTTTAAGCAAAAAGTTTCAACTGGTTCGTGCAGCAGGTGTTGGATACAAAATGTATCTACTTCTAACCGGAAAGGTGGATGCCTATTTTACCCAAAAGCCGACCACCTTCAAATGGGACACCTGTGCGGCCCACGCTATTCTCAGGTCTATGCAAGACAGTAGCGGGGCCGACCGCTGTGACATTGTTAAGTTGAACGCACTTTGGAATTCGGATAATGTCCTTTTTGACCTGATGCAACCAGCTGTTCAAATCGATTACGCCCACAGTGTTCAGGCTTGCAATGATCAGGGCTTCATCGCTTTCAAAAGGACCCAACTTCCGGTTGAACTATTGAACACAATTAAAAATGATTGAGCATCTGTTTATTCTGTGTAAATAGTTACACTTGCTTCTTTCCACTAATTGCACTTGCCAACTCGATTCCCAAAAGGCTTGTTTTACTTCCGTGGCCAGGTGAACGAAGCATCCAAATTGGTCCGTTTGTACTCCCTGCAAAGCGTTGCTCGTTGTCAGTTGCTGCGTTTGCAAACTTTCAAGATTTCTAGCTTACTTAACTGTGAAAGCACACTTTTTATTCTTATTTTATTTTTCACATTAATCATTTACCATTCATTAGAAACATTGAACGTCTTCTATCCAAACATAAACAGTTTAGCAAGTTAGTATTTTGTAAAAACAACTGGCATCAGCGCAAAGTGATTGTTTATATTCTTAATAAAGATTTAGTACGGTTCAGCTAATATCTAGTGAGAACTAGTCGAGCTGCTGTTCATTAGGCACTTAATTAATATTCAATTAACATTCAATAAAAGAAAAGTCTTTTTTTTGTGATCAATTGTGGATATTTGAGTTTATTTTACCAGTTTCTCGATATGGTAATGTGTTCACGTTTGCAATTCACTAGGGAAAAAGTGCAGAAACAAGGTTTTAATTGCACAAGCAACTTAAATTGCTTGCCAGAGCTTCATTGGATGTTTGGTTTGGTTTGGTTTAATTGAAAACCATTATTATGATCAAAATTTACTGTCATTAAATTGAATTTTTTTAAGAAAATTCATTTTGTGTGGTAGAAAATGCTTGTTTTTTAAAATAATTTACAACAGACCTGAATGGTGATAATTGGAAACACAAAAAAGAAGGGATATGTGTTTAAGATTTGTGCATTTGGGTAAAGTGAGATTGTGTTAGGTTTTTGAAAGGTCACATTTTAGTAAAATGTGTGAGGACTTTGGTGCAATTGTGGTAGGATTGGGGTAGGATTGCGGTAGAATTGCGGTAGGATTGTAGTGGAATCGTAGTAGGATTGTAGTGAAATTGTGGTAGGATTGTAGTGAAATTGTGGTAGGATTGTAGTGAAATTGTGGTAGGATTGTAGTGAAATTGTGGTAGGATTGTAGTGAAATTGTGGTAGGATTTTAGTGAAATTGTGGTAGAATCATAGGTGAATTTATGATGAATTTCTAATGGGTGTGTGATTGTTGTGTGATGGGTGTGTGATACTTGTGTGATGGGTGTGTGATACTTGTGTGATGTTAGTGTGGTGTTAGTATAATATTGATGTAATATTAGTGCATAGTGAATGCAAAATAGGCATAAAACGGGTTTGAAGCTTTTTGGCAAACCTGTTCGAACGGACCAAAAAAAAGATGCAAGCAATAAATAGACCTAGAATCCAAGACGAAACTGAAACAGTTTCAATTTAATGATGAAAATAAGCAATTAGTTAATTGTCCCTGAACAGGCGTGTGTTTAACAAATCGCTATTTTTAACGCAAGTCAAAATTGTGATAAAAAATTGAAAAACGTAAGCAAACTATGGGCAAAATGAAACTATTTAAATCATTTTCATGATTTATTCAACAAGTTTGTTAATTTACCTGAGATTTGATGTTTACATTTTCTCTGCCCACGGCAAGCCACTTGTCAGACTTAGCTCTTTGTCTTGCCGTCAACACTTGTTAGATGATCAGCTAAAGCTGTCAATTAAATCATCGTCTTAAATTGCCACCTAACAGCACCCAAGTGTACATTGAACATCAGATTCCGGGGTGAGGATTTAGCAACTTGAACTTATTTGAAAAGTGTTTGAACAGTGTTAATTGCACTGTGGACGAATTGACACACTGATATGTGCAGTAGTTAGCAATTGGAAAACGCTTTTCAAAGAAAGTGCGATTTTTAATTGAGATATTGAGACGAGTAATCAACTTTGCAAAAATCAAGTTTTCTTATATTGTTTGTGATTTTCTTTCTTGTTTGATTTTCGGCTCCAATTGGCGGACAAAAGTGCCTCACTTTGGATTTGATTACTTTTATCAGTTTAGCAAGTGTTTCTCAGAATCCAGGGTTGAGAGCTGTGATTACTTACAGAGTACAAACACCGACTCACCAGACAGGTAATAGGGCTTGGAAAAGTTGACCTTTGCAGTGAAAAGTGTGCGATTCAGAAACATCGAAATGTTTAATTGGCTAAACGGAAATTTAGACAAAAAGTCTGATGTGTTCATGTCAGTTTCAGAAGGTCTACGAAGACTGTACAAAACAAAGATTTTACCATTGGAAGAGAGACATTTGTTCCACGAATTCCACTCGCCCTTACTGGAAGATGCGGATTTTGACGCTAAACCAATGATCTTGTTAGTTGGACAATACTCCACAGGCAAAACCACTTTTATTAAGTACTTGTTGGAAAAAGAGTTCCCTGGCATTCGTATTGGCCCTGAGCCCACCACAGATCGGTTTATTGCTGTCATGTATGGCGAGAACGACAGTGTCATTCCCGGAAATGCTTTAGTGGTGGATCCGAAAAAGCAGTTTCGTCAACTAGGCAAATTTGGTAACGGTTTTCTTAACCGTTTCCAATGTTCTCAGACTAATTCGGCTGTTCTACAGCACATCTCCATCATTGATACTCCAGGTATCTTGTCTGGAGAGAAACAAAGAGTGGATCGGGGTTACGAGTTTACCAAAGTTTTGGAATGGTTTGCCGAACACTGTGATCGCATCATTCTCCTGTTCGATGCCCACAAGTTGGACATTTCGGATGAGTTCAGAAGATCAATCGAAGCTCTTAAAGGTCACGACGACAAGATCAGAATTGTACTGAACAAGTCGGACATGGTGGAGCATCAACAGTTGATGCGTATCTACGGAGCTTTGATGTGGAGTCTGGGCAAAGTACTCAACACTCCCGAAGTTACACGTGTCTACATCGGTTCTTTTTGGGATCAGCCACTCAGATATGACACAAACAAAAAACTGTTTGAAGCCGAAGAACAAGATCTTTTTAATGACATTCAAAGTTTGCCCAGAAATGCTGCTTTAAGAAAACTTAACGATCTAATTAAGCGAGCCAGACTGGCTAAAGTACATGCCTACATTTTGCAATCGCTTAAAATGCAGATGCCCTCCATATTTGGCAAGGAGAACAAAAAAAAGGAGCTCATTAAAAAACTGCAAGAAGTGTACGATCAAATCCAAAAAGAGCATAGCATTTCACCAGGCGATTTTCCTGACATCAAAAAAATGCAAACCTTGCTTGAAGATCATGACTTCACCAAGTTTAATCTAATTAGGCCTCAGTTGTTAGAAAATGTAAACAAAATGCTGTCTGAAGATATTGCCAAGCTCATGGCCATGATACCACAGGTAAATCAACAAGTGCTTTTTAGCAAATCTTAAAAAATTTATTATATTTTTTCTCTGTTTTTAGGAACAATGTGAACAAGCCACTTTGCAAACTGGAGAAATTAAAGGTGGTGTATTTGTGTCAAACCACGAATCTCCTTTTGGCTTTGGCAAGGGAGAAGGCATTGACGAAGGTGCTTTTGACAACAAATGGGTTGTTGAAAAAGACAAAGAAAAATATGATTCTATTTTTGAAACACTTAATCCTAATGCTGAAGGAAAAGTTTCTGGAGCAGCTGCTAAGGCTGAAATGGTCAAGTCAAAATTGCCAAATTCAGTTTTAAGTAAAGTTTGGAAATTGGCAGATGTAGATAAAGATGGAATGTTGACTGCAGAAGAGTTTGCTTTGGCGATGCATTTAACTAATATTAAACTTAATGGACATGATTTGCCTACAGAACTTCCTCCCCATTTGATGCCTCCATCACAAAAGGCCAACTAATTTACTAATTTCGCTGGGCTTAACACGAGCAAGTTTAGTGTGAACTCAGTTTTTAGACAAATATTCACACCACAATGCATTTTTTTTTTATTTAATCGTGATTCAATGCGGATTAACTATCTTAATTATGAGTTGTGATTTGATTTACCCTTATGCTGATTGCACTAATCGCATATGTTAGAATTTGTTAATCATGCCATAGCTGGCAATTAAGGACATTTTATTTTATTATTCGATTCATTTGCACTAATTGTTGCAATACATGTTCAGATTTAACTGGTCAGTCACACAAATTATCATTGTAAACAGGCTTTTTTTGCTTAAATAAAACTAATTTCTAGTTTGAAATACGCGCTAAACGTTGGGCGTACGATTAATCGGTGTTTATTTTCGCAAACAGTTTTTGAAAGTTGGATTTGGTAAAATCTGTCTTAATTTACTAAAAAAAAATTTTCGTATTATCTTGATTAAACCAATTTATTAACAAATAAATATGGAAAGTTTTTCCACATTTACTAGTAAAACTAAAGTGAGCGTTTTGGACAAAAGTCTTTCCAGATCAAAAGCTGAGGTTGTTTCAATTAATTTAATTACTATTAAATTAACAAATGTTTATTTGTACAGATTAATTTAAGCTCTTTTGCTTTTCTTTTCTCTGAAATTGTGCAATACAGTCAATCAAAGGTGTATACAGTCCCAGAACTGCAAAATAGGTAAATGGATTAGAATTAGTTTGGAATAGTTTGCGATTGGATTAGTTTGCAGTTGGATTGGTTTGCGGTAGGATTAGCTTTACTTTTTCATAGCAAACCTTGGACATACCCACTTAACAAGCCATTGTATTTGCCAGACTAATTAAGAATTTATTTTTAGAAATTAAATTAAGATTTAGTGAGGTGCGTGTGTGTATAATTATGTATAATGGATTATAATGATTTATAATGATTTATAATGATTTATAATGATTTATAATGATTTATAATGATTTACAATGATTTACAATGATTTATAATGATTTACAATGATTTACAATGATTTACAATGATTTACAATGGTTCAAAATAGTTTAAAATAATTTATAATAGTTTATAATGGTTTTTAATGGTTTGTAATGTGGTATCAGTTATATCCAATGTAGCAAAGCTTTGTATACACACCCGATTTTTATAAGCACATTTTTATACACACACGCATTTTTATTGTCAGCTTGATCATCACAGTTGCAAGTTGACTGATCATACGCCAACCTTCGCAACAATCTAATTAAAGAGTTGCACTGAATTTTAAATAATTTAAAATAGATAATTTACAATTTTAATCTATTTATATATAGTTTTTTAATTAAATAATTTTCTAGATTGGCATTAATGGGCTATCATGTGGGAGAACGCATTTTAAATCTTATATTTATTAGAGAAAAACAATTTAAACGCGAAACCAGATTAATCAATATGTTGTTATTTATTAAAAGTTCGGTTTGGAAAGCTTTGTTTGGAAAAGAAGCTGATAAATTGGAACAGGCTAATGATGATGCCACTACATGTAATCTATTGTGACTTGAACAGTTAGACAATTTTTGTTAAGTTTTTTTATTCATTTAGATTATCTGATCGAGTCGATGCCAGTGGTAAACAAATTTATTTCTGTTCCCAAAGATAAAGGAGTATTAAATTGTGCTGCTTTTATTAGCGGAATAATTGAGGCTATTTTGAACGAGTCTAATTTTGTATGTTGAAAATGATTTTTTTTTTAAAAATTAAGCATAATATTTTTATTTTAGCCCGCTAAAGTCACTGTTCATTGGCACGAAGGCACTACTTATATGATCAAATTTGATGAATCTGTAATAATAAAAGATAAATCAATGAATAAATAAGTTAAAGACGATTTTTGTACGTTTTGTATTTGATCTCAGGTTAAAATTTTAGGTTTATATTCAAAAATTTAAAATTAATTTTTTTTTAATATTTGTATATTCAGTCTTTAGTTGCATGAATATTTTCATAGTTTAATTAGATTTCAATTTTTGAAACCATTGCTAGCTATTTAAATTTATTTTTTTTGCTACATTTATTTTGTAATTAAGTATTTTACTTGTAAGTTTAAACTATGTTTGATTGAAAATTGATTTGCAACTTAAAATTTGAGTTGTGATTTTATATTTATATTGAAGTTTTTTTCTACTCAATTAAAAGTTTAGTAATGAGATTTAAATAAATCAAGAGTAATAAATAAGATTTTATGATTTCTTAATGAGATTTTTTTTACTATTTACGAAATAAGTTTTTTTTTTTTATAGTTTCAATAATGAATTTAATGATTATTAATAATTTTTTTTTTGTTTTTTTTTATTTATTTTTTTTCTTTTTCGGAAGTATTTTATTTAAAATTTTACCTAGAAGATACTGGTTGGAAATTAGAAAAATGTAAACAAAAGAAACGTTTCAATTGTGTAGCAATTTGAGCAGATTATTTCGGTTACTAGCGTTTTAATAATTTATTTTTATTATTATTTTGATGCCATTTTCATCTTTTGCTATTGCTTTGCGCTAAAAAATGCGTGGACCGGCTTCTTTAGTTGGTTTAGTCTCGCCTCTTCTTCCTCTTGTACAAAAAATCTTCTCTTCATTTGACTACGACCAAGTTTTCTCTTTAAAACATTAGTTTATCCGCAACTCTTTTTCTTATTCAAGTTGTTTTGTTTGCACTACAGTTTTGAAGCACAAGTGTTTTGTTTGGCCACATGGTTTGTTGGTCATGATTTTCTGCATTGCCATATTGAAAGTATCGGACCGAAAGTGTTGATCTGCAGATTTGTTTGATAGATTTGTGAATAATTAAGTTGGTAGTAGATGGTTAGGTTAATGGTGATAGTTGAATTAGTGATGAAGTATGAATGAAGAATAGTAGAAATATAAGGAAAGAAGAGAGTAGAAAATTGATTTTCTAGAAAGTGGACAAGTGCAAGTTTAGTTTTAGGTTGCAAAAGCTAATGGAACGGGATTAAGGATAAAGATGGATCGCCAATTAACATTAAGTGATTGACTGGAAAATTGCAAGAAAAAGTGGTAAGTTTTTTTATACTGCAATAAGGTGCTGAGGCCTTTACTGAATTGTTTGAAATGTTGGATTGTATTTGAAGTGTAAAGCGAGCAAAGTAAATCTGAGAATTAGCTTTTTTTTGGATTTTTGTTTTGGCTTTTAGTTCTAGCTTTCTGTTTTGGCTATTAATGTGGTTTTTGTTGTTTAGGTTTTTAATTCTGAGCTTGTTTTTTTGACCTGTCCCTTTGACTTAGTCTTGTGGACTGTCCTTTTGGCTTGTGGTTCTGACTTGTGGTTTTTTGATGTGGTTCTGACTTGTGGTTTTTTGATGTGGTTCTGACTTGTGGTTTTTTGATGTGGTTCTGACTTGTGGTTTTTTGATGTGACTTTGACTTGTGGTTCTGGCTTGTGGTTTTGGCTTCTTGTTCTGGCTTCTTGTTCTGGCTTCTTGTTCTGGCTTCTCCTTCTCTTTTCTTGTTCTGGCTTCTCCTTCTCACTTGTCTTTCTAACTTCTCCTTCTGACTCCTTATCCACTGACCTGAGCTCTTGGTCTAGCTTAGTCCGAATCTTATGGCAAACAAGTGCGCCGTCAACAGTGACAGCTGTCGGATTAAATTGGCGACTTTGCTAAAAAAAGTGAAACAATATATAGACCAATATGTGCATATTAAAAGCAATATATATATAGAATATAAAAACAAAAGTTCAGTCTCTATGTTTCTTGAGATGAAAACAAAATCAAGTTGCAATTGTGCGAAAACTTGGACAAACTTTGTGTGAAACAAGTGCAAATTGAACAAATCAAAAGGCAAATTAGTGAAAAAAAAATCAGTGAAAAAAAAACCAATGAAAAAAACAAAGATACAGAGTAGCAAGTCAACTTGTTGAAAGTAAGTTTTAATTTAAGAACCTTATTCATACAAATGAGGCGAATTTTTAGCTTTTCAATTCCAGTTTGGACACGATTGTGCTAAAATAAACCATTGCAACACTAAACTTATCAGTTTTAGTAAAAATATTGGCCGGAAATGTGAACAAGATATTGAAAAATAAAAAAAATGAATGTAATGAAAAATTCAAATGATTGAAAAAATTGAAAAGATTGCGCTTTTTTCAGTTTCAATTCAAGGTCTTTATTTAACAACTATTACCTCTTTGATGATTTTTTCATTTTGTTAATCATTTAGATGCTGAAAAAAGGCAAAAATAAAAAATAACTTATCTTCCACCAGTTGCTCATCATTTTTTTTTAATGTTGGTTTGTTTTTGTGTTTATGTTCTTATATTAAATATTGTATTGTGTGTTATGATTGGAGATTAATTGAGTGGCAATATCTAATGAGTAGACCAAAATGAACTAGGTAAAATAGACCAGGCGATATAGATTAGATGAACTAGGTTAAGTGGAATAGAATAAGTGCGATTGAGTAGATGAAATAAATTTAATAGAAAAACCAAATAAAATAGACTAGATAGAATAGTTTGGATAGAATATACTAGATAGAATAGTTTGGATAGAATATACTAGATAGAATATGTTAGAAACAATAGACACATGGAGTAGATAAAATGAACAAGATAAAAAGACAGGATACAATGGGTTAGACACAACGATCTAGAACAGATCAGAACAGATTAGAACAGATTATAACAGATTATAACAGATTAGAAAAGATTAGAACAGATTAGAATAGATTAGAACAGATTAGAATAGATCGGAACAGAACGAAACAGAACAGAACAGAACAGAATAGAACAGAATAGAACAGAATAGAACAAAACAGAACAAAACAGAACAAAACAGAACAAAACAGAACAAAACAGAACAAAACAGAACAAAATAAAACAAAACAAAACAAAACAAAACAAAATAAAACAAAACAAAACAGAACAAAATAGCCAAGTGATTGCTAAATCATCTAATCCGTATTAAACAGATTAACAGGATTAAGCCAAGTTGAAGACAAAGTCGGTAGTAGATGGCGTTGCTTCAACGGACACTACCTTGTTTCTCCTTTGACTAGTCTTTCTTTTCTCCTCTGGCCAGTTTTTCCTTAACAACACTGGTTTGTTTACAATGCGTAACTAAGTTTCCGCCCCTTTTGTTGCTTTCAGCCAGCTAGAACAAGCTGGCTGCGGGCAGAACCCACTGTTGGAGTAAGCTGCTGCCCTCTGGGAACGGCTGATACGCGATTGCAATGGATTAATTTAATGAGTTAATTTTTGGATCAGACATTTTACAATTTGAATTGCTTTGAACAGTTGGGTTGGTGGTGGTCAAGCATATAGTGGCAAAATTGAGATGGTGATCAGAAAGTTAAGATGGTAGGACAATTAAGATGGTAGGCAGTTAAGATGACAGGATAGTTGAAATGATAGGGTAGTTGAGATGATAGGATAGTTGAGGTGATTGGATGTTTGAGATGATAAAACAGTTGAGATGATAGGACAGTTGAGATGATAGGACAGTTGAGGTAATAGGACAGTTGAGGTAATAGGACAGTTGAGGTGATAAGACAGTTGAGGTAATTAAACAATTAAGGTGATAGGACAATTGAGGTAATGGGACAGTTGAGCTGCTAGGACAGTTGAGGTGATATAACAATTAAAATGGTACGATGATTGATATGGTAGGACAATTAAAATGTCAGAAAAATTAAAACATTTTGTAGTCTGTGGTGTTGTCTTCTGTTTAGTTATGCAATTTTTAGTCCTGGTTTATTGGATTAAATTGTGGCCCTTCTTAAAAGTAACCTGTCTCAAAAGTGGCTTCTTTCAAAATCGGCTTGTTAATTGATTTTCGCTATTGGCTTTCATTTACTCTTGGCTTTGATTTACTCTTGATTCGGTGTCATTTGCTCTGTTGCCTCATTTGTTTTCACTGCTCGATCTGCTTCACTGACTCGATCTGCTTCATTGCTCAATTTGTTCAATTGCTTTTTCATGTTTTGTTCAATTTAGTCGATTTGTTCAATTTGTTTCATTATTCTCATGTTTTGTTAGGTTTGTTTGCATTTTTAGCTAGTGCTGCAATCCATTCAGTTAAAACAGGATATAATGTGCTAATTAAATGCTTAAATTAAGGAGTTCAGTTTTGTAAACTGTCCAGATTGTCAGAACAAGCTAATTAGTGAAAAACTGAAATGTTAAACACCGATGACGTACTGTTGGGATTGTCTTGATTTAATTGAAAAATGACATGTTATTCAATCAATAAGGCGTCTTTTATTAGTGTTGACTCACTTTGCAATTTGAAATACTGTTTGAAATAATATTGATTTAATGGAGAAATATGATGAATTATTAATTATTGTAATATTTGAAATTCATTCTTGATTTAAAGCTTATTTCATCAATATGATTGCGCTGATTCACGTTCAACGGAGTGGCAAATAATAGAGGAAAGGTGCGCATCGTCTTTGCCTAATTTACTATGCATGTTTTATATCCACATTCGTTTTTATAATTAAAAGAAATTAGGATTTAATGAATAAATTGCAAACGAAATTACTAATTTTTCACCTGTTGCGATTTCCCACTTTATTTGTGTCAATGTAAATACATTTTTCGGTTAATTCATTTTCATTCAATACTTATAAATCTAAATTTATTTTATCAAAAAGCCTTACTATCTTGCAATCAAACTAAAATTTGGACAAAGATTACTTTTTATTTTGTTTTACTTTTTAATTGAAACATTGATAATTTTACAAAACATCCATTTTTCTTTTTTTTTTTTTCATTTTTTTTTTTTCATTATTTCTTTTGGTTTGATTCAAAAGTAACAAAAGTAACCAATTGTAGCACATCACATTTGGCCAAAATAGTTAAAACATTTCGCTTCAAATCAATTTAGGGTTGCACTTTTTTTTATAATTTAAATATAAAAAAATATCTACAATCAACATTTAGGTGATGGCATCATTGTATGATTTTAATTTAAACGAATTCGGAGATCAAATTTACAAGATTGCAATTTCTTTTTCAGATTAAGAATGCAAAAAAAAAGAAAGAAGATATGTGTTACTAATCACTGTTTTAAGTGTTTACAATCAAATTTAACAGTTGAGCTAGTTGAATGAGTAAGAATTAATAGAGAATAATGTTTGGGATCAGCATTAGTTGCTTATAGTAAAAGTTTCATATTAATTATGTTTTTTATACGATTTTTCAAAATCACTTTTTATATTTAACTTTGTTTCTTTTTTTTCTTTCCTTTTGCTTTTTTTTTTACTGTCTCTATCTTTCCTTGTCTTCAGGTACAACACCATTTGTTAAATCAAGCGAAAACTTTGAAAAAGTTGCTACATTCTCTAGCAGACATGATTCATCTAAATATTTGTGATTTATATTCTGTGTTTGAATGGTTAATATCATTTTAAAGTACAGTGATTAAGTTTTATCTCAAATTTAAAAGTTGTGCGTTTTAAATAAATTTTAAACAAGTTTTTCAATTTCATTATGTCGATAATGTCATCTTCATTACGTTCGTCTACTTCATCTAAGTCTTCTTTTGATGAAGATGCTGCTCAAATAATGCAGGATTTGTCTCTTTTTACCCCATCAGCACATTCGAGCCAACAAGAGAGCAGTAAAAACACTGTAATTGAAAGTGATCGTTTAATTTCTGAAATTCATCATTTAGAACCGATTGGTAATGTTGCAAGCCATTTGAGTAATAGTAAAAATTACAGCAATTATCATTCACAAGTGAGCAATGGTGATGAAAAACAGCCTATTGCCGGCAGTTTATCAATTGCAGATCGCATCAATCAATTAAGCGCCGAAGGAGTGTTAATTAACTCATCTGATCTACCTGGTTCGCAAGAGTCGGCCACTTACGCCCGCATTTTAAGCAAGGCAGCTAGACAGTTGCACCGAAGACAGGCCGAAGTAGGCAAAATCAATTCCAACAGCAGTAACGGCAACAGCAATATGAATAGCAACACCAACAACATGAACAGCAGTACCAACACTAATCTGAACCCGAATGTTAATCCTAATCTTAATCCGAACTTGAATGCGAACATGGGCGCAAACATGAATGTAAACATGAATGCGAACCTGAATGCGAACCTGAATGCGAACCTGAATACGAATCTGAATGCAAAACTTAATGCAAACCTTAAATCTAACCTTAAATCCAGCCTTAATCCGCCAAGCAGTTCGAATGCCAACTGCAACACAAACACCAATAACAGCCTGAACATCAATGTGATTAGTGGTTCAATCGGTATGTCCAACTTCGTGAAGATGAAAAGTGGACCTTTGAAAACCAATGGAGGCGGAATCGCACCTCCTCCGCCTTATACTGGTCGAATGAATGTGGAAGGTTTGAGTCAATTAGTGAATGGCAATTGCAAGCAGCCAATGTCTAATTTCCACAACTATGCAGACAGCAAAGTAGCCAACGGTGGTGAAAACCCGCTCAACTGTGTCTTAAACAACCAGTATGGCAATCAAACTGTGGTAAACAATTTGCAACACAATCGTCGTCTAAACGGAAGCTTGTCTCACTTGGCTAATAATGACAATTTGTTGGCTAATAGCAACTTAGCCCACAACATGAACAGTAACCTAAACGCCAAAAATAACAGTAATAACCTCAGCAATTGCAATGCTGTCAGTCAGGCCAACCAAAACCACATTCTGGATTTGATAAATAACGATATCAACAATATTATCAACAGCAGTGCAAATTCCACCATATCCAGCATCAGTGGTCTGAAAAACAGCTCGGTTGCCAAAAATGTGATTTCGCATGGCACCATTGTGACTGCCACTCCTACCAGAGTGGATGGTGTATCAAGGGTGCCCAACAAGCCTCCACCACCTCCTCCACCCATTTATGAAAACATCAATAAACGAGCCCCAGCTCCTCCACCGATGCCGGTGGCAGCGGTCTCTTCCATCAAGACCACTTCGATTAAACTGCATCCGGCTACCGCTTCTTTTAACACAACGCATTCCAGTCAAACTCCGAATTTAGGCTCAAGCTATAGTGCGAATTACAATTCGTTAAGTAATACGAATTCTAAATCTGGTTCTTGTATCAATTCCAGTAATAATTCAAGTCTGAATTCAGATTTAAATACACCAATTTATGCAAATGCACCTTCTCCACCTGGCTCAATTGCACCACCACCTCCTCCTTATCCAGGTCCAGTGGCATCTTCCACCTGTTTGCCGTTACCAAAACGTTTAACACCTTCGCCTGGTCATTTGCATTCACAATCTTCACAAGCTCAGTTGCATCCACATCCACATACACATGCACCTCATCAAGGCAATCATCAAGGCAATCATCAAAACAATCACCAAACTAACCATCAATCCAACCATCAATCCAACCTTCAACCTAATCACCAATCTAGCCATCAGTCTAACAATCAGCCCAATCTCCAGCCCAATCTCCAGCCCAATCTCCAGCCTAATCATCAACTAAATCATCAAAACAATCTCCAACCTAATCATCATTCTCAACTTTTGCATCCTACACATTTGCAACATCATTCTAATCATCAACATTTGGTTCATTCAGCACAATCTAGTACTCAGCTACATTCTCATCAGCCAATTCATGCTCAGCATTCCAAACAATTATCTCAAATTTGTCAGGTCACTTCGCAGCCAGGACATTTAGCCCATCCGCAAAGATTCGTGGCCACTGCAAGATGTCCATCGCAACTTGTCAATCCTAATTTGTTGATTAACAAGACATGTCAACCTCCACCTATTCCATCTGCACCCAAACCAACTGGAAACCATTGCTTACAAGGCACCAATCAAACTTCTACAGCTGCAATTGGACATTTGTCCAGTCAGAACAAAATTGATAAAAGCAATATAAATGGAAGTGTTTCTCAACATCCTTTGCTTCCCTTTCAGGTCACTTTAGCCAGGCCTAATGGACCAACTAGTGCAGAACTCAAAATTGAAGCTTTAATGAAACAAATTGAAGACGAAATGGACAATGTTCCACAAGGTGAATTTTTTGGCTTGTGTCATACTTGCAATGAAAGAGTGGAAGGGGCTGATCAGGCTTGTCAAGCAATGGGTAATTTGTATCATACAAATTGTTTTGTGTGCTGTTGCTGTGGAAGAGCATTACGAGGCAAAGCATTTTATAATGTTCATGGCAAAGTTTATTGCGAAGAAGATTATCTTTACAGTGGTTTTCAGCAAACCGCTGAAAAGTGTGCTGTTTGTGGTCATTTAATTATGGAAATGGTAAATTTATTTTTAACTTTTTTTTGCCATTTAATTCCTTTCTTAATTTTTGCGCCTTATTTAACTTTAGATTCTACAGGCCATGGGAAAATCATATCATCCAGGATGTTTTAGATGCTGTGTATGTAATGAATGTTTAGATGGTGTTCCTTTTACAATTGATATGAACAATAAAATTTATTGTGTTCAAGATTATCATAGGTATCACAATTTGTCTTCTTTTTTTTCTTCTTTATATTTACAATATTTTTGAAATTTTTACAGAGTTTTTGCGCCTAAATGCGCTTCTTGT
This sequence comes from Pyemotes zhonghuajia, assembly GCA_025170145.1. NCBI lineage: Eukaryota > Metazoa > Arthropoda > Arachnida > Trombidiformes > Pyemotidae > Pyemotes > Pyemotes zhonghuajia. Next base: position 8,595,675 of record CM045846.1, on the reverse strand, counting down.
GGAGGAGCAATCACACCTTTAGAAGGCACTGATGAAACTGTTCGTGTTGTATCTATGGATAAAGATTATCATGTTGATTGTTATACATGTGAAGATTGTGGAATGCAATTAACAGACGAACCATCACAAAGATGTTATCCTTTAGACAATCATTTGTTATGCCAAAGTTGCCATTTGAAAAGAATTGGAGCCATATAATTTTATTATTTTACATTATTTGCACAATTTTTTTTTATTTTTTATTGTTGAATTGCGTTTATTTTACTTTCAAACCATTTTATATCATTAACCAATTTACTTGACGATATTTTAACGCAAAAAATTGTGTTTTTGATTTTTGAACTATCCTAAACTTTTCAAAATGGCCAAGTGCTTATGCCTGATTGTTTTCTGATTGAATTTTTTTTTAATATTAATTATTTTTTTAATTATTTTTAGTTTAATCACTCATTTAAAATTGTTTAAGTTATTGGCCGATTGACCAGATTAACAGATTGACCATACACATTCGCACATAATCATAAAACACCCGCCTTTTTTAACACAATTTGTTTGAGCTTAAATATACGTTTTAGTGTTTTTGTTTTTATAGTTTTTCTTTTAAAAAATAATTTTTTGTATAATAACATATATATACATAATTATACATAATTATATATAATTTATATATATTTTTGCACATTATTTTACGTAAATTAAATGCACAATCAATTAAGATAGACGGGCAAGTCATGAAAATTGAATTTAGTTTTATTTAATTGTTTGCCGGTATTGATTTTTTTTCTTAACCTTATATACAGCATATACGATGAGCTGATTATTTTGAATTTTTTTCAGTATTGTTGTTTAATTATGTTCTTGTATCAGCTGTAATTTGTTGCTGATCTAATAGATAATAAAACAAAATTAAATGAAAATGTTTTTTTTTAATGATAGTGGAAAATATTGAAGTGTTTGTGGTTGCAAACGACAATCCAATGTTTGAGTTTGTGATTCTGGAAGAGTGGTTTGCTTTGACGGCATGTAATTTATGAATTAATTAAAATCGTAATTCGTTAGCTATGTGACCATTCGAATTTGAAGCAGACAAAATTTACATTCAAGTAAGTGGGTTTCCTTAAGCAAGAGCAATGTTTGGCAAGGCAGTGTTTAGTAAGATTAATCAGTTGATCAGTATAGAAGCGCTTTTAATCTAGCCAAACGACAATTTCAGTCCGGATGTAGTGAACAAATTTGAATAGGGGAGATTTGCAAAAGCTAAGAGAAGTGGCGAATGGAATGCGGCATGAGCTATGGGTTGATCGGTTTGATTGACGCCCAGTGTGTTAAATTGAAAATTAAATTTGCTGTAAGATTGGTTGTTTGAGGGACTGAGGCCACTAGCCGTGGACTAGTTTTGGGCTGCAAGTGTGTGGTTGAAACAAGCTGATGGTTTGTCAGATGGATGGCTTATTAGATGGATAGTATGGTAGACAGTAGAAATCGATTGTACAGAAGATTTGAGGTAGTGGTGCATAGTTAATTGAAACTGGTTTGTGTTTTTGTGCAAGCTGTTTGGTGTAGTTTTGTGATTAGCGACTGATTGGCGGTTGATTAGTAGTTGATTGGGGAATGATGGGCATTGATTAGCAAGTAATTATTTGGTAGTGTGGATGTTGAAGTGTGGATGTTGAGTGGTTGAGGGTAGGTTTTTAATAAATATTTTTAGGTTTAGGTTATAGTTGGATTTGAGTTTAGGTTTGGATTGGTTTAGGTTAGGTTAGGTTTGATTTGGTTTAGGTTTAGGTTTAGGTTAGGTTAGGTTTAGGTTAGGTTAGGTTTAGGTTAGGTTAGGTTTAGGTTAGGTTAGGTTTAGGTTTAAGCTTGAGGACTAGAATCGCGGCGGATGCACATTTATTTAAAAGGAGATTCAAATACGCGCTTTACCGTGGCAAGCGCTATCTGTTGGTCACACAAAGGGAGCCGTCAAAGTTTTGCCTTTGCTTTGCATTGGTTGGTTCTTTGTTTTTGTGCAGTCCGTTGCGGCCAATGTGAGTGCAGTGTTGAGTGTGGGCATCGGCAGTCTGACATTTTGTTTCCGAGTGTGGTTTTGTATCAGATCGTGGCATCTTAAAACTGTGGCATCTTAAAACTGTGCTTCGGATTTAAGTAAACAAGCTTAGTGGTATTGTGGCAAGCACGCTGGCCGCTATAAGTGTGACTTGTTAAGTTTGACTTGCGACTCTGCAGACTGTTGTGGCCACCAACAGACGCCATCTTGTCCTGTGGAAGCTATCTCCACATCGACCATCTGCCATCCATCCACCGCCTGCTCCTCACCGCTAATTAGCGACGTTAGTCAGTTAAACGTCGTACTTGAAATGTGCTGCGCTTACAGGTTCTGGAGTGCAGTAGTATTTTGCGCTGGGCGTGTGACGAGCTTTGAATTCAGTTTCAGGGATTAAGATGTCAATCGTTTTCTCACTAAAGTGTATCGAATAGCGAAACATAACTAATAAACATCTTCGGCAGGCTTCACCAGTGTCCGATTACCTTCTTGTGAGCCAATTTAACGCATCTGCTCAAGGTATTTGCTTTTGTCTCTTTTGAGTCGTGTGCAATTTTGCTCTAATCCATTTCTACTTATTCCAAACTGTCCTTTTGGCTTGTTGTCATTTTCTTTGCTTATTCCCTCTCATTTTGCTTGTTTCGCTTCTCATTTCGCTTCTCTATTTCTTCTCTCCTTTCTTGCACTTCTCCCATTTCTTGCACTTCTCCCATTTCTTGCACTTCTTCCATCTTTAACACAACTGAAACCAATGCATCTGACAGCCACCTGTCCACGCATAAATCATGACCAATACGTAAACTTGATTTTTGTTTACTCTTGTCTGAGCAAGTTCACCATTTTCTTAAGTCGACGGACATTGCTTCTCTTGACCAAACTGCAGTTTCACTACTAAAATTGGCCCTCTTCAATCTCACAACATTAAGCTTTTAAAGCTGCTTCTTCTTTTGCTCCTTCTTTCCTTTTGCTCCTTCTTTCCTTTTGCTCCTTCTTTCCTTTTGCTCCTTCTTTCCTTTTGCTCCTTCTTTCCTTTTGCTCCTTCTTTTCTTTTGCTCCTTTTGCCCTCCTAATTTCACTCTCCTAATCTCATTCTCCTAATTTAGCCCTCCTAATTTTGTCTATGGCTGGCCAACTGTGGCTTGCAACTATGATTTGCTAGCTCTGGCTTACAACTTCAAATTGCTGGCTTTGCCCTTCTAACTGTTCATTCTTAACAGTGCTTTCTTGCTTTATTTTACCTTTTTAACCTTATTAATCTTGTTGTGGCCTGTTTGTTTGTCCGTTACTTCAAACTATTTTAAACCACTTTCTTCAAACTGTTCCAAACACGTTCGCCCGCCAATTGTGGCCGGCCATTTTTGCTCATTGTCTGGCCAACTGCACTGATTGCTATTCATTAGACCAGCATCAAATTTGATCACTTATCACTAAGTATGGTAATTTACTTGTTTGTTTATTTTCTACCCTCTTCTAAACTAAACCACCTCAACCAGCTAATCATTCATTAGCCAAATTCAGAACTGCAGTGAACTAGTTTGATTTACTTGTTTTCAGCTGTGCGAATGTAAATGTTTAGGCAAAAAAGTTTGTCATAAACTGTAATTTCTTATATTCAGTCTCATTTAGGCTTGTCTGGTGATAATCACTTTTGCACTTTTGCAACTTTGTTTTCAATTGTTCACCATTCATAGCTCCGATTTCATCTTGGACAATTTGCTTGATTAATTGCAATTCTAATTGCACAATTAGTTTACATGGTATGCATGCAAGTCATAATCCATGTGATCATTTGCAAATTTTAGTTCTAATTCAATTTCGGTTTTTATATTTTGGATTTTACATTTTCTATTTTATTATTCTCTTAATTTGCTAATCATTTTTTAATTAATCGTTTTTTCCTTTTTTCTAGTGAATTTTTGTGCTAATTTTTGTGTGTGCTATATTCTCAACTGAGCCAACGTTTTGAAATCAGTTTTTCAATAATTTAATGTTCGCAAAGCTTAAATTCATTCTGTTCACAATTTTAAACATAACTTACTAATCAAATAACAGTAGCTATTTAACTTTGACAAGTGTATATTATTAATTTTTCAAAAGTAACTTCAAAATGTATTACTCAAGAGAGAACAGTCAAAACTCTTTAGAATCAACGGATTTTACTAAAGATATTTATTATTCCTCAAGAAATAGATCCAAAATGACTTACACACCCAGAAAAGAGTCTGTAACATTAATTAAAGACAAGAGCTTGTTAAACAAGGATTCCGAGTTAAATGTCGGCTTTTCAGATTTGCCCAACCAAATTCATCGCAAAACTGGAAAAAAAGGTTTTGAATTTACTTTAATGGTAGCAGGTAAGGTTTAAATTTTTTTAAATTTAATATTAATTTGTTTTCGTTTTATATAAACATTTTTTTTTTGCCTTTTTTAGGGGAATCTGGACTAGGAAAATCTACTCTTGTAAATTCAATGTTTTTTACGGATATTTATTCAGACGAGTTTCCTGGACCATCTAAACGTGTGGCAAAAACTGTAAAAGTGGAAACTAACAAAGTATTATTAAAAGAAAAAAATGTAAATTTATCTTTGACTATAGTAGATACTCCTGGTTTTGGATGTTCTGTAAACAACAGCAATTGTTGGGCTCCAATCACTGATTATATTGAAAATCGATATGAAGAATATCTTAATGCAGAGACAAGATTACATCGTAAACATATTCCAGACAATCGTGTTCATTGTTGTTTGTATTTTGTATACCCATCTGGACATTCCTTAAAGCAAATTGACATAGAATTTATGTCCAATTTGCATGATAAGGTTAACATTATTCCTGTAATTGCGAAAGCAGACACTTTAACGCCGGAAGAATGTCAACAATTTAAAAAAAACGTAAAATTTTTTATTTTAAATAATTGTTTTGATTATTTCAGTCAATTATAATTGCACTTTTATTTATAGGTTTTAAATGATATAAATTTGAATAAAATCAAAATCTATGAATTTCCTGATTATGATGATGAAAATTCGGAGGCATATAAACTTCAAAAGCAATTCAAATCGAGAATACCGTTTGCAGTAGTTGGAAGTAATTACATAATAGACATTAATGGCGATAGAAAAAGAGGCAGAAAATACCCATGGGGAACAGTTGACAGTTAGTATTATTAATTTTTTTTTTTTAACTATATTCTAGTTGAATTTTTAACACTTTAGTTGAAAATCAAGAGCATTGTGATTTTGTTGCGCTGAGAAGCATGATAATAAAATATTATATGCTAGATTTACTTGACACAACGAACAATGTTCATTATGAAAATTATCGATGCAAAAAACTAAGTGGAATCGGGGCTGATAAAATTGGAGCTAAACCTAGTCGAGATTCAAATAAGTAATCAAAGTTTAAATCTTAAAGTAGCTTATAATAATTTTATTTTTATTACTAGAAATCCTTTGGCTCAAATGGAAGAAGAAAAAAAGGAGCATGAAGCCAAAATTAAAAAAATGGAAATCGAAATGGAACAAGTGTTTGAGACAAAGGTTAAAGAAAAGTTGCAAAAATTAAAGGATTCAGAAAATGATGTATGATTGATTGATTTTTTGAATTATTTTAGTTTAGTTTTTCTTTAATTTTTTTATCAGTTACAAAAACGTCAAGAGCAAATGAACAAGATGATTGAACATCAAAGAATGGAGTTGGAAGAAAAAAGACAAGCTTTTGAGAAAGAGAAAGCTGCATTTGAGTTGGTCAGTAGAGACATGGAAGAAATCCGAAGAGTAAACACATTAGAAATTTCTAATAAAGAGTAAGTTATTTTTAAAATATATTTAGCTTAATTTTTGTCATTTAATTAAAACTATTTTTAACTAATGCTTAATTATACTTTTTAATCTAATCTTTTGCGGCCGTTTTTAATTTTATTTTCAATTTTTGTTTGCATATAAAAACCGCTTAAATTAACATTAATTAAATTAAAATTTACTTCATGCTTATACTAATAGCTTAGCGCTTTTAAAACAAAGTTATCAATAAAATTAAACTGTAATTAATTAGGATTCGCCACCAAGGCTCTACAACCTCCCTATTAAGCCAACGCAAGTTAGCTATTTTTGGTTCAAAATCTTTTAAAATGATAGGAAAATGGAAAACAGCTATTTAGAGCGTTTAAAATTAAATAAGAGTTGTTGATCAAAGCTTATGGATACATTTCACTTGACTTTTTGTACACTCAATGAGCCATAATTTATCAAATTTGTTTAATTCATATTTTATTGATTACAAAGTACTTACACAACACATTTAGACCATATTCATTTATATGCACATTTGTTTTATGTTCTGTGCAGATGCGTTTTTCATAGTTGACTTAAGAATCGCAATAAATACTTTTTAATTTATCATCTTTGTTAATTAATTTATTATCTTTTGCAGAATATTGGACAAAGAGAGAAAGAAAGAAAAAAAGAAAGGACTGTTTTAAAATTGAGACACTATTAACAATCTATTAAATAGCCATGCTTACTTTTTGCTTCGAATCTCTCAACTACTAACCAAATAATCTTTTAAAACAAATGAATGGAATAAGATTTTGAGAATGGGAACAAAGCTATTTACTGGATATGTAACCTTATCAAATAAGAAATTTAACTTAACTCTTTCTTAAATATATTGTGCATTAGATTTTTCAAAATATTTTTGCAATTTAATCCGAAGCTAAAGTATATTTAGCAACTTTTTAAAATCAAACTTTTCTAATCATTACTTTGTACTAGAATTATATATTTTTAAACTGCTCCTGTGCTCATATTAAATAACTTAATTTTTGATGCCAAATAATAATTTTTAATATTTTCAATATTACAAACCTAAACACATACACAAACACACATACACATCAAGCATGTTTGCAACTAGTTTAAAGTGAAGGTTCCTGGTGAATTTTGCTCAAATTAGGTTTGCATGTTTACTTAGCTTGCTTTTTACATAAGATGTTTCCAAATAAAGAATGTTTTAAAGTGTTTTTGCTAAGACGATTTTTTTAAAATAAATTAATTTACGAATCGTTTTGAAATAAAAAATAAACATATCAGTATTTTGAAAACCAGCTTTATTCATTGTGTGTTGTCGTTGACATATTAGAGTAACCAGGTAGGTTTTGGAATTGGTGTTAAAACGAAAAGTCGTATTAAGGTTGTTTTTCAACTGATCCAGACACGACTTTTTTCATCTGGGCCAGATTATCCAAAATCTGTACAAGTGCTTTATTGTTTTCCTTGGTGGCTTCGTTGTTTTTGCGCATAAGCATATCCAAATAGTTGTTTATCTCATCTCTTGACCTGTGAATAAATGCTCGGCCACAAGACTCATAAAACTTGGCATTGTCCGGAATCTCCTCAATTTCTTGTTTAGTTAATTTTAATCTTTTTTTTTCAACTTCGTTTTCATTTAATTTTTGCCTTAACTGCAGTTGTTTGGCGTTTTTTTCATAAAGTGAAACTTTAAATTCAGTAATTTTTTTGTTAAATTGACGGTATTCTTCCTCCATCTTGAATATATATATGATGCAGTAATTATAAAAAACAAACTATTCCAAGACCAATTATACTAATTAAAATACGAGTCGACTTGTCAAAGATCGACGAAACTAATTAAAATCCGAGTTAACTAATTAAAACATGAGCAGATTAATTAAAGATCAATCTAACTAATTAAAACACGAACTGACTAACCTTAGACTAACCCAACTAATTAGAACAGCAATTGATTAAAAGAAAAGCCTCTAGTTAATTAAAATACTAACTAACTAATATAAATGCAACATACTCAACAACAACTGTTTACACTGGTGTGAGTTAAACCAGTAGAAGCTATTCTCAGGCTAAATGCAGGACGTTTAGCCACTGCTTCATTACGAAACCAGCTAATTCAAACTTTGCCTTTATGTCGGCTCGAATGTCAATTGATAAAACTTCTAATTAAATTAATCAACTTAATTTATTTAATTGCTTTGTCAATTTATTGATTGATTAGCCCACATTTTCTATATTTAGACTTGTTTGTCTATTTTCACTTTACTTATGTGCACGTCTTTTTGGGATCGCAAACATATGACTAGTTTTTTCAATGGAAATTGTCACTTTAGAAGTTCACAATCTGAATGGGATTATAATTATTGTCACCAATTTAATTTAGCTTAATTTTATTTAGTTTAGCTTAGCTCGTATAGAAAATTAAGTAAAAAACAGTTGATAGAAAAAAAATTTTATTTTACAATTAATGGTTTAGAAATATTTATTCCTCTCGTTCATTTGCTTATTATGTTTAGGTTCAGGTTTGGATTTGGATTATTTTACTCTAGTTTTTACATTAAAAAAAATAGTCGTTTTGTGTGCGTTGCGACAAACTTAAAAATAACACAATCAGGATAAATGCTGCTTGAAAAAAAAGACAGCACAAAGCCAGTATAGTTTTGAGGCGAATTCATGCAAAGTTAATACTAGATCAATAATATTCAACTTAATAATCATTCTCGTTTCAGTCATATCTAAATCTCAATTTAAAAAGGCCAAAAAACTAAGCAAAATTTTTTATTTGCTATTTATGAATCAAACATTTAAATATTGGCTCAATTTTCAAAATACAAGGCTTTTTTCCAAATCTTCTACAAGCACAAAAACACGTTTTGATTTTGATATTCTGATATTTAATATTCCCAATCGTTTTTAACTAATCATTACCAGCGTTTTCACAGTTCTCTGTTCTTACAAAAAATAGCCAAATGAATTCAAGCTTTAGAAAATTAGTTTTTTTTCAATTAAGCTTTTTTAAATCACCTTAAATCGTCAAAATCATTTAAAACCATGTTATTATTACTGAAATGGATTGATCGATTATTGTTTGTGCGATTTATCGGATTGCTAGAATTTTTCAGTATTGAAGTTGTAGTGATAGGTTTTTCCATTGTGACCGGCCCATTATTGGATATGATTGAATCATTATTTAGCATCATTTTTAATCTAGTCAGTTGATCCACTAATTGCTTATTGTGATCTTCTAGCATTTCCATTCGAGCTTCAAGTTGATCCCGATGTTGTTTCAATGCGTTCGCTTCAACCATAGCATCTTCTTGTCTAGCCAATATTCCATAGCTAGGATTCAACGAATCTGTTGAGCTAAGTTGGCTAGGCCAATTTATGTTGGCCTGTTGTTTTGCATTATTAAACTTTTCCATCTTAAGACGTTCGTATTCCAATTGTAATGCACTGTTTCATAGGAAATTTATTGAAAATTTGAGTCAAAAATAAAAAGAATAAAAAGTTTTCTTATTATTTTTCACACCCTTGATCAAGCGAAAAAGTTTTATTAACTATAATTCAAAATAAAACTTGCCGATTTTCATCCTCCAACTGTTCAATGATGGCTTCTAACTCTTCTCTTTGTTCAGCATCAATCGTATCTAGTATTTGAGCTGGACTACGTAATGAGTTGATCATATAATAATCGTTATTGTTTGTATAGTTGGCACCGTAATAGACATCTTTACATGCTGCATTGATATTAGGATGCGGCAGCTGGGGGATCGGAGCTATTGCCTGAGATCCAATCCCTTGGGATTGTTGTGCTAGTTGCTGTTGTTGAGCTGCCAGCTGTTGTTGTTGTTGTATTATTTGCTGTTGAGCCAGTTGTTGCTGGGCCAATTGGTGTTGGGCCAGTTGTTGTTGTTGTTGAAACTGTTGTTGATATTGCATTTGTTGTTGCTGTTGCAATTTATGAATGTGATTCAACTGCTGCTGCTGTTGCAACTGTTGTTGTTCCATCGACATGCCGTTGAACCCACAGTTCATCATTAATGCATCTTCTTTGCTGCAAAAGTTTTGCACAGGCATAAAACCACTATTTAAATTTCTTCTAAGAAAATAGTTTTTTGGCTTGAATTTGTTACAAATGATGCGTGTAAAATCACGAACATTTTCACCTGAGGTGGTACTCGAACAATATTCTTGCATTGGATGTGTCAGTTTATGACCTTTGCTGCAACTGCCATAAAAAAAACAAGTTTGACAAAAATCTGTGTTAAAACATTTAAGACAACGATAGCGGAGACCCACAATGGGATGCATCTTGCATACTGAACATTTCACATTGGCATGTTTGGCCTGTTCAGAAAGGATAATTCGGTGCAAAACTGCTAACCACACTAAAGATTGAGGCTCTCTTTGAACCCAAGACAAAAAATCACGGAATTCTACCTCAAATTTATTAGCTTTTTCTAAACATGAACGCACTGAATATTCAACATTTGAACCTCCAAAAGCAGCCACTTCTCCAAGATATCTTGGAACTTGCAATAAGTTGTGAAATAACAAAGCTAGCTTTTGTTCATCGGCCAATCCATTAGAGTCTGAAATCAATTGGAACATAACTATAAGAAAAATAACTCACATTAGAATATTTAATAGGGCCAAATGTTTATTGGACAATTATATTCAATAAGTTTCCGGCTTTCTTGCATCATCCTATTATTATTTTTCACAAAAAATAACTCAACTTACACATATATTTTTCATCTATGGTTGCTTTGCAAAACATAATTAGACCAATTTTGAACGATATTACTCGAATACTGCCAGTTCTTGCGACTCTATTAAAAAACTAGCATTAAAAAAGTGTTTCACAAAACTGTTTTTAAATATATCAAAGCACATTCGACAAAATTAATTATTAATTATAGATGAAAAACAAGTTTAAAATAGATTAGTTTTTTAAATTAATTGTTTAATTTTTATTAAATTTATTGTGTTAATGAGGTTATTTTCTATTAATTGAAAATCTATTTTTAAATTATTTTTCTTATACTTAGAAAAAGTGCATAATCTGCTAAACAATTTACTTACGTATCATATAAATTGAGCATCCAATTAAGAGATAGATCAATGCACAAAGCTACATTTAAGTAACCATTGTGTATTACAGTGTTATAAATTGCTTGAAAACAACTAATCATTTCCGGTACAGTAATTTGGTTATCGTTGCGTAATGCATGCTGATCAAATACTGCATTTAAATTATGAATGTAAACCATGTCTAAAGCAAGCCGTTTTTGAATGGTTCGTAGTTTTAAAGCAAAACGATAAGCTGAATAACGGATTTCATTAAATTTAACTAAACTACTCATTAAATCAGTCATTTTTGGATGATCCCATTGAGTTACTTCGGTGTTGTGGCTAAAATAATTGATTATAAAAATAATATAATATTTTCAATATTCAAATTTAGACAATTTGTAAATATTTTATTTTGCTATCATTCCAAAAAAGTAGTTAAATTAAGTAATTTATGTTAAATTTGAGATTGAGAAAATATAATTTTTTGTCTATAATCAATAACTTGAAAAAAATTGTAATTTAAGTTATACTTTTTTACCCTTATTCTATTTCTAATGCAAATTAAATTTTTTCTAATGCTTATTTAATAATTAATAAGTTAATTTTAATTTCAATGAATTTTTGAAAACAAGATAAAAATGATTTGTTTGTCAATTTTTAAGAAAAAAAAGAATAGTTTTAAATAGAAAATTTTTTTAAATTAATTAATTTTTTGTAATGACTAATAATTTTGCTTTCACAATTTAAATCTAGCTTAGTTAACTAAATAGACTGTTAAGTGTTTTTAAGCCGTCAAAAAAGTCCAAATCCAAATAAACTAGATTAAACTGACAGAGAAAACAATGGCAATCAAATAACCAGACATCATCAAGATAGAAAAGTTTTACTATAGATGACCGTCTAGTAGTAACTGTTTGCAAATGATTTTTTGTATAGTTTCTGTTCAGATAAACCGTTGGAAAAACTAATTAAACAAAACCAAAGTAGTTGATCAATTAAAATGTGAGCAAAAAATGTAAATGAATAGAATTTGAATTATTATTTGGATATGGTCTAATAAAAACAGAAAACGATTGAAATTAATAAACACAAGAAGCAACTTTAAGCAAATGTATTAATGCCTTTTAGTAATTTCACAAGTATCAACTAGAACATGCTTAAACCTGAATTCAAATCGATTAGCTGAAGAGAAATAAAAAGCTCTTACTTGATGTAGTATGGTACTTTGCTGCTTGCCACAGTTAGTCGTTCCCATGGGTAGGTGACAGCCGTACTAAGCAATTGTAGATGCTGTTGCTCCGTGCTTGTAGTTAAACCAGGTACTGTGGTCATGCCTCGCTCTAAAGCTTTTTGCCTTTCTTCAATCGAAAGTTGTAACAACCTCCACCTAGTATTTAGTTCTTCAATATGGTTTAAATTTAAAGTGGACAAATGCACATTGCATTCACTTATAAGACTGGCCAATGTATTAACCTGTTCGATACTATTCTGAACAGGAAGAACTCGATCACGGAAGGCCTAATTAATTTGTGCGGATTTGTTTTTTGCCGATTTGTTTTGTGTGGATTTGTTTTGTGTGGATTTGTTTTGTGTGGATTTGTTTTGTGTGGATTTGTTTTGTGTGGATTTGTTTTGTGTGCATTTGTTTTTGTGGATTTATTTTGTGTGCATTTGTTTTTGTGCATTTGTTTTGTGTAGATTTGTTTTGTGTGCAGTTGTTTTATACGGATTTATTTTATGCATTTGTATTAATAATCCGGTTCAATAAGCAAACGATTTCCATAATCAAAAGGTCATATTTTTTGTAAAAGCAGAACAAAAAATAATTAGATATTGCATCTTTTGGCGTGAGAATAAGCGAATTAGTTTCTTACCTTTAGTTCAGTTAAATGTGTAGACACCTTATCACCAGTTATCTCTGAAATAGCTGGAAATTTGCTTTTGTTCACTTCGGCAATGTGCAATTTAAGACTACAATCTTCAATTTGTTTTTGTAAATTGAGCATTTTCTGTATTCGGTTGAAAATTCAATAGTAAAGCAAGAGTCCATAATTCAATTAACCACATATTTGATTTGGTGACCATTTCAAATAAAATAAATCAATTTCGGCAAATAGTATGAAAAACAAAAAAAATGAAATGAAAATTTGAAAATCCTCAATATTGTTAAAATTAATAAATAACAAATGATTGATAATATGAAAATGGATTGAAAAAAACGTGTTAAAATTGTTTAAACTAAAGGTTTAAAATTAAAATGATCAATTAGACAAACCAATTTTCACCTTTGCGAATAAGGTGAATTAAAAACGATAAATGATTAAATAATTTGCTTGATAGTTTGTTTAATAGACCATTTAATAAAGCATTTAATAAAGCATTTAATAAAGCATTTAATAAAGCATTTAATAAAGCATTTGATGAACCAGTTGATAAACGATGGAATAAGCCACTTACCAAATAAATATCTTCCAGAGCTCTTTCTCTGTTTTCGGCATGCTGACAAAGGTCGTTCCATTTTTCAGTAAGTTTTTTGATTTCTCTTCTTATGCATTTGCTAATGTCTATTTCGGCATATTCCTTTGAATCTAAAACGGGAAAGAAAGATGAAACCGAAATAATTAATAGTAAGACAATTTGAAAGCAGAAGATAAGTGGCGAATGGAAAGTAGTGAATGGAATACAAGCAAAGCCTAGCATATGAAAGTAATAAATAAAAAGTGAACATGTAAAACAAGAAGAAGCAATGTAGCAATAGCCGGTTATCGAGTAATTTAGTTCAACGATACCTACAGTCTGAATCAAGTCCTAAAACCAGGCCTTCAAGATAGTGTCTGCCGGCCAATAAACTGCTCTCTATCAGTGGGCGGCGTTCTTCCAGTTTGGCGATCAGATGATGGAGATCAGCTTTTTGCTTAGCCAATACTGTCAAATCTCCAGCAGGAGGGGGCGTGTTGGCTAATTCAGTAGATCTCTTGATGGCCCACTCGATGAGTTCCCTAAGAGACAGCAAGAGCTGTTTGCTCTGCTCTCCGGTGTTCTCCAGGTAGTTGCGCAGGCCTAACAGTCTTAGGCGGGCCGTGTTCCACCTGTAGTTTAAATCATCAATTTTGGCGCCAAAATGGGCGGCATCCTCTTCACTGTCCACACCCAACAGAATGGAGTTGCACTTCTCATTGATCAGAGCATGGACTTCCCTCTGCACGTCCATGTCGCTCTGTAGCAAATTGAACTTGTCCAGCCAAATGCGTTCGGCATTAGCGTTTTCGGCAAATTTGGTCGACTCCAAATGGTCCAGAGTGGTCTCGATGTTCTTAATGCAAACCGAAAACTTGTTCAAAGTATTGTCCAACTGACTCAGGCTGTTGATAGTCGTGTACCGACTTGGTGGTCGTTCTCTGGTCCGCACACAAGGTCGTGTCAAAAGCGCAATTTGCGAAAATCAAAAAATATTAGTTTTTGCTTACAAATTCCAGTGATTTTCAACCAAACTTTCAAAACCATTCAAACTTCTAATTGGCTACTGTGGTTTGTCCGATTTTCATGTCTGCCATAATTAATACTTTCATTAATGAAACTTTTCTGTCCAACTAAACCCTACTTCTAATATTTACTTTATACTAGGTCTTTCACAAACAATCGCACTATAAAGTTTCTAATTCATTTAACAACCTATTTTTTTTTTTAGTTGCTCACTTTCCATTAATTACTCAATTAAACCATAACAACTCTTAACATAATCCACACTTTTAAAACTTACCTGATGGACAAATCCACAAATCGCTGATTGAACTCATCCATTGAGCTGGCCTTGTTTGCACAACAGTTTATGTACAACGCTTTACACAAATTACATACAATTGGTTCAATTTGTTTTTTATGGTTAAATTTATAACAAAATCGTTCTTAACTCTCAAGTGTGTTGCACTTGCAATTTCACTCTATTTTACTATCTATTTATTCTTATTCACAATTTAAAAAATTTCTTAATTTTAAGTTAGACCAAATAAATGAGTTCAATTTTTTTTTTCAATTTGGTTTCAAAAGTTTACTTTCTTTAAGACGATCACAAACTAAATAAAAAAAGTTTATTAAAATTTTAACTCAATCATGTTTCAGTTTTTTGTTTATAAATTATTTGTTTTTTGATCTCTTTAGCCTGCAATCGACTAACTAAATAGTATCATTGGTTTTTACTTTTACAAATGACATTTGGACGGTTTTTATTATATTTTTTTATACTTCAATTGCAATAAAATTTCAAATTTATTAATTTTTATTTTCTAATTTTATCCATATTTTTTCAAATTTTTAAGATATAAGCATTAATAACTTTTTTTTGGTCAATAAGTTAAACATTAAATATTTAAAAAAAAAAATATTAATTAAATTTAAAATTTTTCAATTTTATTAAAAAAAAAAGTTTTCACTTTGATTTTAATTTTTTAATAAATATGTTTTTTTTAAACAAAAATTTTTTTTTTTTTTACAATTTTTAGATAGCAAAATTTATTTTTTGCTTTATTTTTATAATTTCAATTAAAAATTTAAAAAAATTAAAAAAATTAAAAAAATTAAAAAAATTAAAAAAATTAAAAAAATTAAAAAAAATTAAAAAAATTAAAAAAATTAAAAAAATTACAAAAAATTACAAAAATTACAAAAATTACAAAAATTACAAAAATTACAAAAATTACAAAAATTACAAAAATTACAAAAATTACAAAAATAAAAAAAATTAAAAAAATTGAAAAAATTAAATTTATATTTATTATAATTTATTTTTATTTAAAATTTTTATTTAATCAAATACTAAGACACTAGATAAGATATAGATAACAATTTATTTTAAAAAATAATACTTGATTTGATATGGAAGTTTAATAAGCTAAACTAATTATTGTTAGTTCTAAATGCAAATCAACGTAAAAATTTATTTGCTAAACATGTTGATACAAATTAATTTAATTATTTTGTAATTGTGACTAAAACATCTGGTCATATAAAAAAACAGATGTTTTCTAAAATGGCAGACCATAATTCACAAACAATCTGCAATTATTTGCAAGTAAGTTTTGATTTTTTTTTTTCAGATTTTTATTCAGAAAGAAATCTAAAAAAAAAAATCAAAAATTAACAAAGGTTTTGCGAACATCTATTTAGATAAAAAATTAACACCAAACTAGCTTCAATTTTAGAAAAATAGAAAACTAAAAAGAGATTTTAATTGTCAAAACACAGACACAAAGCTAATTTAATTAGTTGATTTAATTCCGCAAACTGAGCACATACATGAGACACATAAGAACGGTAATATTAATCTTGAAACTAAATAATATAGAAACCAGATTGTAGATTTAGAATTGCATTCTTTTCTCATTATCATGTATACATAGACATAATATAGATTAAAAATATTTATTAGAAATTTATTCACAATTGAATTTGAAAATCAAATAAAAAAATGACGATAAGCAAAATTAGATATTTTATAAAATTTATTTTTTATTTTTGAGCTAGTGAAATTGATTTAGTTAATGCCAATATATTTGTAAAATTAAATTTACATGTATAAAACAATATATAAAACTAGAAGGTTAATTTAAAAATATATAAAAATGCAACTTATTTTTAAATTAAGCTCTTTGAAACGATCCGATTTACAGGATTTAATAAACTCGTAAATACATTTTCTTGTAAATGAATAAAATAAGTTGAGAAAAAGGATGAGTAGAAAGTAAAAACAATGAAACTGAAATAATTTGGATGCTTTAAATAAGTGTTGAGCAAAGAAAGATTTGAACGCTGTCAAATTCGAATCGCATTTTTTATAAATTTAATTTCAGATGAAGCAAAAACAATAATTAAAATAAATATTAAAGTAAGCAACACAAAAGCCGGAATTGTCTTAAATAAACTAAAAGGAGTGCTCACTTGTGTCGGAAACAAGTTGCATACAACACGCCCAATTAGACTCTGTTGAATTTTGGTTAAAATTGAGGTCAATTGAGGGTGTTGAATATGGCCGATTAGTTTTGATGGTTGAATATGATTAAAAACAGTAAAAATAACACAGCTGGCTAAAAATTGAAGCCTTTGATCACAATAAAGCAAAGGTCACAGCAGAAAAGGTCATCGAAAATACAATTGGCCGGAGAAGTTGTATCGAACATATGCATTAATTCAAGTCGAACTAGAAAATAGTTCTAGAACGTCTTTTAGGACACTTTGTTAGTCTTTATTTTATCGTGACAGTCAATTTTTTTATTTGTTTGACACCGGTCTATTTGTTAGCTGTTTGGCAATCGAAACCTTTGAACTTGGTTTGATTTCACTTATATCCAAATGGATGTAAACTAATGCGATTTGAAATGATTGAATGGATGCAAATCCTAATCACTGATTTCAAACTTTTATTCCTTTCTATTCAACCGGTTTTACATAGTTTTTATTAATTTTAATCGCATTTCACATTTCATGAAATCGTTTTTGATCACATCAAAACATTTTCAATTTTCACTTGTCAAGTGCTTTTTAATCTTGTCACAAACAGAAGTTGATTTTTAGTTGGAGTCGCAATGAATTTTAAATTAATTGCATGCAAAACATCTAATGCCATCACTTTACTTTTACTATAACTAATTACGAGTTTTGAAATAAGTTTGCAAAATTTTACAATGCCATTTTTTATCGATTGTGTTCTAAATCACTATTTAGCTAGTCACATTTAAATTATTTAATTTGACATTGTCAAAGAAGGAAAACAAATTTCACAATTGAATTATTGATAAAAACTTGGTGGAAGCGGGTTTTGAAATCGGTTTTGCTAAGCTAGTTATTACAAAGTGTAATTGTCATAGTCCGAAATTGACATGTAGATTTTGTTTAGATTTAAAGAAGCAGCAGACCTGCTTGAATATTGCACCAGTTAATATGCAGCAGCTCAAATTTCATCAAATTTATTTTATCCATATTTTTCAACGAATTTGCAACTACAAAGGAATTTAATTTCGAAGCGGATCGTAATCATAATTTAATTATATTCATAACAGACCTGAATTAGAAGCAGATTACAATATTGACACACTGACACAACTAAAGAAAGGAAAAGAGACTAAGCAATAAGAAGGAAACCACCATAATAATGTATGATTGTGAATAGTAATACAAGATCAGAGCACTATGACCAAAACATTTGAAGTAAGTGCGAACAAGTTGTTAAAGAACAAAGAATGACAATGGCGTAAATTAGATGATGGATTAGATGATGGATTAGATGATGGGTTAGATGATGGGTTAGATGATGGGTTAGATGATGGGTTAGATGATGGGTTAGATGATGGGTTAGATGATAAGCTAGATGGCAAGTTAGATGATGTGTTAGATGATGGGTTAGATGATGAGTTAGATGATAAGCTAGATGATAAGCTAGATAATAAGCTAGATGATAAGCTAGATGATAAGCTAGATGATAAGCTAGATAATAAGCTATATGATAAGCTAGATGATAAGCTAGATAATAAGCTTAATGACCGACTAGATGGTAAACTAAACGGCCAACTGTGTGGCCCCGTTAATAACAAACTAGATGGACCACTAAATGGCAAGCTAGATGGCCCACACAATTACCTAGACAATGGCAGAAGGTGGCCGAAATCTAAGCAGCTTTTCGTTTAAGATCTAGCTTTAAGATGGTGAGTCACAGTGGAACTGAATACAACTGTACGTGATCGATATTCACAAACCTTTTTGAAGCATTCTTCGCTTTGAAACAGCTGCACAAGTTAAGACCAAGCCAGCCTGACGGAACTGAACACGGGCTAAACAGGCGCCCTCTGGTTAGCGGTTAGTTCGGTTTCTGGTACAATGACCACTTGCGACTTTGTTTTAGATTACAGAGGGCGCTAGTCCTTTGCCTACCTTGACAATCTTTTGTTTCCCGCCAATTTTCTTGACTTTATTCTTCATTTTCTCACTGTTCTTCTTTTCTTAATTTCTCTTCTTAATCTCTCTTCTTTTCTTAAACCTAAACTTCCCTCCCCCATCCTGTTCCGAATCCATCACTTCGTATCTCTCCATTTTACTTTTCAACTGTTTTGACCTTTCAACCAAATGCTCATTCGTACATGTTTCACTATAGTGCCAACTACTCAACATTACCATTGGATACCTATTGCTTATCAATTGAAACATTTGCTGTAGGCGCAAATGAAACAAATTGAGACGGCAAAAAACAGTAAGCCTAAAAAAGCTCATTTCTTTCAAATCAGTCGGATTTAGTCATTTCACACTTTTTTCTTCTGCTACCACTCATTAACCATACGAACAAGTCAACTAACGGTACCAAACACCAGACAAATAATTAAATAAATGATGAAAAATATAAATAAACAATAAAATTAATAGCAAAAATAAATAATAGAAAATTGAAAAATCTCTTGTTCCCAATTGATTTACATTGAAAAGTGAAAACATGGAAAACAAATTCAAATGTATGTTCACACTTGAACCATGCGCCAAATATAAATACACGACTAGATTACATACTGTACAAACTTAAATTTTGCTCCATAACAGCTTCCAATAACAGTTTTATAATGTTGCTTTTGCTTTGAAAACAGGTTGGCTTGACAAGACAATAAAAATTTTGAATACTTCAACCTAAATCTAGACTAAAATTCATAAAGTATAGGGTTTACCATTAATGAAACAAGTGTTTAACACTGCAAAGAATGGTTAGAAGTGAAGGAATAGGGCAAGCAATTAATTAGCTTGCAAATTAAGAATTATGTTAAATGTGCATGTGTGGGTGTGAATGGAGATACGTATATGTTTATTTGAACAAATATTTTGAATGCATGGAAATGTACGGAGATGCATAAGAATTTATGAAAATGTAAAAGTGCAAGAATTTAAGAATGTGAGAATGTAAGAATGTAGGAATGTGAGAATGTATGAACGCATGAATGTATGAATGTGAATGTATGAATGGCATGAATGTGCAAATGTATGAATGTTAAATGTATGCATTTATGAATGTAGTAAGTATGATACTAATAATATATGATTGTATGATACTGTTAATATATAATTGCATGAGTGAATGAATGT
This sequence comes from Pyemotes zhonghuajia, assembly GCA_025170145.1. Classification (NCBI taxonomy): domain Eukaryota; kingdom Metazoa; phylum Arthropoda; class Arachnida; order Trombidiformes; family Pyemotidae; genus Pyemotes; species Pyemotes zhonghuajia. Next base: position 8,575,631 of record CM045846.1, on the reverse strand, counting down.
ATGAAAATACGAAAATAGGAAATATGAAAATATGAAAATACAAAACCCTACACCTATGAAGCCCAGCAAGTAGTCCATCTGCGAAGGAAGAGCAAAAAACAAGCAACAAAAAAAGCTTGATAAGACAACTTAATAAGGCTGCCATGACACAAATCTGGACCAGTGCGCATGGACATATGGCAGTATGGTGCAGTTCACACTGGAACAGCGGAAAATGGGCTGACAACTGTCTAAAATGGAATGGCTTGTTATTGGACACGATTGGAGACAGATTTACACTTACTATACCGGAGCCATCACAGGTGAATACACTCACCTTTGCTGGCCACATTTCACAAAATGTCTTTGACTAAGTAGGCTTCTAAGTCAAACTTAGGTTTAGGTTTAGGTTAGGTTACCTTCCTCAACTGGATTCTTGTCAGCCAAATGTTTTCTTACGGCAAAACACGTTTCTTGCTTTAGCTTTCTTAATTCATTTTCAAATTGAAAATCTTTTTTACCAACACCGCCGTTCTCTAGAACTGTTCAAACACACTACTTTCAAAAGACAGCATAAATCAATCATCAATCAATTTTTTAGCGAAACCGCAAACACGCTCAACAAATTAATAACAAATTGCAGTCATGTTGCCAAGTCAAGTCAACCAATTTAATCAAGTCAACTTAACCAACTCAAACTGAGTTGGATGAACAAATTGTTTTAGGTGCAACTTGCCAAGTGTTTCAAATAACTCATCAATAGATGCAAGTTGAAGGTCGTCACTCTTCTTGACCTTGATAATAAATTTAGGGCTTCAGCGCATTTTTCGCATCTTCTTTTGTCTCCGATCGGCACATGTTCCTAATGATAATGATCGCATTCTATTTGATTAAAACCGCAATTTACTGATGCGTTCCGTGTCTTATATTATTTAACTTTAATTCATTTTTACTTCAGAGGTGCTTTTATTGACGTGTTCGTGCGTACATGATTCTATCGCAAAAACTACATGTAATTCAGCTTGCGTATACTCAAAATATAATTTTTGGTAATTGTCTACTATTGGTTCATAACATTCTGTTCTATTATTCGCTAAATCTCATAACTCTTTTCGATTCTAGATAATTTGAAAACCAATCTAAATATTAGCCAATCAAAAAACCAACTAACCTAAACATAAATTCCATAAAAAACTTAATGCAAACTTTCATCTTAATAAAACATGATCAAAACATTAGATTTTGTTGAAAAATATACTGGAATATAAAATTTTCTACTAATAATTGTCAAAAAAAAAAAAAAAAATTCTGTAGTCTTGGCATAAATCAATAGTATAAATTTAATTTTAAATTATGAATCACGATCATTTATTTATTCAGGTTAAAGATTTAAAAAAAAATAACTGTTTAAAATAATTATCATTCTGAATTTTTCTTTAATTGAAATAAAAATATCTTCTAATTTTATAATTTATTTTTTGTAGAAGATAATGTTTTGAATCTAACGTTAAATTTTTTTTTTAATTTATCATGTACTAATGCTAAAAAATATACTTGTGGGGATATAATGATTGTACTATAAATAAATACTTAAATTTTAAAAATTCACTTTTGAGCAAGTAAAATTTACATATAAATAATAATTTTTATATCAAAGCATAAATATTTGAATTTTTATTTCTTAAATTTAAACTTAATAAATTGTATAAAAATAGCAGATATACACTTATATATACATTTGAATCTGTTTAGTACATTCCATATTTTGTCACAGATTTTTGTTTATTAATATTTTTTGCATTTAAAATTAAAAACAAAAAATATAAAATACAAATATTGCTTGACTTTACTGTTGAAACTAAAAAATGAAATGTAACCAATTTAAATTGAACACAAAGAGAATACACAAAATAAGTAGTAAATGAAAAAATAAATGAAATGAACAATATAATAAAATAATTCAATGTTCAAATTAATATTGTATTAATTTTATATGTAGATAATACGAATTAAGTTTGATTGTAAATAAAGTAAATTATGGCCTAAAGCCGTTGTGCCATAATAGTCGATCAGTAGTTTCTTACAGAGCAATTTCATTTGAGAATAAAACTAATGATGTTAAGCAAATACATCCAAGCAAATGCATAATTGATGAACATGGTTTTTTCAGTTTATCTCAAGCAAATAATTGCTTGCCAGGATTAAATTTAGGCGTTAATTTGGATAGATTTCAGTAATTTGAAAATTTAATAACGCTTAAGATGAACACCAAATGTTGGAAGTGTTCCTATCTTTTTTAATCATTGTGCCAAACAGCCAACCCCGAATGTTTGTTAAATCTTAAAGCCAGAAGAATGACCATTAATGTGTTTAAGACGTAAATAAATATCAGTACCAGTGCCCTGCATAGATACAACTATCAACGAGCCGGAAAGGTATTCGGCATAAGCACGGGAAGTAGGCAAACCAAAGCCAAAGCCATGCATGGGCATGCAATAGTCACTGGGTTCGCTCATCATACTGCCCAAAATTCCTCCATCTAGACGTTGATCAGTGGAGGTGTTAGCAGTGGAATAATGGTATTTAGTGACCTGTTCGACCAAGTTATGAGGGATTCCGCCTCCCCGATCAGAAACACGAATAACAAAGTCTTGAGAATTGTTTGCAATCGTAATAGTGACAGGTGGTAGACTTGGACTGTCCAGATGGGACTCAACAGTGGCTCGGACAGCATTTTTTAGCAGTTCCGGAATAATGTAATCCAATGGAGTTTCTATGTAAGGAAACGAACAGTTAATGTGCCCGTTTAACTTAAAGTCAGGTGAACGAAAGTATTTTAGCTCCGACATGGATTTCACTGCGGCACACCATTTCTCCACTATGTCTTTAGGACGTAATGCAGTATTTATGATGCCGATATGATTGGGTCGTTCGTCGTGCAATTCTAAATGGTGTTCAACAAGAATACGCATTCCTAATCTGGATGTTAACGTGTCATCCAAAAAATAGCTAACAATTTCTTCATTCTAAACAGTTCATAATTAGAATGAATCGGACTTGTTGGTCATTAAGAACTTACGTTGATGTGTTTGCGACATTCGCGAAATCCTTCAGCTAGCTGAGTTACAACGTCTTTGTGGGCATCTAAAATTTGTCTTAACATTTCCGAATAACGTTTTTCACTTTGCAAGTCGGTAACCTGCAACAAAAGAAGGTTAAAACACAAAAATTAAGACTGACAAAGGAGAATTACTGACAGGTTCAAACTCGGAGAGAAGGTAAAATGCCCGAATGTAGAGTTCATGAACGGCCAAGATGGTAGGATTGCAGCCCACAATAAAGGGTAGTCTTCGGAATCCATTAATTCTGTGGGCAATGCGAACTGGCAGCTCTTTTTGCAAGTATTGTGCACTTCTCTACAAAATAGAAATGCAAAATTATTAAAAAACAATTACGAGAGATTAATAACAAGTCGGATAGACTATATTAACCCAATGTTAACATTAATTATGGAAAAATGAACTTTTTCATAAAATAAGTGAATGTGGCATTGGAATAGAACATTAGAAAGCGACTTTGCATGAAATATTGAGATCAAGTGTTGGAATAGAAAATCGCAATAAAGATAAGAATGTCAGCGTTTTGCAACTTTTTAATAGGTTATTGGCTCGGAAAAGGGCTTTTGACTTGGAGAAAAGGCTTTTGACTTGGAGAAAAGGCTTTTGACTTGGAAAAGGGTTTTTGGCTTGAAAAAAGGACTTTTGGCTTTTAAAAGAGCGTTTAAAAAAGCCATTTGGGCTGTTGCAATGAAGTAGCAAAATTGATTACTTTTGCGGATTAAAGGGACTATTTACGTGAATGGTTAGAATATTGTTCAGCTTATTGGAAAGCGATAAAATAAATGATTGGAAGGATTAGTGGTAATTATAAACAAGTGCCAAGAAACAAGTGTACAATCTTACAATCAAATGGCTGGCATCTGGAGCTTTTTGAATGAACAGCAGATTGGAAGGATGGATTTTAACCATGGGCTTTGCAGCTGCGGCGTCGATTTGAGGATGATTGTAAAACCAATTAATACGTTTCATCTCCTGCAGTTGGGCAGTGGCGGGCCGACTGCTGAGTTGCCTTTGCGAATGTAGCAACTGTTTCCGGTCGCATTGCATTTGCTTGCAAATCCGCAGCAAACCATTTTGGCCAAAACGAACAGGAGTCATGACTGGATACACGTGACACAATGGCTTATTAATTATGGATTTATGATTGCTATGTGATGGCCAATGTCCAGCTGGTCCAGCCACTGTCCACAAGACGTTCGACCGAGCTTTGTTGAACTGTTTGAGCGCTGTTTTCACAAGGACAACAAATCGTCTATGAATTCGTTCATCGGGATTTCGGCTTGCTTTTAATATTTATTTTTTCTGATTTTAATTTTTTTTGTTTGCTGTTGTTTGGGATCCGTTTTTATTTATTTTTCTCACTATTTTGCTTGCACTCGTATTATATAGACTGTCTGAGTTTGATTGCTAACTATATACTTGTATATAGCGTTTATAAAGCTTTATGCAGCAGTTTATGAGGCATTTTATACAGCACTTTCAAATACGGCTCTCTTTTATGGCGATTGTGTATGCATAAGGACTTTTGCACAGTTTAAATGTGTGGCGCATTCAGTTGACTTGAGACAAATGTTTGCGAGAAGAACAGCCAGGATGACAAGCGAGGATGACAAGCAGGGATGAGAGACAGGGGTTTCAAAAGAGGATTACAAACAAGATGACGAACAAAAGTGACAAAGCAAGATGATGGACGAAGGATGGTAAGGAGGTGACAAGCGGGCAGGACAACGAGATCACAAACCAGTGAGACAAATAGTTCAGAGTGACAATCTGGAATAAGAATCTAAGATGGCAAAACCGCACTTTAGATTTGTCTTTGCAAGTGATCAATTACGCAGTTGCCTTCTTGGACAACTGGTCATTGCGATTCCTTAACCGTGCACTTGCCGAACTTAGCAGGTCTGGTCCAAACAAAACTCGTTCTGAACGAAATTCGGTGCAAACAAGAGTCAGGTTTACTTCACAAAAGGTCACCGATTCACATCGAACAACAAATCGATTGAAGAAGACAAACAAAAAGCAATTTAATGCAATTTTAATAGACAAAATGTAAACAGATTTGAAAATTTATTTTCTTAATACAATTGTGAGCAAAAACACAATTAAAGGAAGCGAATCGAGAAGTGAACAATTTAAACCAAATTGCAGTCACAAGCTCAGAGTAAACATTGATCTGTGGCGATAGAAAACAGCTGTCACGTGATGCGCATGGCAGTAGACACCCGTTTCCGGCTGGTAAAGGTGCTTTCATCAATCGGACACCTTTTATTCTTCATGATCACAAACTGCTGGTTACTGATTATTATGATATTAAGATTTTTCGCAGCCCACTTGCATCTAATGCTCGACCTTTTCTTAGTTAATCTCGCCAGCCAGCTCCTTACCAGCCAATCCTCTGCCAGCCAATCTTTTGCCAGCCAATCCTCTCTGATTCCTTGCCAGCCATTTCTTTGCCAGTTAACTATGTTGATTCTCGCCTGCCAATGCTCGTTTGCCAATCCTCTGCCGTCTGATTGTTCGGCAAACAGTTCTTTATTAGCCAATCTTCGCCATCTTATTCTCTATCAGTTTCAATATTTCTCTATCACCTAATCACCAACCACTTATTCTTCCGTCATCTCACATCACTTACTTCTCCACCACTCATTCCTCAAATACTCATCCTTCTACTAATCAATCACTTATTTCTCCACTACTCAATTCTCTATCATCTCTCTTAACCATGCATCAAACCTTCTTCCTCATAATCCTGCTTTTGGCAGCTGATCCGCTTTCAAACCATCCTTTTACTCTCTCTCACTTCACTTGTGAGTAGTAAAGATAAAATTGGTTACAAAGTGCCGTGCGCAATTGTCAAGCCAATCTACGTTCTCCACCCTCGTTCATCTCTTCAATTTTTTCATTTTGTCTTCTAGTCAATCTTGTCTCCTACCCCATCTCCTTTTCAATCTTGTCTTCTATCCAATCTTCTTTGGCCTTCGTTTGCATTTGTCTCTTTTATCAAGGCTGTCCAGCCTAGGTTTATCAACGTCAACACACTCTTCTCTAATTTCATTCAATTCAAACTTTATTTTTAACCATGCTTAATGCAAATGTTTGTATTTCGTTTCTTTCCTATCTGCCTTTTTTTTTACACTTAAATATTTTAATTTAACTTTTCACATCAAACTGTAAAATACATTTTCTTAATTAAACATTTCAAATTAGATTTCTTATTCTCTATTAGATTTAACAATATACTTGAATCATTAAATGCCACTGCACTAATTAGCTTAAATTTAAATCGCATTTATTAGTCATTTGATCATAACTTATTCATTAAATATGTCAAGGGCTTATTCATTTTAAATTCATTTTTATGTGTCTAAATTTGAACATTTATTGGCTAAATATTTGAATAATAAATAAAGTTTAAAATTTAATTTAACAGACAAATTCTTAAAAACACAAATATATTCTTGCCATTTTAATATTATTATTAATTCAAAAAAAAAATATCTAATTTAATCATTTTAAAACAAAATATTTTAAAGCATTCACACATTAAATGATGACCAAATGATTTAGTTTTAAATCATTTTAAATAATGATCAATATAATTTTAATCAAACATATAAAAATGACAAATAGATAAAATTTTTATATAAAAAAAAAAATATTAACTTTTAATTTAAAATTATATGAAAGCCATTAAACGCAATATTGCTTAAAATTGTTTTGAAATTATTTTTTATCAATAAATGTAAATTTATTTTTTTTTTTAACAGTTAAATTATTAATATTTACTTAAAATTACTTTTAAAAAAAGTCTAACAAAATAAAAACTTAGCTAATATTAAACAATATTAGTCAAAATTAATTTTTTAATTTAAAATTTAATCTAAGTTTATATTTTTTATAAAATTATTAACTACTTTATATTTTTATATCAGTTAATTTTTTTATTTGTTTTTTAATTTATATAAACTTAAGTTTTTAACTGTTTGCACCACAAAATTCGAGTTTTTTAAAAATTGCAATTAGTCATTTTTAACTAACTAATAATTAAATTTGTGATGTTTTCTAAAAATTATTTTATTAAATAAATATTTGAAAATTAAAAAGTTAAAATTTTTTTTTTAAACTTGGTTTTTAAATTGGACTCAACATATTGTAAACTATAGATTTTTTGCTAATCATAAAAAAATCAGTCAAATAAGTTTTTAAATCTTTAATTTGGTCTGATTAACTGTTTACATTTGGATCACATGTTAAAATAAATAATATAATAAATAATTTTAACCTGTGTTTTTTGTAAAATACTATCTAGCATGCTTTAATCCATTTAATTGGCATTGTTTACATTACGCTTTTGTAATTATAATAATCCATGCTATTTAGATAAGCTTTTTACTTGATTAATTTTATTTTTAATTTAGGAACTAAATTAGTTTAAATTGCTTGACTTTAAATCAAACACGTTTAAATTGAACATTGCTGAACTCTTCCACTTGTTAAAAACGTGATACCTGCACTTTTGATTTGCCTACGCCCGTATCCAAAGCTTATCTTATGCTGATTAATTAAAGCAAAGATTAGAATTGTCTTGTTTAACTTGAGTGGCATTTTTCTCTAACGCTCACTGCTAATTGTGTAATTAAATTTATAAAACAAAAAGTAAAACAGCGTTTTTCAAATTTAAAACTTATTTACAAAAAAAAAAAACAACCATTTAACCATGATTAAGAGTGAAAAATAGACATTTATTTTATGCAAAATTACAATGCTTGAATTACTTAAACAAGAAACTATTTTAAAAAGCAAAATCAATAGCTAAATTAATTAAACAATAAGTCAAAAACTTGTTAAAACCTGATTTTTTTTTAGCACTGGTCAATGCATTTGAAACCTGATGTGAACAACACAAGAAATTAAGAATGGCTTATAAATTTTCAAGTTTGATATTATTAATCTGTTTAGACATTCAAACCAGTTTTAAATTTAGTCAATTACTTTTTTTTATATTTAATTTAATTATAAGAATTTAAATTAAAAGTAATAAATCTACGAAAACATGTTAACAATTAATATCAAATCAAAAAATTAAGTATATTAATTAATTTTATAATGATTGGCTTAAATTAATTTTGTTTTATACGAACAATACTGCTTGTAAGATAAACTTTGGATTTCGATTCACATAAATAAATATGATTTCAATTTTTTTATATTTAGTTGTTAACTAGCTAACCACATGGTAGATAAATCTTTTCCATTAACTATCTCATCTTTTAGTTGTATTTCGTCTACATCTTTTTCCCATTTAGTAAATGTTGCTATTTAGAGCATCCTGTATCCAGGCATTTTTTTTAAAAGCAAACTTTGGCTTAAGTTCATTACCATGTTTCATTAATTTAACTTTGTGAATTTTTTTTTATGCTTGTAGCTGTTTGCTAATATTTTTTGTTTAATTAGCATAAATGACATTTAATACAGTTTAAAAAAACTTTTCATAAAATTAAATAAATTTTTAAACAAATTTAAATTACTTAAATATTATTTTAAAAAAAAAATTTTTAAGTTTTATTAACACTTATTTTTTAATTATCTTTTTTCACATTTAAAATTTTTGATACAAAACTTAATAAATTCTGTTTAAATTAAACAAATTACTTTTGTTTTAAATACACGTTTAAATCAAAGGTTTTTCAAATTTTTCCATAAACAAAAACAATTTTAATAATTTAAATGTTAATAATTCTTCAAAATTCTAGAAAACATATTTCTATAACTATCTTGTCACCTTTGTGCAAACATTCTATAATCTGAAAAAAAAAAAAAAACGCAATTAAAGGACATGAAAAAAATACAAAGTTGAAATAGGAAGTGTTTCAAAAAAAGATTAATTTTATAAACTTTACTATCTACTTGAGCTATTAAAAATTTTTAATAACAAACGATGCTATTTTTTAATTTATTTAATTAAATTTATTTATTGATTATTTTAATATGGTATAAAAAAAAAATAAATAAAATTTTAATTTTAGTTTATTTTAATATAACTTTATTCATATCTTTTAAATCAAATTTTCATTTAAAATATTAATTTTTTACTTGAATGATTAAGTAATTTTTCTTATTACAAATTGTTGCTCAAGATATATGTTTTAAAATACGAAAAATAATTAAATTTAAATATTTTTATTATTCAAATGTAATATTTAAAATATTTATTTATAAATATTCAAAAGATTTTTTTTTAAATAAAATTTTTATAAAACAGTATATATATATATTAAAAACATTTTTTATGACTTTATTGGTTTTTACCTTTGTTTCAAAAATTAAATTTCTCAAATTTCTGTTTCTTATTTCAAACCATAAAGTTAATTTTCTTATTTATGTAAACATGTATAAAAACGATTAAAATATATTTCTGAACAAATTCAAAACATATAAATATTAATTATAATTTTATAGAAAATAGCTGACAAACAATTATTCATTTTTTAAAATTTAATTCTAAATTAGATTAGTTTCACCACGTATCAGCAATTTTATTTTTTATAAATTAAAATTTATCTAAATATTTTGTAAATGAACTTGGTTTTAAAAGTAAACAAGTGACAAATATTGGAAATATTTTAGATGGAAAAACTATATCAAATTACAAATAATTTTTATTTAAATTTTAATAAAGGAATATGGTTAAAAACAATCACAGTATAAAGTGTAAACTGTCAAAATATTAATTTTTATAGCTAACACTGATTATTTAATAGGGCTTTATTAAGTAAGGCAATAATAATATAGTTATATAAGAATTTTTTTTTTATGAATTATCAAAATAATTAGCTTAAATTATGAGTATAAAAAATAAAAACTTTAATATATTTCAATATAAAACTAAAATTGAAATGTATCTAAAAATATCTTAAAGTTCATGGTTTTCTTAATTTAAGCATATTTAATAATTGAAAAAAAAAAATAATAACTTTAAACATAAATTTTGTCTTTTTTGAGTCGGTTAAGCAAAAAAGCTTATTTATTTGCTTTTTCTAATCTTGATTTTTTTTCTTTTTGAATCAATTTTCGTTTTATGGAGTCATTTGATGAACCAGATGATGTTTCATGTTCACATTCACTATCACTGTGAACTGAATTACATTCATCACTACTCGCATCAGATCTATTTAAAAAGCTTTGCTTGTTTAATTCTGTATTGTTTTTAAATGATTTAGATTTAGACAAAGGTAATTTTATTCCCTTTGCACATCTTGAAGCTTCAAATTTATTAGATCGTAATTTATGTCCATTTTTACTGTTTTCCAATTGTTTTTTAAACATTGATTGTCTTTCATTTAAATCCTGTAAAAAAGAAATAAAATTAAAAAAATTTGATAAAATTTAAAAAATAAATTAAAATTACATCAATTGATTTTTTTCCGAATTGTATATTAGGTTCAGTTGAAGATCTTAGATACATATTTTTTTTGGTCTTATTTTTCTCATTTTTAGTTTCATCTTCTTTCTTTAACTGATTCAATGAGTCAGTTTTTTGAATAAATAATTGTTTTTTGCGTTCTACATTAGACAAATTTTTAGCATTAGTTTGTTGTTCAAATTCAAAAAAACTTTTTGGCTGGAAATTTGCAATGTTTTTTTTATTATCATCTTTTATTAAATCCTTGTTTTTTTCTAAACTAGATAAAAATTTAGATTTTCTTAATTTCTCCAAACCAGAATTAAGTTCAGCACTAGTTCGTCTTTCGAATAATTGCTTCATTTCGTTCACTTGTGAACTGGATATATTTTTAGGTGCAAATTTAAGATATTCAGCATTACCTGTGTTATATCCATTATTTGAATCACAGTCGGAATTTTTTTTAAGAAAATAAGGTGCACTTGTATTAAGTAAATGAACAGAAGAAGGCAAGTTGTTTTTGATGTTACTATTTGTTGAATTACCATCAAATGAGTTTGATTTCATAAAAAAAAAATTACGTTTAGGTGTGGCATATTCATGAATTTTTTCAGACTCATTTTTAGAACTATGGTGTACGAAGGTATTAGCGGCATTAAAGTCTGTTGTTAATAAAAATCAAGAAAAAAAGAAACACATTTAAGTTGGAAGTTTAGATATTTTAACATGCTTAATATTGCCATTGATAATGTTAATTATTTATTTAAAATAAATTTTTAATATTAATCAAATCATGCCTTGAAATGAAATGAGTGCAAGTGTATGTGTAGAGAAAAGTAAAATTGAACTAATAAAGAAGTAATAAAATAAAATTAAATTTCAATTGTACACGTGATTTTTTTGCTAATTTCATCTTTTTCATCGTTAAGTACTTGAATAATATCTTTATTGGCTTTTATTTCTAGTTTCGAATCGGGTTTGTTTTTTGGAGTAAAGCCATCTATTCTGAGTATTGGCTTAATTGATATGGACCCGTTTGAATTCACATCATCCGAACTTTTGTTTTTTTTTAAAATTGGTTTTACTTCTTGCTTTTCTTCAAGACTGGACTTTTTTTTCAATATAAATTTGGTCGGCGTCCTTAAACTGCAACTGCTTCGATTATCTTCTTCATCACTATTATAATTACTATTGCTACAACTCGAATAATTGCTATGTTTAGGATCTAAATTGTTCTTATTATGTTTCAAAATCGAATGAAGCTCATTGTTTGACTCAAAGCTTACGTCAAATGAATGGCGTTTTAATATGGGATGAATATTGTGCTTTTTGAGATTGTCTTGGTCCACTGACCTGTTCCCTTTGTTGCATTTTAAAATTGATTTTGGCTCTTTTTTGCTTTTTTTGCGATTCACAATAATTGATTTCATACTGGTCTCAGTGAATTCCTCGTTACTTTTACTATCTTGTAATTGATCTGTTTTGTCGATTGCTTTGTAAATTGGAGATTCCGGACAAATTTTCTTTTGAAACTCGTTTTCGTTGATGTTTCGATCATTTAAAGACATATAACTACTGTCTTCTATGATTACTATCAGATCTTCAATATTATTTGCTTCGATTGCTTTGGATTTGTTGGTTTGATTTTGTTGAACTAAGTACGTAAAATGATCATTAGTTTTTTTGGCCATATTTTTTACACCAACCACTGGTGACATGATTACGGCAGTAATAAGCTTTTCAAAAACAATTTTTTCAAGGCTAATTTTAGTTGCCTGAAAAAAAATTTTGACTGGATTTTTTGAAATTTTATATTGGCAGATGAAGTTACAGATTGAATTTCACTTGATAAGTTGGACTAGTTGATTTGAAATGACTGCACAAGTTAATTTGAAAATAGTTTGCTTAACAACTGAAATCACTAGATTGTTAACTGAAAAAGTGTTTTAACTTTTATGTTTTTGATTTTAAACTGTGAAGACCTAACACAACAACAAACTAAATGACTCACGAAAAAAAAGTTAGCATTTAGACTGATCAGAAAGGAAAGTCGAGAATATAAATTAATTAAAAAAAATATTGAATTCTTAAGACCGGCTTTAAACAGAAAATCGGATTAAGTTTGGCATAAAAAGTTTTTTTTTTCCTTTAATCCAAGTCAAAAAAGAAAAATTTAAAACCAAAATAAAAAATCAATACAAATCGCAAATGAGTTTAAATACTTAAAGTTAAAAAGAATCATTAAGAAACAATCGTTTCTTGCATAGTTGAATGACGGAATTTTCCATTGCATCACTCAATTATTGATTCAATAAGTCATACGTATTTCTAATTAGATTGATAATGTTTGTTACGTGAATCATGTTTGATAAACGGAAACCTAATTGGACTGTATAGTTGTGACGTTTTAGCGACAAATTTAAATAAAGTTTTTCAAGTTGTGATGAATTTAAGTGCAACATCTGCTTTTGAATAAGTATAAAAATTGAATTAAGATTTAGGTTTCACTGATTTATATGAAAAATTTGGCGATCTAAGAAGTTGGCAAAGATGGAAAAGAATACAGAGACAAAGATGAGGTGGGATATGGCGATGAGAATGAAGAAGAAGGCTAAGACGAATGAAGATGGGTGAATATGAGGTGAAGATGAAATGAAGATGGTGTGAAGATGAAATCGTAAATAATTGCAAATATGATCGAAGATATAGATGAAAGCTTAGACGGAGGTGTACTTGCAAAGTGCAAAGAGATCTGAAGATAGCGGTGATAATAGAAGAGTGAACTAAAACAATCGTGGCAACTTATCCTGCAACTAAAATGGATTATAAAACTAAATCACTGGCCACAAAAAGGTCAATTTCAATCTGACCAAAGTTCTGAACTTTCTTTCGCTTAGCAAACTGATGCAAAAGTCGTCTGAATTGCTTTTGGATGCCAAACACTGGATAAACGCATATATGGTCACATCTAAGCTCATTATATAGTGCTGAAGACAGCTAAAGCCAGCTAATGTAAACAGTACCGAGTGGGGCCGTTTTCTAATTACAAACAATTAAGAACGGATTAAGTTTGTCCTTGTTTCTGTCTGGGCCACTTCAGCTGTCTGACACACTTGAGCTGTTTAACCCACTTGAGCTGGCAATTCATCTTAAGAAATAAGTCCCATATTAGGTGAGTTTATTGTTTTTCAACATTCTCCACTAATTTCTAGATGTTGACAAACTTCTGGTGCCATCTGAAAACTGCTATGCTTCTTAAACTATTTAGACCAATCGCATTGGCCCGTCTTAATTCAGCTTAAGACATTTGGCACACGATTTCGGTTATTAGCTATTTTGGGCACTATTTAAGCGGTTGTGTTGCCAAAGCCCTAACTTGTCTAGTTTACAGGCTTCAAAAGGAAAAGCCCTAAATCTTAAACTAATCACAATAACTTGCAAGACTAGTGGACAAACCACAAACATGCTAAACGATCAAGAGCTTAATTGAGCAAACAATTTCAATACTAGACAAATAATATTAGTAATAATGCTGTCCAAACATCCAATCACCAAACCGATCTAGTTTGATCTGTGTAAACCTGCATTTAAATTTTCATTACAAATCAATTTTCAAAATTTTGTCAAAATTAAAGTTGCCAACTCGATTTAACTGAGAATATTTGTTGCGTAAGAAAACTTCATAATTCTAATTATGAAACAAAATGTTACTCAATGCTGTATTTGTGAATTTTTATAAAGACAATAAAGTAAATAAAAAATTCACCTTCTAATAAATAATTATTAGTCTAAAACAAAATCTAGGCAAAAAATGCTGAAAGATAAAATTGGTCACATGCAAACATTCATGTTAATTGTGATAGACAAAATTTTTCACTCAATTAATTTTTAAATAAATTAATGAAAAAAATTTCAAACAATTTTACCTGTTGTAGTTGATTTCTTAATTGGCCAAATCAAATTGTTACGATTGTTTCCCGTAAACTCATATAAATGTTCTAACATGTTCTCAAGCTGCTGTTCGTTATTAGCATCATTTTGCACATGATTTGCGAGTCGCTCCACTTTCATACTGTTTTTTTTTTCTGGATTTATTTGAGTCGAAATATGTCCAGATGACGAAACACCTGGTTTAGGTGAAATCGATTGCGAACTATTTATTTGTAAACAGATTGCAACCATTTTCACAAAATCAATTAGACAAGCATTTGATATTGAAACAAAGTAAACAATTAATGAATAAAAATAATTGATTTTTAATTTACCCTGATGGTGAAGGTGATAAAATCACATTACCAGCTGTATCATTTACGTTTGATCGGTCGGTTTTGTTATAAATGTTATTTTTTGGTGCACAATCAGAATTAGTTTTGGAATGAGTTAAAGGATAATCAAAAGTTTTGTTTTTAGCGGTCGAACCGGCTATTTTTGATAATTTTGGCTCATCGTTTTCTTCCGCTGTCAATGAAAATAATGTTCTTGTTGGTTTGAGCCTTTTTTTACAGTTGAGTAAATAATTAGTCACATTTTTTGTATTTACTGGTTGACAATCGTCTTTTTCTCTTAACAAATGATGACTTGCGCTGCGTGACAGCACATTTGAATAAGGATTTTGTTTATTTACTTGGCTTTCACCACTATGGTTATAGTCACACATCTTAATTTGGTTAAGATTTTCTTTACTTAAATCTTTTCTTAAATTGCGAACCGCCATATCATCATGTACAATATTAGCTACACGATTTTTTCCTGTCACTGATTTTCCAGACTGTTGCAATTTTAAATAGTCTTCTTTGTTTTTGCAGAAAGAGTCAGCCTTTAAATAACTGTTTAATTGATTTGTTTGTGCTGCATGCAGAGGAATGCCAAAAGGTGGATGTGGTGGGGGAACAACCGCAGCTTGAGCTTGACTTAATTTTCGGTACGAAAGATCATCTAGCTGTAAATCAGGTTCTGGTTCTCCATAAATTGATTTACGAATAAACTGACATCTAGAAACAGGGAAACCTTGCATATTATGAGCAACAGATGTTTGCAAATAAGATGGACTATTACGTGCAATCAGTTCATTTGGATTAATTTTGTTTGACAAAGGTGAATTGAGTCGTCGTATAGCGAGATCATCATGAATCAAATCCGGAATGGCAGAACGACGAACAGGTAAAGTTAGAGTTTGTTGAGACGAGGAATCATCAAAAAATGCGCTTATGGGTCTTTTTTTCAAGTAATATTCTAAATTTGATTTACGCATTTCTTCTTCATCTGATTTAATTGTCGGTGATTTACAAACATGTGTCAAAGGATTTATTTTATCAGCCATATTTAACTGATTGTTGTTCAAATCGACTGACAAGTTGTGTGAGTTGCTATTATATGTAATTGTTTGTATTCTGGCAGGTAGATCACGTCTTTCAGCACGATCTAATAAGTCTTCATCATTAAGTTTCAATTTTTTGTACATTTCTTCTAATTCAAATATTGCATCATCCAGTTTAGCAATTCTTAATTGCCTAGACTTTTGCTTTTCAGTTTTTTGAACCCTTTTTACAAACCGATCTGCTTGTTTTCTTGCATAACTATCAATGCTCAAAGCAGATAATTCTGGTCGTTTTTGTAAAGCATTACTTAATCTTGTTTGGTTAATATAACCCGGATATTCATAAATAGATACAGGCGAACTTGGGCCAACTGAGCTATAAGGGGAGTTCAGAAAACCTGGATCTGTCACTGTGGGTGAACGACAATCAGGAACAGTTAAACTATTGCTTTTTTGTAATGGATTCGCATTGTTCACAGAATGAATGTACCCAAAACGATTGTAATCAGATTGACAAATCGGTTTAGTTAATGCAGATCGATGACTAGGTGGAATTGCCAGTGGTACACTTGGTGATTTACATAAGTGATTATGATATTGAAAAGTATCCGAATCGGCATTGATAGGCACACCTTTGACTGATGCAACAAACTTCTGTAATTTTCCATTATCTGTCTGATTTTTCTGCCATGTGGAAGCTAGTTGAGCCACTTTTCTGTTACCGATCACATTTTTCATTATACCATCATTTTCTTCTTTATACATGATTCAACCAACACTTTATAAAAAGTTATTAATAATGCTTAATACACTTATAATAAAAACTAATTAAGTGGTCACTGTTTTTTGATTTAGATTTTTAAATTTAAACTTTTGTTTGGAAATTTAAAATTCATCCTCTTTTGTTAATACCGAATTTAGTTCACCAAACTAAAATTTTAAAACATAGTCAACTAAATTTGAAAAAATAAAAAAAAAAATTTGTTAAACTTTTTGCGTAAGTTAATGAAGAAAATAAGTAATATATAAGTATACAAAAATAGAAAAATGGGAAAGTTGAACAAAGTTTTAACTAAAATTTTACAAATGAAAAAAAAGACAAATATTTTAAAATTTAAAATGTGATAAAAAGATGCAAAACAATTAGTTTACGCATGTTAGTTTTTTAAATTAATTAAGAAAATTGTCCGATACGGCTTAAACATTGATTTTAGACTATTCACTTGAAACAATTCTAGCTAGAAAATTAAAATAAACTTGTTTACCTTAAACAGAGAAATATTTGTCTTGAATATAAAAAAAGCATCGATTTTAAGGCTTTTATTATGCTGAATAAAATGTAAAACATTTTTTTTAAAACATATCTGTCTCTTTTGCTTATTTGCACACTAAACGCCTACATTCTCACCAGTTGAATAAGATCCAATTTTGATTATATAAAATGCATCCTGCAAAAGTGATGCAAATGATGAACTTAATCATCTTGTTCGTTTCAGAGCAAAAACCAAACCAACTTTTTAAGTCATATTGACATACATAGCTCTATTTAGTCTAACACAGATGATGAACAATTAAAGCTAAACAGATAAATAATAAAGTTTCCAACTAAAAAAATACTAAGTTTAAATTTTTCAAACACATTAAAAAGAGTCAATAAGAATTGATAAATGCGTAAACATTGAAAAAATGTTAAGATGTCATTAAAAATTTTTTTTAACTATATTTTGACTTTTTCAACTATATAAAACTACCACATTTATGTTTATTTAATTAGTTTAAGTCTAGCACAAACAAAAAACTTTAAATAATTTAGTTTTGATTTGACAAGCAAAATATATGTACATCAAATATAATCTCAATTAATTATTAAATTGTTAATTTATCCTTTTTATTTCTATATACATTTTATTGCAATCATAAAGACTAAAATATAAATTAATATAGATATTTTTTTTAGCTGCTATAAAGTGCAAAAATTAAAGTAAATTAATTAAATTAACTAATTTTTTTTATAAATTATTCTATTCATTAAAAAAAATATTGAAAAATTATTTTGTTTAAATAATTATTTGAACATTTTTTAATTTACCATTAGTTTAGCGTAAAAAAATAAAATATAATTTAAATTTTATAAAAACAATAGGGCATTGTTTGATAAAAAAGCAAACTAAATTTCTAATAAGTTTGAGTGAAATTTTTTATTTCAAATTTATTTTACGCATTAATAATCGATTTGAATTAACATTAATGAGCTATTAAAAAAAAATACCAAAAGCATTTATTTAAACCTGCATCCATATTGACATTTCAAAGCAAAATATTAGTTTTTTAATTTAAAACATGAATAATCGAACAGTATCACATGTATGTTTTGGTTAGAAAATTTAAAAACTAGATTGATTTAGAAAGATTTTTGCATTGAATAAAATAAAGTTAAACAAACAAAAATATGTATCTGGCTCGTATGGGGATCGAACCCATGACTTCCGCGTTATTAGCACGGCGCTCTAACCGACTGAGCTAACAAGCCAATATCTAATGGGCACTTTGTTTTACTTGCATTGTAAATTAAAAGATCAATCTAATTAAAACTTTGTAACATTGATAGTATTTTATTAAATAACAAATAGATAAACACATAACTTTTAAAAGTAGTAATTTCAATGTTATTTATTAAAAAAAACCTATTCATATTTACCTGAAAATTTAGATTTCGAATTTATAGCTGGAAAATAATTTCAAACTTTAATAATTGCACAATTTAATATGTTTAACTTTGTTAAATTATTTTTTAGATTTTAGTTTGTTTTTAATATTTGGTCTAAAAAAAATTTATGTATACTAAAAACAAAACCTTCACTTATTCAACTGATTTGACTTTGAAAAACAAATTTATTAAAACATTTTCAAAAAATTTCAAGTTAATCAAAATATTTTTAGAAACTAGTTTGTAATAACTTCGAAGCTTTCAGTTTATTAGAAAACACCTGTAACTATTTTTAAAAACTCAGTAAAAACAGTGCTGCACTCTTGAAGGAAATCAAAAAACAACACTAATTGTAAATTAATTAAGATACAAATTGCGTTTTGAGACGTTTGCTTTTTATTCAAAATTAAGCAACAACCGTATTAGTAACTTTTTTAACCATAAATTTATAATAGATAAAAATCTTTAATAATTTTACTGCAAAAATATATTGTTATAAATTAGTCTTTTATTTAGTATAAAATAATTGTAATTGCCTATTTATAAAACATTAATTATTGAAATTATTATTTTTAAGTTGTTGATTCACTCAAAAATTAATCACTTGCTTTGATTTTTTTTATGTAGTGAGAAAATTTATTTGGCAAACTATTAAATTACAATGCAATTAAAAATTAACAAATAAATGTTTGTGTATACGAGTTCCTAGATTAATTGTGAAATGGTTTGTCTGGCAACTTATGTGTTACATACTATTTTTAACATAATTAATAAAATGAACTGGGTAGGCATTAAAATTCACAATCAATTGAAAGGTGCATTCATTTATATTAATATTGCATGAATCGAAATTGCAGGTTAGATTGCTTAAAAAAAAAAAAATAAATAATAATACAAATGTGAACTCAAATTTTGTTTTTAGCACAAATTAATTGTTTACATTTTCATTTGTTTCTTGAGATTTAGCCGAGTCAATGTTTATTTTTTTTGGTAAAGAAGCCGAATCAGATTTATTGGTCAAATCTGAAGCAGTGTTATTTAAAATATTATTATTATTACTGTTATTATTATTAACATCTGGCACATTCATTAAAGGATGACCATGAGTAGAATTATTGACAAATGAAGAATATTCAAAATGATCTTAATAAATAAAAAGAAAAAAGTGAGTTTATTTTGTATTTTTGCTATTTTCTGCATACCTTTGAAGTTAGCAGAATAGGCTGCAGCTAAATGAGGAGGAATGAACATGGGTAAGCCAAAATTATTAAATTTAAGTGTTGAATTTTGTTGTCCTGGCTGTACAGAGCCATTAGAATTAGTTAAATGCAGGTTTCTAAATTAAACAAGTTAAACATTGTAGATTTAAAAAATGAACAGCATACCTATCTGAAGAATTTAAAGGACTAAATAATGGATACCTGAATGAAAGCAGATTGGGGTTGGGCGAATGTTTCCATAAATGATCAAACTGTCCAAACTTAGGCAACACAGCTGGAAAATTAAAGTGATCGGCCAATAAAAGCTTGTCAGTGTTTAAAGAGTTGGTCACAGTAGTAGTGGGCAAAGTGACAGTCGTGGTGCTTGTCTGACCGTTGGACAAATTATCGATCAATGAAGGAATATCCATTTTGGTTGGTTTATTTTGCTGAGCTAGCAAACGGCTTTCTTCGTTTTTACGAATGGCAATGGCGTTAGCCAACTGACTGTTTAAGTTCAGTTCTAATTGCATTGCCAAACTATGGTTAGGATGCATGATGGCATGACCAGGAGACAAAGAACCAGCACTCATGTCCAGCTCGTCTTGACTGGCCACACTGCTTCTTTTGTCTTCATCGTCTAACTCATCTTCACTAAGCTCACTTGTAAGTTCACACTTGGACATATTGCCGAGTGCCAGCGGACCGTGATGGTGCATTTGTTTTTTCAGCTCATCTAGTGCACTTAATCCGCTAAAATCTTTAAGATCTTTTTCTTTTCTTAAACGTTCAGATTTTCTCCATTTAGCTCGTCTGTTTTGGAACCAAACTTGTACTCGAGCTTCGGTCAATTGAATTTTCACGGCTAGCTCTTCTCTTGTGAACACGTCTGGATAATGAGTCAAAGCAAATGCTTTTTCTAAGTCTTCTAATTGTTGTGGCGAAAATGTGGTTCTGTTGCGGCGTTGTTTACGACGAACAAGAGCCTCGTTGTCGAGTTCAATATGGCCGGAATGATGAGATGATGCTCCAGAAACTACTCCAGACAGTCCGCTTTGGCTCGCGTTACTTATAGGTGTACTCGAATGTTGACCATTAGCTTGTCCATAGGCAGCATAAGCTGAATCTAAATGTGATCAAGAAAAGAGAAGAAAGTGGATAAAAATCTAGATTATTCAATTTTTTAATTTTTAAGATGACTGATTTGGCTTACATTGTGAAGAAAAAAGAGATGAAATATTTCCAGTTGATTGACTTGCTGGATTTTGTTCAGAAGTTTGCTGCTGAGATTGAGAAACAACAGCAGCCGCCGCTGCTGCATTCAGATGGTGCTGAGCAAGTGTAGTAAGTGGTGGACAATGAGGGTAGCAAAACATGACCTTTTTAAAAAAAAAACTTTTTTTAAAATTTACATAAAAACTAAGCGATTGGATTAAAGTTAAGATAAATTCTGTGATGAGCTATTAGGAGGTTTTTAAAATTTTATTGCATAGTATTTATTATGTCGATATGTGTTTGTAGCTGTTTGTCAGCTAATATTTAATGAATGAAAAAGCCAATGACAATTGAAATAAAATTTTATCTTGATAAATGGGCAACATTAAAATTATATTAAATATTAAAAAAATATTGAGATTGGGTTCGACTGTGGCCTGAAATCGGATAAAGGGCAGATACTTTATTTTACATTAAACAATAAACGCAATTTTTAATTATATTGGACTTGATTAAGCTAAATCGAGTTAAAGAAACATTTATTTTAAATGACACTGATGCACGTAATTTAATTAAAAATATATGTTAGTTTAATCAATGTAACATTTTTTAACTTTCAGAACATTTTAATAAATGCTTTTCTTATATCAATTTTATCTAAAGTAACCAAGTTAAATTTTTAATTTGATACTAAATGAATATTTTAATATAATTTAAAAAGACAATATAATTTTAAATTTCTAATTTATATATTAATGTTTGCACCTAAAAATATAAAAAGAAAATTTAAAAGATTGTTTTAAAATTAAAACCTAATTAAACCAAACAAAAAATCTACAAATGTTTTTACTATAATAGAAAATTAAATTATAATGTTTTATGTTATATTGTAAGAAAAGCTTTCAACTGTTGATTTCAAATGCTTTGTTATAATTTTAATTTCTAGATTAAATTAAATTCATTTTAAATTATGGAAATTATTTTTGTTTGTAATCGAAAAAATAAAAAATTTTAACACAATCAACAATTTCATAATAATTTGATTTTTAAAAAACAGTATTAATAATATATATATTACATCAAAATTTTATATTAAATTTATTTACTTTAATTTATTTTTAAAAAATAAATATTTATTTTAATTTTGATTTTTTTTAATATTTAAATAATCAATAATCTTAAAAAAAAATAAAAAATAATGTTTAATGTTAAAATGTTACTTTGAAACAATAAAGATAAATTTTATTAAAGTAAAAAAATTGTTCAATGTTATTCTAATTATTTAATAAACTACTAGTTTATAAATATATTTTTTAATCATGTTTACAAAAGTTTTGTAGCTTTGTTTGTATTTCAATTTAAATTAATTTTTAAATTGTTTAAAAAAATTTTTTTTAACTATAGGAATTTTATAACTTATTTAAAACAAATGTATTTTAATCTTAAGTTTTTTTTTTCGCATTGCAATTAAAATAGCTTAATTTAAACGTTTGTTGTTAAAAATAAATTATTTATTTTTTTAATTAAGCTTACTTTGAAAAATAATTTAAGATGATAACGATAAATTTAATTATTTTTTGACGTCGTGTTAATTAAAAACACGATGAAATAATAACAATTTTGAAAAAAAATAAACATCAAAGAAAATAAAATTGAATTAAATAATAAAAGTGTTGAAAGTCAAGACACTAGTTTAATTTGATGTTCAATTTAAATTGTTTATAAAGTTAATAGTATTCAAATTGGCACAAAATTAGTTAAACAAAAAGAAATTGGTTTGTAAACAATGAAAAAAATTAAAATTATTTAATTTAAAAATTTTAAACTGATCAATAATATTACATTAAATTCAATCTTATTAATTAAAAAAAAAAATTATATTAAATTAAATTAATAAATGTATAATTTTAATAGTAAAAAAAATAAAAAAAAAATAAATAAAGTTTATTTTAACACATTTAAATAGTGATGAAAAACAGATTTAAATGATGGCAGTTAAAGATGAAAAAAGATTGACAAAAATAGGATCTAGAATTTGACATAGGTTGATAATGTTGATAAAAATAAAATACTTATGAATTAATTTTTTTTTTAATCTCACTATTATTACACGTTAAATAAAATAAGTCCGCCCAAAAGATTAAGACTGGTTAAAAAAAATAAATTCAATTTGTTTGAAATTAAATTTTTGTTCACAAATTTTTTATTAAATTGTTTCCATTATAAACTTATGACACTTGATTTTAGACTTAGATATTGCGTAAATTAATAAATTTAATTTTCACCATTATATAAATTAATAAAAAAATTGTTGTAAGATTATATTTTAGCAAAATTTGACAAAAAAAAAAAAAAAACTATTGGCACACAAATCTGAGCAACGTGTGCCCATTTAATTCGCATAAATCCACTACAAATTTAATCACTGATTCACTTTGATGTTATTAAATACTGAATGCGTTTAGAGATTATTAAAGATGAACTAACTATATGTAAAATATAATTTTTAAGCATTTATTCAATATGAATAGAATAGTTATAAATATAATATAAAATAGTGCACAAATTATTATAATTAAAAATATTTTTATTAAAGAACAATTAAAATAAACTTTTGTAATCTGATATAATCATCTTAAGATATTAATTTTATTTTTACAAACTGTTAAATATTAAAATTAAATTTGTGAATCACTTTTTAATTAGACAAGAAAGCAAATTTTGTTTAAAAAATATCACAATTTAATGGACTTGATTTAAAATTAAAAACTTTAAATTTATTTTAAAATGAAATACTTTTTGTTTCAGTTAGAATCTTGATTATGTAAAGGAAAATCATTTAATTGAATATATTTTTAGTTAAAAAGTTAAAAAAGTTTTTTGAAAAAATTTAAATGATATTTGGCGGGAAATAGTAAATTCACTTGCACACCATTAGCTCTTCAATTATTGACTGCAATTCACTTTTTGCAGATGATCTTATCACTACTTAACTGGTGAGAAAAAAAATGATCAAAAAAGACAAAAAATAGAAACAAAAAAATGGAAACAAAAATATGATTAAAAAAAACAAATGATGCGCAGGATTCAGCAAAAATAAAGTAACTGCGGCATTGGATGTTGATTTTTGTCTAGTATTCGCCTCGAATTTTAGGCGTGGATATTTGAACTAGTTCAAGCAGTTTAGACTTCTAGCTTATGGCAACAGCGCAAGTCCTAAATCTCTTTAAAAAACCAGCCTACTTCCAGTTTCACCAGATCAATTTAGTAGGCATTTCTAAGTTTGATTAATTCACGCTATAGACTTGGTCTTTCTCTAAAGCCACAGAATTCTAGTTTAACTTTATTTGTATTCATGAAACGCTGGTGATAATGAAATGATGATCATAAGAAGATAATAATAAAATGATGATCATGAAAAAATGATTACAAAACGATCATCTTAAAAATATAATCGTCAAATGATAATCATAGAAAATGATAATTGTGTAATGATGACTTCACTTATCCAATCTATTTCTTTACACTTAGTTATTTTTTATTTTATTAACACTAACTTCATTTCCATCCTCATCATTATTTTCTCTTTAATATTTTTGTCATTTTTAATCTAACTTGTTTTATTTTATTAGGTTTTTTATCGTTTATTTTCATTTAAAAACTGTTTCATTTTTTTTGATACTTATTTCAGATTTTATTTTAACTTAAAAAAAATTAATTTTATTGGCAAATAAGTTATTTAAAAAAACAATTTCCTTTATAACTAAGATTATTCTGTTTTTTGTTGACATTTGACTTTTTTTTAATTTTTTTTATTTACATCTTAATATTTTCAAGGTTCAATCAATAATTTTTTTACATTTTAACTTTTTTTTTCTTTTTTTCCTTTTCAACATCACCATAAATAATTGAAGTTTTTTAAGTATTTATATATTTATCATTTTTTTTTTTTACGATTTTTTTTATTAAATAAATTTAAATAATTTTTTGCAACTTTAAAACATTGTTTACTTTTATAGTATTTTTTATTTAAATTGCTGTTTTTATTATTTGTCAATTCATCTTAAATAACATTGATAGTTGATTTGCAAAACTTGTTTAACAGTTTATCTAATACCGCCCATATCCGCCTACCTATAAAATTGTTTTAAGTTGATATAGTTAAAATGATTGCAACCAATTCAAATAAACAAGA
Organism: Pyemotes zhonghuajia; assembly: GCA_025170145.1. Classification (NCBI taxonomy): domain Eukaryota; kingdom Metazoa; phylum Arthropoda; class Arachnida; order Trombidiformes; family Pyemotidae; genus Pyemotes; species Pyemotes zhonghuajia. The sequence continues at coordinate 8,550,498 of CM045846.1, read as the reverse complement.
TCTCAAATCAATAAAATAAAATTATTTTTCTAAATTTTTTTTTTGTGTTTCTTTAAGATATTTTTATAAAAAAAAAATAATTTTGTTTTTTGTTGTTTCTCAATTTATTTATTTCAAATGGTTTTAAAATACTAAATTTTATTTATAGCTTAAGGCAATTTATTGATTACATTTAATAGATAAAAAATCCTATTTATTTATATAGATGCAAATCATTAATGACCAATTTGTTTCAATCGAAAGTTTTACATTATTTTATAATTTTAAATTTTTATTATATTGAAAGATTATTTTTTTTTTTTTTTTTAATTTTAAAAAAATAAATAAAATAAAATTTAAAGTAAAAACTAATTAATTTTTCTTAAACATGACAATTAGGAAAATATAAAAAAATAGATACCTAATTTAAATAAAAATTTATATATTTTCATTTAAACAATTTAAATTTTTTATAATTTTTATTAAATTCTATATAAAAAATAATTAAAAAAATAATTTAAAAGAAAAATAAATTTCCGTTTTAATCTTTAATCCTTTTTTGTTTAAAATTATCTATTTACATATATATAGCTAATCAATTGGTTCACTTAATTTAAAAATAAATAATTGATTTTTTATTTTTGCAAACATAGCTATGTAAGTAATTTTCCGCTTTTTGCATTTGAATTGAAGCAAAGTAAAAAATAAATCTAACCAAAAAAAAAAATCAATCAAAACGTGTTCAGGATAAATGAGATTTGCTGATAATGATAATTTTTTCTTATTTAATAGCAATTTTATTTATTTTACTAATTTTTTCTTTATATATTTAAGACATTTTAATCCTAAACATATATTTTTAAAAAACTTCAAATTAAATATAATTTAGTAAAAAATTTAAAATCAAAACTTACATCTAGACCTATAGAAGTGAGATCAACAAAGTTATAGAAAAACGATCTGACACAATGGGACTAATGGGAGTTGATATCGATGACATGACGCTTCAAATCGTGCATTTTCTACATTTGTTCTAATGCATTCATAATTGTCTGTGCTGCAGGCTTTAGCTGCTGGCTTAGCACAAACTCACTAACATTAAATTTTGTTCAATTTCCTATTAACCAATACGCCCAGTTTTAATACTCATATTTAAACTAAACTCAAAAATCATCTTGACAAACAAGCCAAGACTGAATCAAATTGGTTCAATTCAAACATTGTAAACACAATTTTTTTTGTTTACAATTTAAAATTTTTACAGAATGGACAAATCAAGTAAAAACCGATTAGATTGCTTAAAGGTATATTTTTGAAAAAAAAAATTATTTTAAATAAAAATCTTGTTTAGTTAAACCAAAAATAAAATTATAATTATAAATAAATATTTATTTGCATTAGAGACAAACTATAAACAGAACTTAAAAATAAAATTGTATTTTAAATTAACAAATTTAAATTGTTAATTTTATTAATTATTTCATTTTAAATAAATATTAAACTAAATTTATAACATTTATAACATTTAAATGATTTAATTTAATTTTTTAATTTAAATAATAAAAATTAAAATAAATTACATACGTATTTTAATTTAAAAAATAATTAGAAAATCAAAAAAAAATAATTTAAATAGCTTTTTTAAAAATAAAACTATTTAAAATAAAAAAACAATTGAAAAAAATTTAAAAGTTAAATTAACATTTAAATTGTATTTTTAATTTAATTATTTCGTTTAAATCAAAATTGTGAAAATAAAATCGTTTAAATTTATAATTATTTTAGTATATAAAATATATATAGTTAAATATAAAAAAAATTAAACTAAATTAAACGAAAAATCACTAATTAATAAAATGGATTAGTTTGTATTAGCTTAATTAAAAGTATAAAAATTCTCATTAAATTAGTTCAAATGATTTAATTTAAATTTACACGTTTTGCCAATATAGTTTTGTTAAAAAAATTTAAATTTGATTATCTTGTCTGCTTTCATTAACTTTTTTCATATATTTTTTACTCTTGTTGATTTCAAAAGTATATTTAATTTATTTTTATATATTTTTTTTTTTCATTTAATTTTACAAATCAAGCCAATTAAAATCTTTAATGCTTTAATATAGTTTAATTATACTTTATTTGAAATAATGTACTCAAACATTCTTTACTTCTTAAAATATTTGTATAAGTGAAAATAAACGCCAATAAAATAAAATTAGAATTTAACGGTCAAGGTGAAAAATTTATTTTTACTGTTATTCTATTAGTTAAATAAACATGATTTTACTCACACACAAGACGAATAATAAGAAAATGAAAAATATATTTAGAAAAATTGTTTAAATAATGATTAAATCAATTGTTTCATTTTAACATTTATTCAGTTTATTTTATTTTCTTATTGTTTTCATTATTATTATTTTTTTTTTTGATGTCCTTGTTTATTGCTTCCGTTTGCACCTAAAAACAAGTTAAACGAATTTCAAATTGATGGACCAATAAACTAAATTCAAATGGCAAAAGACATTGGCATCATTGATGAACTGTTTTGGGAAAATTCAAAATCACACAGGAAGAAACTAGTTCTATACAATAAAAATCAGTTAGACCATAAAATTGACTGTTTGGATAAAAATTTGTTTTGAACAAATACAAAACAAGATTTGACGATGATTGAATCAAAGTTAATCAATTGAACAAAAAAAGACAATTGATTTAAAACAATAATTTCGGCAAAAGGAAGTTGAATTGATTACTTGAAAACTGGATTTAATAATCAAAACAATCAATGATTATTAACAATTTCTACTAAATTAGGGAAATTATTATTGATTGTTAAATATATCGTAAAAAAATTATTTTATTTTAATTTTGGTTTTAATTTAATTTAATAAGTAAAAAAAAAAAAAACAATCTTTTAATTATAAACAATTTAAAAAAATAAAATATAATAATTATGGCTTAAGAGTTAAGTAAAATAAAAAATAATAAATCAAAAAGATTTAATTTAAATAAAAAGCTTTGAACTTAAATTTAACCAAAAAAAATTTCAATTTAAATTTTGACTAAATTGAACAAGTGATTAACGCTTTTTTTGACACTTTGTTAGGTACTTGTCTTCGACCTTGGCATCGTAAAAAATAGCACCCATTACCCTGGGGATTGAGTCAATGTAACCAAACACACAACCGAAAAAACCGACTAAAACTTTTGAACTGAATCAATTCATCATTACAATGATGAAAAAGACGAAATAATGGCATACTTAAATCTTCTAAATTTGGACATTTTTATTTTTTTTCATACTTTAATTTTAAGTTATGTAATTTATCAATAAAATTTAAGTAATTTTTTTCAATAAGATAATATCAAAAAAATATAATGACTTAAGATACATTTTTTTTAGTAAATTATTCAATCAAAAAAATTGTAATGTAAATAATAGAATTTTGATTACAATCAAAAAGTAAAAAAAATTTACAAAATATAATAAAAAAATATTACAATATAAATTATTGATTATTTAAACAAATAATAATAAATTGTATTTGAAATATTTTTGTAATTGGATAAAATTCTAATTAAATATAATTATTTTATTTGAACTAATAAAAATACTGTTTTAAATATATTAACATTAAAATAGAAAATTAAATATAAAAATTTGATCTTGATTTTATATTTGAAAAAAAGTATTCATTATTAATAAGTATGAATAAAAAATTGTATCAAAAGCATTGTGACATTTCAAACGTAGTTATAAGATAACTTATCCACAATTTGAATTCATCACAAGAATTTGACAATTAGTTAGTTAAATTGAATTGCAAAAACTGATGCAGCCACTAACATGTTAATAATTTGCTTTAACATAGTTTGCTGGGACTTTTGTCCCAATGGATCAGGTTACTTGGACTTTCAATTGGCAAGCTATTGAAATGAAAATATTATCCAAGCCCATTGCGATTTCAATTGAGATCATTGCCATCTGAGCTTCAAAACAGTTTTAGCTAGTCCTTTAGTTATTACATTGGCTGCCATTGGCATCAATACACCAATAAAATCAGATGAGATTTGAACCTTTCATCTGTTAGGTTCCTTGGTCAGCTACCGTCTGTTTAGCTTAAGGGCAATTTACATTTAAGCACGTATCAAAAGCAAGCAATTGAAAAAATCACCTTTTTACACTAAATTTTATCCATCATTTTTTTTTTTTCGTCTTCTATAAATATTCATTTTTTTATTTTACAAATCTAGTTAGATATCAAACATTGGTTTTTATATATTAATTTGGTAAGCAATTAAAATATACATTATAGAATTTGTTTCACATATTTATTTTCTTGAGTAATTTCATTGCTTATTGACTTTAGGCTAGTAAAACATGTAATTACCAGTTAAAATAATAAAGTGAATAATAATCAAAATAAATTAGTTTGAAAATGATTTTAATTTCAATTAAATACTGACTTTGTTTAGATTGAACAAATCAAACTAAGTTGACAAAAAGTATTTAAAAAAAAAAATTCTTTAAATGAGATTGCCTGATAAATCAAAAGAACTATCATCTAGTTAGCAAACAATTATTCAGTAAAGGATTTGCAGCTCATTAGATCTGACAAATTCGGTTTTTTGAACAACTTGCTTAGATTTAAGTTTTATCCAACAAAAAAAATAATTTAAACAAAATATTGTGAAGATGATTTTTTCATCCTAAATAAAATAAAAAAATAAGTAATATAAATTCAAAAAGGAAAAACAATTTTACACACAAGCAGACAAAAAAATTGTTTAACTAAATTGAATGTTTTCAGCTAATATAATTTCAAACAATGGTGAATTGATCAAGAAACAAACATTAGACATAATTTGAAACAGTTTTAGTTGGAAACAAAGGGAACAATTGGCCAGAAAATATGAAAGTAAATGTGCAAAAAAACAAAATTAATGCGGCGGAAAACAATAAATAAACATGCTTAATATCTACACAGAAGAAACATTTCGAAATGTCCAAATATTTAACTAATCCTAAGCCACAAGGTCATTGAACATATAAATTAAAATAGATAATAAACAATTAACCCTCTTTTGATTGAAGAAACTGTCTAAAGTAACGTACGAGTTTATTATAAAAATCGGTTTGCAAAAAATTTCAATTATTAAAATTCATATTTCATTAAAGCGGACCGTTATCAGTGTTAAGAAAAATTTGCTTTTAATTCGCCATATTAATAACCAGTGATCAAGTTCTATTGTGATATAATTTGCGCACAATTTGATAAACAAAGCGCCGGCTAATTTGCACTACTCAGTTAAATTAAAGTATAAATAATTGACTTTTCACTTATTTTGCTTTCTTTGCAGCTAATTAACTTTGGTCGTTTATAGGCTCAGCATGAAGGCTTGATCAACATTTGGTCAGTAAACATAGTTTGATTGCCCAGGCTTGTGCAAAGATCCCACTAATGATTAATCGAGCCCAAGCTCAAATTGTAATTAATTTTGAGTTACAAGTGCATGTGCCTATATTAGACCAATGTTTAAACATTAGCCTAGTGACAGAAACTGCAAAACGAAGGTGAAAAATTAATTACGTCTTGTTTTTAGCGAACTTACTTTTATTTCACCCTTATTTGTTTCTAGTGTTTTTATTGTATTGTTTTTTTAAAACTAGATATTATTATCAAAAAAAAATTTTATCATATTTAAATTTTTTTATTTGAAATTTAATTTATAATTTAATATTTTTTTTATTTTTTCATAATTACATTTTTATAATTGTTTATTTATTTATTTTTTTTTGAATAAAAATATACTTTTTTTATTTTAAATTATTTTAATTGAATTTATTTATTTTTATTTTAAATTTATTATATGTATGTTAAATATATATATATATTAATATAAATTAGTTTTAAGCAATCATATATTTAAATGAATTAAAAAAATTGAAAAAAAAATTATTTTGAAAGCATTTAAGCTTTATCAGTTTTAAAATATTAGTTGCAAACTTGCAATTTTGTAAATCAATTTTTTCATAAAATTTTATTAAATTTTATAAGCTTAAATAAAACAGTTAAATTTAAAAAAAAGCATTAAATTGATGCTTTTGACTAAAGATAAATGGAAACACGTGTATATCTATGCTAATTTAATCAAAAAAACACCTTGTAAGCTAAACACGTGCTAGATACTAACTGATGCGATATTTTTAAAAAATATTTAATAATTTCTTTTTAAGTTTTTTTGCAATTGTTTTCAATTCAAAGTTGAGAAAACTGAATCAAATGTTTAGATTAGAACAAAGTATAAAAAAAAAAAATTAAATTTTATTGAAAACAATTTCTTTACAAAATTCAAAATCAGTTTGAACTAAGTAAACAGATTTTAAAAATCAAGGTGAAAAATGCAAAAATGCAAAAACTTAAACGTAGTAAATGTAAAATAAAGCATTAGTTAAAAATGATAAAAAAAAAAAACATAAAAAAGAAAAATAATATCGAAATATGAAAATCATTTAAAATCGAATGAAAAAAATAGCAAATGGGCTGGCAAAAACTTGTATAAAAATGCATTTCTTTTATAATATATTTTAAACGTTTTTTATGCATTTGTTTGAATGTTACATTTGTTTAATATTTTCAATTTAAAATAGGTAAATAGATAATAAATCCAAGCCTACATTTTTAGTAAGTCAAAAAAAAAAAAATAAGAAAAAAAATTTTGGAGCATAATCTAGCTATTTTAAATGTTTCATAATTCACTTGTCTACTATTTTATTTTTCATTTTTTTATATCTTAACTATTGTGTATATTTTTCAATGTCTATTTAACATACAAATCCTTTGTAATTTTAAGATAGATTGATTATTTTTTAATAATTTTTTTCTAAAATTGTTGAGTTTTTAATAAATAAACCATGTTCTACTGTTGATTTCTAAGATTTTTGAGCTTGCGCAAATATATATTTTACCAAAAATTTGACACGCCTTATTCATAGTGTTTAAATTTAGTATTTTATTTCTTGTTTATTTTCGCATTTTTATTTAAATTTTTTTTCTTTATCAATCAATTTTTGTTTATTTATTTTTAAATTTTTTTTTTTAATAGTTTCTTGTTTCATTTTCTGTAAAAATGCAAAGATCATCCAAACAAAGCTTTTGCTCAAAGCTGGACAAACGTTTGTAGCAAAGAAAAAAGGTGTGTTTACATCCCATATGCACAACACGACTAGTAAGTCACTTGAAAATTTAAGCACACGCCAAAACAAGAAGTTTTCAAAACAAAAAAAAAGACGAAAAATAAAATTAAAAAACAATTGAAAAAATATAAAAAAAACGTGATAAAAAAACAATATAAAATGTTGATATAGTCAGATTTGTCGTAGCACAATAAATGTTATAAAAACATTAGAAAAATCCTGAAAAATTTTGAATAATACAGTAACTTTGGCATAAAAAGACAAAATCTTGAAATACAAAACAAATTGGTTTTCTTAATTTGCATGTAAAAATTTACATTTTAGCTTGTAAATACAAATCAGAACACGTTTTTAGCATTTATTTCATTTTTATATCTATTTCAAAAATAAATTTAAAAAAAATTTTGATGAAGCAACATTTATGTATTAAAACATAGATTGCTTTTCTTTCAATCATTTTTGAATTGAAGCAAATATATGCAAATAACTTAATAGGAAGAAATGATTCATTTTTTTACCAAATATGATGAAACAAATGGATTGATTAATATTTGACGAAAAGCCTTAGTAACATCTTGAATAATAAATTAAATTGAGTTGCATTGATTGAATTTTGCAGATTATATTGAAAAAAATCAAACAAAACTAGCATATTAAAGTAAATAATGTTTTGATGTAGATCAAAAGATCACAAGTGAAGATTTTTACAACTATACACGTGTTCTTGAATTTCTCTTGTTGTGCTATTCTAATCATTTTATTATTCGTTTTTCATTTTTATCGGCTTTTTAGGGGTCACAAGGTAATAGTAAAAGTCCTGAACAAGTCTAATTTTCACAGGCAAATCAAAACTTAATCAAAATCTATTCTAACCTTAATGTAAGTTTAATAAAGACTTAATCAAGCCATATACAAACCGTCAATCGATTGCTTACTTGTAAATACAAAAAAAAACTCAAAACTACCAATGAAAAAAGCTTCTAATAAAAACGTAATATAGTGAATGTGTAGTGTGAGATTGTCAATTAGTAACGCCCACATTTTGCGCCCACTTCTAAAAGCAACAAGCACGGGTCCACAAAAGCACAGCGGGTGCCAAGTTCAAAACACCCGTTTCTTGCCCATTATACTGATCTAACTTATGTTCGATCCATTTTTTCGGCTTTCACTAAACAGATAGGAATACAAAACAATTCTGGTCAGTTGATGCTGAAGTGATCTGAGTTTCTTTGATGCCGACACTTGTTTAGATCCATAAAATCCTACGACTAGTTCATCTGTAAAGCCACTGACGCATGTTAATGAAGCATTTCCATTTGTTCTATGTATGTTTTTTTCCCGGTCTTTGTTTATTTTTTCAATTTTCTAGTTTCAATAGCAAAATAACTACTTAAAATATAATTCAACGTTGAATTTCAGATTTATGGGATTTATGTTTGTGGCTAAAGCCAATTCAACATACTTGAACTCAAACCTCTCTCATGTTCAATTGAAACAAGCTTCTTTAGCACAATAGAGTACAGGTCAACGCAAATTAACTGACCCGTGCCATTAAATTTTTTTTTTTAACTGCTTCCTTTTTATTGTGTTTTTTATTAGCAAATCGTTTGTTGTATCAATTTATACTTAAATTTAACTAAAGTTCAAACAAATTTTTCAAAAAGCGTTCGATCGCTTGCTATGAAAAATGAGTATGTGATAACTTTGTCTTTAAAATATTAACTCAATTTTAAACTAATCTTTTTCATCTAAACTAATTTCACTTAAAATTTTTTTTTTTGAAATAAACTCAATTATTATGAAACTGAACACGCACCTAAATAAAAATTAGACTCAAAACAAGTTCTAATTAAACGGAACTAGATGCCATACAATTCAAACAGTTCAATGTTTAAAAGTGATTTGATTACGCAATAATTTTAATTAAATTTAATTGTTTAAAATTATTAAAATAAAGCTAATAAAATAAAATTATTTTAAAATCAAATTAAAATAAAAATATTTTTGGAATAGTTTCTTTTTTATTCTTTAAAGTTTTATATTTTTCTTATATAATTTAAAACATTATAAATTATAACAATTATAATAAACCATAATAATTATAATAAACTATATCAAGCTATAATTTATCAATTTTAAAAAACTTTATTAAACACAAGCCACAACATTTTCTTGAAATTTTTTTTTACTGATTTTAAATGATAATAATTTTTAAATTTAACTAAAAAATATACTTTATATGCTAAATATAGAGGGTTTCTCAGATTACATTTGAAGTAAACCTTTACACACATTAAACAGTAATTTTATTAACTTTTCAATTCATTCACTTGTGAATTAGTTCAAATCAATGTTGAAAACGCGTTTAATTTAAAAATGAATAAAAGTGGATGCTGATTTAATATATTTTGTTAGTTAAAGATAATGATAAAAAATGAAAATTAAATTAAATTTTTAAAGACTGAAATTATATTTAAATTAATTGAGTAAGTTAAAATTTTCATTTAAAACCTTTTATAAAAACAAAAAAAGAAATAATCAATTGAAGTAATCGATTTCGTATTGTCTTCGTATAACCTTGTGTACAAATATTTTCACGTTTTTAGATCAATTCATTGAAATAGTTTTTTAAAATGTTCAAAACTAACTAAAAAAAGTTAGATGACAAATAACTGACAAGTACAAATGATAAATTGTCACTTGTCGTCACTAACATTAAATTAAATCAAACAATTGGCTTGCGTTAAGCATCAGGTTACAAAGTGCACAAAGTGCATCTTGATCAAAAAATATGTTTGTACAACTAAACTAGTGCCTAGCCATCTTTACAAGTTACTAGTCCATCTGTTTTAGTTCATCAACATCTTTGCTTTGTTTGATTAACTTGGCGATTATCTTGCAGTGGCAAGATTAACGGCACTTTGTCAATTGCAATCCAGTCCAATGCCCAGATGTGGCCAATCAGCCACATTAAAACTCACTTTCTGGCGAAAATCAAATTGATCGAAATATAATTGAATTTATTTACAAAAAAATTATTTTATCTTATTTTGTTGCTTTTCTCTGTTTCTTACGTTTTTTCGTTTAGAAAGCACCGGATGTGATAACGAACTTAGAGACGCGTTGCAGCATTTGGACTTGATTGAACTATAATGGGCTCCGACACCCGCCAGCTACCGTTGGGTATTGGCTATTGTAAGCAAGGCCAATTGGCCACTAATTGCTATGCCAATGAGGTCCGGCGGCTTGTTCACTGGCTTTTAATCTTTATGCCGCCTTGATCAAAACGATTTGTTTGATCTAGCTAAAAGACAACCAAAAACAGTGGCAAAGTTATCAGCGGTTTATTTGAAAGTCAGTTAAAGCTAGCCACAACTAGTCATGGCCAGTCGGGACTAACCAAAACTGGCCTGGACTAAGCTAGAATTGGTCAGCCGTGTTCTGCTCTAATCAGATTTTCTTTCGATGTTTGCAGTCGAATATTCAATTTGCTACTGGAACTCAAAATGTCAATGATTCGCCTCTTTTCCAGCAAATTGACTCAACATCTTTTCTTTAAAAACAGCTTCTAAAGAACTGTGATCGTTCATTTAAGATTAGTTTTATACAATAAGCGTTGAATAATGATTTAAAAATTTGTTCTAGATAATTAACCTGAAGAAATGTATTTACTGATTATCACAAATAAAGTAACAAATATGGTTTGTCTGATTGAATTTGTTTGGTCTAAATTAACTTTGTTTGAAAACTAAAGCGAGAATTGCATTAGAACAGAAAAAAAGTAAAATTAGGAAAAAAAGAAAAAAAAAATAAAAAAAAATAAAAAAAACGAAAAAAAGCCAAAATGTCTAAATAAAATAAAAGCTAAATAAATAAAATAACAGCTGTAATAAAAACAACAACACAATAAATGTATTTTCATTTGAAATAGGCGCACATCAATAAGATGATTATTTATTAATTTTTGGTTGGTCCCATTGTATTTTAAGCGTTTTATTTCACTTCCGCAACTATACGTATGTTTAACGAATTGTTTTAAATCGAAAATTATAATGAAATTTAATTCGAAATCAGCTAGTGCTTGTGATTAGCGACAAAATATTCTTGTAAATAAAAATTTTAAACAAAGTTTGCGACAAATATGTTTACTGATTTATTAATTAATTTTGAATTTTGGCAATTAATTTTTTCTCTTGTTCAACAAACACAACAAACAAACACATTTTTGTAATACATGATTGAAATGTATTTTTTTTTTAATTAAATCAATAAACTTCAAAATTATTTTCTATAGATAGCTTATTAATTAAATTGAAAAATGCAAATTTTGACAACTTTTTCAAACACATTTATACATTTAAATTATGATGTTGCAAAATAGAAAACGAATCACTGTATATAAACAGCTTTAGAATTAAATATACATTTACTATTGGATTTATATATTTCAGTTTTTACACATTAAATGAAGTGATAATTGGCCTGCGTCAGTAGACCTATAGAAGAGCGCCTACTGAGAATGTGAAGCTCAAGGGGCCTGCCAGCTGTTGTATTTAACTAATTGGCTGAATGTGTTGCACATTTTTTTGCATCTTTTTACATCTTGTATGCAACGCCATCTTGTCGTTCTTTGGCTTCCAAATTTTGCATATGAGTATGACTTTATCAATGTCATTTCAAAGTCAACAGTAGGCCAATTGATTAGGCCATGGTCAGCAACGCAAACGTTTGCAGTCCCAAAGCAGGTCGATTGAGGGTCTAGTTAATTTTTGTTCACCAACCAGTGAACAATCGTTGTCATAGCTATGTGACAGAGGTCGTATTTTGACTTTGAATTCACACATATGGTTACAATAGTGGAAAATGTCAATAGGATTTTCATCACATCTGACTCATCAAACACGACTAAAGTGATTTAAAAATCTGAAACCAATAGGAAAAGCAAGTTGCCTAAAGACATTTTTCAGGTTAATGTTGAAATTACAATTTGCATTTGAAAATCATATCATGATTTACCAATCATAAGTAGTCATAAACCAAACCATATTCAAAACACCAATTCTGTTGGGATCTAACTTTTTTTCAATAAACTTGTTTCATTAAGCAATTTCTTATTTGCTTGTGGCATCTCCAATAATTTTAATTACAATACATTGTTGTCTATTTAAATTAAAATTAAATATGATCAGATTTTAATATGAAAATTTATACTTTTGATTCAATATACTTTGCATAGATATTGCTTGATTATATTGTATAATAATATTTTTTACAATATTCACTTGTTTTTTTTCAAATGAAATTATTTAAATTTTGTAAAAAATATTTTACATTTTATTTTTTACAAGCTTTTACTTTTTATTTATTACAATTAATTTAACTTATATAAAAAATCTACTTTAAGCTAATGAAAGTAAATTTTGTCATTCTAGAATGAATTGTTTTGGTTTCTTTCCTTGAAGCACAATCAATTTTTTTTTTGTCAGACAATTATACTAAACCACTTAACGTCTTTTATTAGCAATTTAATCTTGCATACAATAATCAATTTTCTTAATATATTCATTATTTTATAGAAAATTATTTTGCTTAATATTTTTGTAATTTGTTTTAATTTGCAATTTTATATAGGATGTTTTTAGAATAACAACGTTATATAAAACAGTATTCATTTTCAAAAAAAAAATTATTTATTTTCTTTAACTGTATTGGTGATGTATAAATATTAATAAAAACATAAATATAACTTAAAATTAATAAGCTAAATTTTATTTGTTTAAATTATTTTATGTTGCTAAATTTTTTAATTTTCTGTAAAATAATAAATAAAAAAAAAAAAATTAAGTTTACTTATTAAGTTATAGTTAAGTAAGTTTAATAAATAAAATAGTTTGGCTTATATGTATATTATTAATCTATAACCTTTATTACTTTATTTTAAACTAAATCAATAGTTAAAACTTGATAAAATTAAATTAAATTTTATTTTAATAATAAAAATAATTTTTTTAAATAGCTTGCATAAGTGCAACATATAAAAATACAATACTTTGAAAAAGTGTACCTGCATAAAAAAAAATTTAACTTAAAAAATGATGTTGTTTAATACAACTTTTAAAATATAAAAATTAGTTTGCTTAAAGCATTTAAACAATATTAATCATTTATAAACACTTATTTTATTTAAGTTTTTTTTATTAGTGTAATATTTTTTTAAATAAAAAAAAATCTAAAAAAAGCAATTATTTGTTTATCAAACTTTTAGTAAGATGATGATAAAGAAAAAATTAAAGAAAAAAATCTAATGTTTTTACTGTAAAATAAATAACAATTTTTAAAAAAAGACAAATAGTTAAAAATGAAAATTAATTTCAATTTTTAGTTTAATTTCAAAGTAATTACTTTTACTTGAGGTCATCTGGAAAATTATAGCAAAATTATCCTTTACTATTTTTTATTTTTTTTTTTCAAAAATTTTTTTTTGTTTAAAAATTTTTTTTTTTCATGAAACCACAATCTGATTCAATGAAAAGTTAAAACTATAAGCGTCTCAAATCCAATCCAAGTGTTTTCAATTTTATTTTTTAATTTTCAAAACTGGTGCTAAAATAGTTTATGTTTAACAAAGCGAAAAGCCATTTGCCAAGATTAAAATGTCGTTTAATGCACAAGTTTATTTTATACTTCATTTTTATTTCATTTTTTCATCACTTTTTGAATTTTATTTTATAGTTAAAGTGTTGTATACTTAAATTTATATATTTTATAATAGGGTAAAAATAAGCTTAAAAAAAGAAATAAAAAAAGAAATAAGAAATTTTTAAGTATTGAGTACATGTTTGACTATAATGCAGTTTCAATTGCAGTTAATTTTGATACTAGATTTGAAAATTTTTAATAAAGATAGCAACGTTTTCTATGATATTTTTGTAAAACTGAATTGCGATCTTTCAATTTTACACCGTGGATTTGCAAAGTACAATTACTATAAATATATATATATAAGGTTGTGGTATTTGATTATAGTAATAACAGTCAATTTCATCGATTTTGATACAATTTTAATATAATTCTAAATTTTATTTTTTAAGTTATATTAGCTATTCCTAGTTTAAAATTACTTTTTTAGACTATCCTATAAACAAATAACAAATAGTTTTAATATTTTTTTGCAAATGTAATCAGTAGCTTGATTTATCTGTGGTTTGATGTCATTTTTTATTTATTTTGAATGCACTGGACTTTACAAAACAAATCTTGCGTTTCAAAAATTGAAAATAAAGACGCAAGTTTAAGTAAAATAAATAGAAAATAGTTTAAAAAAATTTAAAATTGGCGCCGTTTTATAGCTTTTTTGTTTTCAAACTATTGATCAAAAATTCCATCTAACATTTTTTTTTTTTTTTTTTCTATTTTTTTATAGGTTTTGCATCAATTTCTATTAAAAAACCGGTCTATTCTATAAATGGTTTACAATTTTATTTGCTTTGTTTGCAGTTTACAAAGCGTTGCCAAGCAATTTAATTAACGTTGCAATTGGATGAACTGATGATCTGGCGAAAAATAAAACCATTTTTTTTGTTACATTTGATATTTAAAAAAATAATTTTTTATTACTTATATTATATTATAACTTTTTTTTTTAAATTTTATTTTTAAAAACTAAATTTATACTTAAAAAAATACATAAACATTATGATTTTTTACATTTTAATTTTATTTATTTTTAAATATAATTAAAATATATTTGTAACTTAGTTATTAAAATCAGCAAATAATTTACGAATGTCTTATTTAACAGAAAAAATTTTTTTTGCTACAAATGTGCAAATCGTTTTTACATATTTAAAAATTAATAAACAAAAATAAGTTAAATTGAATGCATGATTTGAATTATATTTTTAATTTTACTTTGAATTTGTTTAATAAAATTTTATATTTACTTAATTTTAACTGTTTTAATAAACCTAAAGAAATAAATAATAAATTTTATAAACAACATTTTTTTAAATATTTAAATTAAAAATTCATAAAAAATTAATTTAAATAAAAAATTCAAATTAGATACATGACATTTGAATAATTTGAAATAAAAAAGATAATTAATATTAAAATTATGTTAAATGTAGACATTTTGTTGTTTTAGTGGATAATTTTATGATTAAAAATTATATATTTGTCTTAAAATATTAATAAAAAATTAAAACTAAATTACTATAAATAATATCAAAACAAACTTATTATAATAGTTTTTTATGCTTAATTTTAACTTAAGCTCAATTTGATTAGATTTAAAAAAAATTTACTAAGTCAAGCATATATAAATATTTATTTTAATAAAGTTTGATAGTATATTTTCAATGCTAAGTAGTCTAATAAAACAGAATGACCCTTAATGCAATGTTTGCGTTCCCTTATTTTACATATGTACATTGAAATTATAAGTATGAACTTCAAAGTTAGCGTGAAGAATGCTTTTTAAAAGCAAAAGGCTTGAAACACGTGTTATTAGACGCGTGTTCAAAAAAAAAAAATTTAACGCGTGTTCAAATATACGGCAATATTTTTCTTTTAAAAATGTTATTTACTAGTGTTTAACAAATAACTAAAACATAAAAAAACAAATTTTTTCAAAAAAAAAAAAATAAAAAATGTATTTTTATCAATATTTGTTAAACAAATATTTTAGCATAATTATAGTTTGCTAAAATAATTTTCACTATTGAAATTCGAATTAGGCTTAATTAATGCATAACTTTAATGAATAATTAGTAATCAAAAGCAATTAGTTGTAAATAATCAATAAATAAAACATATTAAAACAAAAACACATAAGAATCTATAAAACATTCATTATTAATTTTATCATGTAGAAAAAAAATTAAATTTAATAAACTGAAAAAATATTAATTTTTGACAGTTGATTGCTATTTAAGCTTGTTTTATTATATTTTTATCTTATTTTGTTTGAAATTTAATTAAATTTATAAGCATTAAAATTAAACAATTTGAACTTGAAATTTTAGTTTTAATAATTTTTATTATATTTTTTGATGTTTCAATTAAATAAATTGGAATTTTATGGGCTTTATTTTGATTAAATTCATTAGTTTTAAAAACTAATTGATGTGAACAAAAGAAATTATATTAAAACTTATTTAGAACTTTAATTTAAGTAAAATTAATTTAGAAATTATATAAAATAATATAAAATAAATTTTTTATATAAATATAATTTATTTATATTAGAGTTAAATTAGACAAACATTTTATTTTATTTCATTTTTTCAATTTTTTTATTTTTAATTTTATATAGAATCAACTTTTTTATTTCTTTTTCGTTTTTTTTTTGCTTCTTTAAATTTTGAATAATTAAATTTAAATATAATTTTTAATTAAAAAAATTAATTTAAATTATTTTTAAAAACCTAATAAAATCTATAATTAAAACATTAAATTTATTTTTTTTTTATCGAAAAAAAATTAAAGTATAGTGTAGATTAATTTAAATTTACTCAAACAAATAATTAATTTAACAAGAATTTACTAGTTACAAAAATAAAAAAAAAAAACATAAAGAAAGTATAAAATATAAACAAATATGTGACTAAATAATATATATTATTGATTATAATTAAGTTATTAATTAAACGTTAAAGTTAATTCATTTGTGCTTACTTTTTTTAATTATAAAATACTAAAACCTAAAAAAATTGCTAATAATAAAAATCTGTTTTAATTATCTTTTTTTCTAAATATTTCTAATTTTTTATATAGTATAGCCGTAAAATAAAAAAACAGTAAATTAAATTTAACTTAATAATTTGTTGTATTTTTATTAAAATTATCATCGCTTTTACGTTTATTTATTTAATTATAAATAAGTTTAATATAGTGTTGCAATAAGCCGATTTCTATTTATGCTTGATTAAATATTTTTTTTTCCTTAAAATTATTTTTTCTTAATTAAGATCACATTTGGTTATAGTTAAATTTTATACCTGCAACCGGACCTTCTTTATTATTTGTTTATTACATTGAAATTAACTAAAAAAAGATAGGGGATAAAACAGATCACATTAATGTGAAAAAATGTTCTTCAGTTTATCAAGTACTGGTTAGATCACTCATTAAAAGCCTAAATTAGATTTTACCAAAGACTAAAAGACAAAGTTTGGTTTTGCATTTTGATTATTATACAATTTATTTTACGATTTTATCATCTTTTATTTTATCATCTTCTATTTTATTTTATTTTGTTTTTTCTTTTTTTGCATTTTCTCTTAATTCTACCGTTTCAATGCTTTTATTACGTTTTTTTTTTATTTTGTTAATTTATTTGCTATTTTATTTTACTCCTTGTTCATTGTTTAGACTGATTTCAGTTGATTTCATTTCCACTACTTTGCAATTTAATCGTTCATTGTATCAAGTTATAATTGCTTTGCTTGCGCACGCACTTGTCTTTTTATAAATAAAAAAAATAAAAAAAAATTTATAAAAGGTGGGAATCATAATTGTTACAGTAACTACAATGTTAATTTTATGGTCAAAGGATTTAATTGGGAAAAATTTTAAGCAAAGAAATGCAACAAACTTGCATTAATTATAATTAAAATTGTAATTAATATTTAAATAATTGTTTTATATAAATTGATAGTATAGGAAAATTTAAAAAAAAAATAGTTGATAATGCCAATAGGCAAAACTCAAATTCAAAAAGTCAATTAGTCTATGTGTGAATATATTTGAGTTGTTTTAATTGTATGCAAACGTTAATATAAATAATTTTTTATTAATTAAAATTCAAATTCATTCATATTTTATATATAGTATTATTTTAATTTCTTTTATCCTAAATTTTAATATATGCTTAAATTTAAAATAAAAAATTATGTTTTAAAAATTAATTCAAAATTAGTACGAGTACATCAAATATGTTTATTATGATTTATAGGATGAATTAAACAAAATAAAAGTTTAAAAAGCATTTTTTTTCTTTTTTGTGTAAAAATCAGACAAGTAATTATTAAAGCAATTAAAATTAAAAAAATGTTCAAATATTCAAAAACCTTATAAATAATTTTTTTTTATTTAAATTATTAATAATTTTTTTTATTATATAATATTTAGTTTATTATTTAAGTTAATACAAAGTCAGTTTTTAATAAATATAAATTATCATTTAAAACTATATGAATTTTTATAATAGAAAAAAATAGTTTTATAATAATGCTTTTTCACGAATAAAAAAAGCGAACTTTTTAACCTTAAATTCTATTAAGTTAACTAAAAAAATATATTTATATAAATAAATTTAGTTAAATGGTAATCCATTAAAAAATTATAATAAAAAATAATAAATAAAAATTCATAACACATTCATGAATATAGGATAATTTATTATAAATAATTAAATAGTTTTTACATTTAAAATCAATTATAATAACTAAATGTAATCAATAAATTTAATTTTAATTATATTATTAAAAATAAAAAAAAAAAATTAAATTTTATAAATTTTAATTAAATTATAACATAATAAATAAGATAGGTCAAAAAAATATGGTATCAAATTTTTTTAGGGATTTTATAATAAATGCAAACAATTTATTGATAAACTCATGCATTTAAGTAATTAAAAAATTAAGGTTTATTAATTAAAATAATAATTAAATTTTAAATAAAATAAAGTTATTAATTAATAATAAAAATTTTAATTTATTAAAATAAAACAAAATAATTTAATAAAAAGATTTATTAAAACGGCGTAATTTAGTTAAAATACCTTATTTTTCTCC
Organism: Pyemotes zhonghuajia; assembly: GCA_025170145.1. Lineage (NCBI taxonomy): Eukaryota > Metazoa > Arthropoda > Arachnida > Trombidiformes > Pyemotidae > Pyemotes > Pyemotes zhonghuajia. The sequence continues at coordinate 8,531,517 of CM045846.1, read as the reverse complement.
ATGGCAACCAAAAATAGTTTGTGTCGTATTGTAAACATTAAATTTTGTCTAATGTTTGCGATATTTAAAACTTCAAAGTTTTTTTAGAAATTAAATAAACTTATTTAAATCTAATTAATTTGTTTTTGTTATATTTTCAAAACGACAGTATTTATTTTTAAAAGTGTACAAATTAATGGAAAAAATTATTTACATTTATTTTATAAAATGTCTGTAAAAGGTAAAAAAATATTTTGAAATTTAAATTAAAGTTAGTTTTTGAATATAACACAAAATTTTTAAACTTGTTTTTTTAAAAGAATCTGATGAACAACAAAAACAACGTTTTCAAATTGAATTAGAATTTGTCCAATGTTTGGCTAATCCTAATTATTTAAATTGTAAGTTTAATTTTTGATTTATAATCAAGCAATATAATGTTATTTTTAATCAAGTTTTGGCCCAACGTGGATATTTGAATAACAAAACTTTCGTTAATTATTTAAATTATTTAAAATATTGGAAGAAACCAGAATATGCAAAGTTTTTAAAGTAATTATATTAAGTTTTTTTTTTAAACTAATTTGTTTTTTCCTATTTATGCTTTTAGATATCCTATGTGTCTTCATTTTTTAGACCTGCTTCAATATGAACATTTTAGAAAAGAAATAACCAATGGTCAATGTGCTAAATTTATTGAAGACCAACAATTATTGCATTGGCAACATTATATAAGAAAACGAACTAGACTTTTGCAAGCTGCGGCTCCTAACGAAATGAGTCAACAAATGAATATTAACGGAGTAACTGGGACCAGTAACGGAACAAATACAGCTCTAAATAGTAATACTGCCACACCATTATCGTCAACTCAGTTAAATAATAATACTGTTCCTAAATAAATACCCTTTTATTTTTTAGCATACAAATCAAATTAATTACATATTTTTAATAAAATTTTAATAAAATCAAAATGATCAAGTTTTAAAACATTTTTTTTCAAAACAAAAAAGTAAAATCAAGTTTGAAGAGAAAAGTTTGCATTTGAGCAGTCAGTGTTTACAAAGTAAACCAAAACAAAAGTCAGCTGTTTATTACAAATAAACAAATTTGAATATTGATTATTTTTTTAATATTATTAGCAAGTGATTTACTAAAATGACTACAAAATTTTTAAATAGTTCTAAAGATAAATTAAACAAAAAAAAATTTAAAAAATTTTATACAACTGAAGTAACTCTGGTGCCAGGTAAATTAAATGTATTTAAATTAGTTTAAAATTATATTTTTTGATATTTTTAGGAAAACAATTATGCGATTGTGAAGCAAGCCTTCACGAATTAATTTCAAATTGTCTTAATTGTGGTAGAATTGTTTGTGAACAAGAAGGTACCGGTCCTTGTTTTACTTGTGGTAAACAAGTTTATTCTAAACAACAAATCATTGAGATGAATGAAATGAATAAAAAAATTGGTATGACATTAGGTTTAAAAATTATTTTTAGATTATTTATTTTTGATTTTAAATAAATAGCAGAATTTAAATTAAAACAAATACAAGAAGAAGATTTAAAAAAAAATGAAAATGAAATTGAAAAAAAACAAAATAAAACAATGAATTTAAAAAATATTGCTGCTTCATTAGCATCTTTAGATAAAGCAAATGAACATAAGCAAAAACTTTTGGATTTTGAAAAAAATTCTGAAAAACGGTCTAAAGTTATTGATGATGAAATGGATTATTTTGATTTACAAAAAGAACATTGGCTTTCTAATGAAAAAAGAGCTGATTTAGTTGAAAAAGCTGAAGATTTACATATTAAAAAATATTTAAATACAAAACATTTAGAAATCGATTTAATTAATTGTGAGGCGAAAGAAGTTGTAGTTCCTGTCATAAAAGATTTAAACACTGAAATTTCAAACTTACAAATGGACACGGATTTTAAATCTGATTATGAATTTGTTGATTTTAAATCTATTATAGATAATGAAAAAGAGGTTGATTTATATTATATTGAAGATAATAACAAAAAAGATAAAAGAAAAAATGCTTATAAAAAAAAAATTATTTCAGATGCTAAAGCTCTATTATATAATGATAAAGAAAAGACTTTAAAAATTAGGTTACAAGATCCGGCTATAATGGAAATGAAAGATGAAGGCTTTTGTTTGACAATTATTCAACCTTGGGCATCATTTATTATAGCCGGTATTAAAATGCATTATGGTAGTAAATGGTATACGCCTTTTAGAGGAATATTATGGATTTGTTCACCTAATGAAGAAATTAATTTAGATGAATTTGATAAAGGCAATCAGTACTTTAAAACACTTAATGATAATAATATTAAATTTCCGTTTCTTTCTTTGGGAAAAATAATTGGTTGTGTTCAGCTTATCGATTGTTTAGAAATTAATGATTATCAAAATATTTATGGAGACACTGATTTGAATGACAAATATATTTTTATTTTTAAAAATCCAACAGTTTTGCCAAAACAGATACCTGTAGAGGGCTTAGAAAAAATATTTAGATTAGATTCTGAAATTTATAAAAAAGCTGTCGAACAAATATCTTGCAGCTATAAAAAATAATTATTTTAATTATAATATTAAATTTATAACAACAAGAAAAATTGCTTTGTTTTTAATAAATATGTTTTATAATAAGAGGCTTGTTTTATATTTCATATTTATATATTGTTTTTAAAAATAATTTTTTTAAGTTTTATCAATTTAAATTTAATTAAATAATTGATATCTTATTTACTGAGTGTAATCTTTCACTTTAATATTAAAAAATACTATTTATATTATATATTTTTTAATTTATTTTTTCTATTTATTTTATTTTTAAAAGAATTACTATTGATAAAAAAAGCTTTGGCTTTATTGTTTAACTGTTTATTCTGCTTTTATTTATTGTTCTTAAATTAACTTGTTTTTGATTGAATATAAAATGAATTATAAACAAATCAATATATTTTTTATTATTTTTTTAATAATTATTAATTATTTTAAAGTCGAATTATTAAAAAATGGCTTAGCTTTAAAGCCACCAATGGGTTGGATTTCTTGGGCTCGTTTTGAATGTCAAATCGACTGCGATAGATATCCTAGTGAATGTATAAATGAAGATCTTTTTAAAGAAATGGCTACAATTATTGCTAAAAATTATTCTTCTTATGGATATGAATTTATAAATATAGATGATTGTTGGTCAGAAATGCAAAGAAATGAAATTACTAAACGTTTAGAGCCTGACCATAAACGTTTTCCATCTGGAATAAAAAGTCTAGCAGATTTTGTACATTCAAAAGGACTAAAATTAGGAATTTATGGTGACATTGGAACAAAAACTTGTCAAAATTATCCTGGTTTCCAAGATGAAAAAACTAAAAATTATTTTTTTAAATTAGATGCGCAAGCTTTTAGTGAATGGGAAATAGATTTTTTAAAAGTAGATGGATGCTATGGTGATATAAAAAATTATGACAATTTATACCCTGAACTAGGAAATGAACTAAATAAGACAAGTTAATTATTAATATTTTTTATAATACTTTTTTTTAAAATTATTATTTTTACAGATAGACAAATTGTTTATAGTTGTAGCTGGCCTGCGTATCAAGTTGAATTAAATTTAACTACAAATTATGAAAAAATTGCAAAATATTGCAATTTATGGAGAAATTATGATGATATTGAATTTTCATGGCAAAGCGTTTTAAAAATAATTGATTTTTATAGCAAAAACCAAGAAATTTTTATAAACTATAATGGTCCAGGACAATGGTTTGATCCTGATATGATTATTGTAGGTAACAATGGATTATCAATTGAACAAATGAAATCTCAAATGGCAATTTGGTCAATGCTTTCTGCTCCTTTACTTATGTCTAATGATTTAAGATTTATTACTCAAGAAGCAAAGGATATTTTAACAAATAAATATATTATTGCTGTAGATCAAGACAAAAATGGTTTAATGGCATCCAAAGTATTTAGTGAAAAAAATTTTGAAATATGGATTAAACCAATTTCGCCGATTCATTTAGATGAAGATAAACATTGGTGTTATGCAATTGTTTATTTCAACAGAAACACTTTGGGATCACCAAAGATTGTAAGCAAAAATACTCTGATTATTTAATTAAAGATTAAATAAGTTTTATTTTTTTTAGTATTCTAGGAAATTATATCAAATTTTATTGGGTTACGAAAAATATAATTTAAAATTTAAAAATCATCATATTAACAAAACAAAAGAATTATTTTTTGATGTGTATGATTTATATGATAAAAATAAATTAATAAACCATATTCAAATAAATGATAATTTAAAATTAAAAGTAGATGTTGGTGGAGCCGTTAGAATGATAAAAATTGTACCCACATTAAAATAAAATTATTTTTAACAGTCAGCTACAATTAATTAAGATAAATTTGATGTAAAAAATGTCTGCTAATAAATACATTTGATGATGCGGCAAATAAAAATAATTATTAATTTTGCTAGTAAAGCATTAAAATATATAAATTTTTTTAAAAAAAAATTTTTAAAATAAATTGAGTTTCAATATATTTCCAAACTATTTGAAAAATGATTAATAAAAAAAGAAATTTTAGGTTTGTATCTAGGTTTAGGTTAGCCTATCTAATTTTTTACAAATTTTGTATTAAGTTTGTAAATGTTTAATAAATCAAATACTAAAATTATGTTTTAATTTTTTTTGTTGAGAAATATTTTTAAAGTTCATATAAACATCTGATTGATGTCTATTTAGTATTTTAATTCAGGTGACACTAATAAAAATAAATGATAATGTTTTTTAAGATGAAATAATATTGAATGGCTGATGCAAGTAATATAATTTAATCAGTGTTAACTTTTTATATAACTTTAATAAAACTGTATTTTTAGATTAATTAATATCAATGAAATGGCGTGTTCAGGTTAGAAACGCGGTAAGATTCTAAAACAAATTTCTCATGTGCTTACACCTGAAACAGCAAAAATTGATCTTTAATAAAGTAAAAATAAGAAAATAAAATAATTAACGCAGAAATGCAAATCTAAAATACATTAGTTGAAAATGCAAGTTTTTAAAAAGCATCTTGATCATCTTTAGAGCGCATCTTGTTTTAGTCACCGGTAAACAAAGTGTTTACTTAAGTAGATTTTTATTAAGATACAATCAAAGGATGTGCATTTTGCGTGCATCAGCATCTTCACTAAGCTCTCAAACCGACTATAAATACTTGGTTTAAATTTTTATTGATTCTGTACTTTGAGTTTGTTTGCAAATCAAACAAGTGTCAAATTGAGAGCAATCAATTTAAAATTTTTTTTTTACAATTTAACATAATTTAATTTTATTCTATTTTTATTAATTTTTACTTATTAATCAATAAGAGAATAAAAAATGAAATTAAAACTAGGTTTAGTTTCTAGTTTAGCCGCTTCTGCTGTAGCAATGAATAGCCCAGTTAATGTAATTGGTATGTAAAAATTAAATTTTCAAATCAAGAAAAATAAAATTGTTATATTATTGAAATTTTTTATTTTTAGGTACTCAAGAAGTTGGACAAATATATGGTCATGAATATGTTGTTCCAAATGTTGAAGAAATATGTTTTTCTGTTAGACCTGTTCTAAACTGTGACAATGATCATGTGGCAAGAGAAACAAAATTACAAAAAGTTGGATTCCATTGTATGTCAGATAGTTTACCTTTAACTAGACAATATAAAGAAAAAGTAGAAAACGGAGAAATTATGAACAATTTATCAAACAAATCTAAGGATGTTTATGCTTTTGTAGAAACTCCATTGCATTGTGAAAAAATTGTAAATGACCAACAACGTGAAAGAAAAGAAGTTCAACAAAATCGTGTATATCGTGTACATTTATTAGAAGGTCAAGATGAACAACAATTTAGTCACTATCAAAATTATTGGGATAGAAATAATCATTGGGATTCAGAAAAGCCTAGAAGAGATTGGCAATCAGATCAATATAGTTTAGTTAATCAACTATTAAAAACCCCAATTTATATGCACTCAGTATTGAACTATAATCAAGAAGAATATTATCGTTTAATGAAAGATTTGAAAACTGTAGTTCATGTAGTTAGACCAAGCGAATGGAATACTCATTTTGATCAAGCTTTGCCTACTTTATACACTAGCATTACTAAACAAGTGTTCAAAAATCTTGTAGTTGATGAAAATGTTAACGAAGAACAAAGAGAAATTATGTATCAAGAATATATACAATTGGCTAAACGTATCTATGCTTATATGGTTAGACAAGTTTTGTCTATTAAAAAAATGCCAAATCACCCTGTCCATTATGAATTTGATCATATTATTAGCAAAGTTTGGGCTAGAGTAAAACGCGAATTGACTATTGAACAAATTGAAGAAGTTGAAACTTGGTCAAGACAATATAATATTAAAAGATTAATGCATAAAGAACAAGCAATTTTGGATAATACTTTGTTTAATGAAAGAACATATAGAAATATTGAAAATAACATTGTTAGAGTTTTGGCTGCTGGTTTGACTATGGTTAACCATAGAAAACATCCCAGCGATAGATCCGTAGAATATAATCAATATCATGATCAAAAGTACGAAAGAGTGTACAAACAATACTATCCAAATATTTTTAGTCGTTTGGATTTTATTAATTTTATCGAAAATTAAATTAAAATTTAATTAATTATAATTACAAAATTAATTATTTTTGAGCATTATTTCGTTGTTTTTTTTGTGAATAATTAAAAAAAACTTAAATAAATTTGTCAAACGGAGAATAAAAAAAAAATGAAATATTTAATAAATATGTTTTAATCTTGCAACTTAATTGATTGTTTATAAATTTTATTAATTTTTTAATGAATTTGACTTTAAGTTATTTTAAAGTTATTTTGATTTGAATGTTAAGTCAAAAAATTAAATTTTTAAATTTAAAATTTTTATTTAATTCAAATTAAACTAAAAAAAATTAGCATTTTATTTATACTTTATAAAAGTTTATGTATATTTTATATTTATTTTATTAATTTTTTTTTTTTACAATTTGTTTTCCATAAAAACATTTTACTTTGCAAAAGTAAAGACTGCTGGCTAAAAGTTTAACGATGATAGTAGATATTCTAACTGGATTTTTAAACAATTATCAGGTAGCTTTTAAGCAAACAAATTCAATCACATAAGTGTAAATAATTGTTTTAGTTTTATACATAAATTTTTGTTTAAATATTTAAAAATTTATTTTTTGATTTTATTGTTTATTTTGTTAATAATAATAAGTTTTGTTTTAAGTGTCCGCAAAGTTAAAAATTTGCAATTAATTTTGTAAAATATTGTAAACTAATTTTTATCTTTTTATAATAAATCTATATAAGATTAATAACTAATTTGTAAATAAGAGTTTTGAAAAAATAAGTTATTTTATTAAAATTATTGTATATTTAAATAATATTTTTAATAAATTTTTTTTTTATAATTAATGAAATATTTAAAAAAAAAATAAATAAATTTAGAATAATCATTTTTTAAGTGCAAATAATTTATAATTAACTTTATTTTTTTTTCATTTATTTCAAGCTTACATAACTATTCAATTAATTGAGTTAGTTACATTTAAATTTAAAAATAACAAAACAATCGGTTGCAAATTAGAAAGCAAAAAAATTAAAAAATTTTATTGAGTTTGCAACTGTTTTGTTGACATTTTTAGAGTTTAATAATTCATTCTAATATATTCGTGATTTTCACGCATTAAACCAGTAATCAATAATCTCATCATATTTCTGGATACTGATTCATGAGTGTTTTGTAAATGAGGAGCTACTAATTCATTAGTAAAGTCTTTCATTCTATAACTTTCTTTTAAGTTTCCATAATAATGTTCTACAACGTTTTCTACTTTTCTCAATTCTTCTTTAGTCATTTCTTTTTGAACTTTTTCCCAAACTTTATGCACTAATTCGTGAGTAGTAATGTAACGTCTTAGGTTTTGATGAGAATATACTAAAGCTTCTTTTACAATATAGCTATATATACGTTTAACCAATTTTTTGTATTTAATATAATTAGTAGAATCATAAGTTTCTGGAGTTCTTTTGATTGATGAATAATAATCTCTAGCAACATCAGCAAAATAAGTTGGTAAAACTGTTTCTACTTCTGGTTTTAAATTATGAATGCCACTTTTAGTTAAAACTAAAGCTAATTTCTTAAAGAATATATCGAAATCTTTATCAGATAAGACTAAAACTTCATAGATATTAGAATTTTTTAGTCGATTGTAAATTTCTTTTACATCAGTAGTATAAGATAATGGTCTATTCCAATCATTATTATTCCAATTATTATTCCAATCATTGTTCCAATTTCTATCATATTTGTTAACAGTGTTATCTTCTTCAGTAGAAGCCCATGCAGTATATTCTCTTGGATTTTCAGCATTCCATTCATTTTTTTCATGCAAATAAATTCTATCCCCATGTAAATATTGTTCTTGGACATTTAAATTATCTTCAGATTGACTTTGTTTTAAACAAGTAGCAGGTACTTCTACTGTTCCTTTAATAGTATACTCTAAAGTTTTTAATTCTGGTACAATTCTACGTTCATTAATTGCTTTCTTATATTCGTAAACATTAGCATTATTTTTAGATAAACAATGGAATGGTACAACAACATTTCTTGTTCTTTCAACCATATATCCTTCTTCACACATTTCTACAGGTTCAGTAGTAAAACAAATTTCGTTGATATTACGATCAACATATTCATTAATTCTCACAATACCATCATCACTTAAACCTAAAAAATCAAAAAAAAAGTTATTTATAAGAAATATTAATTTGCAATAGAAATAAAATAATAATTAACTACATTTTAAAGATTAGTAATAATCAAATAAATATAAAATATAATATAAATGTTTTTATTGTATCTTGTTTTGTTAAAATTTAAGTTAAATAAATTTTTATTAAAAAATTTTGTTATTTTTATTTACCTGAAGTTCTAGCTGGGATGGCGGAAGCTGAAGCCGCAGCAACCAAAGCGGAAACTAAACCTAATTTCAATTGCATGATTAATTAAAGTTTGTTTTAAAAATAAAAATTTAATAAAATTTAAGAATTAAGGTTTTAAAATAAATAGTGAATTGCTTGCAAAATCAAACACAACACTGATGCTAAATTATAATTAAAGATGCAGTATTTATACTTATTTTTCAAATGCGGATTCTTGTGGTCTAATAAATAAACGCAAACTACACATCTTTTTTTTTTCAACTCATCCGTTATCACGCCATTAAGTTGATACGCATTTCTTGGTAAGCAAAATAAATAAGAAATGGGCTTAACATAAAAAAAGATACCAAGTAAAGTTAAGAGATGAATGTTTTGCCGACTTATTAGCAGAAGAAAATTTGCTATTCGCATCAAAAAATGTAAGAGCTATCCCGTTGATCAGCTGTTTATTTGATTATGCAAACTTGATATGTCAAACACAATTGTCAAGATATATTTAATTCAATTTCACATGTTAACCTTATGTCTTTCTGTATGAGATAAATAAAAAACAGTTCAAAAAATTTTAATTTATTCATTCAATGTTTAGAAAAAATTAAAGATTATTAAACAAATTACATTATATATAAAAAAATAAAGTTTACTGTTGTTACTAAGAGTGATTGATAAATCTATTACTAAATTGATTAATGTTTTTATTAGTTTAAAAATAATTATTTAATCAGTATTATCATGTGTTAAATCTATTAAAAAAAATCATGTTTTATTTAATGTTTATATAATAATTATTTATGTTTTGCGCTAAATAATTTTAATTTTTTATTTAAAATATTTTTATACTAATTTTTTAATTAAAATATTTTTTTTTTAAATATTGAAATATAAAACAAATAAAGATGGAGTTTTAATTTAAAATTTAAAATAAATTTATTAAATAAGCAAATCGTTTTTGTAAAATTAAAGTTTTTATTTTAATTTTTTGCAAGTGCTAAAATATGATCTTGAACAACTAATTAAAAATTATTTATAATTGTTTCGTTTTTTTTTATTTGATTAAGATTAATAAAAATAACTTAAAACAAATTATAGTTTTTATTTTTGATACAATAAAAAAAAATAATAATTTTATATAAAAATTTTATTTATCATTAGTTTATTTATTACAAATTGTTTATAATAATTATTATAAGTATTATTTACAATTGGCATTAATTTAAAGTGATTGTTGTTTATAAACTAATTTTTATATTTTTTGCATGGCAGTTGTATTTTTTTTTAAAATAAAAAATAAATTATAATACAAAAAAAGTATTTAAAAATGTTTAAATTTTAATTAAAAAATTAATGATTCATAACAAACACATTTTCTAAAAATTGACTAATTGTGTTTGATGATAAAAATTGATGATTATTAAAAAAAATGTAAAATATATTAACAATTTTAATTATTATGTATTTATTTATGCATTGCATTTTTTTTTTTCAATATTTAAAGCAAAAATATATATTTTATTATTTACAAATATAAAAAAAAATTAATGGTAGTGATTTCTTAAATTAATTTAAAAGGAATGATTTTTTTTTTATAAAACTAACTTAAAACATATTATATTTAATTATTTTTTTAAACAACTTAATAATTTGACTAAAATCACTTATAAAAAATTTATTTTAATTTTGAGATGCATAATTATATTAAAAAATAATCTTTCTTTATAATACAAATATGCTTTTTATCTAGATAGTAACCTACGTTTTTTTTCATGTGATATGTGAATTGATTATGCTTGGTAAGCTTAATTTGTATTGAAAACTCATCACAAATCAATGCAGGGATAATATAAAAAAAAAACTTAATGTCATATTAACAAATAAACAAAAATTATTTTGAACTTTCATTATATGCAAAAATTTAAATTTTATCATACACTAATAAAAAATTTCGCTTGTTATTTTAGTTTGGCAAATTGATATTATTAATAAAATTAGGTAAATATTTAATTTTTTTCATATTATTAAAATAAACAATTTAAATTAAACCAGTTAATTTTTTATTTTAATTATATAATAAAAATGATGTTTTTTTTAATTAATTTTTATCAATTTTAAAACTATCAAGCTCAAATCATTTCAAAATTTAAATTACATTCTATAAAACATTTGCATATTAGTAAAATTCTATTTTACATTTTTTTTATTCTGCATGGGCACATAAAAAGTAATTTTTTTAAATATATAATATAATTATTTTAAATTTACTTTAATTAAATTATATTTTAGTTTCTTAATTTTCTAAACTATTTACAAAAACTTGAAGTATGAAAATTACTTATTTTCAAAATAATTTATTTATTTACATAATTAATTTGATCATTGACTTTTTGATAATTTCATTTTTATCATATATTTTTAATATTATTTTAATTTGACCAGAAAAGTTTTTTAAACGTTGGTTTTAACGTTTGCTTTTGGATTCAATTGAAAGAATTTTATCCTTATATCTTATTTTAGAAGTTGATTCAGCATCATAATTAGTAATAATATTTTTAGATAATCGTCTTGGAGACATATTAGTTTGATTTAATGTGTTAGATTTTTTATTATGCTCATAATTTGGTAAACTTTGATATTCATTGCCTTTATTAATTCTATTTGAAGAATTATTATGACTATTATTCATAAAATATTGATTTTTAATTTTAATTCCTTCATTATTTATTTTATCAATACATTCATAATCAGAACAATTATCTGTTAATAATTCATCATCATCATCGTTACCAATAATTTCATCATCATCATCATGATTATCATTAAAATCTTCTGATGTAACCCGAGAACTTATTAATTTATCATTTTCATCAATTTGTTTATCTTCTTCATAATTATCAATTGAATCTAAATTATAAATATCTTCTCTTCCATCATATTGTAATGTGTTATAATTTTTTATAGATCCTAAACCAGACAATTGATTCATCCTTAATTTAGCACGAAAATCTGCTTGTACTCTTTGAGCTTCTTCAATATCATAATAAAAATTATCTGTTTCAGTTTCTGATATTAAACTAGAACTTGATTTAGTTAAAGATCGGTTTGTTGTATAAGGTAAAATATTTCGTTGCATTGAGTTATCTATTTGTTGCATTTTATAACTAGTAGTATTTGAATTTTCTAATAAAATTGAATTTGTTAATGATGGCAATGACGATTGTAAGCCAGTATTATGATGCATGTTTAATGGGTTACTTATTAAATTAATTGACGATTGATTATTATTGCTATTGTCCATCTGAGGTAGATTGACATGTGATTTTTTGTTTAATTTTTCTCCATTAATTTCTGCATTTAATTCTATAAAATCCATAATTCGTGTTCGACCATTATTTAATTGACGTTGATTTGATCCATTTTTATTAAGTCTTGTATTTAAAGTATGATGCTGTCTATTAATATTATTATCTACATTAGTTAACATTGCCGGTCTCATTGAACTAGTATGCCCATTATTAAATTGATGTGATTGATTTGTTGCATAAACAGCTGATGCATAATTACCATAAGTGCTACTATTTGATGTTGTAAAAAGTCTAGCATTACTCATCATTCCTGGAGGATTAGGGGCAGGTGGCGGAGGAGAGTTACAATCACTTACTGGTACAGACAAAGATGATGAAAAAGGCATCATATCATTTAAATTAAATATATTAGCATGATTATTTGTTGATGTCCTAGATTGTTCTGAAACGTGTGAACTAGATGTTGAACTTTTAGAACATGTTGTTCCATTATTATTAGAAACCATCAAACTTTTATTTTTTTTGCCTGTAGTTTTATTATTCTTAGAAGTATTTCCATTATTTAAAACTTTATTATTATTTCGACGATAAGAATATTCATCTGTATTACAACTACCAGATTCGGATGGTGTTCTTTGAATTAAAAGAGTTGAAGCACTTGGTTCAAGTGATGACTGATCATATAATATTGTGTCACAATTAAAATTACTAAAATTGTTGTCATTTTTAATATCTTTATTCAAATTCTGCATAAATAAAAACAAAAAAAAATTAAAATTTGTTATTTAAGTTATTAAACTAGGTAAGCAAAATTTTTCAATTTTGTAAGTTTAAAAATAAAAAAATATATATATAAAAATTTAAATAAAAAACAATTATTTAAATATGTGTTTAAATTCAATAAATCATAAACATCAACCGGATACAAAAACAATTAAAGTATAAAAAATTGAAAAGCAAAAAAATAATACTAAAATTAAAAAAGTTATTATATAAACATATGTTAAACTAATTCTTAACAATTTTGTAAGTTAAATATGCCGCTAGTCAAACATAATAAAATAAATAAAACAAATTATATTATGTAAAAAATAAGATAATATAAAGAAGCTAGATTCAAAACTTTAGTTAATTTAGAAGCGTTTAAATTGAGGAAGCACGAATTCGTATTTACGTCTAAGTTTATATACATTAAACTATAACTTTCCAATTTAAGAATTAAAAAAGAAAAAACAACTTTTTAACTGAAATAAGTATACTAACTAAATACAATTCAATATAGAAACAAACAAAAAAAAAATTGAATATCAAAGCATTGAATATTCAAAAGGTGGTTAAAAAGATACATTAATAAAAAATGCTTTTCAAAATAAATGTTTTTTTTTCAATGAAAAAAAGAAATAAATGTTTTTTTAAAGTTACTAAATCATCAACATTTTTTTTTTAAATTTAGAAATTATTTTTACTTAAATAGTTTACCTAGTAAAAGTTAGTTTAGAAAAATAATGATCATAAGTTTTTCTTAAACCACACCTAATCTAAAAGCTTTTAAAATCGTTATAACTTAAATCTTGTTGGATAATGGTTATGTCTTAGTAAAAGTGATTCAATTAGAACTTTAATTATGTGTTGTCAGTAAAGCAAAATATAATCAAGTAAATTGAATTTTAAAAAATAATTTGTTATATAAAAAAAAAATTTTAATATCGAAATATCTCTTCATGCACAATTTATTTTAAAATTGAAATCAAAGTTAAAATAAAATTTAACAATTTTTTTATATAATTAAAATAATTTAAAATTCATTGATAAAGAATTAATTTTAGTAAATAGATTGACTAATTTGATGTTTTTGCTAAACTTACTTAGAATGCTATTTTTTTTCAAATAATTTAAAAATGGTATAAAAATTTAAAACTTTTATTTATTTTTAATTTTTAGTTTATTTAAAACCAATTCCAGGTGTGAATCGTAAATAATTGAGAAACTAGTTTGAAAAACATAAAATTAAATAGCCAACACCTTGATTAAACAATACTATTATTCATTTCTATATTTAATTTTATTTTTTATATTTGTAAAAATTTTAATTAACCAATTTAATCAAAGTAAAAATTTAAGTTAGTGAAATTTAAAATTTTATTATAAAATTAAAAAAAATTGAAACTTAAAATTATTAGAAAAGTTATCTAAAATGTTTGACAATTTTAATTTAAAAAGGTTGGTTTCTGTTCAATTTATTAAATAAATTTCACAATATAAAAAATCTTTAGCCTGAATTTTATAAATTTATTGAAAAATAAAAAAAAACTTACCAAATTTTTATCTCTAAACGAAACTCTAGAAGAATTGCAATTGTTATTTACTAATGTAGCGTTATTATTTATAGAGTTGCTATTTAAATTAATCAAAGTAGTTGTTGCATATGGTCCAGGCAAAAGGACAGTATTACTATTTCCACTATTGCTTCCACCTGTATTATACCCTGTGCTAAAAGATGTGGCATCTAATTTCCGGAAAGTGCTCAAATCAGCTACTTCAGCATAATCATTCTGTACCGCGCAATATTCAGTATCTGAATGCTTGCTAGCTAAATCAGCCATTTGACTGTTCAACTGTGAAGTTGAAGCATAAATACCTGAATTAGATTGCAAACGACGGGCTCCAAGCGTAGTATCAACATTAATACTACTATTGTTCAAATGACTGGCTTGTTTAAGAAGATCTGCTGCTTGAGTTGCAGCCAACCAATTGCGATCAATCCATAATGCATCACGACCGTTTTCAGTCAAAGGTAAAGATGATAAGCCAGTGCCAGCTGAAGAACCAAATAAATCACCAGCTAATTTACTAGACCCAGTTACAGAATTAAAAATAATTTTTTTGTGTTTTTGCTTAGAACAATTTTGTCTTCGTTTAACCAAGCCATAATAGAGTGCGGCACTTATTAGAAACGCGACAAATAAGGCAAATAAAAATAAAAACATTCCTAAAACAGATTGTTTGAAAAGAACGAGCTCATTATTAAATGTGAATCTCGTTCCATCATTAAATCCATTTAAAGAATCTTCATTCATATCTATAAGAGATTTTTCCACAAATTCAGAAGTCATTTGTAATAAAATAGGATCAGAAGCTGGTCCGTAGCCCATTATATTGGCTGCGGCTATTCGTAATTGATAAATCATACCTGGTTTTAAACCAGTGATAAATAATTGATGAACACTACCGTTGGTACTTATGTTTCGATTATGTTGACTAAGTTGAAATGCAGAATGAGTGTTATGATGCGATGGATAAGCTTGAAACTGAGATGGTTGATTTAACTGATTTGAAATTTGGTTGTTTTGAAGAGTATTAGTCCCAATCAGTTGTTCATTGGTCGCATACTCATTTGCAAAAGAATCGTGTATTGAAATAAGTGCTAAATTTTTTGCATAATTGGACAAATGAGTTTGCATAAGATTATTCGGAAACAAAGATTGAGCGTTGTGAATAAATTGGTCATTTTGGTTAGATGTATTGAGCAATTTTAATGCTACCAACATAATATGATATGTTTGTATTATTCCATTCCGATGAGGTTTAGGAACAGGTTTCCAGCGCAATAAAACTGAGCTTACATTTAAGATTTGAGCCTTTATATCTGACGGAGGAGCACTGGGCAGATCGGTTAAGGTGCGCACTAAAAGACTATTACTAGGAGGACCATCTATTGATTTGAAAAATGGCACTACAAACAATTCATACAGGGTAAATTCAGAAAGATCCGAAATTACGTAGGAAGTGACAGGCGCTCCGTTGGTCATTACTGTTAGCATTTTATATTTAGGATCTTGAATTTGTTTTGTACTAGGTTTATTTAACTGCTTTAAATCAGTTATTTCATCCAAATCAGTTCCCACATCACGGTAACGTATGTAATAACCTTCAATATAATCTTTGACCAAAATTTGGCCCCGACTACTTTCTATATCCCAAAATAAATTAATTGAATTGGCTGATAATGAACGAGCATCACGCAATTGAATTCGAATGGTGTTCAATCTACTTCGAACGTCATCTAATTCGTTCACCTTTTCTAAATGATGTTGCACGTTATTAGAATTCTGAGGATGATTTGAATGACCTGGTTTAATTGTGCAAATAGGGTCTGAAAGTGGTGACGGACCGCTTAATCCATACGAGTTTTCTGCTCTAACTTGAAAAACGTACCTAAAAACAAATAGAAAATATTTTTAATTATGTGTTAATTTTATATAGCTTAAATGGTAGAAAATATTTATTGTTAGATTATTGTTATAATTTGCTAAACAACCTATTATTTATATTATAATTTATAATGATTTAATGTTAAGTTAGTAAAATTAGTTTTCATCATAGTACTTATTAACGCTTGATCTAACTATTATTTTTTATAGGTTTAGTTTTCTAATTAGGTTACGTTTCTTACCTAGTATTACTTTGTAAATTTTTAGTTGTGAAGATTTCAGTTAAAATGCGGGCTGAAGCCACAATCCAAATTGGTTGTGGGGAGTCTGCATCATAATATTCTAATCTGTAACCAACTAAAGGAGATCCGCCAATATCTTGCACTTTTCGCCAACTTACTGTAATCTCTGAACTACTGTAATTGATTGCTATGGGTTTAGAAGGTGGACTTGGATAATTTGCTGGGTCTGGTTGCCTATGAAAAGCAACGTTTGGGTTACGAGGGCTTTCTACAATTAAATTTGCTGACCACCTGCTACTACTCGATTGTGCCATTAATTCATTGGACATTGAATCAAGCGAAGGATTAGTTTTACTCTTTGATTTTATTCCTTGATATTCATGACTAGCAACACAAGTATACAATGCAGTGTCACTAGTTCGAAGAGCTATGTAAAAAAATTAATATTAAATTAATTAGAATATATATTTAAAATTTTTTAAATTAAATTTTTTTTTAATATTTATGGGTATTTAAAAAGTTATATAATTATATTTATTTATTACAGTTATTAATTAATTTATCCTATTTCGATTATAAAATAAATATTTTAATCAAATTTAATATTTTTAATAAATTACTAAAAACTTAATTTTCATTTTTTTTAATTTAATTTAAAAAAATTTTTACATTGTTTTTTATTTATAATAATTTATTTAAATATACTTAGCTAAACAATAAATAATATAAATAATATTTTTTAAAAATTTTTGACAAAAATTACTTCAAACAACAATTTATTTTTTAATTTATTCTGAATTAATTTAACATATGTTTTTGAAATAATTTTTTAATGTAATTTTTTTTTATTGTCTAAAATATTAAATTAAATTATTTTTAAATAAATTTATTTTTAATAGATATTTGTCTAAAGTTCAATATTTTTTGCTTAATTTTCATTATAAAAATTTTCAAAATAGCATCAAAGTTAATTTAAAAAATTTTCGACCACTATCAAATATTTATATTTACAGGTTAACACCTTAAATTAATTTTTCACTATTTAAATTAAATATTCAATTTTTTTAATATATTTTCAAAATTAGCTTAAAATTAAAAATAAGTTTTAAATAATATTGGTTAATATAAGAATATTGTTCTTTTTTTAAATTTAAGAAAAAAATCTTTAATTAAATAGATATAAAAATTTAATTAAAAAATTATTTTTTTTTTATATTCTTTTACGCACCCAAAAAAATTTAATTTTTTAGAATTTATTAAAAGACGTAGTAATAAAGAATAAAAAAATTTGACAGTTAGATTTGCTTTATTTTGTAACTAGCCAAGCATTTAATTATTATTTTGTTAAATTACAAAAAAAAAAAAAAAATTTTACCTTACATATATACTTTGACTTAATTTTCTTTGACCAAAAACTATTAACATAATATATCATAATTGTTTAGAATTACTATTTTATGAAAGTTATTTGTCTTTTTATTTTGAAAAAAAAGCAAATAAATTTTATTTGTCACAACTATATTCAATACCTGATTAAAACAAAACTAATTTTTACATGTCAGTAACAAATAAGTTTTGTTAATTTTTTATTAGATTTGAATACGTTTAAACAATTAAAATTTTTTTACTTATTAATTTTGATTAGAATAGGAAGAATCATGTATTTTTATTTTTATAATTAACAATGTTTGTTAATAAAATTTAAATAAAAAATTGAACTTTCTTTATTATAAACGTGTTTTGCTTAAATTAGTTTAAAACGATTTTAACATTCAGCATATTATTTGTCTAAATGAAAAAAAAAACTTTAAATAGTTAAATTAAATAAAATAAATTTAATTATTAACTTAATTAAGTAAAAAATTGAAATAAAATACGCAAAAATAAATTAAATATTATTGTAGCACAATGCTATTTATATTTATAGATAACATTTTTTATTAAAAAAAATGCTTAATAAAAATAAATTTTAATTTAAGTAGTTATAAAAATTGAATAAATATATATTTTAAGTAAAATATTCATTGTATAATACTTAAAATGAATAAATATAATAATATAATTAAAAAAAAAAAAAAATAGACCAATATTTTTAAAAATTAGTTATAAATATTATTTTAAAAATATTTTATTATTATAATTATTGAAATTTAAACTTACCATTTATTTGCAATGTACCTGATTCAAGTTGAACTATTCTATTATCTTGACCATTGATAAGTTCATTATTTTTATACCATTCAATTTTTACTTTGCTATTTGTAACTTGATTAGATGAGGATGATTGAGTTTGTTGCTGTACTTCACAAGGCAAAAGTGCAATAGTATCTGTAGGTAAAGTTTGATTAGCTGGACCGTATTTTATAATTGGTGGTGGTCCATCAAAAGCCGATGTTACTTTGATATGAGCTTTAGCCATTGAGGATCCAACCACAGATATAGCTGAACAAATATAAAAACCAGAATCTTGGGCTTGCAATTCAGTAATAGTCAATTCACCAGCACTAGTTACACTAAATCTACCATAAGCGTTTCCAGGAAAAAGTAATACTTGATTGCCTTCTTTAGACCAAAATACATTTGGCAATGGATTACCTGTCACGGCACAATGTAATTTTGCAACACCATTTAATGGTGCAGAAATATCATTTGGTGTAACTAAAAAACTAGGTGGACCTGTATAGTAATATAAAAATTAAAATTAGTATAAATAATAATTATTTATTAAAAATTATAATAAAAATTATAAATTATTAAACACAAATTTAATTTTATTATTAAAATATAATGATAAAAATACTTTAAATTATATGTAATGCATTTATTTATTTTTTCTTTATTATTTTTTTTTATATTTTGTTTTAAAAATTATTTTATAGTTTTTTGTAGATATTTTTTTAAAACATTTTAAAAAAGTTAAAATTTTTTTATGGTAATATATTACTTTTTTATTTTAATTTGATATGTATTTTAATAAATGTCAGTTATAAAACAAATAAAGAAAATATATAATAAGATTGTGTTAATAAACAAATAAATTATTTTTTATATAAATTTCTAAAATTTCAATAAATATAAGTAATTGATTGATGATTTTGATTGAATCAAACATAAAAAAAATAACTTTTTTATTTAGATCTAAACTTAAATATGATTGATGCAAAACATATCTTAAAAACATATTTTAATGTCTAAATATGGAAAAAAAATTTTGCATTAGCTACTTTTTTTTAATATAAATAGAAAAATGCACTTTAATTTACATTGGTAAAATTAAACTGATCTAAAACTTACAATAAGAACTTATTGCAGTATTTAGTTTTAATCTGTCTACTTTAAAAAAACATCTTAAGTTATTATTTTTTTTAATATTTGGCTTAAAATTACAATAAAAACTAAATTTGTACAAATAAAACTGACATGTGCATATTTTTTTTTTTTTTAAAAAAAACGCTTTAAATAAAAAATAAATATAAAACTTAAAAAAAATCAGTTTTTAAATAGAAATGAAATTTATTTAAAAATAAAAAATACAATAATAAAAAAAAAATAATTTAATACATAATACTATACCAAAATTTAAAAAAAAAAAATCTAGCGAATTTTATTGAACAAACAAAATTTAAAATTAAATACATCTAAAATTTTTTTTTTATCTGTATAAATAAAACTTTTATTAAGTATATTTAATTATTATCTTAATTTTATTTTATATTTATATTAAAAATAATATTTACATTTATATAAAAAAAAGTACTAAAATTAAGAACTAAAATTAAAAAAAAAATTATTAACTTATTATGTAATAATTAAGTAAAATAAAAAATAAAATATTATTTAGTAATTATTTTTATTAATTAAGTTATTTAAATTTAAAATTATTTTTTATAAATTCAAATTTATATGATTATAAGTTTTTTTTTAAATATTTATTTATTAAAAATAAAGTATAAATAATAATGTTTATTAAAATTTAAACTATTAAAAAATATATTTATTTTAATTAATAGACATTTTAATAACAAAATAACTTTATAAAACTGAAAAAAGAAACAGAAGCATTATAAATAATTAAAAAAATTAAACGATAAAATTAAAATAAATTCAAAAATTTGATAAATTGCATAAAATAAAAAATTAGTGTAACAAATATATATTTTTAAATCAGTAAAATAAAATAGAAATATATTATAATTCATTAAATTTTCAAGTAACGGCAATTATAAAAAAATAATCTTCTTCACACTTATACTTATCTATTTTTGATAAGCATTAATAATTTAAAAATATTAATAAATGATTGTATTTTAGCTAATTTGCAATAATAATTGTCGTATGGTTGTTGTTTTTTTTTTGAATCATTACTTAATTACGATTATCATTTAAGACTTTTATTTTAGCTGACACAAAAATTACATACATGTAATTTTTACATTAAAACATCAAGACAACAATTGACAACTTTATACATGAATTTTTAATAATATAATAATTAATAAATATTATTGTCAAGAAATAATTTTTTAAAATGTAAATAGAAAATTGTTAATAAAAACTAAATTTATTTGATCGTTTTTAACATGCTAAAAGATTTAATTTATTAAAAAAAAACTATCTTTATTTACTTTGAACCCTGTGCCTGATGACAATTTAAATTAAAAATGTTTATATTTCTAAAGAAAAAAATTTGATTAGCAATTGACTTTCAATTAGCATTTAATTAATTGCTTTTCATATGAATTTTCTCGTAATCAAATTGAAAACAAGAATAGAACATATTCGAATCAGCAAATTAAAAAACCTTTTTATCATTAAGTTGGCAAGGCACGTTTAAATGTTTATATGTAAAGAATCAGTATATAAAAGCATCGTAAAATGAAAAAATAACTTAATAATTAAGTAAAAAATTAATTTTAATTTAACATGATCATAGGTGTGTTCTTTTAAATAAAAAATAGTTGCCATGAGTTGCTTTAAAAGCATATTAAATAATGTCCATTTTGTATCTATATATTTTCTACTATTATATTATGAATATTGAAAAAAATATGTCGCCCGATTATATGTTTCTAATAGATTGAATAAACTTGCATATTGATACAAACCTAAAATGTTTTTTAAATCATTAAACAATAAACAAAAACTTAAAATTGGAATATAAGTATTTTTTTAATTGAATTATTATGCTAATAATCTAATTAATGACTTACTGTGAACAACGAGAGAGGCCGCTGAAGAGCTACTACCAATTAAATTTGTAGCATCACATATATATGTGCCTTCGTCACTGAGTTGGGTATCTTTAATGATTAAACTACGGTCATTTTCATCGATTTCCACTCTAATTGAATTGAAAAGATTATATTAAAAATTTGGCTTTACAATAATTATAAAATTTAAATTTTTATTTAATGAAAACATTTTTTAATATAATTTTACCTTCCAGGCGACAACTCGCCATTTTCTTTACGCCAGTTGATAATTGGTTTTGGATGTCCATCTACTTGACATTGAAAACGAACCCGATCACCAATTTTAGCTGTTATGTCATCGAGTGATTGAGTAAAATGTGGCTTAACTAGAAAACGAGAAAAATAATTTTTGAATTGTCAATGAACAAATGATCGATTTGACAAATGACTAACGGTCAAGCTAATGATCTTGAAAAAGGCTACTTACCGTACACCACAAGTAAAGCTGGGTTTGACTCGCGAACGCCTAACATATTTTCGGCCACACACACAAATTTGCCCTCATCAGTTTTACGTACTTCATTTACAATTAAACTAGCATTGTTCAGCTGCTGAACTCGTCCAAAACCAGCTCGGATAATTTGATCGTCTTTCTTCCAATAAACCCTAGGTTGAGGATGACCTCTGGGTGCTTGGCAATGGAATACTGCCTTCTCACCTGCTGGCAATTGTAGATTTTCAGGTTCCAGCTGAAAATTTTCACGCAACACTAAAATAGTCAATAATTAGTATATTGATTATTCAATTTAAATTTTGCTAAAATATGTAATATTTGTGCCAAAGTTAAATAAAAAATATCAAAAATTTCATAATGTTCAAATATCATTTTTTATTATATTTAAAAGAAATAATTTATAAATCTTATAAGTTTGAATATAATTCACTATTTATTTATTCAATTAAAAAATAAAAAATTTAATTAATAAATTATTTTAAAATATCTTTATGTAATGTACATTTAAATCTAAAATTTGATTATGGTATGCTCTTTTTTTTACAATAATAGTCACTAAACTTTTAAAAATTCACGGTTAAGAAATAGATGCAAGTTAAATTCTTAATTAAATAAAACAAAATTTTATTAACAAAAATACTTCAAGCTATTTTTAATATGAAAAAATCATCCAAATATTTCATCTTTTTAATAAATATTATAAAGATTTTAACAATTTATTCTAGATTACTCATGTTTTTCTTAAAATCTGATTTGATTATATTTTTTTTGAAAAAAAAAATTCAATTAAACAACAATGATTAGTTTATTTTTATAAACCCGCAGGCTTTTATATATTATAAATGCTTAAAATTAATTGAAAAATTACTTAATTTATATTCATCTTTATGAATTTCAAAATTTATTTATTTTACAATTAATTTTTACACTAAATTAATTAAAAATATTTTCATATTTTCATAACAAAATTAAATTTTTTTTTTTTTTTTCAAACATTTTTAATAATATTTGTTTTATATTTTAAATATTAATAAATATATAAGTTAAAAATCAATCAGTTAATATATATAATATAATAAACTCAAATTTAATTACATTAACATAAAATCAGAATTTTTATTAATAAAAAACATTATTTTAAAATAATAAAATAAATACTATGATAAGATATTTTTCTTATAATTAATTTTTAATATTTTTTAACTAAAATTAATCGTAAATTTATAAATAAACAAAATAAAATATTATGTATAATTTTTTTGCAATTAATATTTTTTTTATTCACTAATTTTTTATGTCAATTGCACACATTGTTATTTTTGCCAGCTTTGTTTTTTAAGATTTTTTTTTTATTTGTCACAAACAGTTTTGAAAATGTTTTTTTATTTGAAATGAATAAATAATTTCTTTAATACTAAAATTTTAATAAAAAAATTATATTTAAAATTAATAAATATAACTAAAATTATGATTTAGTTAATATAATGATATAATCTTAAAAAGATTATCTTTAATGATAAGAATTTAAAAAAAATAAAGTATTTGCAATATATTAATGGTAACAAGGTGAATGTGCTGCATTTGACAAATAAAAAGTAAATACGCCTACTTGGTTGTAATAAATGCAATTGAAATTGAGTCAAACTCATTAAATGTTCAATAGCCGTTGCCAATGTAACACGGCTATACATATTGAGCATATTTTTTTATTAGTCAATTAAACTATTTTAACTTAACTCATCTTTTTAATATAAAATATTTATTAATAAATAAAATTTATTTTAATTTTTATATTTTACTTTGATTTTTTTTTTTTAAATTGATTTTTAATTTGTAATGTTGTAAATAGAATTTTACAACCAGATTTTTAAAAAAATGTTCAAAGAAGTTTTATTCTATTATAAGTTTTAATTCTCAAATTCTTAATATGCATAAAGTAAGTAACTTGGATGAGAGTATTAAAAATATAAACTTAACCTAAGATCATCTAAGCAGTTTAAGACAAAAAAATTTTTAGTTAACTAGTTATAATTATAGAACTGGTTAATTATCTTAATTTCAAACTTTTATTTTAATAATAAAATAACATCTTTTTTAAGAAAGTCAATATTTTTGTATCTTTATTTATACTAATTATAAGTTTTAAAAGTAACTTTAATTATAATCAATTAATTTACATTAATTAATATCTAAAAATTTTTATTGTCAAAGTATAATAAAATTAGGTGTTAAAAAAATTAATAATCAAAAAGTAAATGGTAGTATTAAATTTCTAAGATAAATTTGCTAAAAAATTATTTTGCTAAAAAATTAAATTTAAATTAATTTTGAATTAAAAATAAATTTAGTATTTTATTATTTTAATTATTTTTATTTAAAGGATTATAATATAGACCTTTAATATTAATTTAAAAAATAAATAATTAAATAAATATTTATTTTTAAATTAAACTTTATTATTTAATTATACTTTTAAAAAAATAATTAAATTTATTAAAATTAAATATAAAAATATATTATAATTTTTTTCTTTATTCTTAAAATATATCAAAATAATTTATTTATAGTAAAAATAAATTATAATCTAAATATTTCAAAATTTTATTGTTTAATCAAAAAAAGTAATTATTTTTGAAAATTTAATGTGTAAATTATTAAATTAAATAATTTTAAAAAAAAAATTTATTTGATTGAATTTATAAAAAATTCAAATATTATTTAAAATTTATTAAATCATAAAAAAAATGTTTGTAATAAGATTTTAAGGCTAAATTAAAACAAAAAGTTAGATCATAAATAAAAAAAAGTAATCTTTCAAAATATTTCACTAAAATTTCAAATAAAATGAAATAGTTTGCAATTTTTAAAATTTAAAAGAATTTTAAGGTAAAACCGTGATTAAAAATAAGAATCTTAATTCTGCTATAATGGTAAAATCTTAAGTACAACTGAGTCTGTTTGTATAACATTGAGGTGAAGTTTTGTTAGACTATGAAAATTATATTAATTATATAAGATAAACTTTATCTAAAGGTATAGATAAAGATTGACCTACTAAACAATGAGAAACTGTAAAAAAAAAAAATGTAAATTTTTTAAATGTTAAATTAACAGTCTTTTATGATTTTTATTCTAATAATTAATTTAAGAATATAGTAAAAATGATATTTAAACCTGTTATGTCTATTTCTTTTGTTGCTAACTTAAATTTTAAAAATACATTTTAGGAATCAAAAAAAATTCTAGTTTCATTTAAAATTTAAAAAAAAAAATGTATAAATTATTTTTTTTAAAATATAAAAATAAAATATAAAAATAATTTTTATTATTTAAAGAAAACAACACAAAAAATCGATTTTTTCTATAGTTAATTGTTGATTTCTTTTTTATATAAATAATTTTATTACTTATGATTAAATGAAATAGTTTTTAATAATTTTAGAAATAGTTTAAAAAAAAAGTAAAGAAATTTTTTAGATTTTTGAATTTACATTTAAAATAAAACTTTTTTAAAATATGTTCTAAATGATAAATTAAAAATATTAAAAATCTCTATGAAAGTTAATTCGTTTATTATTGTATGCTACAAAATGATTAAGTCAAATTTTGTATTAACTTTATCTATATTAAATAATTTTTTTGCTATTTAAATTATTGTAAAACATAGTCCCAAAAATTTATCTTATCCCAAAATACAAGATATTAATTTTTCATATTTTAACTTTGATCACATATTGTGATTTAAATTTAAAGATTGTAGTATCGCAAATTTTATAACAAGTGATGTTTTTTTTTTAGTATTGAAGGTTTAAATATAAAAATAAAAAGATTAACTATAAAACTTATTCAATGTATGTTGCAATTTCAAGTGTTGTTAATGTTTTAAACGCATGCATTGCTAACAATCTGGTATTTATATGATCGATTGAATATAATAATAAAAATATAAGTGTTTTTTTGCACATTTTTTTTAACAATAAAAGTAAATTAGTTTATATTAAGTTTAAATATTATAAACATTAATTTTTGATAAGTATCATTAATGTTATTAAATAAACATTTGAATATTAAATTAGTTTCTAACTTAATACTAATTAGTAATAGATATAGTTTGCAAATGAAATTTAATAAATAATTTAAAATAAAAATTGCTTTTATTGATGCTTAAAATTATAATTATTATAAAAAAAAATTATCTTTTTAATTTAAAAATAAAAATTAATTTGATAAATGAATGATATAATTATTATTTTTATTAAATTTTTATTTATTAAACTTTAAAAAAAAATTATTATTTTTTAGTAGGTAATTACTTATTTTATATAAAATTAGTGATATTTATACAGATAATAAACAAAAAATAATTTATTTACAATTACTTATGTAAATATAAAAATTTAACTAAGCTATATTTAAAATAAATTGTTCAAATTATTTATTATTTAGTATTTTTATTTTTGCATATATTTTAAACAATATTTTTTTTTTGAAAAAAAAAATATATATTATTTATAACCTGTAATTTGTAACTTTTTTATAATAAAAGTTTAAAAATAAAATTGATAAAAAACATAAAATAGTGAATAAAATTTTTTCAACTTTTAGATTTTAATCTAATTAATAATATAAATATTATTATTGAAATTTTATATATATAATACATTTTATTTTATTTATTTAAAATATAATTTTTTTTAAATGATATGATTTATAAACTACTAAATTTTTGCACACCTATTTACAAATATTTGAATTGCAACCTTAAAAATCAAGATAAATAGTAAAATAATATTAAAAGTTATATAATTCAAAGTTATAAAACATAAAATTTAATTTTTTTTTAAAATTCATTTAATAAACTTGGCTTTGCACAATTTTGCATGTTAAAAACTAATTAAAAAAATAATTTAAATTTCAGTTTACCGTTTTTTCTTTAAATATAGGATTAATATATAATTAACGTTAGTAATATTTATTAATAAGTATTTTTTTAATATTATTAATAAAAAATACTAAATAACATGTACATAAATTTTTTTACTTTTTTAATCATATATCCATACAATTATAAATATAACTACAAATTATATTTTAATTAAAAAATTAAAACAATGGTATTAAACATTTTTTCAATTTTTTCATTCTTATTTTTTTTTTTAAATCAATTAAATTAAATTTAATGCTATAAGGTTAGATGTTTTAAATAAAAGAGTACAATTGAAACAAGTATTTCATGTGTTCAAATGTTTGAACTTGAACTTGGATTTTAATTTAAAAAAAGTAAAAAAAAATATATATTATCATAGTAACTGTAAGATTATTTAAAAAAAAAAACATAGACAAGTTTAGATTTAGTAAAAACGCCAAAAATAATAACATCAAAGTTTTGATTTTTTTTTCCGTTTCCTAAAATAATAAAAAAAAACTTAAAATAGTTAAAACTTGAAAAACTTTTATTAAAAAAAAATGATTGATAAATATATTTGAAAAATAAAATGATATATAAAATGATAGAATAGAAATAAGAAATAAAAATTAATAATAAACTAATAATTTAAAAAATGTGGTAAAATTCAATTATTTGAGCTAACTGATTACACTAAAACTTAAGGCAACTAGAATTGTTAAAAGACAGTAAAGGGATTTGTAAGAGAAATACCGCATACTTCTACTTGTAATAGCACTATGACCTTGTAAAACTGTCTAGAGATGAAACCTTTCTATGGTCAGTAAGATAATAAAATACAATAGTAAAATTAAATCTTCCGGTGCATAAGGAATAGAACAGTAGATGTGAACTATCTACGACCAATATCTAAACCTGACATACTTATTAAATGTGAAATGCATAAAATAGATAACTCATGTTGGTAAATGTTATTTGGGTAACGTTAGTTCGGAAGTCTTTAAGAAATTTTAGAATTAATGTGTTTTCTTAAATTGGAAAAATTAGTCCTCAAAATATTGTAACTTGTTCTTTGTCTTTTGCCTAAAATTAATAAAACACAGGGTTTAAAATTTTTCGCTGTTTGTGTGTCTTTATTATTTAAAAATCAAATATAAATTAATTTGATATATTTTTAAAAATTACTTTGAAAGAATAATTTAAAATTTATAAAAATTTTATTTAAAAAAATTTGTTAATAATGTTATAAAAACAATGTTTTAAAATTATGTTTTCTTTGTTATAAAAATAATTGTTAATATATATAAATAATAATAAATATAATAAAATACTGAATAAAAAAAATTTTTTTAACAATAATGTTATCATAAAAAAAAAATAAAATATTAAGAGTAAAATCTAAAACTAATAAAACTTAAAATTATTTAAAATGCGTTAAAATCTTATTTTATTCGTTTGATAATGCAAAAAAATGTTAAAAAAATTTAATAGTATTTACACCCATTTATATTATTAAGACAAGAAACTTAAAAGAGGTAAAATTATAAATTAACAAAAGCAAATAGTATGTAGTTTCTCAAATTTAAAACAAAAAATAAAAAAAAAAAAACGGAATTACAAAATAAAGTTTCTAGTACTTTGAACTTGGCAAAGATCATTCTAAATTTAAATAAATGATGCATTTAAAGGCCACTTGCATCCTGCCAATATAAATGCAGCAGATTTAAGTTATGTTTGCATGCTTGAATTTCACTATTGAAATTCAGGTCTCAAGTGCAAAGTCTTAATTTAATTTGAAACAAGACTTTATTTAATATATACTTTACTATTATGATTTTTTTTTGTTAAATTTTTTTATTTTTTTTTCAATTTAGTTTTACTATCTAATTCTTCTTAACATAGCCAATTTTCTGATAGCTAAAAACTCAATAGTTTACATTGTTTACTTTCTCAAACATTGTGGTTCGCAGTCTATGTTAATTGCCTGCAGCATTTAGATCAATACGACTAATAAACAAAACACGTTTGTACTTGAAAAATGTAATATAAACAAAATTTGGTTTAAAACTGAAAAAAAATAAATTACGAACAACGAATGTTTGAGTAAAATAAAAATATAAAAATGCAAGAAAAAAAAGTTAAACAAAAAAAAATTAAATTTGTAGTATTTGAAACAATTTTAAGAGAAAAACAAATCAATTTAGAAATCCACATTACAAAATAAAACTTATACATTTTTTAATTTAAATTTATTTTGTTTGTTACAATATAATGCTAATAAATTTAAAAAAAGTCGAATTTATAAATTTTAACTAATTAACACAGTCTAAATTTATTAATTATAAATTTTTCCTTAAAATTTATATAAATTATTTAAAAATAATTTGTTTATAAAAAGAAATTAAAATTAAATTTAATTAAAATTAATAAAAAATTACATAAATTAAAAAAAAATAATTAATTAAAATAAAAAAAAATAATAATTTTATTTAATTTTATTTATATTAAATTTATATTAAAAAATATATAAATTTAACTATAACATTTGCAATTGATCTAAATAAATAAAAAATAAGTTCTAATTTGTTTTTTTTTTCGTTTTCAAAATCTTGTCCAGTGAGAATTCTTTTAAGATATAAAGTGTTTTCATTGTCAGTTGATCTTGTATCCATTAATCATTCTTATAGTTATGCAAACTTTTGACAACCAAAATTTGGGTAAAATAATTTTTTTTCACACACTTTTCTAGAGTTAACTATTATACTTAGATTATGTCACTTGTTTAGATAATAATGAATCAAATACAAGTTAAAATCAAGTTCATTTAAATGTTTCAAATGATTCATGGTCAACTTATGTCATTTAATTTATAATTTTAGAAATAAATCATTCTGTCTAGTGTGTAAAAGGTTAAATTTTTATACCTTTAACTGATGCTAGCTTTCTTTATTTAAAAACAATATATTATTGAATCTTAATCAAAAAATTATTTTTTTTAATTTATTTTTTAACATATTTTAAATTTGTATTATAATTTTGAATATGGTTAATATTTATTTAAAAAATATTAAAATATTTTTTTAAACCTACTATTTAATATCTATTTATAAAATAATACGTTAAGTTTATTAAAATATATAAATTAATAATTAATTTTTTACATGTATTTTTTTTTTAATTTTTTTTTTAAAATAAACAAGTTAAGTTTTTTTGAGTTTTAATTTTATTAAATCTGTGTTTAATATTTATTAAAAAAAATGTTAACAATGTTTTTCAACGTATTACAAAATTATTAATTAAAAGTTGTATTTGTATATTTTAAATGTAATTAATTAGAATTTTTATCATTAATTATAAAAATATAAATTTAGTAAAAAGATATGAATTATTTTAGAAAACTAATAAATAAATTTTTAAATTAAAACTATTATTTTTTAAAAAAAAAATGCATAAAGTTTTTAAATAGAATATTTTATAAAACTTAAATAATCCATATAATACATTTATGTAAATTTAGTTAATTAATACATATATGATATTATTAGTTTAATTAGATGTATATTTTCTGCATTAAATAAATTTCTTTTTATTAAAAATATTATTTAAAAATATTATTAAGATTATGAAATTTTTAACATTTTTTTTTTTTAATAAATTTTAATTTAAAAATAAATTTATAATATCTAATTTAATTGTTTAAAATATTATTAAAATAATTTATACTTTTGAAAATTGTTTTTTTTAAAGTAGCAAAATAAGTTTATTATTTCAATTATTTTATTTTCCCACCTAACTTGATTAAGCTAGTCCAGTCAGATTCTGCTGGTTTGCATTTTAATCAAATCAAAAATAGCTAAAGGCAAAAAGTAACAAGCTTTTGAAATAAGTTTGAATCAAAATTTTGAACAGCTTTTCCGTTTTGAAACTGCTAATTTATAAAATAAATTTGGTTTTTATTCAGACTCAATTATTTGTGTTCATTTGTTCGTTTGATTTAAATTTTAAATTGTATTCAATTTTATTTTATTTACATTTCACACTTACTAAAATATTTTTTAGTTTGCTAGTTGATCATTTTTCTTATTTGACATTTCCGTTTAAAAAAACATTTTTGCGAAAGATTTATTAAATACAACTAAACTATTTAAATTACACTAAACAATAAATTTATAATCTATAAAAATCAGCTATAAAATAGTTTAAATTAATACTTTAATTAATAAAATAAAAATAATCTTTTCATAAAAAAAAATAGATTAATAATAATTAATTTTTTTTTAATGATTTTATTAAAAAAATTATTTTTTTTGATAATTAGTATTTTTTTACAAATTTTAGCATCAATTTAACAATAATATTTAATGTTTACTAATAAATTTATTAAACATTGATTTTTTTAAAATTAAAATAATTAAATTATTTTTTTTTATATCTTTTTTTATATTTATTATTTTTATATTTCTAAAAAATTAAAATTTATTTTTGAAATGAAAATATAATTTTAAACTAGTATTAAAATTTTATAAACATAATTTAAATAAATTAAATTATTTTAATATTTTTTTATTTTTATTAATAATTTTACAAAAATTTAATAAAAAAAATATATTTATTAGAATATTAAAATGATATTTAAATGTATATACATTTAAATGTATTAACATATGTATCAAAATAAAACTTAAATTCTCTATTATAAATTTTAAAATATTAATAATAAATATCAAATTAAGCACTGTGTATAATATACATGTATAAATTAAATAAATAATTTTGTTTAATAAATAAACCTAAATAATTTTGTAAAAAAATACAATTGATAATTTTGTCAAAATATAAGGTTTAGTTTTAAATTTTAAAAATTGAAGATTTTAGATTTTTATATTTAAAAACATTAACTTTTTATTAAAAATGGTAAACAAAAAAGTTATGATAAATATTAAAATAAAATAATTTAATAAAAAAAGATTCATTAATTTTTAAAATAAAATAAACGTTTATTTATATATATATATATATATACGAAAATGTAAACCTAATTTTTGTAACTAATACTATTTAATACTATTTTAAGTAATAAATAATTATTGAGAATTATTTGAATTTATTTAAAATTAATATTTTACTAATATGGGTTAGGTTTAAGGTTTAAGTTTGAACCTTAGGTTCAATTTTTATAAAAATGCAATATGTTCTTTTTGTAAATAATTATTTATTATATAATAAATAAGTTGACTATAATTTAAAATAAAATTTTAAAATTTTAAACTTAATACTTTTTGTCATTTTTCAGCATAAGTTAAATTTATGTTATTATTTAAAAAATTTATTTAAAAGTTTATTTAAAAAATTAAAAAAAAATTAAGTATTTTACTTATGCTAGCCATTTTTATAAAAAATTTTAAAATTTTTATAATGATTATCAACATATCTATCTATATTTTTTCAAAGTGATTGGATGTGTTACTTATTAAAGCAGCTTATTTAAAAGTAGACAATAAATATTAAATATCTAATAATTTACATATAAGAAATTTTTTATTTTCATCAATAAAATGAAATACATCAAAAACGTGCTAAAAAAAAATTGCAACTCAGTTTTCTTTTATCACATTCTTATAATTAAATTAAAAAATTGAATTTTAAAAGATATTAAAATATTTAAAAAATATTAAATGTAGAGTAATATAAAATTATATATTGTGCAATTAACAAATTATTTCAATATTTTTTTATAATGTGTTAAAAAGTAAGTTTATTTAACGTTGGTAAATTATCTTTATAGAAACACAGGATTTACTTAACAAAAAAGGTTAATGTTTATGGGTTTTTTATAAGATATTTTTAAAAAAAATAATTTGTTTGTATATATAAAAGTTTAAATGAATATTTATATATTTTGTTTTTTTGAGAAAATAAGTGTCATTGAAAAAAGAGAAAAAAGAAACATTTAAAATGCTTTAAGTCACTCAAAATATAAAAAGTGTTATATTAAATATTAAATTAAAAATAATTAATTTTAATTGAACTAATAAACTTAATTTATTAATTAAGTTAGTGTTATAAAAAAGTTGTATAAAAGCATAAAAAACTAAAAACTTAAATAAAATCAATTTAATTTTCTATTTTTTTTAACTGACATCTTTTCAAATTGTTGTTGATCTCTAATTT
The DNA here is from genome assembly GCA_025170145.1 of Pyemotes zhonghuajia. Lineage (NCBI taxonomy): Eukaryota > Metazoa > Arthropoda > Arachnida > Trombidiformes > Pyemotidae > Pyemotes > Pyemotes zhonghuajia. The sequence continues at coordinate 8,497,945 of CM045846.1, read as the reverse complement.
TTTATTTTATATTTATTTATAATATTTTATTTTTTCATCTTTAGATAACTATTCACATTTTTTTATTCATAAACAAAATGTATTCTAAAAAAATACAAATTTTTTTTTTTTAATTATTAATTTGATATTAAATTAAAACAAACAAGTCACATAAATTTAATAAACACTTATATTATAATTAATTTTTATTTTATAGATCTATTTTAAAAATTAATTTTAAGTAATCTAAAAGTAAAAAAATAATAATAAAAACAATTTATTAATAATAAAGATTTTTTAATTTTATAATGGTCAGTAACATATTAAATAAAATGATAAAAAATTTCTGTGCGATTAAAGAAAAATTATTGATTTTTTAAGAAAATATGTATAAACTTTAACTAAAAAAATTTTTCAGTTTTTAAGATCACAATGACAGATATTTTAATTTAATATCTTGAAAAAATACATTATAATTATAATTATCTAATTTTAGTTTAATTAAAAATTATATTCGTTTTATATTTTAATAAGCAATTTAATTTATTTTTTTTTTTTTTGTATTATACTAAAATTAAAGTTTAATATAATGCTTATAATTAATTACGATTAAAAATTAAATATTTTTTATTTTTTATTTAGGTTTAAAACTTGTTATTGTTATTTATTTCGTCTATTTTTTATATTTTTAATTTTAATAAAAAAATCACGTTAAAAAATTTATAAAAAGTAATTGATGAAACTAAACAATTGTGCTTTTCAACTTTGCATTGGTAGTTTAAATCAAATGATTGACCATTTAATGATAAACTTGTTTAGATATGATTAATATTTAACAAAAAAAAATAATAGAAATAAAAGTAAATTTAATATTTTTATAAAGTAAACTTTAAATAACATAAACTAAAATTATTTTAGAAATAAAAATGAGTATAAATGCATTTTTTATTTATATTTTTTATTCTATCAAGATGCTACTTTTTTCCAAAAATAAATTTAAAATTTTAGTTTTTAAAAAAAACTATTGGTTATAATGAAACTTGTTTATTTTTATAATAAATTTGTTGTGATTTTTATAACTTATGAATAAATTCATTTACAAAAATTTTTTAGTTATAATTTTAAAATCAATATTATTTACATAATTAATTTTTTTTCAATTTAAAAATGATATTGTGATAAAAGTTTATCGTGTATATATTAATAATTATTTCTTTATGATATTTTTTCTAATAATTTAATTTTTTTTTTTTAAATTTTGAAATCAATTTTGTAAAATAAATTTTTAATATTTGACAAAAATTAAAATAATAAAAATTTAGAATAATTGTTAAAAACTTAGTTACTAATTATATATTACCTCTTCATAATTAAAAATATATTATAATAATATATTTTAAATATGTTAAAAAAGTTTTGGTATAAAAAATTAACTATATGGTAAATATTTCACTTTAATATATTTTGAAATTTATTTTAAAAAATAATCAAATCTATAAAATCCAAAAATATTTATTTAAAAATTATCTCTTTAAGTTTTTATATAAATTTAATTTAAAAGTTTTACTAAAATTTTCTTTAGATATTGCTTTTTAACAAAATTTTTTAAAAATTTGATTAAATCTAAAAAATATATATTTATATTTCAGTTACAATTTTAAAAAAAATGTTCTATTCTATTTTTTTATACTTCCTACTAACTTTTAAGTTTTAATTCCCAAGCGAACAATTTTTTCTTCATACTAATTCTACATATTTAATGTTTAAATGATTCTAATAAAAACGAAGTACAATTCCTATTATAAAAAATTTTGTGAATGAGCTAAATCAAAATTACCCATGTAAATTTTCAATAATTATTTTTAATATATTTAAATGAGCTAAAAATAAATTTAATTATTTTTTTTTTTTAAATTTTATTTTTTTAAAATAATTTTTAATAAAATATTTTTTAAATATTAAAAAAACAATAAAATTAATATTTTGTTTTAATTTAATAAAATTTAGTTCATTTTTAAAGTAATAAAAGTTATAGTTATATAATTATTTTAAATATTATACAGTTATCTTTTATTTAAGTTCTTTAGCTGTGAGTCTTAACCTGAACAAAGTGTATAAATGAGTCTTTAAAGATTTATATCAAATGTCAATTTAATGTCAAAAACCTTGAGTTAGCACTAAACTGTTAATTCTGATTTTGGGATTCAATAAGCTATAACTATTAGTTAAATTACAATCAAAGATTTAAACTAAGGTTTTATAGCCAGTTTGCATATGGTTTGAATAATTGATTTTTTTAGACTTATTAATCCAATTGAATAAGTTTACACAATCGCTAATAGAATATGGGAGGAAATAAGATAGAATAAAAGAATAATGTTCTTTCTTTTTGTAAAAAAAACAAAGAAAGCAAAAAAGTTGGAATTAAATATAAGATGATTTTACAACGATACTTTAAGTCTGAACTTCTTAAAGTAACATCTTAAATTGAAAAGATCTAAAATCTAAATTCTATTTCTTTGTTCCTCTGTTTCTCTTGCATTTAAAGGTTTTAAATTCAGTTCTATGATACATCTCTGAAAATGGAAAACAATTTATATAGTGTTAGTGATTGTAGATTTGAAGTGATCTGTAGCTTTTTAAACGCTTGTACATTTATTAAAAATTAGTGTGCTTAAATTGTGAATAATAAGTTAAAAATATTAATTGAATACTAATTATTTATATAATGAAATTGTAAAAAATAAATTAAAAATAATTTTATTTTGAATAACAATCAACGATCAAATAAAAATGTCAAGATTATTTAATCCTAAAAGTATACCTTTAAAAATTTATAAATATATATGTTATACATACATACTTATTAATAACAACATCTTATATAAGTTTCTATATGTTAATATTTGTGTTTAATCGCATTTCTGTATATCGATTACGTCTGTTATTTTATTCAAGTTTAAGTCTAATAAAGTGTTCAGGTACTAAAACTAAAATTAATAGAAAAGTAAAATGATCTAGCTTTTTAGAAACTAAGTAAATCTAAAAATATGCTATTTAAGAATTTCATTTTTTAAAACTTTCTTTCCAATCTCTTCTTAATTCTTTTGTTAGCCTAGTAAGTCAAGTTTCTAAATACACAATACCACAATTATTGCACTTAAATGTCCCTCTTATACTAGTTCAAGTTTTATAAGATATGACATAAACAAAATTAGATCTAACATAAGAGTTAATATTACATCACCTTAAAATTATTGACAAATTTTTCATTAATGTTTTTTGACCAATTTAAAATAGTCTAAAATCACTAAAATTTCTATTTTATTGTTTTTTTTATTCAAAATAAATATAAAAAATTGTTTTTTTTTTTTTTTTAAAAACAATTTAATAATTTCTTAATTTATTTAACAAATTTTATTATTTTATTACATTAAAAAAAATATTTTTTAATTAAATTTTTAAAAAAAAACTAACGCTAAAAATCAAATAAGTGAGATATTTTTATATATTAACAAAAAATTAAATTATTTACATTGAAATTTAATAATATAAAGAAGTATAATTAATTTATTTTTTATTTAAAATACATAAATTTAATGTTTTAAAAATATTAACTAAATTAATTATAATTGTCATTATTTTAATAAGCATTTGAAAATTACTATTTTATTAATTGTAAATTTTTCGGTAAAATTTTATAATAATAATAATAATAATAATACAAAAAAGTGCCTAAAACTGTCTTAAAGAATTCGTTATTTTTTTTCAATTTTAATATTAATAAATATTAAATACAAATAATAAAAATAAGTTTTATTATTTATATTTAAAATTTATAATTTAATTAAAGAAAAAAAATTTAAACAAAATTTAAACAACTTAAAAATTATTTATTAAACAAAAAAAAAATTATAAAAAAATTAATATAATATAAAAATTGTTGTAAAATTATCATTTACTATTACTAATTACTCATACTTTATAAAATAGATATATATAAACTAAAAACAAGTACTAAAGGCCTGACCAACTACTAAAGGGAATAGTCGCTCGATTTCACAATAGTTAATCTTTAGTTGTTATAACAGTGAACTTTAAGTACAAGAGTACTTAAAGAGTAACCAATCCTTGTATGTTATTAAAGTAACATTCTGTTAGACAAAGGTTGAACTAGTCAAAAGTAGAGACTGAATATTCAAGTAGGGGCATAAATTAGTCACTTTTACGATATTATAAAATCGGTACTAGTTTAATAGATCATGAAACAAGTAAGAAACAAAAATAGCTAAATGAATTAAGGGACATAGAAAGCATGTCCAGAGTAGAAAAGAGTTGGTATAAAAACACCTGACTTAAGAAAAAGAGACACAGTAGTAATGCGGACGTTTTTGATAAAACCGTCTGAGAACTATTGTAATTTAAATAAATAAAAAGGGTTGATACCCGTTATTCTGTTTTAGTATTAATTATCTGTAAGTATAAACTGAACCTTTCTCTTTCGTGGATTATTTCTGTAACTAAGAAATACCACTACGACAAAATATAATTTTATAACATTAATAGACGTTTTTTTAAATTAAGTGATATTTAAAATATAAATTTTGTATATTTATCTAAAATAATATAAAGATATAAAAATAAACCAAATAATATTCTCATAATTAAATTATTTCATATTTTTTTTATGTTAATTTTTAAAATTTTTATATTATTTAAAAATTTTCAAAAAATTTTATTTTTTAAAATGTGCAAGAGAAAATACTTTCAATGAAAACGTTAACCGAAATATTTATTTAAAAGAATATTTGTATTATCTTTGATTTCTATTTAAAATTTTTCACATCAAATTTATTACGAATCTTTTAATGAAAGATTGTATTCATTAAATTTTTTTATATAGATCAGTTGTATGGTTATAAAAAATTAAAACTAAATTTTTTCTATTGTTCTTTATTTTATTTTTATTTTTTTTTTTTTCGTGCAAATTGCTTGTGAAACCAAACAATTTAAACATGTGAGTTTGAAATGGTTTTAAAATCAGAAAAGCAATAATTGTCTTTAAGTCATCATGACAAATAATAGGTAAAACAATTGCAAACAGTCAGGTGAAACCAAGCAAATAAAAAAATTTCCTAAAATTTAAAAAAAAAATTACTAAATTTTTAAAATATAAAAAAAATAAGAAAAATTAGGTAATAATAAAATAATAATTAAAATAAAATATTTAATTATAGTTTATAATAATATTAGTGTTCAACTGGCTGGGATGCCACGGACGAGGTTTCTGATCTCTGATCTGTGAGACTGTTAGGCATCGGTAGAAATTTTTGATCGACTTAGTCACAATTTTACACAATACGCTTAATCAAATTTTTAATTTTTTAGAAACTGTTTTGAATTACTCCTTAAATGAGGTCTTTAGCTCAAGTGAAGTCCTCAATTCAGTCTCTATATTAATTCCAGACTTCTTTACTCTACTATTATAAATTAGAAGGGTAAAGGTCTAAGTTCCCTTGTACTTTTATATAATCCGTATACAAATGTGTAAACTTATTTCAGTAACGATACTAGGTCTGTGCAAAATCAAATATTCATTTATAAAAGTAATTTGGTTATATGACCTTTAGTTGACATCTTTAGATAGTGATATAACTAGTAGTCATAGCTATCTATCGACAAAGTCAGGATTAACAGTCTAATGCCAGTACAGGTTTACATGCCAGACTTTACAGTTGGAGATACAACTCAGTCTTTACGCATCTACCTACAAGACTATCCTTTACACCTTGTTCGAATTAGAATTCTCAGCTAATTTCACAACTCACTTATAAAACTTCTCTTAGGACTTACTAAGTAAATGAGACATAGATTCTTATATACCACAATAAAAGGAACGCTAAATAATTATTTATTTGGCTTTATAACCATATACTTTAACAATTAGTAAACTAAAAAAATAATGCAAATAATTATTTATTCTTTTTATAATTAATAAATTAATTTAAATTAAATTTAATATAATTATTTATTTAAATTTAATTAGTATAAGTATATTAAAAAATTAAACTTTTATAAGAAAAACTAATACAAATTCAATAAAAAAATGATAAAGATACCGACATATAATCAATGTTTTAATTAAAATAATTAATAAAATAAATATAATTTTAATTTTTAAAATTAAAAATTTACCATTTTTTAAAAAAAAAATTTTGCAAATAAAAAGTAGATGAAAATAATCTTAAATTAAAAAAATTAAATAATTTTAGAAAAAAATTATAATTAATACACAAAAACTAATTATTATAAAAATCTAATTTAAATTAACTTAAATTAAATAAAAGTATATAAAAAATATACATAATATAATTTTTTTGTAAAAAATTTAAATCTATTTTTTTTATTCAATAAAAGTTTAATATTTATTTGAAAAATTTTTATTTATTTAAAATATGCCAAACTTTTTATTTTCAAAAATTATTATTATAATTAAAATAATTTAGAGATTTGTATAGATTTAAATCATTATTTATGTAAACAAGTAAAAGTTTACTTGAAAATATAATAAAATAAAAACAAAAAAATAAGAAAAAAAAAAGATAAAGTTGACAGAATGATAAAAAATAAAAGAAATAATTTGAAAAATCAAAATAGATAAATTTATAATAAATGAAAAATATAATAGCTCAAAAATATTAAAATAAAACGCCTTTTTTTCACACATTAGATTAAATACATTTACATAACGAGTGTACTTTTGAACATGTGCCAGTGATGAAATTATAAAATAAAAAAACTTAACTAAAAATTAAAAAAAAAATTACTAAATAAAAAAAAAAAAATGTCAATCTACCAACGCGTGCATTTATAAAAATTTATTATTTTTTTATTCTAATCTAAAGATTTGATTTATATTTACATAGCATCTTGTGCTGAACTTGACTGACATATTGAAACAGTTTCATCTGCCAAACTAAAGATAAATAAATTAGGATCAAATGTTTTCTTTATTATCTGTTTATTTTGCATAATAAATACTTTTTCTCAAAAATATTTAATCCATTTATTTAATTTATATAAATATTTTAAAAAAAATTTAAAAAAAAAAAACTATTTTTAACTAAAATAATTATAATTTTAAACATTTTAAAATTGTTTAAATTATCGTAGAATAAAATAATTAAATTAAGTAGCAATTAAGTAAAAACTTAATTTGCTTCTTAAAATAAAAACTTATTTTTTAATATTTATTTTTTAAAGTAAAAAGTTAATTTATTATTTCTATTATTTTTTTAATTTTATTGTTGTTTATATTCTTACTAATTTTTTTTTTTTAATATACCTTATTTATTATATTTTAGTTTTAATTTAATCAATTCAGGCCTTATCACAAAAAAAATATTATTTATTGTTAATAATAAAACGGTCCAATAAATGGATAAATTTAATAAATATTATTAAAAATTATTATATAAATATAATTAAAAATTTAATTTAAATAATAATTAATAAATTTAAATGATAGTTTTTCTAAAAATTAATTTAATAAAAAATATATTAAATTTTAAAATATTAAAAATCAATGTTTTTATATTTTTAGTTATTTTTTTAAGTTTGATATCTTTTTTAGTTATGCTTATTGTTTAAAATTAAATTATCATTTAAATTATTATACTGTTATATTTTTACCAGAATAATAGCAAGCATGTTAAAATTTTAGAAACTAGAAATGATTGACCATTTTATCTAGCTGAAAAAGTAAGCTACATGGTTCACTGACACTTGAAATGTATCGTGTTTTAAACGCGTGTTTTAAACGATAAATGTCTGAAGCATCTCAAATATTTATTATTTTATGTCTGCATCACTTTATACACTTGTCTTTAGATTTTTTCTTCATCAGCAATATTTCTTTTTTTTTGTCAATTTATTTACACGCCTATTTTTGTACTTTGTAACAATTGTGGCTATATGAAGCTATTACTTAAAGTGTGTTCAACCAAAATGCGAATGCAATACTAATGCTTTGTTCGTTTTTATCCATTTAATGTTTATATACAACAAAGTATTCACCGCCTTATCTGCTTCTTAATGTTTTTTTTTTTATTTTAATTTTCGTTTGCTTGTTTTTCCCACTATTATGTTTTTATTTTTAAATCTCTTTATATTTTTAATTCTATAAGTCTTTTCTTATGCCTTGTTTAGATGTTTTATTTTAATACACATGTGTTTTTAATGCAAAAATGACACTTGCATTTCAGTAATTTTTTTTTTAATTTTTATTATTTTATTATTGTTTACTTCAATATACTTTTTATTACTGCTACAATGTTTTTATATTTATTTTTTATTATTTAAATTAAATATTTTTATTGTAAAAACAAAAAAAAAACAACATTTAATCAGTATATTAAAAAGTAAATTGAACAATTTTAATTAAAATATATGTTAAAGAAAACCATTTGGTAAAATAGACGGAATTCTCCGTCTTTCAAACTCAATGATTGTTTTATGTTATTTCTTAAAAGTTTAAACGCTAGACGTTTTTGGTTATATACAGGTTTGGGGTATTCTATAAAATAAAAGACAATGAATCACTGTTGATCCTTATAAAGTATATTTTTATATTTTGAGGTGTTCTCTGTAAAATTATATTAATGTTTGCTAATAGATATTGTTTCTACTTTAAATAGTTTCTTTAAATTAAATATTAGTTTTTGCTCAACAATCAGTATATTCATATTTTTAGTTCTATCGTGTATTCAAGTTATACAAAAATTTTATAATATATATAAGTTTAATGATAAATTTTTTTATATATATAATTAACAAAAATAAAAATATCAAATTAATTTAAAATTTAGAATGAAAATTTAAATTATATTCAATAAATATTATTTTAATCAAAAATAAAATTTATTTTAAAAAATCTTTCAAAACATTTATTTAAAACTATTTTAAAATAAAAACAAGCTTTTTAATTTTTTATCCAGAAAAATTTTATTTTTAATGTCTAAAAATTAATAAAATTGTTTTCTTTTTTACTATTTTAAATTTATTTAAAAACATTTTCTTATTATCTTTTTTTTTAAATTTTTCCATATTTTTATTTATTTTTATTAAAATGGTTAAACTTGCTAACGGCATATTTTTTTTTTAAAAATGTATTATATTTATTTTCTATTAAAATTACTGAAGTTTTAAAATACATTTATTATTGACAAAATGTCTATTTTTTTTTTAAATTTATTGTTTTTTAAAAATATATTTAATTAAAAAAGAGTAAAATTTTAAAAAATTATTTAATTTTTTTTTTTAATTGGTAAAATATACAAATTAAGTTTGAATTTTTTTTAAATGAAAAATTTAAAATTAAAAATAAATAATTGAATAAGTATTGCAAATGTTTTCTCTTATATTATTTTTGAAATTGCTATATTAATATATTATTATGTTATTATATTTAATTATATAAAATAAAAAATATAATAAAATTATTTATGTTATATATTTAGGTTAATTTTATATTTATATTTTTCCAATATACATTCAATTTTTTTCACTTTAGTAATTGATTTAAAGCTGGATTTTAAATCATTTTAATTTAATTTAATTTTTTAAATTCTTTAATAAGTTTAGTTAATTTAAGAAATTTTACAAACAATATATATTAAGTAATTATGTAATAAACTTTAATTTTTTTTTACTATCAAGTTTTTATTAAAATATTTATCAATTTTTAAATTTAAGTGATACATTTAAATTAATGTAAATTTATCATCATTACTGTATACAAGTAAAATAATAAAAAAAAGAACTAAAAAAATTTAAAATAAAATTTGTTTAATATAATGGTGACAATATTACAATTTTTAATATAGAAAAATGCTATAGTTTATAAAAAATAACTATAATGAAAAAGGTGTTATTGTACTTATCTAAATTTTTCACAAAGCTTTTCTACGTTTTTGACCATTATGTTCTAAATGTGAACAAGCTGTGATAGTTTTAAGTCGAATTCAAAATCAAATTAAACTAAAAATCAGCTGCTGTAGGCAGTTGACAAAAAACATTTACCTATTTACTATTTTTTGTATCTTTTTTTTAACATTTGATCTAACCTAAACATTTTCCATATGTAAAATTTACAACAAGCTGTTTAATATTTCACTGAAAATAAAAAGTACTAGATTCAAGGACTAGTTCACACCAAATCCATAGTTTTCAGCAGCTGGACTCAAACGCGTGCTAAATGTTTGTATATACTGTTTACTCTTTCCTGCTTTGACTATAACTAATCCAATAAGATATTAGTCTAGACAAGGTTATGATATTTTATTTTTTTCAAAAATGCAATCAACACTTAAAATATATTTTTTTAGTATTAATTTAATCTTTCTTATTATTTTTATTTTATAAAATTGTTTTATAATTTCACTTTTACAAATTTTCTTTTTCTTTTTTTTTAATTGGTCATATTTTAGGTATTTATATTTATCCATGCAAAAAAAGCTTATTTATTTGTAATTTTACTAGTAGCATTAAATTTATCAATAAAAAGCATTTATACTCCTAAAATATCACACATTTTAAGCTTCAATGTCAAATTGAGATTAGAAGACAAATTTATTTTGATAAAAAAATTTTATTAAAAATTTATTTTAATAAAATATAATTATTAAATTTAAAGTTAATATATTAATATAAAATATAATGTAGTAATTAAATAAAAACTAATACTTAATATAAAACTTATTAAAAATAAACTATTTGCTTTATATACTATTTAATTTGAAGTTTGAGAGCTTGCTACACGTGTCCTGGATCAAAAATTTTACGCACTTAAACATCAACTAACAAGTTCAAGATATTTGTTATCTTTACCGCTTGTCAATTTCAAAATTTAACACTTGATCCAATCTTGTAAACCACAATTTCCATTGTATTATATTATTGAATCAATTGAAATAACTAAAAATGAAATTTGTTTTACAAAGCTAATGTAATTAATAATACATGTAAATAGATATTTATATATATTAAGTTTTTTAAAAATTTTAGTTATTTAATTAAAATCAAAGTTAATTAAGATTTAAAATACTATCTTTTTATGATCTTAACGTTGTCAATATAATTAATTAAATTATTTAAAAAAAAAAGCATTTTTAATTTATTACTTTTTTTTGTATATTTATTCAAGGCCAAGTTCAATAATAAAATCAAAACAATAAATATAACCTAAACCTAAACCTAAAAAGATATTTTTGTAAACTTTATTCAAAAATTTATTTTCAACCAATAAATACAAATGTCAATCAAAATAAATTAGAATAAAATATTCAGTTAAATTTTACATGCTAATACTTTTGTAATTTTTTTTTAAACTTATTATAATTTATTTTTATAAAATAATAATTTATTTTTGTAATAAATTTTATTTATAAATATTGTTAAAAAGTATATTAACAGTTAAGAAAAAAGGATAATAATTTATTTTAATTTACTATACAAAATAGATAATCTAAAAAACAAATTTAACTTATGCAAGAAAAAAATATTAGAATTTAGTAATAAATTAAAAAAAAAAATAATTATTTAAAATTAAAATTATTGTAAAATAATCAAAACTTAAATAAACTTTATTTTAATAAAAATTTTCCTAAACAATTAAAATTACAATTGATCAAAAATTTAATGGAGTTTGACTATAATAAAATTTTTTTGTAAGAATTTATAGAAAAAGATCTTATTTAGTTACAATTAGAAATAGGTTTAAGCTAATTGGACAGCTGGCCCATTAGCTAGTTCTTGAACTGTGGCTAGGAAGTGTGACTTTAATAGCAAAATCACAAATACTCAGTCTGGCGCATTTCAACCAATAAAAAAAACCTGCAAAAGTCGTTGATTATAAGCCATTACGAAAGCTTAACTAAAGCCAGTAAAGTTAGGATTTTTTATAAAACTAGCAATTTATATTTGAATTTCATTCATCATTACTCTTAACATAGGCTAAGCAAAATGTTCATATTTTAATTCAATGATTCTAAAATGATGTTGTAGTAATCAATTGTTCAATTTACTTTGAAACATGCAAAAGAACATATATAACAAAAAGCTTAATATAAAATGGATTGAACTTTTTAATTCTCAACTTTTAACTAATATATAATTTTAATATTATTAAAACAAGTTTTAAAATATTTAAAAAAAAAACAAATCAATCTAAAAAATAATTAATATCAAAATAAATTATTCTATATGTTTTTTTTTTTTAATATTATAATTTATTTTCTACAAAATAAATAAATATTAAATGATAAACATTAGTTATAAGTTAAAAACTAATTTGAAATTGATTTACAATAAACCGGACAATTTAATAAAATCAAATTTATGTTTTATTTAATAAGTTTCAAACTAAAAAAAAAATAATTGAAAATTTTAATTCAAGTTTTCCGTTAGCTTTAATTTTTTTTGATTAAGTTAATTTAATTTTGAATTGGGTGAAACTAGTAATAAAAGAAAACATTCTAAATATTAAAACCACAAAAAAGTTTATGTATTAAAAAGATAGCTTATTTTTATACGAAATATAAATCAATATCTAATCAGTTTAATTCTGTTTTATTTAAGTTTTTTTTTTAAATTATTTTTAGATTTTTATTTGGATTAGCTGTTTAGTTTCAAAAATTTGTATTATATAAAATTTACTTTATTCAATTGATTCTAAAAAAAATAAAAAATTTAATATAAATAGCTAATAAAATATTATAAATTAAATTGAAAAATTAAAAATAAAAATTGTTAATAATATAATTTAATTTTAATTAAAATCAAAAATATTATCTAAAAAATTTTTAATTTTTAATAAAAAAGAAATAAAAAAAAAAATTAATTTTTAATTTAAGAAATACAAGATAATTTTAAAATTAATAAAAATTTTAAGTCAAATCTAAATTTTATAAAAAAAAATATAAGATTTAATTAATTTAATAAAATTTTTTTTTATAAATAAGTATAGATTTTAATCATCAATTGAAAAAGCAAATAACTAAGATTGGTAAGATAGACAATCTTAATAACCTAATAGACAATTTCTTTATATAATAAAAGTAGAAAATTAATTTAACTTATGTTTATTTAAAACAGATAATATTGAAAAAGAAAATTAATGAAGATTTAATACATATTTACAGGTTTTGAATAAAAAAATATATCAAAATATGTTATTTATTTTTTACTTTTAATGTTATTTTGTGGTAATAATGTTTTTTTTTTAATTATATTTATTATACCACCTTTCAAATAAAGTGGGACCAGAATACAACGGGTTTATAACCCTTCTTTATTAATTAGAATTAAGTTGATACAAATTGATTGATTCAATAGACACACACACGTTAGATATTTAATAGTTTAGTAAATCTCTCTCTTCACTCGAGCATTACCAAAAAGATACTGGCGACAATTTCGCCTTCTTACCAGGACTTCCCAAGGTTCCGTCGGTAGCTACACATCTACCTTCGATTCTTAACCTTGAAGTCACCTTATTTATAAAATACCAGAGGATCTCGTGATGGCCGATAGTTTCTTATCTATCGTTATCCTCCGTAAATGACGTAATAGGTTTCCGGAGACTTCTTTGGTTTTACACCTACTATTACCGCCTCATCTACCGAAGACGCCATCTTGTCCTTCTGGCCTTAAGACGTAGTTTCTATTTCACTACACTTCTTGATCTTTCTTGGTCAATTACCACTAAGGCCGACTCTACTCAAATCGTTATAAGTACTTTTAGCCCCCACTTGAGTATTCTGCCACGTATTACGCAGATTAACCTATGCCTAACAGACTTTTACTTTATTCGCATACTTAGAATATTCCTTTCTTCGTACCTAAAGTTCACTGTTATACCGGCCATTAGGGTTACTGCAACATATCACACGAATATCTCTTTCTCAGTAGTTACACAGGCTCTCTCGTACTACACCTCAGCTATAAATAACCCTGATCAAGGAATAGTTAAATACAGTTTTACATCAATTTTTAAATATTTATATTTTAAACTTTTAGTAATCTAAGTTTCTGTAGTGTATTAATAATGATAATTGTGTATTACTAAATTAATCTCAAATTTTAAAATTATCTCAAAAAATAAAAAATTAAATTTAAAAAAAAAAATAAATAAATTTTTTTAATCAATAAATATATTATACCATGAAATGTTAATATTACTAAAAATTAATAAAAATATTTATTAATCAAATAATTTTTTATTAAATTATAATTTAGCACCTAATAAATTGTAATATTTTAATATTAATAAAATTTATTCTGCAATTATTTAAATAAAATATTGAAATCTTATTAAAAAAATTAATTAAAAATAGATTAATTAAAAATAAATATAAGTAAGAAAATATTAAAAAAGAATTTCATTAAACCTAAAAAAAAAAAATTGAAATTTCGGTAACAAGTTTAATTATAAAAAAAAAAAACATTAAAACAAAAAATTAAGCAGTTGATTTCATCATCAAAAAAATATTAAAACTTTAAAAAAAAAATTATATAAAAAATTAAAAAAAATATTTTTTTTAAGAAAGGATAGGCAAAATATATTTTGAAAAATAGTAATGTTAAATTAAGCAAAAAAAAAAAAAAACTTTTAAAGCTTAAAATGAAATAAACCAACTGATGCAAAAAAAAAAGAAGTTGCGCAAAAAAACAAATAACTAAAGATGCATCAACTAATTTGAAAATATAAAACATTTTCTAATTGTTAATTAATTGATTTTTTTTAGAAAAATTCAGCAAAACAGTGATTTGAAAAAATGAATGAATATTTAATAATAAAAAAACGATAGCTGCAGGTACCGAAAGAATTAGTCGCCAATAATTAGTAAAAAAATTTTAAAAAACGGACCTTGAAGGCAGTGAAGCATTGCACACGAACAAATCAATTCACTAAATATGATATAATTAACAAATAAAATAAATCAAGAATTTGTAGTTTTGACCGTCATATGATTACAAATTTCAGCTTGTTTTGTATATTGACAAGAACATGTTTTTCTTGTGTGAAGTTCCCATGGTTGAAATGCATGGCCAAAAATTTGGGCAGTTATGCTTTACATGCTTACATTACACGCCTAGCCATGCATTAGAACTGATTATAAGTCAGTGGCAGACCAGTCACTTGAACGGACACCCAACTATTTTTTGGCTATAGCAAATTTGTTTAGAAAGCGGTTTTAATCTTTATTGTTTCTTATTATTCTTGACGTTTAATTTTGGTTTCTCTTTATTCTAAAACATTAAGAAAAATGAATTCGGCTAATTTAAAATGAAATTTAAGCTTAAAATTGCTTCATAAAACCATAACATCTGACCTTTATTAATCACTTTTAAATGTCGACACTGATGCCACATGACAAGCTATCATCACTTATTTTATATGCTTAAGAAAACATCAAATAAAATTTATTTTGGCATTTATTTGTTTTTTAAATTTTTGGCTGTTTATGTAAGTATTTTATAAGCTACTAAAATTCTGTGGACCAATTATTTAAATTACTTTAAATATTTTATTAATTTAAATTAAAATAAAATTTTTTTTTTCTATTTTAACAACCAAAATATTCATATAATTTAAAAAAACATCTTAATAAATTTATGTCAGTTTTAAATATTTGATAAAAAATAAAAATAATTTTTTAACTTATTTTTTTAATAAATACTTATACAAATATCAAATAATAATTAAATTCATTTTACAATAAAAAAATTATCAAACATAAAAAAAACAAATTGATTTAAAATTACATTTTTAAATGAACAATTCTTAACTTCCGTTTCACAGCTATTTACTGTCAAGAATTTATATAATTTTGGGTTAGATAAGATCCAACTTGATTAATGAACTTATTCAATATACTTTCGAATCGCAATGTTTAATTAAAAAATTTTAATTTTCAGATTCCTTTTAGTTAATTAGACGTATAAGTTATTTTAAAACTACTTACATTTTTTAAAAAAATTTTTATATAAAACTTTTTTTTATTAGTATATCACATGCATAAATCAATTAGCACAATTATTTACAATAGCTTGATTTAATAGAAAAAAAAAAATTAATAAAATTAAATTTTATTTAAACTAAATTTTTTCAATAAATTAAATTTTTTAAAAACAAAACAAAAACATTAAATTTATCTTTTAAACAATAAATAAATCAAAATTTTCAATATAAAAATTCATTTATGTCAAATAATTTATTAAATATATTTTAGTATATTTTTATATAATTTAATAATAAAAAATTATAAAACTGCTAATTTATTCACTAATGTTGAATGATAAACCGGATCTAAACAAAAATGAAATAACAGATGAACATACTGTAAACAAATAGAAACACGCGTCTCTAATTATGCAAAAAAAGTGAACCAAAGTAATGAAAAAAAAACCATTTAATTGTAAAAACACCACTAGTATTTGTAAGTTACATTGAAAAACTACTTAAAATAATATAAAAAAAAAGTACAAGAAAATCAACTGAAACAAAAGAAAAAAAATAGCAAGTCAAAAAAATTATATTTGAAACTAGAAAAACTATGATAAAAAATAGCTGGAAATTTCAATGAATGAAAAATAGTAAAATTAAATTTAAATGAAAACTAGTTTGGTATAAAAAAAAGTAAAAAATGAAAGAATAACATTAATTGAAATTAATATTCTGATAATAATACGAATTTTGTATAACCTATTATATTATAAGACTTATATTTTAATATAAACCATAATATTCAATGTGACAACTATATTTTGATGTTCTTAATTCTAAATAAATTTGAATTTCTAGTAAATAGTTTATATAAATTATTATATTTATTATATTATACCAAATTATAAAAAATGACAGCTTATAAAAAAAAAAAATGATTAATATTAGTTAAAAACATAAAAATAAAAATTATACAATATTTTAAAATATTTTGATTTAAATTTTAAGAACACCAAAAATTTTGGTTTAAAAAAAATAATTTTAAAATTAATTTTTGGTTTATCATATATAATTGATTGAAAAATATTTTATTTAAAAATAAATTAAAAAAAAGTTTTAAATTAAATATGAAAATTTTTTTTTTTTTTATTTTTAAGCATTAAGACATTAATTCAGAAAATAACTTTTTGAATTGAGTATAAAATAGTAGTTTTATAAATGAAACAAAATGAAAAAATGAAACAATTGAAAGTTATTTTAAAAAAATTTTAAATTTAAGAAACTTTTTTTCATAAATTAAAATTGGATTTATTTTTTTATATTTATTTGCTAAAATTTTAAGAAAATTAAATTTTTAATAAATTTACCTAATTTTTATAAAAGTTTGATTTTAAAATATATTTATAACCAAAATCAAGTATGTAGTGATTGTTTATTTTTAATTAACCACAATTAAATTTTATCGGCAAATTTTGTTTAAAATTGTAATAAAAAAATGGACTATATTTTTTTTCAATGACAATTTTAGCATCTGTTTTCTAATGTAAACACAGGCATGCCATCCTTAAACAAACTCTTCTAATGTGGCAGTAAATTCCATAAATTTTTTCAGACTAAAAACAGCAAATAGTAACAACTAAACAGATGCGATTCAGACCGGATATTTGACTGTTTTTTTCTTGTCCATTGCAATCAATGCATTTTGTTTTTTACTTTTTTTCCTGTTTTAGTGCGAAAACGTTGCTATGGAAAAGGTGGAGCAATGTATTGAAAACGCGCAATTGTGCGCATCAATTTAAGAGTAGAAAACAGTATAGTTCAAAGATGCGAAATTTGGCACAACACTTGCATAAACTAAACGCAATCAATGGCAAAAAATGAAAGAACAGTGGAAACAAAGAAGTATCAAAAATAAAAGTAAAAAAGCGCGGTGCCGGAAAAAATAAAAGCGAAAACCACAAAATGGCAGAAAAATTGAAAATAAAATTTGAATTTATAATTTAAAGCAAAAAAAAGAAACAAAATGGAAAAAATGAAATCAAAAAGCAAACTAAAATTTAAACTGAATTTAAAGTAAATTTCACTGATAGAGGCGTTAGATTAACCAAAGTCAAAATGAATTAAAGATATAAAAATGAGATGAAATGGCAAGATTGTATTTGTAAAACTTAGAACCTTTGAACCAATAGCAAACTGGCTACAAAACTATTTGATCAACATTTATTAGTAAAAGCTGTGTTCTAAACCATTTAAAAGATGCTTGAACTTGCTACGAATCACACAAATACATTGCACTTGTTTGTTTAAGACTTTTGCCTCAATTCTATTTCTCGTTCTAGCTTTGTTTGGGCTTGAACTTGCGTCAATAGCCAAAGTTTTAACGAGTACATCTTTTGTTAAAAACCGCGAATTCAGTTTAAATTTTCTACTGAAATACCCGTATATTAAAACAGTTTTCAAGCAACATATCTGTTCATCTATTACCCAGTTTCGTTGGCATCTCTTGCTTCCAAACTCGCTTCCAAAATCTTTCACATTTAAATTAATAACCAACTAACATTTATAACATCACCTTTCATTTCTTTGACCATTTACCTTCAATAACTTTGTTGCCTGGTTGCCGATGTTTACAGTTAAGTTCACATAAAAATCCCTACTTTTCGTTATATAAATAAACTTTTTCTCCAAATATTTGTATCCATAAACTTTTTTTAAACAAACTTCTCTAACTAAAAAAATTAATTAATAAATTTTTATTCGCCTAATAATTCATATGAAATACTTTAAAACAACATAAAAATATCTTAAATTTTAAATTTTCAAAAAAGCCAAATAGTAAAAAGTAAAATTAATTTTTAAAACTTACATTTTTTTTAATGTAAAATTATTAAAAAATTAATATTTTAATTAACTTTAATAATGTTTGATTCATGTTTTATTTTAAATAATTAAAAATTTAATTTATTTATATATGAAAAAAAAAAAAATAATTAAATAAGTCAAAAATAAAAAAAATAAATAAATTCAATTTTTAGTTATTTTAACTTAATTTATTTTTTTTTTGTTCAGATTCAACTTTAAAAATATTAAATCAGCACTTTAAAGATAATTTTAAAGCAGCAATTTAAATGGATTCAAAATTAAGACACAACAAATTACTTTTGAATGAGTTTAATAAATATCGAATAAATACAGTCTTCTTAAAAAATAAGCTTTTTTTATAAAAAGGAAAAATTCAACATAAACAATTTACCAAAATAGGCAAACTATGCACAAATGAATATAAGCATCTTAAGAAAATTTCTTAAACAAAAAAAAAAGATGAAAAGAAAATGAAAAATGTTTTGTTCAAATGGAAAAAAAAGTTTAGGTCGAATAGTAATAAAATTTTATATTAGCCATGCGCAAATCGATGAAGATAAAAAAAAGATAAAAATTTTCAATAAAAGCAAAAAACTCTAGAGAATTAAGACAGCGCTTAACTGTTTTCTTGGGAAATCAATTTTCAATGAACCAAGCTTAAAATAAAATAAGAAAATATTTTAATGTACAAATGTGAAAATTGGTCACATTTCAAAACAATGTCTATTTAATCATTGACAAGTTCAATATAAATTAAACTCTAATTTCAATGGCTTTAAAAATCGATATTCATAAATCAACTAAGAGAAATAACTTTAATTTAAAATGAAATATTTTTTTAAAAACTGCCAAATTTTGATTATAATACTAAAAAGTAACTATGAAACTATTATAATTTGTTTCAGGTGATTGGATTCAGAAAATGAATCTCAAAATTAATTATTTAAACTTAGATTACAATAAGAAAGCATTATTTTACTTGAATAGTGTATTACATCTAAGTTATTTCATTTTTGTTTATCTTACTCTAATAGCTTATTGGCCTTCTAAACTATTTTTAAAGTGTTGGAACAACCTATTTTCGCCCATTTTACGCGCTAAATTTTTCCTACTTTTAGATAAAACAAAAAAAGTGGGTGTTTTAAGGTGTAAAAGTTAAATCAATAAATCATGCCAATACAATTTGTTTAATACAAGTGGTTTACAATTTAAGCTCAAGATTAGTACATCCAATGGCTTAGAAACTAAGTTTCTTAGGCGTTGTAAAAAAAAAAATTTAAACAAAAAAAAATAGTAACAAAATATATATAAAAAATAAATTAGATATTTAATAATGTATTGCAATCAGTTTTTCAATACTGTTAATAAAACTAAAAAAAAAATGATAAATAATTTGTTATATATTAAAGTGCTTTTATATTAAGATTTTAATATTTGAAAAATATAATAAATTTATAAAAAATCAATGAATAAAGTTAAAATTAATGACTAAAGTTAATCTTTAGTTATGTTCACATTTGTTTATTTCAATATTTTTATTTCTTTTTTTTCAACGTTAAAACTTGTGACCTTCAATTTTTACCAAATTTACAAATATTTACCTAATGTATTAGTAAACAATTTTTTTATTTTTTTTAAATTTAAATCCTTTATCAGCTTTACTAAACATAAATATATTTTAAAACTTTTATATTAAACTTTATAATATATTAAAAAAAAAAATTATTTAATATAATCAAAAAATTTTTAAAACTACAAACAAAAGATATAAAATTGACTTTTTAACTAAAATATTTACAAAGAAAAATCTTAAATAAAAAATTAGTAAAATTATTTCTTCTTGATATTTAATGCATAAAAAATAAAAACAAAGATGAAAATAACTAAGAAAAATTAATTATTTTCATCACACAAGTCACGGCTCGTTCAATGAAAAGTTGAAAAAAGTCACTTTTAAGCACCTGCAAAACCAGTAGATTGAACTGTTCAAAAAGCCTGGGATCAAGTACAGGAAACTGAGTTTTTAATTCACTGCGAAAGATTGTAAAAGACCAATGAAACAGGTGCTCATGCAAAAGCATTGAAGCGATGGGTTTTCT
Organism: Pyemotes zhonghuajia; assembly: GCA_025170145.1. Classification (NCBI taxonomy): domain Eukaryota; kingdom Metazoa; phylum Arthropoda; class Arachnida; order Trombidiformes; family Pyemotidae; genus Pyemotes; species Pyemotes zhonghuajia. The sequence continues at coordinate 8,476,999 of CM045846.1, read as the reverse complement.
AAAAATGTCGTATTTAAAAGTCAAATCTAGCAGTCAAATTTGTTAATTTTGACATTATTTAGCTTTTAAGCTGAACTTTTAGGGTCGAAATGACTTTTCAGCACCGATTCAAACACTTTTAATCTGATATTAATTAGGTTTAAGATTTGATTTATAAGTAAATCAACAAAAAAGTAGAGTTGGGAGCATATTTTTTAGCTTTGGCCTAATACTTTTTAGAATAGTTTAGTTTTGTAAAGTTTAGCGTTCATTAGAATAGTTTCGGTTGTGACCTTACCTGTTAAAGCAGAGGACATGTCACGCTTGTTATTGCGCACGCCCTTATCTTTGCTCATGCTCACACTTGCCTAAACTAGTTGTGAACAGATGGCTATTCATTAACAGTTTTTAAGTCCGGAGGTGGTCCATTTACGAATAGAGAAGATTTGGTGACAAACAAAGATTATAAGCGAAGATCAGACTTTTAAAGCCGTCAAAGCAAACAAAGTGTTTGGCAAGCCAGTTTGAAAACTCAGTTTGACTCTAAACTATAAAAAAAGTGGAAATCAAGTTCAAAGTTCTAAAAAGTAGCAACTTCTTTGGCCAAATCAGGTCAAATATGCACTTGATGTAATAAGTATTGAAAGACTGAATACTATAGTGCGTTTTTATGAAATTAAGATAATTTTTGCTTTTCTCAATTATTTTGATTGCATTATTGAAAAAAACAAATCAGCCATTAATCGCATCATTAACCTTGGCCAAGATGAGACTTTAAAATCCAAACACAAATAAAAATGGAAATATAAAAAATATCAAATTAAACAATTTAAATAACCAAATTGAATGATTTAAGAGAATCTACAAAAACGAGAAGGGATTCAGTGAATAGCGTGAAAGCAAACAAAATTTGCCCAGCTGTTTAGGGCTGCTGTTTGAACAGTTGTTTGCGCTCTATTTACGCATGCGTTTGTTGCTCTTGCTTCCGGTGCCTACTTTGAGGGGAGAGTCGATGTCCAGGCAACCAGGCCTAGTCAGACTGCAAATAGGTCTAGGCCATTATTGGACAAAGAAAGCCGCTTTCCTAAAGCCAAGCTCTAAGACCAAGCTCCAAAACCAAGTTTCAAAGCAAGCTTCAAACCGGACAAGATCAATTATGACTTGAATTTAAGAAAACCAAGTTTCTCTCCTGAAAGTAAAGTAACCTCAATATATAATTAACCATTTTTAACACGGAAAGTGAGCTCGCCGTGTTTAGTACTCTATTTTAATTAAGAAATATGTGTTCTTAAATGTTGGCTTTATTAAAATACATATTTTGATATTTATATATTTTTTTCATTTTCCATGTATATTTTTAATTTCATTTTGATTGACAGCCGCAGCAACTCGCCGAAACTGAACGGTTCAATTTGCAAAATGAATTTCAATGAAGGAAATTGACTTTTTGTTACAAAAAAAAGTGATCAAATGACCAGGCTAATAAAAAACCTGAAGACAAGTGTGCCGACTAGCTCAAAGCTACACAACACCCCCACCCCCATGCTTTACCCAAACCTATTTCAGTTGTTTCTTGCTTGTTATTTTTTTGTATTAATTTTTCTTTGCGTAAATTGACTTGTTTGGGTCCTGTGGCAACACAAATCCCCAATCAAGTTGCAAGTAAAACTATACTAAGATGTTTTTACTATTAATAATTTTTCTAATCGTGCTTTGAGCTTTTGTCTGAAATTATCAAATGCATAATTATCAAATTTGTTTCGTTCAAATAAAACAAACTTACTTTCCACCAACCATGTATGATCTCGCTTCAAAAATTCAAGAAAAATTTAAACTTAAAGTTAATTACAAGGTTAAAATAAAATAATAAAAATAAAATTATGATAAAAAATATTCATGATAAAAACAAACATAAAAGTAATCAGTTGTGAAATATTTCAGGAAAATTTTTTTACTTAAAATACAAGTATGAATTATTTTTTTCAACTTTAAACTGTAAACCAATTAAAAAATAAGTAATTTAAATATTAAGGATCTTAAAAAGAATATCTAAAAAATAAATGCTCAATTTCTTACTAAAAAGTACGACCAAGATAACTAGATTAAAATTAAGCTAAAAACTAGATCAAGTTTCAAACTAATGTAAACGGCAAAACCAAAATTGAAAACACCAGTTTGCAGCCAAATAGACTTAGTAATCAATTTGACATAATTCAGAATTAGTGACATTCACAATTATAATTGCGGCCATTCTATTTAAAAGAAAATGTTCTTGATGGTCTACTAAATTGAACAGAAGCAACGTGTTTCTACTACATCAGAAACAGATGCTAACGACATGAAAACAGCGATCTAAACATTTCTGCCTATCAGACCTAAGTTTGGTTTTCTATTATTTCATACTAGTATTTGCCAATCGTCTAAATATCCATAACTCGGCATGACAAAAAAAACTCACAATATAAGATACTCTTCCGGCTGTTTTCATCAGACTTGTTTAACAAAACAATTCCTTCGAGATAGACTAGTTCATTTCCACGCAATATTAATAGTTGAAAAAATTTCACATTAACTCAAATTATATTTATTTTTGATTTCTTTATTTTACGTTCTCTATTTTCATCTAATCAAATTAATACTTTTTTTCAGCAAAAATCAATAAATTTTATAAATCTTGCTAGAAGAATTTATTTTGATGCTCAAAACTCTATTCTATTATCAAAAATAATTTTTGGCAAATATTTAAAAATTATTTCATTTTTTTTGGCTTTAATTAACTGCAACTTTGTATTAGTTAAAACCAATTTTGTTTACATAGATACTTCATTATTAAAGTTTAACTTATAAAATAGGTCAATAGTTTAAAAATTTGTTTGAATTTTAATTATTTGTGTTTATTTTTGTAAACGGAATAAAACAAAATCTTTGAAAAAAGTATTAATAAAAGTTATCACTTAAAAAAATAAATAAATTATACTCTGTTATAAATTATGCTATTATGCCCATTATTTTATTAAAGTCTAACTTGTACTCGATCATGCGCTTGCCTTGTCACTTTTTCAGCCCACCTCTCAATTGCTTTGATTAGCAATAGGTTACGCCTATAGTAAAATTGTACAAAAAAAGAAAAAACTGATCAAAAAATGGGAATAATATAAATAAAATTTTAAAACATTTTAAATGCAACTTTTACCAATAAAATTAGCAAATAAATATATGAATAGAAAATGTTTTGCACATTAACAAAATTTTCAATGCTTTATCTGCAAATCCGATTGAAAAATAAAGAAAGTAAAATTTTGCAAACAAATCAGTACATGTTTATCAAGCAATATATTCTCAAGTTAGCGTGACAAACGTTTGTCATTAGAAAACGACTAAAACTAAATCAGCAAAAGAAAACAATAAGCTTACAACGTTTTTGATCTAGTTTACTTGGCCATATACAAAAGTTAAATTTATATTCCCCAGGTTTTTTGGTTTTTGTTAAATTATAAACAGCGTTGTCATTTAACTTAATGAGGGTTAGTAAGACGCGTGCTACGTGCAATATTCAATTAGAACGTTGACAAACGCTTTCAGAATAGATTAAAAAGCATATTTTATTTTAAATATATCACTTTGGAAAAATTACAAAATTAAATGCAAAAGCATTATTTCCTTTTAACTTTAATGCTAAATTATTTAAATAAAAAAAAACATTAAATTTCAATTTTAAAATAGTTTTTTTAATTGAAATAATAATTAAAATAAAATATAATTAAAAATTATAAAATAATTTAAAAATAAAGTAAACTTTTTTTTTGAATCAATAAAATAAAAAAATAAATAATAAATTAGTTTTACCTGCTTTTTTAAGTAATAAAATAATCGATTTTTACTTTCTTATAAAAAAACATTAGTACGCTTGTGGTTTAGATTATCTTTTTTTAGTTTTTATTAATAAAATTTAATTTTTTTTTTTTTTTTCATTATTGTTTTTTTAAATTTAACAAATAAATTTATAAAATATACTTATGAAATAAAACAATCTTATGTGAATGGCAAATAACATTTATAAAAAACTAAATAAACAACGGAACTAATAATTTTTTTTTTTTTAAAAACCAATACTATTTTTAATAGATTTATTGAAGACGATGTTCCAACAATTCGAATAAAAAAAATATTAAAACCAATTTTAACAAACACAATGACTTAAAACTTTCTTAAATGAATAATTTGACAACTTTAAACCTTAAAAAAATAAATAAAAATTATATGAATATATGTTGACAATTTAAAAATTAAAATTTATTTTCACATAAATCAAGATATTTTTTTAGTATTTTAACCATTTATACTTTTCGTTACTGATTTCTAATCAATCAAAATTTTAATTTATGACATAAATTTTAAATTCATGTTAATACTGATTAAATGAAAACTAGTTGCTTAATTTATAACAAATTTATAAAATGTGCCAAATTTTTCGAAATAGACATTTAAAAATTTAAAATTTTTTAAAATTTAATAAAATCTTAAATATAATTTATTTGTAAATTTTTAGTAAAGAGTAAATATTAACTTTAATAAAATTTAATTTTTACAAATTTCATCTTTTATTATGTGTTTTGAAATCGCAATTAATAATTAGATTTTACTAATGCTCAATCACATCCATCTTTTATGTCTGAAAAGTAACACGTTTGAAATCATTAATTCAAAATAAAACCCGAATATATTTGAATCAGAAAAAGTAGACAAACAGTCAGTTCAAACTAGGCTTTAATGTTCAATCTGTATTTTGTGGGACTTATTTCGATCGTGTGCCACCGAATTTTAGATCAACAGGCCTTGATAAGCCAAATTTAGACCGCGATTTAAACCAGCTACATTCAATCCAGATGTGAAATAAAATTGGCAAAAGCAACAACCTAACAGTTTTTTGCTTTCTAATAACAGCTGGCTTTAGCTGTTTAGTCCAAAAAAAATTGAACAAAGCAAATTTAAATCAAAGCTTAAAATTTGAAATTAAGGTTAAAAATACAAAAAAAAAAAAAATAAAAAATATTCAAATTTTAAACTAACATGTTAATTTACTAATAATAATTTTTATTCTATAAAGATATATGAGTGTTTAAATTTTTTGTTCAGAAATTGTTTTTCCACTGCATATTTTCATTAATTTTAACAATTTAAGTTTTATTTAAAAAAAAAAAAAACTTCTTAACATAAGAAACTTATCTTTATACTTTATTTGTTCAAAATACACATGTTTATTCACATAATTACATATATATTTTCAAAATTTATATAAAATAAGTTTGTTATCATAAACATTTACTAGTATTTCCAATTCATCTTTATTCAGCTTCTTAAATATTGACTAAAAGTGTTAGTTTAAAAATGTTTGCTTTTTTTTCTTTTTTATTCTAATCTGATCCTTGGCAGGCAATGTGCTTCTGTCTTTTATTCTTTTGATCATTTTATTTGATAGACACTGTTCAAGTAATAAATGTAAACAAAAAGTTTAAGTATTATAAAAAGTCAAAATGTCTGTATTTTTAAAAGATTTTGTATATTAGCTAAACTATAAAAGTAGAGTATTGATTATGCCATTAAAAAAATATGCTAAATTTATTTGTACAATCATTTTTATATATTTTAATAAAATTTTTTTTGAATACTAGATATTTTTTTAAACTCTTAAAAACAAACTTAAATTAAAAAATATAATCAATGTAAAAATAATTATTTATTTATTAATTTAGTATATCATAAATTTTTATATATTTTTTTAAAAGTATTTAAATAATATATTTAACTTTGATATTGTTACTAAATTAAATATTCAAACAAGTTAAATAATTTAAATAAAATCTTTTAAATTATAATTTTTCAAACTTGTCTTTTTTTAACTACTTTCTAAATTTATATGTGATTCAATACAGTTTTATTTCAATTTATTTTAGAAGCATAATTTTTTTTATTTAAAATTTGAAACAAATAAAATTGTTTTAAAACATTCATTCAAAGTGTGTATTCATCATACGTGTATAGAATTTTAATTTTAATGAAAAAAAAAAAGAATTTGATATTCAAAATAAAGATTTTAAAGAGCAAACAATAAAAGAAAATGTGTGAATAAAAATTTTAAGTTTTTAAAACTATGACTTTGTCTTAGATTAGAAATGTTTAAACTAATAGAATTCACTTGTATCATCATAACTTTGTCATACTGAACACGTGCCTTATACATTTGTGTTAAATTAAAAAAAAATAATTATTTTTTTGACTCAAAAAATCTAAAATTAAGATACAAAAGAACTGCTTTAAAACTAATGTTTATAAATTATTAATATAATTTTAAAAAAAAAGTGGTAAAATAATAAATGTTATTTCTAAATTGTGATGTTTTTAGTATTTCAAATAATTAAGTTTGAAATTTTAATTTATTTAAACATTTTTAAGTTTCGCAATATATATTATAATATTTTTTTTTTAATTTTAATTTTGAATTGAATTGAAATATTTAAAATATTAAAAAATAAAATATTTTATTTATTTAAAGATATCTATTCTAATATAATACTTAAATGTTGATAATATTGTAAAGAAACAATCATGTTAAAAATTGACAAGTTCAAAATTGTAAAAATATTCAAAATTTAACTTTGATTAGCTACATAAAATATAATGTCAAAGTTTTTTTTTTTTTTAAATTCACTTATATATTACCGTATAACAAAACAATCAAATTTTTTTTTAACTCATCTTTTTAACTTATTCACAAATTTTGAAAAAAAAAAAATTGTTACTAGTCTATTCCAGTGGACATACTTTATTTATCATCTCTAGAGATTAAGCGGAAATCTAAATAAATTTAAACAATGGTACCTTTTTATTTTATTTTGCTTTTAAAAGAGTAAAGATTGTAAAAAATATGAATCTAATGCAAAAAAAAATATTAAAAATTGAAGTTATGGGCAGTTAAATAACTAATATATAGTAATATATAGAAATAGTAGAATATACATCATCAATAAAAATGAACATAAAATTTTATTATAAAAATAAAATAATAGCATAAAAAATAACAAAAAAAAGATATTGAGAGTTGTGAAAATAAAAAATAAAATAAATGTGAAAAGTATATTAAAAATGATAATATAAAGTTAAAAAAAAAAATAAGAAAACAACAAAAGAAAATAATTGAAGCTAATGAAAACGAGTATAAAAATAAAAATATTTTTATTTTAAAGATAGATTAGTAAAGTTGAATAAACATAAAAATAATTAAACTTTTTTAAAGTTTTAAGGCATCAAAATTAGCCAAATTACAAAACTTTTAAAATAAAATTTTTTAATGTGTATAAAATTAGTTTATTTTTTTTAATAATATAATAAATAAATTATAATTAATAAAAAATAAATTATAAAATTTTTTTTAAATCAAATTTTTATAATTTTAAAATATTAAGTCGAATTATATAGTTAAGTCTTCATTAAAATAAAATACTGATGTTTTTCTTAATTCTATCATAGTTAGTACTAATCAGTCATCTGTTTATTAAATATAAAAAACTTACATTTATCACTGACAAACCTTTTTAGCATGGAATCTTAGAAAATGACAATATTTAAAATAAGTTCACAAAATAAAACAATAGTTAGCAAAGAATATAAAAACATAAAAATACATTTTCAAAACAAAGGTCACAAGTGCATTTAATTTTATTTCAATGATTTTCTAATGTAGACCCATTTTAAAAAAACAAATGTACTTTATCATCAAAATAAAATTTCTTTAAGAATCTTTTAGTTTAAAAGTAAGATTTAGTAAATTAAAAATAAAAAATTGTGCTGTTTTTATAAATTACTTAAAGATTAAAAAGTTAACAAATAAAAATTTTAATGTTTGCTAACATAAAGACATTTATCTTAAAAAAAAAAAATTGTTCTTATTTTTCAAGTTATTTGACGCTCAAGTAGACACGTGTCTATTGAATCGTAAATTGGCCCAATGTCCAGCTTGGTTTTCACAAGTGTCCAATCTGTTATTACTTACAATCACTTGATTCAGTCAATTTCAATTATTTGATTTTATTCAGTTTTTTAAGATTAATAAATTTTTACTATTTTTTTATTATAAAAATTATAATTTAAGTATATTTATATTTTAAGTTTTATTTTTAAAACATGAAAAAAAATTTAATAATAAAATTCAAATGCAAACACATGTTTAAAAAATTATCATAGCTATAGTTATTTTGTTATTTTTTTATATAAAATTAAATAAAAGTAAAAAAAAATATTATCAATATTTAAAATAAATATTAAATTTTTTTTTTTTTTTTGAATAATTTGATTTTTTTATCTTAAGTTATAATCCAAGTTTAATTAATAATATTTTAAAATTAGACAATTGATTACATGAAATTGATGTATTGGCTAGTAGTAATCATGTTAATGATGGGTGTGGATAAGGTCAGTAAAGATTGAAGACTGCAGTCACATCAATCATAATTCACTTTGACATAAAAAACACAATTGTTTGAATACCTAAGACAAACTTAAATCGATAAATTTGATCATTATCATAGTTTGTTTTTGTAAGATATTAATATTAATAATGAAAATGATCAATGGTTACTTTGACTGAATGTGGGTTTAAGTTAGTATTTATTGTATAATAACTAGTTTTTTATCAAAAATATTTTATTCTAATGTAAAAAACAATTACCGATGACTTTATTTATGGTAAATGAACACTAAATTCATATAAAGTATTTTATTAAAAAAAAATTAAGAAAAAATGTATCAAAAAAATACAATTAAATTAAATTGAAACAGTTGCTGTTACAATTTATCTTAATATAAAAAAAAATAATATTTTAAAAAAATAAAATTATTATTTATTAAGATTTTTTATTTAAATAAATAATATCAAATATTAAACTAAAAAAAAAAAAATAAAAAAATTAATATTTTTTAATTAAATTAAAATTGATAAAACAAAAATTAGATAATAAAAATAATAACTTAAAATTTAAGTTTTATTGAAAAATAAATTAAAAATAAAGACGTTTAAATCAATAATAATCAATAATAATATTTAATAATTTAATTTATTGAGCGAAATAAATTGTTTAAAGTTGTTACGAAATCATAAAGTGGTAATTGAAAACCAATAAAAAATTAAAAGAAAAAAATATTATGCTAATAAAATAATACATAAATAATCAAACTAAATACTTTTTTAAACAAATAATTAAGCTAAAAGTATTATTTTAAATAAAAAAAACTAATAATTTTTTTTTAATTATATTTGATAAATGTTTATTAAAGACAATCTTTAAAAATAATGATAAAAATGATAAAATCTTTTTATTTTAAAAAAAATATTTAAAATAAAATTGAACGCGTGTAGTTGCTTTTTGTTAATTTTACCGCAATTAATCAAGTTAAACGTATTTAATGTATTACCATTTATAGTAAAAGCATTATCTATCTTCTGACATTTTTACAGAACTATCTATTTCACCCAAGTTGCTTGTTTGCATGTTAATTAACCATTTCTAAACCAGTGATCTGGTACCAAACTCGTGCCAATATAAAGACTTGAAAGTTTTCTACAAATATAACATAAAGACACATTTAAAACAGTTCAAGATAAAAACAGATAAACATAACATCTGTTCACAAAATGAACCAGTATGAACAAGACTAATAAAGGTTTTGTTAAAACAAAACTTAAATTTTAAATATCTTGAAAAAGTTTTTAACACGCAACAAGTTCAACAAACATTAATTAAAAAATAAATAAGACAATACTAAAAAGTTTTTTATATTTATATATGTATTTTTTAATCAAAATTTTAAATATTATTGTATCAAATTTAAAATTAAAAACAATTCAAATTAAAAAATATATTTAATAAATTAGTGAATTAAAAATAACTTAAAAAAAAAGTTTAAAAATAATTGTTTATTTTTTATTAAATATATACAAAAATAAGAATATTGTTAAAAATATGAGATATATATATATTGTAAATTGCAAAAATTTTATTAAACGTATTTTAAATAATACATTACAACCTAAATTACGATTCAATTTAAATGTATTAAAACATGAATTAAATAAAATATTTTTATTATTGAAAAATAAAAAAAAATAAATACTCTATTAGTTAGTTATTAGTAAGATGTTAATTATAAAGCAAAAAGTTGAATTATTGAAAAATCGATGAAAATATAATAGAATTGAACAAATAAGAAATGTTAAATTGACTTACTTGCTAAATTGATAGTTGCATTGCGTGATCTAGCTTTGCCCACCTTATTTTTAGCCTCACACCAATAAACTCCAGTGTCAGAGTTGTGAGTCTTTTGCAAAACATTAAGAAAAAAAAGACCACCAGAAGGTAATATGATTCGATTAGAAGTAGGTTTCAATCTTTGGCCATCTTTAAACCATTCAATCACAGGAGCTGGATTTCCTTCAGTTTTGCAATTAAGAGTAGTTGGTTCAGATCGACGAACCACAACATCCATTGGTTGTTCCACTATAGAAGGAGGCTTCAGTTGACTAAAGTCTTCTGAAGTTTGCTGAGATCTGCAAATTAACACAAAGGAAAATATCCAAACACTTGATGTAATCCAATGATGAATTGAATGTAATTTATTGCTTGTGTCACTTTTGACTGCCATTTTTGCAAATAAAAAAAGCAGTTTGAAAATAAATTAATCCTTTACTGCTATGATCAGTTGGTCACACCTACATAAAACACACCTGAAAAAGGTTTAAACGCACACTCTTTTTAATGCATATCAAATTAAAGCATTTAACTAAATTTTATTTAAACTCTAGCACCAAAAAGCACACAATTAAAATTTTCTGATTTTAATCAGAAGAATAAAATAAATTTATTTTCTTATATCAGAAACACACACCTAAGAACATTAATTTTCAGATAAAACTAAAAAAAATATTAACATTGTTAAAATGAACAAGCTTATCTAAATATATTTTTGATATGGTATTATATTTTGATTCATAGCATTAATTAAAACTATTTATAAATTTATTCCATTTTCTTTTTTTTGACATAATTATTTCATATTTTATATAATTATTAGTTTAAAATATAATTCACTCATTAACTGTGGCACCACAATAATCATATAAAATAAATTACAAAAAGAGAAATTATTTTATTTGAACGAATCAAAAAAAAAAATTTCACACAGCAAATGATCAACCGGAATTACTTATTAAACAATTTACTTTTGAAAAACTAAACATGTTCTATAATTTAGTAGAGAAAAAAAATTGAAATAATTGCTTTTATGTTGGTTTTCAAACAATAAACAATAATTTATATTAAACTGTGTCATTTTATTAAGGAATAAATTTAAACTTTTAATCAATTGTGCAAAATCAGCTTGCTTGTGAAAGCATGTTTAAATGAAAAGTTTCCATTTTGAATAATCCGGATTTAAATCAGGTATCCAGTATTAAAAAAATCAGTAATGCATTCTGGTTAGATATGTAAGAATTTAGAATTTTGCATCAGCAAAACTTTCATGTTGAGAAATAAGCGATTGTATTCGCAGCTTGAACTATTAATTTAAACCATATTAGCTTGTACCAGTATTGATAGGCAAGGATTCCACTTGAAAATGCAAGCTAGCCTAAACAAATTATAATAACTGAATCAGCTAGTTGGTAAAAACAAACGAAGAGGATTTAAAAACATCAGTGCATGAATTTCTCGATCAAACAATTGATTAATAAAAAACAGCGAAAACTTGACACAAGTTTAATCGAGAGTGCCCTGAAGAATAGTGAAAAAGTGATAGCAGACAAAAAACTTTGATTTCACATAGCACCGATTTAGGATTTGGAATTTGGGATTCGGGATTTGGGATTTGAGATTTAGGGTTGAAGATTGAAGGTTGAAGATTGAAGGTTGAAAGTTGAAGATTGAAGGTTGAAGATTGAAGATTGAAAAATGAAGACTGAAAAATAAAAATTAAACACTAAAGACTTAAGACAACACACTTAAACCCAAATAGACCAACCAAAACAATGGCACGATGTGCAATGTGTGGATGCTTGGGCACAACTAAACTTCGACTGATCGACTGCAGCTCTGCAATAGCAGACCAGTCGCGCATGCGTATGAGTTGCAAAATATGCAGCCACATGTCCAAATGTAGCAATACAGTCTGGACCAGCACAGCTTTCTTAAAGTCCCTTAAGCAAAACACTCCAAATGCCTAAATAATTCAACTTTAATCGTGATCCAATCCAGCTAATGCTGAACAGCAAACATTCCAACAGCAAACATGCATATGCAAATGACGAAAATTAATTAACCGCCTGAATTTCAATTTTCTCCCATTCATAGTCCTGTGCAGACTTATTAAATTAGTCTGATCAACATCATGCCATCACACCTTCTCAATCTTTCAAATTTAACCTAGATCTTAGCCTACTCTTTTGTTTTTTTTGCTAAATCAGATTTTGCTTGCAGCTCCTTTTGCAAAATCATGCAAAACAATAAACATCCTGTTCTAGTTTGGTTAGTTCGATCTTTTCCTTTAGTCATCACAATTCAAACGTTTTTTACAAACACATGTTTATTTGCAAATTTATGAAACAATTTATTTTCAAAACATAACACTCATATATACACTAATTTTTCAATAAATTGTTTTTTAATTTATTCTATTAAGATACTCACAATTAATGCTTTCAAAAATATAATTATTCCAACATAGTAATAATTACATTTTATCAACTTTTTAAACATATTCATTCAAACCCATAGCGCCTTATGTGAACCCAACTCATCGTTTATATCACATAAATCATTCTTCGAATTCGATGTTTTAGATAAATTCGCTTCTCATTCAATATTTATTATCAGTTAAGAAAAAAAATTACAAAAATTAACAATAATTGCTATTTAACATCAACAAATTATTTAATTATAAATAAAAATTATATAAAAAATAATTTTTTGTTAAAATATAGTCAAAAATTAATTTCTTTTTAAATTTTCAACTTTTAGATACTAGTTCCATCTACAAAGTTTAAATAATAACATATAAACTTTAGCAATTAACAATATAACAAAATTTTTTATTAAACTTTCATTTTTATTTATAAGTTTTTCTACAAAAATTTGAGTTGTTTATTTTGAATTAATTTAATTTTAACACGTAATTAATATTAGTTTAAAGGAAAAAAATAAATCAAAAAAACTTAATCACTAAAATAGATTTTAAAATGTTTTTTTTTAATCAATTATTTAAAAAACAAAATATTATTTCAAAGTTTTTAATTAATAGATTAGTTTATTTTAAATAACTAGTACAAAAATAAACTTTGTATTTTTTTTATTTTAAAAATAAAAAAAAAATATGCTTTTTTTGGTTTTTTTTCATGTTTTATTAATTAATATCTGTAATTATATTATTCTATTAATAACTATTGATATTTTTTTATAATTAATCTAATTTTATTATTTTTTTTTTATTTTTAATAATTTTAAAATATTTAAACGTGTGTTTAATTTTAATACATAAATTATTATTATATGTCAATATTTTTAAAATACTATTTATTATATTTTTAAAAAGTTAATGATATTTATATTAAAAATACATTAATATACTTAATTCTGTTTTAAATACTTTTTATAGTATTTGCTCACTAATCTAATGGCGTAGTACTAGTTGCCTAAATACTACTGAATTTATAAAAGCATTCAATTTTGTAATAAAAGTCCATAAAACCAAGAGAACAGTGGGCTTTAAATATAAGTAAAAGGAACTACTTGTAAGAAAGCAAACTACAAAGCTATTAAATCAAGCTGAATTCATATGAGAGAAGAACAGAAGATTTAAGTAGAGGTCCAACTTATAACTTAATAACAGTCAAAAACAAAAATTGTTAATTTGATTAACATAGAGTTAGCGCAAGGTAAATGAAATATTATTCAAAAGTCTTGAATAACAAGATTTAGAATAGGGGTAGTTTTGAATATAAACTTACAAAAATCTAAATTAGATTTAAAGGAAATTTAACGTTCTATGATGACATTGTAAGTCTAATTAAACCGTTGTCTTGTTTGTTTTTAAGTTAATATTTGAATACTAAGAATACTTTTCCTAATACACCTTCACATTGTGATTTTACTTACTTAAATAAACATCACAACATCTTTTTGAATAAAAAAATTATAGATCTATCATAAATTTAATATCGGAAATTAATTGAAATTTTTTTTTTATTTTGTTGTTATTTAACTAATTTTTCTTTTTGGTTGTAATCAAGCTTAAAAAAAATATATATTAAAAAATGATGAAAAATTTTGTTTTCTTTTTTTTTAAATTAATTAAACTGACAAACTAAACAAAGTAAATTTGAATACTAGTTAATTTATTAGTTACTTGAGCTTTTTAATAATTATATGTTTTTTTTATTGATTTTTAATAGCCAGTTAAATTCGCAAATTAATATTTTAATTAATAGTTTAATATTTATTATATAATAATTATGATTAATACCTTTTAAAATAACTGTTACTTAATTGAAAAGTTTAAATGTTTAAAAATAACTACTACCATCTTTATGCTATAATAGATTGTTATAATAAATGGTTAAAATATAAAGTTTATGTGATTTCTTTATTTAATTCAATTACATAAAGTCAAGGGTTTTTTGTATTTTAAGTTTTTTATTAGATTTTTGAATTTTTTTTAAATGCTTATTGCACTGTAAATGACAACTTTAAAACAAATGTTTAAAGCTATAAATAAGTTTTAAACAAATTTAAATTAGCTTTTATAATTTTAGTTTTTTAACAGATGGCAGCATCAGTTCAGTATTGTAATTACCTGAAAGTTCGTGGTTAAGTTAAATTTACTTTTACATATTTCTTAATTATTAAATAAAGACACAAGACTTATTATGATAGTAAAATATTAATTTCTTTATTCAAGTAATTATATAGTTTATCGGATGTTCTCTGATGTTCGCTTTATTCTAAAAGTCTAACTCTATTTTTGTTTTCGATACATCAACTATCGTTAGTGCTAGATAGCGTAGTGCATGATGGACCGCACTACAAAAATATATATTTTTTAAAATTTAAATTAATTATTAAATCCGTTTACTTAATTTAAGATTTATTTCTAATTATAATAACACATATAATAATTTAATATAATATTTTTTATAAGGACTAAAAAAAATTTAGAATATTTTATAATTTAAAACTAATTATAATATGATTTCAAATTAATTAAATATAATTGCATCAACAAATGAAAATTAATTTGATATGCAGTTTGAATTTCATTTTTTACTTTTTTGTTTTATTTTTGTTATTATTTTTTTATTATCTTATTTATAAACACATTTAACCATTAAAAAAAACTAAATTTAGTAAATCAAATAAAATCCAATGTTTTTCAAATATTCGCTTTCCATCCAAACACGTTAAACTATGTAATGGACACAATCGAAGAAAATATTGCTAACTGAATTGTGAAAGCCAATGTGATCTATTGAGATCAAACTTTAAATCCAAATCAAATAAGCTTAGACCTCATTTGATCATAATAAAGCAAAAAAAAAATAATAATAAGAGAAAATAAAAACGTAAATAAAAAATGTATTTTGAGTTCGCTTCAATTGAATCGGGTAAAAATCTCAGTCAATTTTGGCTTAGGCAATGATCATGACCAATAGTATAAAGTAAGATGAATAGCCGGCAACTCAAATCTCGCACAATCATCTTGAATGTATACTTTATTTTATATTGTTTTCTTATTTTATATTGTTTTCTTATTTTATATTTTTGTTTTTATTTTTATATTACTCTTTAATTTACCGTTTTGTATTAAATTATTTCATTCTTTTTTTTTTTATTATGTTTTCGTTAAAGTTTATAATTTATTTTGTTTTATTTTTTATTAATCTATAGTATTTGATTGTTTATGCAATTGAATTTTTTTTAACACTCGAGCAAACAAAATGACCTAAACAAAAAAAATTAAAATATTATTAGAAAATTAACGACATTTTTTATCATTTTATTTAAAAAAATGTTTTAAAATAAAGAATTGGTAAAAATAAAATATTTTGTTTTATCTAAACTATAAATAAAGTATTTTTAATGATTACCAATTATTTCAAAAAAATTTTGAATGATAGTTTACAATTCAGTTCCAATCAATTTTTAACTTATGTAAGTTTTATAATATGAAAAATTCAAATATTTGAAATCAAATAAAGATAAAAAAAAGATAAAAGTTTAATAAAATAGTAACATTTTCACATAATTCAATCCTTTAAGATTTTTTAACTTAATTTGGTAAATATGTGTATATATTTAAATAAATACAAATATAAATTTTATTTTCATTATTTTGGTAAAAAATATACAATAATAAAGCTTAGTAAAGTTAGTTTATTGTCTAATGTTATAACTTTGTATTCAAATCACTGACATAATATCCATCATTTTTGACTATTTCAGCTTAACTATTCTATGCTGCAGACATCATTTTGTGCATAAATCACGTTTCCCCTACTTGATCTCAAATGTAACTTCTTATTCTGATTTTTCCTTAATTCATTTTACTTATTTTTTGATGTTTTTTTTTGTAAGAACTTGTTCATCCCAATTTCTAATGTTTTTTTTGCTTGCGTTTTTTTTACAAAGTGAATTCATAGTCAATCAGAACTGTGTTTATTTTAGTTTGGATGGCAAGTAACCTGGTCCAAAAGAAAAAAACCGTCACACCATTGCAATTTAGGTGAGTTTACTGGCGAAGCGTGTCCAAATGAAAAGAGGAACAGGTTCAGACCAATCTTGCCCTGAACACATCAGTGAAAACAATTGATTTGAAATAAAGCAGAAAATGTGATCCTAGTCCGGGAACTAGGCAAAAGTAGCTTCTTAGCTAAAAGAAAAAAATCACAGACCTGAATCCAATCAAGCATAAAGTTAACCTTATGCTTCAGCTATTTTTTTTCTCGTTTTTTTACTCATGTTCTAAATTTTGTATTCTGTTATTTTTTTTCATATTTGATTTCGGCCATCGTTTGATTTTTTCATCACTTTAATCTGAATTTTTTCTCAATATTTTGAACCGTTCAAACATGGTCCAAATGCTTTTCGTCTTGTTCTGAGTTGATTTGCATAAGAAAATTTAGTACATCATTTTTATTTTTTTATTTTGTTTGATTTTTTTTTCACTAAACTTCCGGTCCAAACGTTTTAATTAAAGATTTTTATACCGGGCTATATTCTCCAAAGTAATTTAATGGGCAACAAATGTTATACCACTATTCATATACGTATGTTTATACATATATGTTTGAATATATTTAAATGTGTTTAAAAAACATGAATACCAAAAGTAAAAACATTAAGATAAAAAAAATAAATTTAAAAAAAACCTAGCATAAAAATCATTTGCAAATCAAACAGTTGAATAAAATTAAATAATCAATTAATTAAAAGAATGCATGCAAGTTTTCTATATGTATCTTTATCAAACTTAATCATCAGACATATTACATTCAGTCTATTGATAAAACGATTTGAAATTGATGAAAAAATTTTGAATAAAAAGAAAAATAATTGTAACCAAGTTTTATTATAATCTAAATTAATAAAAAATAGTTTAAGCCTTAAATTTTATATTTGAATAGTAATCTAAATTTAAACTAAATTAAATATATAAAAAAAAATAAATAAATTTTTTAAATTTTTTAAAATTGTTTAAAAACTAATTTTTATTTTTACCAAAAATTAAATTGACTAAAATTAGTTTTAGTTTTATTTAATTTAATTAGATTGATTTTAATTAAACAAATATTAAATATTTAAAATTTTATTTAAATATTCAACTACTATAAAAAAAATAAATATTAAATTTAAATGTGATCAAACTGAAATATTAGTTTGCGTGTTGTTTAGCCCTTTCAAATGTTGTTCGCTGATCCAAGTACTGATTAAACAAATGTTTGATTAATTGTCTAATTGATTCGTTAAATGAAAGCAAATACAATAGGGGTTTTTGCTGGCGATCTGCTCGATGTTGCATGCACAAACTTCATTTCAAGTCTCTAGTGAATTTTGCTTTTGTTGTTTGAATACTAATTGCACACGTTCTGACTGAAGTTAAATGTTGCCTTAAAAAGACATCAATTTAAATTTTTGCGACAAGTTCAATTGCCGATGCATCGATTTGATTCCGATAATTTTTTGTAAATATAATTTAAAAAAAATACAAATCCTAATTTTAAATCAATTGTAAACATATAATTGCATGTAAAATGAAGTAAATCTGCCGTATTTCAGTCATAATATGTTGAATAGATATTTATTTATTTTTTAAATTTAAAAAATATTGAAACTTTTTTTTATATAACTTTTTCTTTTAATTATTACTATTTAAAAAGAATATCTTGAAAATTAATCAATAAAATAGATCTTAATATTTTTTTAAATTAAAAATTAAACTGACTAATGTCAATCAATCAAAACAGTTCAGAAAAAAAATTAATTTTAATTAATTATATTAAAAAAAAAATTTTAAGTTTATATATTTACTTTAGTAAATTAATTATCAATATATTAAAAAAAGTATATATTATTTACTAAAAAAATATTACTTTAAAAATATAAATTTAAAAAAAAGAAAATTGTTATAATAAAAAAAAAAATTAAAGGTATTGATAAAAAATGAAAAAAAGTTTAAATAAAAAACAATACAATGTCTTAAACAATTGATTGAACCATTTTTAGTAATTGTAAATGTTAACTTTTTTTTTAAAAATTGTTAATCGATGCAATTGTCGATGCACGCGTTTAAAATACACGGTGAAAAATGGTATTTTCAATATTTAAGATAAGTGGGGTCTGTCAGGTGGCTAGAAAATGGTCACAAGTTTTATGACTTTCAAAAGTCCTTTGCAATTGAAGTGAAAAATAAAATTCTAGCTAATGTTTTTCATTGAATATATTCTAGTTTCAAACAGAGCACAAATACCGGAAGTCATCTGTATTGACTTCCGTCTGCAAACCAAAAACATAGCTGAACATGTTTCTTAATCGAAAAACACTTGCAATGTGAAATGAGCGTAAATAAATGAAAATGAATGTGATTCACACTTTGCCAAACTAACTTTTTCTGCATTTTTTCATTTAATAGTTTTGATATAACATTTATTCAATGCATTTGATTTTATTGTGTCAAGATAAAAATTAAATAGAACAAACAAAACCTTAAAATTTAAAATAAAACAGGTATGATTAATTATTTAATTTTTTTATATAATTAAGTAATAATAATTTCTAGTATTTTTATTTTTTTTATCAAATATAATATAATAAAGTTGTTCAAAAAAATTCTATAATTTTTTTTATATATATGTAAATATGAAAAAATCACTTGTTTGAATACAAATAATATATACATTTTCATAATATCAAAAAACATTAATAACAAATGCATTTTAATTTTTAATTTCAAATTTATTAACTAAAAATTATTTGATAAAAATTTAAAATAATTTATTTATAATTAACTATTAATTTTATAGCAGTTTTCATTGACCGGAAACATATTTTAGATTATTTTTTATTTAACTAATAAAATATTACAATTTTTTTTACAAATTTAAACTTTTAATTTAAATGGATGCGTTTAATTTAGTTGAACAAGTTAATTTTTTTTTTATTCAAATAATCAATAACATAGTTGATTTCGGAAAACATCTTTTTATTTATTGATTTATTGTAAGGCATTTTTTTTTTATTAAATTTGCTTCGAAAAAATTATTTTAAAAATTTGCGTCAATTATAAAATGAAATTTTTTTAAAAAGTTAATTGGCTGTTTTGACTGATCCATGCTAAAAAAATAATAAAATGATATCGTAATTAGACAAATTTTGCAATTAAAAAAAATTAATATTTATTATGACAATTAAATAACAAAATTATTGATTAGCAAATCCATCACAATATGTTGACTTTGATTATTAAAATTAAAAATAAAAAAACATCACCTAATAATAAAATGTAATATTTAATCTAATTAAAGATTGAATGGCAGGTGGCGCTGTTAAAAAAATGATGATGCAAGTACATTGCTTGTTTGCCACACTTGATTGCATTGTAAACACTTCTTCACTCCAAAATGCAAAAAAACCTTCTCATCTATAGCAGAATCGAATGAAGACTAAGGATTTAAAGAAAAAACTAAAGAAAATAAAACAAAAATAATTTGTTCTTTAAATCTTGAGTGTTCCATCCTTATTGTCCGCAAATAATGGAGTTAAACAATGGCAAAAATTTGCTTAAGAAGCAAACAGAAATTTTTTTTTTTCAAAATATACATAGCAAAAATGAAACAAAAATTATTGAAAAACAAGTTAAAGAAATGAAGAACAAAGATAATTAAAACTAAAGGCTCGAATTAAATAAAATGGCGAACTAAAAGGCAAAAAATTGAAGAGTAAATAATTGGGCACAAAGAAGATAGAAGAAAGTAAATTACCTTACGTTTAGTTCCGGATGTAATATTGCAATAAGTTATTTTATTGCATGGAAACACATTATAACTATGCAAACTTCCGGTGTTCGATTGCCCTATTCAAATTCAGTTTCCAAAGACAAACCTAAAATTGTTAAGCTAGTTCAAACAAAAATACAGTCAAGTTCATCAAAAACAAATCATTTGCTAGTGGCTTGGCCCAATGTCCGGTCAATCAAAGTCAAACTAATTATCACCAATTTTTGTTTAAAAAAAACTTAAATCGATCAAAGTGTCAATTATGTTTCTTTTATAAATCTTCAAATAAATATTAAAAAAAGTTTTAACGACATTGTAGTAAAGATCTTAGTGATTAGTTATTTTTGTTTATCAATGCCTATCAACTACCTGAAAAGGATAAGCCACAAATAACTTGAATAAATGTGATGAAGACAAATGATAATAATTTTCATTTTTATTATTCTTATTTTTATAATTTAATAAATTCATATTTTTAAAAAAATCAATAAAAAAATTTATTTAAATTTTTTTTAAATAAATTGGCTTAATTTTTAATGTGTATGCAAAAAATATATTTTTTTTTAATAAAAATAATAAAATAAAATTTATTAATATATTATTATTTTCTGATTAAATATATTTACAAGTAAAATAAATGTATATTTTTATCAAACATAACTAGTGTTCATTTAAAAAAAAATCAAGCTAAAACATCCTAAATAAAATTAAAAAAAACATTTTTTTAATGAAAACCAATTCAAAATTAAAATTATTCATTTTAATATTTTAGATAAAACTTTATTTTAAATTTGATTAAGTTTAAAAAAGACAAAATAATTGTAATGATATGCTGTTTTTAAATTTCTTTTTTTTTAATAATTAGTTTTTAAAGTTTATATAAAAAATAATTTAAGAAAAAATTATACATATAGAAGTTTTTTTTTATCAAATTTAAAAAAAAAATTAAACAAATGTTTAATAAAAATTTACTGAAAAAAATTATAATTAAATAAAAAACATATTTTAATAAAAAAAAAAATATATATATTACATGCTTTTTTAAAATAATAATTTACATTCCTTTTTAACAAATTAACAAAAATAAAAATTAATCTTGATTTCAATAAAAAAATCAATAATTTAATAAAATAATTAAATATAATTTATAACTAGATTAAAAAAAAAATAATAAAAATATTTAATTAAATATTATTTTATCTTGAATAAAAAATAAAATTTAAAATTTTATAATTATTAAATATTTTATTCAGAAACAAAAATATATATATAAAAAAAAACTTTATATAAAATTTACATGAATTAATAATTTAATTAAATAAATAAAAAAAATTTCTATGGACAATTAATATAATTTATTATTAAAACTTTTTTAATATTTAAGAAATATAAAATTTATAAAATATAATTTAAAATGTTTTAATTTAAAATTAATTTTATTTTATTAAAAATTGATTCAAAATTTTGGTTTTAATTTATTTTTTTATAAATCTTAATTTTCTTTATTTAAACATTTTTTTTCTTAAATTAAAACATTTTATTTACGTTAATATTATGATATTTTATCTAATTAAGTCTACATTATTGTAAATTTTATACAAGTCTGTTTATTCCAATTTAATTATCTATCAATTTATTTTAAATACTAAACTAGTTAAAATTAGTTATTTTCTAAACAGTTTAAAGTAAACTTTAACAAAGCTTTAAAAAATGCTAAAGTTTTTTTAAATAAATGCTTTAACTAATCTCAATTTTTTTTTTTAATAAGCTTTCGTGACTTCAGGTAACTTGTGATTGACACAAAACAAACCTATGTTAATGATCTCTATCATAAGCTTATAAAAATGTCTAACTGTGCGACCGGAAGTAAATTAAATTGACTATATAAAGTCAATTGCTTAAACTGTTCTTTTTACTTATGTCTTTCAATGTTTGTCATTTAATCATGTATAGAATTTTTAGCTGAGCAAGCAAATAAGCAAAAAAAAAAACAAATTTATGACAATACAATGAATGACTTAAAAGTGAACTCCAACTGTTAATTGATTATTATACTCTAAAATGATTAAATGAAAAACTTATAAATATATCTATAATTAATTATTTACTTTTAAATAAAGATTTTTTTTCAAAAATTTTATTTTGTCGCCAAAACTAATTTCTTTTTGAAAATCAAGAAATTCAATGATGAAAACATGTTTGACATCAGCTTTAAGCCAATAGATTAAACTTTGCTTTCAAATAGCTTGAAATCGTCCAGGAACAATACATTTGAAAATGGTTTGAAATGATGTTAAAAATGCTGTTTGAAATTAAATGAAAAAGAAGAGAATGCTTGATTCGCATTAAAGCAAACCACTAATGGTTTTGGCATAATTTTAGTTTCTATCTTGTTCCGACAATCTTGAACGAGTCAGATTGGTCAAACATGCTAAAGAAGAATAGAAGTCGGATTAAATGAGCTAACCGATGGTGAAATAGCACTAATGCAAGCTAGATTAACACCAGCCAATGAAATCTGGCTTAAATGCGCCATCAGTTTGCAAATTGTGTTTGACTTGGAAAAATGGCTAGAAAAGCGAATTTTAATTATAAATACAATTGACTATTGAAGCAAGATTATTGTATTGACCTTAACTTATTAGTTAGTTTATTATTTAATTATTTTTAAATAAGTTAATTTAACAATTTTAATAACTATTTTATATTAAAAGTTAATTTGTTAATTATTATGTAATTTATTTTTTAATAATAAAAAAAATTTAAATAAACTTTTCATATCTATGTCATAATCAAAAAGTTAGGTCAATATTGGTTAAATCAGTTTTGCGTTTTTTGATGCACGCAAAATACACGTCTTAATATCAAGATAATAACTAAGCTCTAAATGAACATTAATCTGTCCATCATATGCTAGAAGATCAACTAGCAAGACTAATTAAATTTTTTTTTATATCTATTTTTATTTTTTAGTTATTTTTTTTTTTGACAATATTAATTGTAATTATTTAAATGGTTTTTTATATTAAAACAAATAGATTCAAATTAAAGCAACAAATAAAAAAAAATCAAACAAAAAAAAAAAAATAAAATAAAAAAAATAATTAAATTGAAAAATTTTAACAGATAAATTATTTGATTTAGAAATAATTAAAAAAAAAAACTTAATTTATAAACTAATTTTATTTTTAAATTATACGCAATTGAAAACCACTTACAAATAAATTTTAATTGTATTTTTTTCTAAATTTCTTAATTGTTTCTAAAGTTTAAATTTTATAATAACTATATCATAAATATATAAATAAATTATTTTAAAGCTAGTATTTAAAGCTAATTAAGACATTAATAAGCATTATATCTTCTTCTTTTTTAATTTAAACATTATTATATTTTGATATTTGAAAAATTTGTCACAGCTATAAAGAAAAGTGAGAAAATGCAAAAATCAAGATAAATTCGCTTAGCTGAATTTTTTATGCAAAATCAAATGATTTAACTTAACAAAAAGCTAATAATTTATAGTTTGTTTTTTTATACTTTTTTAAATGTTTTTGGTGCCGATTTCATTTTTTTTTTGCCATTGGCGTTCATTGAAAACTCATTGAAATAAAATCAAGCGTGCTTGTTATTTGTTTTTTATCTGAAATTTATTTTAGTTGAATAAAAAATTAAAAACAACTTAAAAAAACAAAATCTAAAATAAAAATAAGTGGCTTACCGCCTTTGCTTTTTAATGTTTTAATTTGAATTCTAGACAAAAAAAAAATAATTTATTTATAATGGTCAAAAACCAGATTTAAAAATAAAAATTAAAACGTTATTTTAAATTAAAGTGCAAAAAAAAGGTGATCAAAAATGAAATCAACTGATACAAGTATGGGTCAATTGAAATCAAATCGACAATTAAAACAAAATGTTTTGATAAAAAAGTTTAATCGGTTTAATTAAAAGTAAATTAAAATTATTTTTAAACTTTGTTTTAAATTTATTGAACCAAATTATTTTTTTAAATTTAAATAAATTTACTTTTTAAAATAAAAATTTTTTAAATTTTAATATAATAATATTAATTTTTATTTAATATATTTTTTTATTCTAATTTTATCAATTAGCATTTCCTATTGATTAAAACATACTTAAAATATTTAACTAACCAACAAGAATTTTTAACTTAAAATTTTTTTTTTTCTAACAGTCTGTTTATTTTCTGATAAAGACTTTTTTGGTTAATCTTGTAAGATACATACAAGAACACTTTAGATATTTGCTCATAAAAATTTAACCATTGGCTATTATGTATATAATAAGCCTTCTTAACCGCTGACTTTAAACTAAAATTAAAAAATAAAAATTTTAAATTAATAAAAGTGCAAAATAAGCTAAAATAAAAAAAAATTCTAAAATAGTCAAAAAATTTAAAAAATAAATTTGAAAATGATTATTTAGAACAAAAGAAATTTGTACAGATTTAAAAAAAAATTAAATAAACAAGTATATAACCTTAACAATGATACATTAAAATTGAACTTAACTAAAATAAACATAAATTGTAAATATTTTTTAAAAATGTAAAACTTTTAAATAAAATTTAATTTTGAATAAAAACAATATAAAATATATAAGTAGATTTGCGTTTTAAAATAGATAAAGATTAAAAAAGCGTGTTGCCAAAAATCAATGAACATTTGTCCAGTTTTAAAAATAAACGAAGTTAAAAACATGATAGTAACAAAGTAATAAAATTAAAAGTGCAAACTTGCGCACAAACCTAAACACATAATTTGTGTGTGCATTTTCACTTTTCCTTTTTAGGTACTTGTTTTATTTTATTTCATTTTATTTCATTTTATTTTAAATTTGTTTTTTTTTAAATTTAGTTTTTTTTAACTTTCCCTTTTTCTAAAACTTTACTATTCTATTTATTTGTTTTAGTTTCTTGTTTATTTTTTTTTTTTTTACTTTTGATTATTCGCCATTTTTAAAATGAGCTTGATGTGCTAAACAATTTTCTATGGCGGGTATTGGATGGATCAATGTGTGTCTAATTTAAGCTGATCTAAGCTGAACTGTGAATACAAGTGATCTACCAACCAGGACAACAGACAATAAAGGCTACCCAAACGACCTGCGCATCTTGTTACAATTGGTTTTAAACTGTTTCGCTTTGAATTTTAAATGTCAGTTTTGAGCTTAGTTGGGCCAAAAGCCAACTTGATTATATAAAATAAAAAAAAAAAATAAGAAAAACAAAAAAAAAAATTAAAAAGCAGTACAAAAAAAGATAAACAAAAATAAATTTTTTTTTTTTTGATTAACTTGAATTATAAAAAACCAAAAATGTGATGTTTTTAACTGAAAAAAAATAATCAATTAGATTTGCTAAATCAAATTTTTTTACTAAAATGAAAAAAATGTTAACGAATAAAAACAAATTCAGGTGTAATCCAAACTTAAATAAAAGATGATTTAAAATATAAAAAAAACGTCAACTATTTTTAATGTAAGACTACATCTTTTGCAACAGTGCACGTGTCAAACTATTGGATTAGCTTTAAAATGAACTGAAAAAAAGTATCAGTTAATGCACAAATCCTGAACAGAAAGTCAAATAAGCAAACGATTGAAAAGGAAAGAACACAAAATAGCAAATATTGACAAGATATGAAAGATGACACTATTTTCAGCTCAAAATCAATTCATAGAAAAATATTTGCTGAAAAGAAATGTTTCAATTTAAAGCATTGAAAAACTGCTCAGTACAATATTAGAAACGAATAGCTTTTTAACACAATAAATATTGAGCTTAAGATTGCAATCTGACATTGTAAAGATTTATGTAAAAATCTACCGCTATAACACCTGAACTAGAATGATAAAAATGAATGAGAAGATGCGAAAAGGTAAAAATAAAAAAAATGGCAAAGATGAGTAAAAAAGTTTAAAAGATACATGTTTTTCATTAAAACAAATATAAGCACTTGTCAATGAATTCAATATTGTTCACTTTGTTGAAACGATTTTAGTTTAGTTTATTTTTTTTTTTTTTTGTTATCATCACAATATTATTGAATAAAAAGATTTTTTTATTTAGTTTTCTTATTTAGTCTTTTATTATTATTTTTTTTTGCATTTCCAATGTACATTAAATCAGACAAAATATTGTGAAAACTTTGAATGGTTTCAATAAGTAAATAGTTTGAAAACTCGTTTGATTTACATTGATTACTACTGACTAATGACAATGATAATAATAAAAAGTGTTGAAAAACACGTTTTAAGAAAACATATTTTTTGATATTCATTTGATAATGATACAAATGCAAAACACAAGCAATTTTTGCGGTCGTGCATAGCAATGCATGCTTATATGATCACATATTGTATCAACGCGAATACTGTTGATAAATTATAAATAGGCAAATTGAACTAAGCAAAAGACAAGTTCAGAGTATAAAAGTTTTAATATTAAAACAAATATAGTAACTGAATATTTACAGTGGTTTTATATATCTTAATAGTATCAGGATTTATTTGTCTACAATTCCATTGTAATAAGGTCAAAAAAATCTCGAGTTTAATAAAAAACAAGTTAAATGCATTTGTGTTTTTTATATTCTATTTATCTGAATAATTTAACAATAATGCTAAATCACACATAATTAGCATAAGTATTACCTATTGTGGTCAACTTAAAACTAAATAAAATTCCAAATCTAATTATTATATAAAAAAAAATTGAGTTTTATTATTGATATTGTTTTAATTTTATTTATAAAATAAATTTTCAAAAAAAAAAAAAATAAATACAACTAAAAAAAAAAATAATTTAAATTTAATTTTTATTTATTTTATTGTTTAGTGTATTTAATTGACATAAAGAAATCATTGAACCGATTTTTTTTTGTATGATACAATCGACTTTTGATTGTGATGAATGGTTTGGTATCAGATCAAATCGCAAGTTGACCCTCTCATCTGATGTAAGCAATTTGTCTGATCAATTTGGTTTGTGACCAGTGTGATACAGTTTTTTTTGTCTATCTTTTACCGCACACTTAAACTTTCATTATTCTTCTTTTATGTCAAGTTTAATATGTTTACCGAACGTTCAAGCAAAATTTTCTTCTTCTTTATTGGTCACTGATGAAATCTGAATTCCAACAATCAAAGTTAAGTCTATCCTATAATCCAGTAACGTTCAATATAAAGTTATATTTAGAGTTTTTGTACTAAAATTTTTGACCAAAAGATTTGTAGGCTGCTAAAGCATGTCAAAACTTGCGGTGTTGTTTTTATCATAAAAATACCGTGAACACACTGATAAAACACACTGACCAGTATCTGATCGTGTGAAAATTCATTAAAATAGATAAAAAAAAATAATAAAAAATAATTTAGAGAGTAAAAGATGCCATTGAATGACATATTGGTTGGAATGTTGTGAAAACAAGCATCTTTTCATCATTTTTATTTTAATGCTAAAATATAATTTTTAATTATAAAATTTTTATTGTTTTTAACCTTTTGTTTTGGCTTAACGTTGACAATATTTAATTAAATTAAAAATTAAACATTCACAATTTTTCATTATTATTATTAGTCCATATTTTAAACGTTTTTTTTATTATTATTAATTTTTATTTGCATATTTTATATATATATATTTTTTGAAATCAATTGTCTAATTTGCCAAATTTAAATTAATTTAATAATAAATTATTATAAAATTTTAATTTAAAATATATAAATAGAATTTTATTTGAAACAACAGTTTTAACTAAATTGTTTTTTATTAAATTTATAAAAAATCAAATTTTAAAAGAGTTAAATTTAGATTTAAATTATTATTAGTAAAAAACTTTTATTGTCAATCGGTTAAAATTATTTAAAATGAAAAATAAAAAAGAATATGATTTTTAATGTATGTTCTAGTATATCTGTTTAAAACATGCTATCTAAATACTTGCTAGTACTCTAAATATTTTTAGATATTTTAGTAATAAGTATACGCCCATATGCTTAAAGTGCAAGAAGTTCGCATTTAGATTCAATAAATCAGTGGATTTGCTTGTTGAAGTAAATTGTTCAAACCAATTCTTTAAACTCTTTCACCATAGCTTGTCTTTCTAAACTAAAAGCTAGTTTAATGGCTACAAGTGAAAGAAAAATAAGAAAAATAAAACGGAATCTAAAATAAAAGTTTTTGCTATCTTCAAAATGAATGTTTAACATGTGCATAAACGATCATCGTTAATCTTTTACTAAATTTAATAAAATTTAATTTGCAAAACAATTTACAACAAGTTTAAACCATAATCGCATGTAATCCAATGCTTTGGCTTGTTAAATAAAAATTTTGTTGTTGATTAATACTAGCCTTACATTAGTTTTTATAAAAAAAGTCGATATTAAGCAATTGTAAAAAATAATAAAAAATAATATGCACAAAAGTAAAATTTTATATTTTTTAAAACAAAATAAAAATAATTTAAAAAAAATTATTATATTTTTTATGTAATTGTTATTGTGTAAATCATTTTAATTTGACAAAAAAGAAAGAAATAAGTGAAATAATCTAAACCAAAAAATAAGTTAAAAAAAAAAGAACAAATACTTAAGTTAAATAAAAAAAAAACACATTCAAAGTTTAAATAGAAATAAAGTGTAAATTATTGAAAATTTGAATTTAAATGCGAAAAAATAGATTTGCTAATATTAACATTTGTCAAACGTAATATGTGCATTGAAAAAAAATAAAAAGTAAGAATTAAAAAACTAAAAAAAAACAATAAAAACAGACAAATAAAAATGGGCACTAAAAAAAATGAAAATTTAGAAAAAATAAAAAATAGACAAAATTAAAAAAATAAAAAAATAAAAAAGTGCATGATCAGTTAATTAGCTTTAATTTGGTAAACTTCATTTAAACGTATCAAAGTAAACACTGCTGAATAGGAATATGTGTTAGTACAACCAAAGACCCTTTTCTTATCAAATTCAGGGTACTTCCGGTCTTTAAATAGATTTGTCCAGTTTGATGGAACAGGGATAAAAACATGAAACAAGTTCAGAACATGTGATTGCAAAAAGAATGCGCAGGTCTGTTACAAAACGCACATCTAGCGCTTCTGCTGCCGGCATTGGTAAACAGTATCAAAATGATATTTAAACAGTTGGGTTAGAAACCGCAAGTCAGACGCATTGTTTTGAATGTTAGTTATTTAAGTGCCGACAAACATCCGTTTGATCTAATTTTTTGATTTTAAACTTTGTGTAAAAGTATCAAATTACTTTAAATATTCAAAAAAATTTTGAACTATGAAATTTTTCTGTGAAAAAAATCTATCCACGTTTTTTAAATAAAATTTTACTAGTCTAACCAATGATTAAATTTGTTTTTTAAAATTTATCTTAAATTTTTAAAAAATTATCAAATTCAAACATAAAATTTTTTAACCTGAAAAAAATGACTAATTTAATTTTTTAATAAAGTTTAGATTTTTTTTTAACTAAAATTACATCGAATTTACCAACTTAAATTAAAAAAAAAATTATTTACTTAAAATTTTATTTTATAATAGTTAATTAAACTATAATTAATAAAATTACAATTTTATTCAATAAACTTAAAATTTTTGTGAAATTATAAATTATGTAGTTACATTTATTTTTTACAGCCGTTTTAATGACGGACCTGTGGCTGTTTACTATTTAACTATAAAACAACTTGTTTTTAACTAAATACTTATATTTTATAAGTAAATTAAATTTTGATCAATTTACAAACCAATTTATTAACGAATCAAATTTATTTTAAAACTGAGTTTTAATTCGAAATTGTGCAAACAAATTTAAATTAATAAAACAAATTACAAGCATATTAATTTTAAAATTAAAATTAATTTTTTTATTTATTTTTTTTTTTAAATTTAACATTTTTTGATCAATTTTTTTTTAAACTTTTTCAATTAAAATACATAAAATTAATTTTGAAATTTCATCTAATTATTCGTGAAAAAAAAAATTTATTATTATAATCATTTAATGCTTATTAAATTTAAAAATTGACATATTTATATATTTATTTTTTTTTAACATAATTAAATAAAAATATAACTTTATATTCATTATATTCATATCTTTGCTCAATCAATCTTATTAATTAACATTATTGTTAAAAACAACTTGATTAAGTGATAGCATTTAAAACAAGATGCAATTTTTAATTATACAAAATCAATTTTGGCTTCGTTTATTTACTATAATTGTTATATTACTTCAAGGTAAGAAAACTATAAATTAATTTACATATTTAAAAAAAAATATAAATAAATTGCAAAACTATATTATATTATATAATTATATATAATTTAATTAAAAATTAGCTAAAAAAAAAAAATATTTTAAAAATATAGAAAAAAATGTAACAAAAACTGTAAAACGCCTTACAATAATATAACCTTAAGCAAAGTAAGGATTTCAAATAATTGAATTGCATGTAAATAAACAAAAGAAAAAAAAATAATTATTTAAACAAAAAAAATCTTGAATACTATTAGTAGTGATTATAAGCTAACATAAATATTTACAAAACAAACATTTCAGACAGGTATTACTTCTAAAATTTTTATAACATAAGTCAATTGATATTTATTAATAATTAATACATATAAATATTATTTTAAACTTTTTGCATAATTTTATCTTTTATTATTAATAATTTTTTTTAATATTTTAAATAAAATTTAAATATAATTAAGCTTAAATACCACATTTTAAATATGTTAAAATAAATTTATACTTGTTGTCGGTTGTAGGAAGAATGTAAATCAGTAGGATCTGATTGGCATTCAATAATTGGGACACGATAGAAAAAGGGTTTATAACCCTGTCTTTATTTAAACGTTTAAATTTTAAAGTTACAGACTTGGAAGAAAATCTTCTTTTCTTGACTGTCTGAGAGCAAAATCTCTAATGACCGTTTTCTTTTTGTTCCGTAAACAACCGGACTTGTTTACCAAAAACTTATCGATGTAAACTTTACCTTTACATCTATGGTCTCGATTTAGCAGACTCAGTACTCATTCTTAATCACTTTAAGTCTGGTAGTGTTGGACTTGTGTCTGCTCAGAATTCTGACTCATTGGTCCTACTTTAAGTAAACAACTGATAGCATGTCTCTAGCCAATCAATCACTATCTACATCTTCTTTACAAGGACTGCTGCAGACAGTGACTAGATGTAAAGGTATAGCAGATCAGGTGATTTCTTGAGGTAGCATACTCTAGTCAACACGAGACTATTAGGTGTCCTTAAGTTTAGCGACCAGTGAGTGAGTCACGTACCAAAACACTACGCAGTAGAATCTCTTAAATCGAGGTAAAGTCGAGTTGTCTAGCAAGGACCGGATAAACGTCGGTGCTGTATGCTTGATACTATCGACTCTTCAATCTAAGCAAAGAAATTTCTGCTAAGACATTAATTATAATAGACCTTTACATATTTTATAAATAAATATTACATCATACTTTTAATTTAAATTAGTTTATATAATTTATATATAAATATTTATATAAAATTAAAATTCATGATAAAACTTAAAATAAAAGTTGAAATAAATATTATATTGCATATAGATAAAAATAAATAATTTTTTAACTTTAATAAAAGTTAATTTTCATAACTATTGTGTAAAATAAATTAAATATATTTTTAAAAAACTTAAAATTCATTTTAAAGCTATTAAAATATGGAAAAAAAAATTTAATAATAATTTAAAATATAGATACACATTGGTTAAACTAATAAAAGATTAAAATATGTCAAAAATAATATAAGAACATATAGTAAAGAATTTTGTCTATTAACTGTGAATGGTAAAATTAAGAAATGGATAGTAGCTTTTTTTGCATGCAAAGCTGTATTTGATTACCGTGTAACTATAATTAAGATAATGGTTCAGCTAAATACTGATAAATAAAAATTAGTGGCCACTAAATGCATTTTTGCTATTTTTTGCATCAAACTTATATACCTTAAAAACTTATATACTTAATAAAATTACAAAAAAATATTCAATTAAATTTAGTTTTTTAAATATATTTTAAGAACATTTTAATCTAAAAATTTATATTTGAACTTGCCAACAAGTTATTAAAATTGATCAAATTTAATCAGTACAAATTAAATTAAAAATATATTTTTTTTAATAAACTTTTACGTTTGAATCTTAATAGTTTTATTTTTTTGAAAACAATATTAAAAAACTTTAACAAAAATAAAAAAAATAAGTAAAAATGTTAATTAAAAATAAAGATTTTTATTGACCACCTGTTCATTAGCAACTGCCAGACATCTAAAAAAAAATAAATAAATAAAAAGAAAAATCAGTCAATTGCAGTAACTCTGTTGGTGGTTTTTTTACATTAATTACAAATAAAAAATTTAACAAACTA
Source organism: Pyemotes zhonghuajia (assembly GCA_025170145.1). Taxonomy (NCBI): domain Eukaryota; kingdom Metazoa; phylum Arthropoda; class Arachnida; order Trombidiformes; family Pyemotidae; genus Pyemotes; species Pyemotes zhonghuajia. Next base: position 8,443,972 of record CM045846.1, on the reverse strand, counting down.
GGTGTAAAAATAATTTTGGTTTGTCTAACTTTTACTTGTCATTTCTTTTATAAATTATTTTCGAAATATTATAGTTGTATTCTTTTAAATTTGAATTAAAAAAAAAATTAATTTTTAATTATAAATTATTATATATTTCATATTATAAAAGTAGTAAAAAAATGTATATAAAAAGTTAATTTTAAATTGGATGAATATTTAAACAATTATGAAATTTAACTTATTTAGATAATTTTAAATTAATTTGCTTAAATTTTTCAAACATGATTTTTCAATTTTAACTTTTTCATAAACAATTAACGCGTGTAAATATTAATAAAAAGTTTCAAAATCATATAATTAATAAAATAATAAGAATACTAAAAACATAAATTAAAATATTAATAATAAATACAAAATTAAAAAAATAATAAAAAAAATTTAATTTGAAGTCAGTTTTTTTTATACACATATATTGTTCTATAAAAAACAAAAAAACAAAAAAATTGCTAAAATCAGTATAAATACATAAAACGGACATTTTCTATACAATTAGTAAACAAAATTAACAAAGTTGATTGGGTTACTAGTTTTGAAATCCATTTTACAATATCAAGATATTTAAAGGTAAGTAAATCCAAATAGATTAAAAGGGTAAAATTTTTTATATAAATTACAATCGCTTTAATGATTTGTAATTGTCGTTTGCGTGATTGTGAAGTGTAACCGGACACGTCAACTTTGCAATTTAATTTTAAAGTAATTTAATTAAAACTGTAAAATGATGTAAATAGCGCCAGGAATCAGTACAAAAAACTATTGGTTTAGTAGAAATAGCAGCTTAAAATACCCAGTATTTAATGAATCCAACTAATAATTGATGACTGATATTGCCTAATCTCAACTAAACTTTCTAAGTTGTATTTCTACATGTAGTTTTTTTTTCGTATAATTTAATATAATTACATGTTTTTTTAATAGCTTTAAATAAATGTTATTTTAAAATGTTTTGTCATTTAAAAATTGTCTACTTAAAAAAATAAATTTAAAATTTAATAAATTAAATTATATTTTTAATTAAATTAAAATACTTTAAATAATAATATAAAATAATTTAAATAATAATATAAAATAATAAATAATTATTTTTATTGTAAAAATAAAATCTTAAAGAAAAAATGCAAATGTCTAGAATAAAACTTAATAAATTTTAATATATATTGTTATTGTTAGTTTTTAAATATATAAAGTTTTAAATAATCAAATAATTTACTGTAAAAATTAACAATATAAAATTTATTAAAAATTTATTAGTTTAAAATAGTTATTTATTTTTTATTAAATAAAAAATAGATAAAAAACAAAAATTGGGTTAAATATAAATTAGCGAAGTATGTGACAGGTGTTCATTTGTTTGCTTAAATACCTACTTTACTATTTGTCATACTGTTAATCACCACATTTAGGTGCATAAGAAGTAATTTTAAAAGTAAATTTTATTAAAAACCACAATATTCGACATTTTGAATTGGTTAAATTGGTCTTTTTTTAAATGTTTTAAGAATAAAAAAAATATCTTTTTAAACCATTTTTTTACTATAATTATTTTAGCTTAAATGCATTAATTTTCATTAATTTATTTTTTTTTAGTTTGAAAACTAATTATTATTAATTTAATTTCTAAAAATATACTATTTTTAGCAACACTTATTTTTGAACAACAAAATTAAATAAAATAAAATTTTAAATTTTTGGATAAATTTTAACTGAAAATTTAAATTAATTAAAAAATAAATTAAACTTAAAAATAATCTTAAAATTTATTTAAGCCATCAAACTTAAAGAAATATATTAAATTAGAATCAAAATTGTTATTACATATAACCATAAAATTACAATTATATTTATTTTAACAAAACAATTAGAAAATAGAACATATCTTTATAATGCTAAATTACACAAATATATATATAAACGTTTATATTAAAAATGTCAACATTTTTAAGTATTTAAAAATAAAAATTAATTTTAGTCAATTATTAAATATTTTTTTTTTTTAAATCTTTTATTTTATTTTTTTAACACAAAATTAAGTATATTAAATTTACAATAAACTTTTAAATTAAATTAATTTTTTATAAAATTATTAAGTTATATAATAAAATTTAATCAAATTAATTTAATTTTTATTATTTATCAAGATTTATTAAAAAATTAAGAATAAAATTTAAAAAAACAAATTAAAATTTAAAAAATATTTTTTTTTTAATATTAACACTTGTTAGTGTAAAAAAAATAATTAACAATTGATGAATAAAAAATATAAATGATTAAATTTAAAAAAAAAATTAGAAATTACGTGTTTTTAAATTTTATGTTTTGTACTTGATGATTTATTCCTAATTCTTAAAAGTTTTTTTTTTCAATAGTTGACAATTAAATAAAAAAAAAAATATAATGAAATTAAATTTAAATATAAAACTTTTTAATTTAACATTATTAAAAAAAAACATTTGTCACAATTTTATAAAACTAAAAATTAAAAACATACTACACACTAAATTTTTTTTTTGCAAAGTTAATCATATTATTAATTTTATTTTTTTCAATTTCTTATGTTTGAATAAAATTTTTTTTAAACATTAGTTTAAAATTAATTTATGAAATAAAGTATTTTTATTGCTTTTAGATAAATAAAATAAATTTAAAAAATATATATATTAAAACAAAATAAAAAGTTTAGATAAAAAAAAAGTCAACACAATTGTCTTTTTTTACCAGTTGATAAACAATCATGTGAAATTGAGTTAAAATTAAATCGGATTAAAAACGGAAACTAAAGCTTTTTGGTTAACTCACAAATAATTGTTCATCACGCAAATGTGGTTAAAAGTGGGTGTTATTTCATATGTTTAGCAGGTAAATGTAGTTAGACTAAATTTAATACGTTTATTTGAAACTGTTTTTACTATTTTAAAGTTTAATAATTTAATAGAATTAGATGACAACTAAACTAACTGGTTAAGTTATCATATGATCACATTGAGCCTTTATACATGTCCAGTATTGGATCAGCTTATCAAATCTGAGTTACTTGTCCACGTCTGTTTTTCAAAACAGATGATAGGCTTAAATTACATGACAAACATGCAATTGAAACACAAACTATTTAGACCAGCTTATGAAACCAACTTACAACAAAGTCGATGTGCACATAAACAACACTTTTTTGACAAGCCATATCTGCAAACTATTTCAAAGACCCCTATTCAATAAAAACATCTTTCCAAGACATCTCTTTAGAATATTGAAACATAATTTAAGTACATTTATGCAAAATGAAGCACCCCGACGCACTCGCAGTTTAAACACATTGAGTAAACATGAATCATAAAAAATAACAAAGCAAAAATAAAAAATATACTAAAAATGCAAAAATAATAAAATAAAAAATATATATATATAAATAAAAACATATTAAACATCTTGCAATTTATGAAAATCAGTGGACAGAATATTATCTGGTCATGTTGTAAATATTAATATTCACAACACAGGCAGGACAAGATGTTTGTGCTTATGAATGAAGATAGGGGTGGATTGGGTGTGAACATATCAAAACCAGAACTGGTCAAAAATCTATTTAAAACACCAAACATATACTAAAAATAGCAAACTGGACAAATTTATAACCAAACTTGACTTTGAAATAAATAAAAGGTTAGAATTTTAGATGAAAAAAATGATGAGTTCACAATTTTATTTTGTGTTCAATGTAAAAGAAAAAAGAACAAAAAGCACTATTGATAAATTCAAGATGTAAAAAGAATGTGAGAGTGATTTGTTCAAGGTGGAAAAACAGGAACAATATTAAAGATGAAACTATACAGGACAAATCGCAGATAAATAAAAAAAGGATAACAAATAGTTACAAGTTGAGTGCTAGATGGACATTGCATTGGCATGCAAGTAATGTGTGCCGGAAGTAAATCTAAACCATTGAAAATTTGAAAACTAAATAAAATAAAATAATATAAACATAAAAAAATTAACCTGCCGGCAAAATGTATTTCGTCTTTTTCAAAGCTTAAAAATGATTTGCCAAAAATATCTGAACTAGCCAACATTAAAATGCAAAACAAACAAAACCTTGAATGTGATAAAAGTTAGTTTTCCATCTACAGATTGAGATTAGTCTATTGGCCACTTGTGAAAGAACTGCCATTGTGTATTACCACGTATGCAATTGACGCCAAGTATTTTTGACGTGATTCAAATGCATTTAAATCAGAAGCAAAAAAATAAATAAGCTAAAAGGCGCCGGTTGCAGGTTTTTACGGATTCACTATAAAAACTAGCGCCTAACTTTCAAGCAAAACACGCCACTTATCAATACAGTCATTCAAGTTGATCCGGTCAGTGATCGGAAGACCTGATCAGAAATGGCTTACAAAACTCCAGACACGCAAGGTGAACAATTGAATTTGCAATCCATTACAATAATGATGGACCAGTTTGATGAAGGGTATACTTTTTTGCCAATCAACAAGAAAAAACGTCGAAAATAAACAAAAATTTTATGAAATTAGATTTAACCTTTGGTTAAAAAAATTCTAACAATGCAATTTTAAGAAGCTTTTTTAAAACTTTGATTTCTATTTTTTTTTTATTAAGTTTTTATTACCTTTCTATGCAAGTTATCAGAATTTTCCATTGAAATTTATTTTTGCTAAAAATAATCTTACTCAATAAAACCGCATGCAACAAGATATAAATCTTACAAAATTCTAATAAATAAAATGTGAAAAAAATCTAAAATAAAAAAATATTACTAAAAAAAAACAGATGCATTTTCACTATTGTAATGGAATTAATGTATATTAAGGTTTTAATAGTCTATTGCAAACTTACAATTATACTTGTTTGTAATTTAATAAAAACTTAAATCAATTTAATAAATATATTAAATTTATCTATAGTGCAATTTGTTTTAGTTATTGTGCAAAAAATTTATATAATTCAACAAAATTAAAAAATAGTCAAAAAAACTCTGATTAAATATTAAAATTGAAATTGGCAACAAGTTTGCATATCTTTATGATTAAATATAAATGTTGCGATTAAATTGAAAAATTTTATTTTAAAAGATAAAAAATAAAATATATATAAATTACAAAAGAAATTTAAAAATGTATTTTTTATAAATAAAATATTAATAATAATTAGTTAATCAGATTTATTTAAACTAAAAGTTAAATTATAGACATATTAGTAAAAAATGTCAATCAATAAATTATAAAATAAAAAAGTTCAAATCAAAATAATGAAAAAATTCTAAACGTTTACAAATGCAAGTTTAGAAAACAAACATTTTTTTCAATTAATACGCCTTAATCCGATTCATAAACTAATCAAAAAAAAAAAAAAAAACTAAAAACATATACAAGCATAAAATGAACATAATCGAAAGCAAATTGCAGCTTAATCATGCACGATACTTTCTTAATGACTTAATTTGATTTGTTTTTACAATTTTTTTGTTTACTTATATTTTTAATATATTTCTTTTTGTTATTGATGACTAAACTAGGTGTAAGACAAGCAATAGCAAGCTGGGATGATTGGTGGACCTACGATGGAATTTCAGGTAAATTTTAAAATTTAAATAAAAAATAGTGTTTAAATAAAAAAAAAAATTGTATATCAACTTAAAATCACTTATAAATATACTTCATAATAATAATGATGATATAATAATGCAAAAAAAATTAAAATAAATTAGTTAAAATAGAAATCGCTGACTTTATTTTACTTATTGCATGATGAACACAATCAAATCTAAATAGTCCATTAATCGAAACAAGTTGTCAGTTTGATTAGGTAGGCGTTATCATTGATTTTTTTTTATTTCTTAAAATTTTTTTATTTACTTCTTTTTAAACATCTCATTTGTTATTAAATTTGTTAAACATTTTTGCGTGTTTGAATAATTTTGTATAAAACATTCAAACTGTTGATGAAGCAGGTGAATTTAAAATAAAAAATAGTTTAGTTTAATTTTTTTATATCTAATTTTTTTTTAAATACTTAATTTAAACCGTTTATAGCTTTTATTTTTTGATCGAATAAACAATTTAGGGTGTTGTTTAGGTTCAAAAGTTGAACATTGTATAAAATAAAAAGTTCACACACTTGACCACAATCAATAAAATTTCTAAAATACTTCATGTCATTGAAATACTTATGCAAAAGTGCATAAACATCTATTATTTAAGTTCTAACAAATATCATGTCTAATTTAATGTTAAATTTAGTAGTTTGTTATTTGCACATTCAACTCGCTGAATTAAACCAAATACTTATGAAATAAACTAACCTTATTATATAAAAATCAAACAAAACAAGATTATTTTTTTACCTCAATTGTGATAAAAATCGTTAGAATTGTGTTTGAAAATCAAAATTTAGGAAAAAAAGATAAAATCAAAAAAGAAGATGAACAAATTTTCAAACAATACACGTGTTCGATTTTGATGATCAAAATAAGTAATGAATCTCAAGAGTATGAAATTGAGTTAAAATATTGATAACTTACTAAATTTGAAATGCTTTTGTGCAAGGTATTTGACCACAATATCATCATCATAGATTTTTTTTTTATTAAAAAAGTATTCAGTAGCATTAAAGTCAAATGGAAAAATGATAAAAAAACGAATAAGCTAAAAAATGAATTAATTGAGACAAAAAATAAAAAACTCAACGGCTCATATTGAACAATAAACAAATGATCATCAACTAAGTTTTAGATGATTAGCTAGTTTCAAGTTTAGTTCTTATCTGAACTCAAAGGAAAATTGGTACTAGGGAATTTGTTGTCACATATTACTAAGTCGGACAGTTTCTACTATTTTTCAGTGAAATCGGCGTAAAAGCGATGAAACAACCACATCCATTGATTAAATTCCCAGCCATTAACTGAGTGCAAGATGACTGGCCATATCCAATTGACCATTGTATTCATGACCAGCTGTTTTTATATCTTCTTTTTATATCTTTTCTTTATTTGTACTTTTTTGCTTGTTTTTAATCTGTTCATTTTATTTTTCTTTTCTAACTCTTCACTGTTTTCTCTTTTTTTATTATCATTTCTCTATTGTCATACTTTAGACTTGAAACTTATTTTTCCTTTTAGTTTAATCCTCTGTTTTTTTTTTCATCTTTTACAAACTTCTGTTGCAAATAAAATTTAGTTTTCTGACTGATGAATGTTAAAAGATTTTGCAATATAAATAGCAGACAGATATTTTTCAAATAAAACTATTTAAGAATAAAATATTTGAAAACAAAATAAAAAACAAACTAAAAAACGAAAACCAAATGGGTAATTTGGCAGGAAAATTAGATCTGTAACCACAAAGCAAAAAATAAATGAAATTTGGTCAAAACGTGTCTAAAAAAATAAGCTCGACAAGTTAATAGCTTTCTCCTTGACGAATATATGCACAATTGTTTGCTGAGCAAGCAAATTTGAACCAATCAACATTTGGCGCCTAAAATTGGTCTTGTTGGTCATGGCTTTGTATCAAATAAAAACAAAAAGCAGAAAAAAGCAAAAACTTGTTTACAAGTGAATCAGATTTGGACAGCGTGAACAGATGAACATCTGCAACATCCGTTATTTGATTGCATCATTTGTGCCTTCAACCATAGCATCATTGAACCGTTCAATGACAATGCAAACAATCAGTTAATTGAGACAATTTACCCAACAAACAAAAGTATTTTTATTTTTGAAATTGAACCTGTGTTTGAAAAGGAAACCAAAAATGATCATTTTGGGTTCAAAGATTGAGAACTAGTTCAGTAGATCAAGGCCAAATATATTTATTTTGATTGTTTTAAATTTCAATATCTTAATTTAAAAATATATATTACATATTTAAATTTTAAATTTAATATAATAAATAAGTAATTATTTTTAATAAACTACTAGTATAAATTCAGTTAATATATTTAAAATTAAAAAAGTTAATAAAAAAAATAAAGATGGAGTTAAAATAAAAATAAAGTTAAAGTGTGGGATAAAAAGATGTTAAGGGTAAACTGTTCAGTCATTTATTTAACATGTGTTTTCTTGACAGTTTGGATGAAGCGTCTGAAACAAAAACAAAAATTGAATACAAAGCATTTGGCTTTGCTTTGTTAAACAAAGTCATCAGTGCCTATTCACTTGCAGCCAAACTGGCAACGGACTTTAATTATAATCAACGACCATACACTGTTATTCACAATTAAATTAATTTACATTTGCTCATTAGTTCGTTTGCATCTGTTAGTCTTCATTTTACTTGCATTCTTTTTAAATTTTTTTTTTATTTTTTCTCAAAATTTACCTGTAAATTAAAATTTTAATTTAGCTGTTTTATTAAAAGTTTTTATTACAAACAATATGTATTAACCAATCGAATATTAAAAGGATTAATATTTATATTTAAATTATAGCAATAAAAATTAATTATAATTATTTTAATAGTTACATTTAATATAAAAAAAATTTTATTTTATTTTTTATATTTAAAAGTTTCTAACTTTATTTTTTATTTCTATAAGGTCCAGATTTTTGGGGGCTTTTAAATCCTGAATGGCATTTGTGTAATAAAGGAAGGCGTCAAAGCCCCATCAATATCAAGCCAGAAGAACTTTTATTTGATGTACATTTAAGAACCTTAAATGTAGATCGTCATAAAGTAAGATAATTTTTTAATGTTGCTTATTTAATTAAAGTAAAAAAAAATTATTTTATCAATAAATAATTATATTGAACTCAATTACTTACTTATTTTATTTATAATTTTTTATTGAATAAAAATTTTTAATTAAGAATAGATATTTAAAAAAAAAAATTTTATTAGTCAATCTATTTTATATTATAAAATTAACATTTATTTTTAATTTATTATGATTTTTTTTTATTTAAGTTATTATTATTTTTTTTTTTAATAAAATATAAATAACGATAAAAAATTAAATTACTATTAAATTTTTTTTTAATAGTTAGCTACATTTAAATTAAAGATTATTTTTATTCACGTGTTTGCAATTAAATTTTTTTTATTACAATTAAAATAATTTTTAACTCTTTATTCTTATATTGTTTACATTAATTTATTAAAACTATTTTTTTTAATTTTAATTTGTTAAAAATTCCTAAAATTTCTGGCAAATTTAATCATATTTACTTACTCATTTAATAATTAGCTTCTATTTGTTTTTAACAGACTAATCACGATTATTAAAATAATTTAAAATTATAATAAATTACTTCATCACACAATGACTATCTTGTAATTTTGATTAATTATATTGAATATTTGCCAGATTTTTTCATTTTTTTTATTAAAAAATTAATTTATATTTTACCTATATTTTTAAAAAATATAGTGTAACCAGTATATTTTTTTATGATAAAATTATACCTTTTTTTTGAAGATAAAATTTAAATTTTTTACATTAATTTATCATATTTGTTTATTTTTAAATTGACAAATTTATTTTGCATTTTTAAATTTTTTTTAAATGTAAATTTAAACATAAAAAATGATTTTTTTAAATTTTAAACTAGATATAAACTATCATTAACAACATATTTAAAAACAATGTAATTTTTCCGAATATGTTTATAAATATAAAAAATATTTTTTTTTTATTAAATTAGCTTTTTTTAAGAAAATTATTTTTTGATTTTTATTTATATATTATTTTTATGAAAAAATAATATTAAACATTTAAATTATAACGAATTCTTAATTTTAAAAGTTTATAAAATATTTTTTGAATAAATAAAATAAATTTTTAAATTAATACATTTGTATTAAATTTAATTATAAACAAAAATTATATAACAAAAAATGAAGAATTTCAGCAATTTTACCAATAATAAGTGGAGACTGCGACAAAGGGTGTTCTACACTATCTTTATTAATTAGTTTAAACTTGATACAAATCTAAATTTAATATAAATTATTACACAGTTGAATCTTTTAAGTTAAACCTCAATAATCTAAGAAATCTGTCTCTACACTCGAGATAATCAGAAAACACACTGTCTCAATCTACCGTCTTATCAAGGCTTCTCAAGGTTTTGTTGGTAGCTACACATCTACCTCCGTTTCATAACCTTGAAGTCACCTTATTTACAAAAGACCAAAGGATCTCGTGATGGCCGATAGTTCTTATCTATCGTTAATCTCCTTAAATGACGTAATAGGTTTTACATCTACTATTACCACCTCATTTACCGAAGACGCCATCTTGTCCCTTCTGGTCTTAAGACGTATTATCTATTTCACTACACTTCTCGATCTTTCTTGGTCAATTACCACTAAGGCCGACTCTAACCAAGTCATTATAAGTACTTTTAGCCCCCACTTGAATATTCTGCCACAAGCTAACCCATGCTTAACAGACTTTTACTTTACTCAAATACTTAGAATATTCCATTCTACGTACTTAAAGTTCACTGTTATACCAGCCAATTGGGTTTCTGCAACGTATCACACGAATATCTCATTCTCAGTAGTTACACAGGCTCTCTCGTACTACACCTCAGCTATAATGACCTTGATCAAGAATTAGTAAATTACAATTTTTACAACAAATTGTAATATTTTATTTTAACAAAAATTTTTTTTTTTAAATTTAATTATTAATAATTTTACCCATTTTTTGTTACATGAGTATTTTACAATGTTTTTATTATATATTTTAAAGATATTCAACAAATTTTCACAACACTCAGGTTTACTTAATATAAAATTTTATAAAATTAATAATAAATTAATTAATATTTTTTAAACATTTCAAAAACAATTTTTAAGAATTTTTTAATAAAAAAATAACATAATAAACTTAATAAAAATTAATAAAAAATAAAATAGTTGAATAATATGTGACAATCTATAAAACTAAACATTTTAAAAAATTGTTAACTAAAAGTTTTATAAAAAAATTTTTTTTGTATTAATCTTTACTAAAATTCTAGACATGCTAAATAAATATTGTTTTATAAATTGATGGAGTAAAGTTTTAAGAAAAGGATTTCTAATATTTAAAGGTAAAACCAATCTAAAAATTTAAACAAGGAAAGTTTAACAGCTGTCTTAAACACTTTATACACAAATAGATATGAGTTCTATTTATATGGCATTGAGATGATATTTTGTTAAATCACAGATGTTTTTTTTATATTATATAAGATGAATCAGACTATCCACTTACTATTGACAATATCGTTACAGAAATAATTAAAAAATTTCAAGATTATCAAATAAATAAAAAATCTATAAAAATTAAAAGGGTAGAGTCGAAGCAATCCAAAAGACTAAAGTTAAGAGTTAAAATTTGTCCAAAAAGAATAGCAAGAGGCCACTTATAAATCTTTTTTACTAAGTATTTTAAGAAAATATAATATTAATATTGTAAAAGCTGTAAATCTCTTATCCTTGTATGTTTTATTGAATTTAATAATTCTAAAAACTTTAGAATTTAATACTTCTGTATTCTAAGTGGCCAATAGATTTGACAATATATCATTTTTAAATTAAGGGTTTCTTTAAATTAATTTTTAAACATATTAATTTATTTAATCTAGTTTAATATAACTTAAACAAAACTATTCATTATTTATTATAATTAAAGTTTTGCATACTATAATTTTACTAGTTTTTTATTTTTAATTAATTAGAAATTACACCAATATGTTGAAATTGTTATATAATTTATAAATTTATATCTAATTTCAAAATTTAAATTTTTAAGTTTTTTATTACAAAATTAATTAAAAAAATAAATTTTAAATAATTTTTAATTTAATTATTAACATTTAAAAATTTATCGTTTTTAGCAATTTATCAATTTTTTATTTTTATAAAATCTATTTAGAGTAAATATAAGTATAAATTAATATTTTAAAAATTATATATAAAATATTTAAATAAAATTTTAAATTATCAAATTAAAATTGTGTTAATTTTAAAATATATTTCATCAATAAATTAATATATTTTAATAGAATTATTTAAAATATAATTAATTTTAAGTTATTTAAAAATATAGTTAATTTTAAACCATTTAAAAATATAATTTGAATTATTTATAATTTATATATTAATACATTAATTTAAATTAAAAATAAATTTATAATTGAATTTAATTAAATTAATATATATATTAAATGAGTTTGAGTAATAAAAATTAAAAAGCTTTAAATTTTTTTTATAACCAGATTTTACTTATTGTATATTAAATATAACTTTTAATTACATTAAAAAAAGTTATTGTGATAAATTAATTTAAATTTGGTAAAAAAATAATTTTATGCATTCGATTGAAATTTATTAAATGCTAATTTTGTTTTTAAATCAAAAATTCTTATGCTTAAATTTAAATATATAAATTTAAAATTTGAATATAAAAATTCTACTTAGATTTTTTGTATATAATTCAATAATTTCTAATTATAAGATTGAGTGCTTTAGCAAAAAAAATGTGAAAACTAAACTTTATTAGTTATTTTTACAAATTATTAAACAAAATAAAAAAAAATTTTGTTTACTTTTTAATAGAACAAATTTTAATATAAAAAAAAAAACATAAATTTATAAATTTACTAATCAGTATTATTTTGATAATTTAAAAAATAAAAAAATTGATGAATAAACAAATATTTAGAATTTAGATAATTTTAGTAAATCTTTGCATATTTGGATATTTAATTTTTATAATATAAAATAATAAATTAAAAAAAAATTAAATGTTTTTTTAGTTTATTTTATAGTCATTGTGCAATAATTAATTTTATAATTTTATATTAATTTTAATTTCAATTTTTTATAAAAGTTATAAAAGTTCTATATTTTTAAATATTGCATTTATTATAGTTTTTTTTTAATTTTAATAGTAAACTAATTATGAAAAAAAAAATCTAATAAATTTTAATTTTAACTTGTTTTTATTAATTTAATTATTATGCTTTAATTTAATTAAATTAATTATTCTTTTGAAAGTAATTAATCATCTCTACAACAAGATTTATTTTTAAACTAAAAAATTTTATTTGTTAAATTTTATTAAAAAAAAATTTTAAATTATTGTTATAATAAAATTTTAAATATTTAAAAAACATTACTTAACATAATTAAAATAAATAGTTTTTGTTAATTTAATATAAAATATGCAGAAAAAAAAAATTACTTTTATCTTAAATTAAATTTATCGAATTTTTTTTACTAATTTTATTAATTGTTTTTTGTTGGTTTTAATTAATAATGCTTATAACAATAATTTTATTATAATTTTTTTTTTAAATCAAATTACAGATTAGTGGAACTTTGGAAAACAATGGACATTCAATTGTATTTAAAGCTGACACACCCCATCAATCACAGTCTACGTCCCAATCTAATAGTAATGGGCAGAATAATGGTTTAAAACAAGAAAAAGTTGATTTATTTTCAGCAGCAATAGCAGAACAAAATGCGAATTCTTTACTTATTAGTGAGATGCAATCTGGATCTTTGGGTATCGGAGATCAATTACAAATAAATGCAGCAATGGCGGAAAACTCATTACACCCTTTACAAATTAACACTAATTTAGCTCAGGTAAATTTAGCATCTAATCAAAATCAACTAATCAACATTTGGGGTGGTCCGTTGTCTTACATTTACACACTTGATTCTATTCATATACACTTTGGACGAACTGATGAATTTGGTTCAGAACATCAAATCTCAGGCTATCAGTTTCCAGCTGAAGTAAGTTATAATTATTTTAATAAAATATTAATTGTCAGTATTTAATTTTTTTCTAATCATTTAATTATTTATTAAGTAGTTTTTAAATATATTGTTTAATAAAAAAAAAATTATAGTAATTAAATTTTAAATAAAAATTAAACCTAAAATGTAAAAAATAATTTTTTACACATCTTTAATAAAAATAAAATATGCAAAATTAGAATTGTAGTTAATATTTAAATTTTTAAAAATAATCTAATTTTTATATGGAAATTACGAATTAAATTAAAAAAAGTGTCATTATAAAAGTATAATTTGCTGTCAACTATTTGTTGACAATGACATTGACAAGTCAAAAAAACAAAAACAAAAAAATAATATATACAGTAAAAACTAAATTTTTAAAAATAAATTTTTAATTGAAATAAAAACAAGAATTTCAAATAAATTAATTAAGCAAATTAATCATGATATGTTGGATTTAAATTTTGCAAAAAATTGACTTTTAAATCATTTGATTAGATACTTTGACCTTAACTAGTAAAATTATTTTTCTCAATTTAAATCATGACATAAGCACGTAGCATTTTATTTTTTTAAATTTGTTTTCAAATTTAACATTTTTTTTTGAGTAACTTGTTTTCTTGTTTTAAAGAATATTTTTACTCTTTAATTTGTCGTTTGATTTTTCATTTGCGGCTAAATTTTTGTCTTATTTCTATTTATCTTGTTTAACTTAACTTTTAATTTTTTTTTTAATTTTACGGGATTTAATAAAGCATGTTCTAATACAATGTCTGCAGTTGAATAACTGATTGCATTTGATTTTTGATCGATTAATTGATCGACTGGTCAAATACTTACAAACATTAATTCACATATAATAAAACTTTGACCAGCTGATTTTTGGTATTTAATTTATTTTTCATTTTTCGTTTTTATTTAACTAATTTTTTTTTTTAACTTTTCTCTTAAATATTTTTCTAATAAACAGCATTAAAATAGTTTGTTTATTAGAACTTATTATACAGAAAATCAAACACATTTTAAAAATAAAATTCACAAATTTTAAACATTAAAAAAAAAAATTGTACTACAAAAATGTTAATATAAATAGTAATTAAAAATAAAGAAAATAAATTTAATGGTTAAAATAGAAAATTATCAAAAACATTTAAAATAAAACTTACTTTTAGTTATTGTTTTTCAATTTGATTTTTTTTTAAGTTATTTTAATATTTCATTTTTTTTTTTTAACTTTATATTAATCTTGAATTTGTAGGCAAATTTATTTTAAATTATGTTTAATCAATTATTAAAATAATTAAATATTGCATGTAATTTTTTATTTATTTTTTTTTATTGTCATTAATTAAGAAAATTGAATAAGTCAATCAAAATTTAACAAAAATTATCTATAAATAGAAAAAAAAGCACCCATGTTAGTGATTTCCTATTTATTTTTTTGAATCTTATTAATTTTATTATTATACAATGGCTCTTAAACAGTTAAAAACCTTTTATTTGAATTATATTGTTTTTATCATTAATTACCAACATTTGATTTATGATTCGAATTCAGTCAAGTTTAGAATCAGTTAAGCTAATATTAAAGATGTGAAATTTTTTAGTTATTTCAATTATTTAATTATATTTAATTTCCATTATATTATTTTTTTTTTTTATCATAATCATTTTTTTCACTAAGTTTGATTTTAATCTTTTCAAATTTAAAATTTTTGTATTTTTTAAATTTTTTATTAATTTATTAAATTTACTAATTTTTTTTTGTAATTTATTATGTTAACCATAAAAAATAGATTCAAATTATTGCTTATAATTCAGACCTTTATCAAAATATAAGCGAGGCATCAAGTAAATCCAATGGACTAACTGCTATTTCACTTTTATTACAGGTAAGATCTTTAATCATAAAAATATACCTGTTAATATTTTTAATACCATAATTTTATAATTTTAATTTTTAATATTACTTAAAATTTACTTTAGTTTATATTAAATATAAATTTTTTTCAATTTAATTTTATAATTTAAAATTAAAGAAAAAGTTAAATTGATTTACAATAAAATGAACAGATGTTTAACAAAATAGTTCAGTTTAAAAAAAAAAAAATTATTAATAAAATAAACTCAAAAATAATTAATCTATTTTTGTCAAAATTATAAAAATAAAATTAAAAAATTTATTTCTATATATATGCTAAACACATAAAATTTAAAAAAAAAAATACTATTTAAAACAATCAAATTTACTGTTAATTGAATAAAATTAGTATAAATAAATAATAAAATTTTTTTATCAATATTTTATTTACAGATGTTTAACAATGTAATCAACTATTTAATAATATTTGTTAATTTATTATAATTAAGATAAATATAAATTGTTAAATTATTTAAACTAGTTTTTAAACACGATTTCAAAAACAAATCAAAATTAATCTTAATCTTGATAGCGATTCTTAATTAAAGTTTGAATAAAATTAAATAAAAAAATTACAAAAAAAAGAGTTAAACAAAGTTTATTCAAATAGCGTGAAAATAGTATTTAACACGCATATGATTGCTAGCGTTAAATCTTAATTTGCACTAAAATTATAGCATGAAATTTGCGGAAATTTTTTAAGTGTAAAAATATTGATTTTCAATTATACACTAACATAAAACTAAAATAAAAAAAAAAGAAAAAAAAAACAATAGAGATAAATAAAAATGAATTGAAAAAAATAAAAACACATTTTCTAACAAATGTTATTGCTGAAATGCAAAATGTTAAAAAAAATGATCAATTGAAAACAAATGAATTTATGTGAAAATGAAATTTTAAAAATGATAAATGAAAATGATAAAAAATTAAAAAAAAAATTAACAAAAAATTGTTTTTAAATTTAGCAATCAATTTTACTATACTAGATCAAACTAATGTCCAATAATTTTTTGACTTAGATTTTAAGAATAATTAGCTTTAACCACCTCTTTTAAACGTTTAAACATGAATAATTTTGTCAGTTGTTTGTACATCAGTTTGCTAAGAAAACTGATTTTTATGTCTTAAAATACGCCCATTATTCTCTTGTGACTCACGCAATTCAGGCCACTAACCCTTTGATACATATATGGTGTAGATGTGTTTTTTTTCTTCAATTTTTTTTAATTTACTTTACAATATTTTATGTGTGTTTTGTCTATTTGTTTAACTTCCGTTTCTCATTTCAAGATCCGGCAATAGCTTTATTTTAATTTATTTTTTCTCAATTTATTTCTCTATTTAAAATTTAATTTTTTTTTAACTTTCATTTACTTATGAACAAACAAAATTGGTTTGATTGGTTTTAAACTAATTTAAAAAAATATGACTAAAATAGATGGGCAACAGTTCAAACGGTGAATTACAAACTTTGATCAATTTGGCACAAAACATTAAACACCGAGGTAAGATTAATTTTTAATTTAATTAATAAATTTTTTCAAATATTATGATTTTTAATTTTATTCTTTAATGAAATTGAAAAAATTGTAAATTGATCAATATTTAATTAAAATTAAAATTGCATAACATTTTTTGCAAAAAAATATATTAAAAATAAGCGAAACAAATTTTTATTAATGTAAAGTAATTAATATACTCGTGCTAAAAAAATATTTAGAACAAAAAGATAATATGTAAAAATTTAAAAGTAAGCATAATATGTAGATTTTCTGTCAAATGCTATTTAAACCGATAATGATAGTAAAAATAACTGACCATTAAGCTGCCAATTGAGCTAAATCAAGCTTTTTTTTATCCATAATCCACTTATGATAATCTCATTTTACTACAAATCTGCTGAATTTTGGCATAACAAAAGCGCAAAAATCTAGAAATTGAATTAAAACAAATCCTCTTTTGTAAACAAATGGTCATTCAAGTACTGACACCGGTTCACACATGTTCACATATTAGACAAACATTAAAAAAATAGCTAAAAAAAACGGAACTAGCAAAAAAAAATGAATATATAAAAAAAGAAACTTGATAAAAACAATAAAAAAAAATAAACTAAAAAGGCGGTAAAAAAAGTAGTACAAAATAAATCGTAAAAAAACACCATAGTAAATAAAATAATGAAATTGTATGACCTTAACAGTATATTTTTTCGATCAACTTCCGGACTGTTTGTCTATTTGCAATATTATGAATTGTACGTTAAAAAGTCGAGCCTGTGCAAAACAAACATTAGCGATTTATATCCAAATAGAAACTTCAAAAACAAGCACCAAACGATGAAAATAAACAGAAACTTACAAAAAACAAGTGAATTATTTTTTTTTATTAAGCAAACAAGCTAAAAACGAGTTGCTTTAGGCATCTCCTTTAACCACATATTCTTTTCTTCTTCTTTTTTTTATTTTATTATTTTATCTTTAAATTTTTTTATTTGACACTCATTTTTCTTAGCTACTTATGACTATTAACTAATACACATTGTTTGTTTTTCATTTAAATTTGTCCAAGTTGGTCTAATATTTCTAAATCCAAAATACGTGCTTATTTTGTTTTTAGAATTAATTTTCAACACGCATTTTTACCTTAGGCTTTAAAATACTAACTAATCAGCTATTTTTTTTTTTTAATTCTTTATTTAATTCTTAATTTTACGCTTGGTACGTTTTGCATATAATTATAATAACATACATTAGCTTATGCACATCGACATGGTGTTTTTAATCAAATTAAAAGCTAAACTTAAAATAAGCAATCTTTTTTTCTAGTATCATGCATACAGTATCGACTTTAAATATTGATAAAACCTTTATAGTTTAAAACTTTAAACTATAAAGAAAAATAAGGAAAATGAAAAATTAGAAATAAATATAAAATCAAATAGAACTAAAATAGAAAAAAAACTTAATTGTAGTGTTAAATGAATACCACAGATGATCTAATTCAACAAACTTGAAGTTCATAATCACCTAAGGCTATTTTACACATAGCAAAAAATTGAAATAAAGTTCAAATAAAGTGCGAATTCATTGAACAGCTTTAAGAGCCGATTTAATTGAATTTATTGCCGGTGGACATTAAATCCTAAACAATAGTAAGAAAAAAATGAAAAGTGGAAATAGATGCAAAAAAAAAAAAATGATTGTAGATGATGGCTAAATTAAAGAAATCAAAGACATACAAGTGTAGGTGTGGTTCCTTTTGTAATTAACATGATTTGCATACGCTAAACCCAATTTTGACAAGATGATGGATACGCTTATTCAAAAAACTCAATGAATTTTCTTGTCATCTTCCAGACAATTTTCTTGGGCAAACTATTTAATACAAATTAATCATAAATTTGTTTTAATTTTGTTTTTGTTATATTTTAATAATTTCAAAAATTAAGTTAATGAGTAAATTAGTTAAAAAATATTAATTTAAAAAAAAAAAAACTATTATCCAAAAAAACAAATTAAAAAATAATTTAAAATAAAAAAAAATAAATTTGTAAATTAAAAAAAAATTTTATATAATTTTTATTTTATTTTAAAATGAATGTTATGAATATAAAATATAATCAAGAAAAAATTAAAAATATTTAATTATTAAAAACAGTTTGACAAGATTAACCTATTTAAAAGACAATGTCAAACAAAAGTTTAATCAAAAGTTGCGATACAAATTTTACAATAAAAATTTAAACAAGGATAAAAATAGATTCAAAACAAAACTCTAAAAATACATTAAATTTACATTAAACTAATTTTATTTTTTTTTTTTTATGTGTATATTTACTTAAATCATTGTTCAATTAATTCCCACGCCGATCTGATAAAGGTGAGAATGTGACACTGAAAGCTTTATCCTTATACGATCTTATGCCAGAGATGAATATGTATTTAACTTATGAAGGCTCCTTGACTATTCCCGGATGTTATGAGACAGTTACTTGGATTATAATCAATAAACCAGTTTTTATAACCAGGCAACAGGTAAATAATCTTTAATTTTTTTTTTGTACTTTTTATATTTGTTTTTTTTTGACTATATTGTGTTTAAATTTTCACAGTTGATTGCATTTATTTAATTTTATTTCATTTGCATTGATTTTCAATGGATTTTATTATAAAGTCAAATAAAAATGTAAATTTAGTGCAAACATTGCCACAATATTTTTTTTACTAAATAAAATTGATGCTAAATATGAAAATATGTTAACAAGCTTGAAAATAGATGCCAATTCTTTAATGTATCAATATCAACAATCAGTTTGAACTTTCATTATTTTATTTTCAATTATTTTTTTTATTTTTTTTTTTATGATTTAACTTTGAAAGCAACCTATATTCGAAATTTTTTCGTAAATGTTTTTTTCTTAAGGTTATAATATCAAAAATTTTGACATACAAAAAAAATATTAGAAATAGATGAATTAGCAAAATTTTAGTTAATATTAATTCAATTGCATTTCAGCTAAATAAAAATTTTTGAACTCTAAAAATTAAATATTAAAAAAAAATAATTATTAAAAATAGCTATTAATATAAATAACAAAAAAGTGGCATAAAATTATTTCATCGACAGCAGTTAAATGTAACAACAAAACTATTAATTAATTGCATGATTTTTACTGAAAACTACAATTAAATTGTTTCTATATTAAATATATTATTTAAACATAATATTATTATATTTTTATATAAAATTTTTATTTAGCAATTGTTTGAAATTTTCTGAATTTTTTTTTTAAGTTGTATAATCTTCGCAAATTGATGCAAGGGGAACCAGATTCACCTAAAGCACCACTAGGTA
The DNA here is from genome assembly GCA_025170145.1 of Pyemotes zhonghuajia. Classification (NCBI taxonomy): domain Eukaryota; kingdom Metazoa; phylum Arthropoda; class Arachnida; order Trombidiformes; family Pyemotidae; genus Pyemotes; species Pyemotes zhonghuajia. The sequence goes on along the minus strand of CM045846.1, from coordinate 8,423,395 downwards.
ATAACTTCCGACCAACACAACCTCTTAATCATAGATTTGTGCGCACCAATATTGATTTTAAGAAAACTGTAAGCTAAAATATAAAAAAAATATATTTAAAATATCTAATTATGATAAAATATTTTATTTATTAAATTTGTTAAACTTGATAATGAAAACATTTTGATTGAACTTTTGTCAACTAATTTACATTGCAATAGAATTCTGATTGTCCAACCATGCGAAAAAATATGTATTATCAAGGTAAGTTGTTAGCACTTTGAATAAATGCTTTCCTTAATGTTAAGACGCTTATTTGAAAACATTTCAATTGAATTAAAAAAAGTTTAATCTCAAAATTGCTTTTAAAAATATATAATTATATTTTTTAGTTTTTTTATTTTATTAATATTTCTTATTTTTTTAAATAAAAATTTTAATTTGAAGCAATTGAATTTTTTTTTAGTTGAACAATATTTTATCACTATAGAAACATTTGATTTTATATTGATATTGAATGTAAACATTGAAAACAAATACAGTGTGTTTGCAAAATTGAATCAACTATTCAAATAAAATAACTTTTAATTTTAAATATTTACAAATCAAAATAATTTTTTATAAATTAAAATTAATATTTTATAAATTTAAAAACTAAGATTTTTTATTTAAATTTGTTTTTTATTAATAAACTTTATTTTTAATTATAATTTAATCAATGACAAATTTAATAGTTAATTAATTTTTTTTTACATTGATTTTAATCATAATTTTTCTTTTATAATTTCTTTTTTATTATTTTAGTAAATTCTAAACATTTAAGAACATAGCAAATTTATTTTGAACATAAAGTTTGCCAAAAAAATATATTTTAAAAAAAATAACTAAAACATTTGTTACAAATAAAATCGTTTAAATATATAAAACAATATATATAATTAAATAAAAAAAAAGAGATAAAATAAAAAATAAAAGGATTTTTCGTTGGTTAAGTGGATTTTGGAGAAAAAGCAATCAGGTGTAAATTAAAAAAAGAAGCCAATAAAAAAATTAAATTTAACATTGAATATGCAAAAAAAAAAAAAATAATTTAATGCTTTTCAAATTGGTTAAATTGTTGAAATTAAAATAGTTGACAAATTCGTACAATAAAACTAAAAAAAAAAAAATAAAAATTATAGTAAAAATTAACTAAATAAAAATTAAAAAAAATTAAAATATAAAAAAAATTAGCGGAAAAAATTTGATTGTGTGGATAAACAAAATAAAAAGTAATATAAATTGTTGCGAATTAAATGGACAAAAACTAGTGCTACCTTATGGAAGCTTTAATTATGATCGCTATTCTCAATTATTTAAATTCAACGTGTTTATTATTTTTATTTATTTTAAATCAAATCCATTTAATTATTTTTAACTCATCTGTTTTTTTAACATTTGTAATTTAAATTTTTTTTAGAAAACCATTACTGTCAAAATTATATTTTATTATAAAAAACTGTTGCATGGTATACTTTATATTACAAAGCTACTTTTTTATTAAATGTATTGAACTTTAACAACAATTCGATCAACTTTGGGCAAATCATTTAAGATTTTTATATTAAATTCAATAGTAAATTGAAAACAGATTAGTCAAAGTATTTAAAATGTTGAGAATTTGAATTATGTTTATTTTGGTTATTTTAATTATTTTTATTTTTTTTTTATTTGAAACTAATATACGAATTGTGAAAACTTATGCCAAAAAACAAAAATAGTTAAAAAAGCCAATGTTTGAAAGTGACAAAGAAACTGTAAGATGAATGGGCGTATAAATGTGACTACAAAACACAGGTAATTTTTGTCAAAATGGGCGTGTTTGCGTACGTGAAACGGACCAAACTAGCTTGACGTGTGAACCACAGACATCACCATAGAGATATAATCACTTTTAGGGTGACCATCTGCACCCGAAAATTGCTACTAAACTGGTCATTTTACAAGATGCATATATTTCGAAAACTCATTTTACCTAATATTTTATGATATTTTGCATTTAAGATTAAATTAAATTTTTTCTTAATTTACTATTTTTTAATTATTTATTCGAATATTAATTTATAAATTTATTTTGTACTTTTTAATTTATTTTTTCACAGTTTTTGCATTTTATTTTATCCTACACGCTTACTAATTAGAATATTATTTTATTATTCAATTTTATATTTACATTTTGAAATCTATTATTTTATTTTTATGCATTTATGGTGCTAATTGTTTGTTACTATTGAATTTATTTTACATTTTATTTCATCCTAAATATTAAATGTTTTATATTACAATTACTATCTAAAAGCAACGATGACAATAAAAAAAAAAGTTATAAGAAATTAAAATAATAAAAAAAAAAAATAAGAAACAACTAAATAAAAAGAAAGTAACCAAAACATTGTGTAATTGATAATCTGGTGCCTTTTTTTCTTTTACTTTATTTTACTTTTTTTATAAAAATATATTTTTTTTTGTCTATATAGTAAATAAAAATAGAAAAAAACAAAACTAAAAAATTAAATTGAAATAAAAAACAACACCTAAAATTAGCATTTTATATGTCCATACATAACCATACAATAAATACACCTACTTTATATAAAAGCAATAAGAAGAGTTTATTTGACTCACAAAGGACAAACAATTTAAACATAAATATTCATGCGAATTAAAATAACTGTAAATATGCAAAATTTATTAAAAACACAAAATGTGAAGAAATTATTAAAAAAATTGTAAATACAAAATTTAAATAAAAAAATTCAAAAATTCAAAAAAAAAAAAAATAACTGTAAAAACAAAAAAAAAATTATTTAGGCATGTAAAGAATAAAGAAAATCATGTCAACAAAAAAAAATGACATTAAGCAATGTCAATCAATTTAATTCCTTAGAGATATTTAAAATCAGTATCTCTACTCGATAAATAAGTTTGATACAAGATTACATTTGATCTCAAGTGACAAACACTTAAATTTGTAAGTTGCCAACTTATTTTCTTTATAATATTCTAATAAAAGGTGCTATAAAAACAAAGATAAATTATAAAATAAAACACTAAAAACTACAAAGTTAAAAAAAAATTATTTAAAGATGTTTTTTTCTGTTTATCAAAATCAATGCAAATAAAAAAAACAGTTTAAAAATGCAAAAATTTTAAACATTGTATTTTTTTAAAAGCATGTAAATTATAAGATTAATTAAGATAAAAGTCAATGAAACTAAATCACAAAAATTAACTAGTAAGTAAGAAAATTACATTCTCAATTAGTTTCGTTAAATTAACTATTAGTAAATTTTGAATCTTTTGTTACTTAGACTATAGTTTGATTTATAAAACAATCTAGTAAAATGTTTTAGATTGATGATTACAAAATTTAAGTCTATTTACATTTTTGTATATCATAAGCAATTCTTTTACAAATGAACAAATTTTACTTTGATTCAAATGTCATTTCCAAACTAGCGTGCAAAAGCCAATCAGCGTAAAAAATTTTAAGTAAATTATAGTTTAGAAATTGTTTACTATGGTTCGTTTATTATTTTTTTTTTTACTAAATAATTTTACTCTATTTTAATTACACCAAAAATTAAAATTATTTAAAAAAAAATAATTTATTAACAAATTAATTTATTTAATACAATTTTAAATAATACGTTTAAATAATATAAATTTTTAAATATTTATTTTTATAATTTTGATAATGTGTATTTTTATATATTTAAGGTTTTTAATGTTTCAAAATATAATTTTTTAAAATATAATATTGAGGTTATGTTAAATCAAAAAAAATAAAAATTAAGCCATAAAAAAATTTTAATATTATAAATGAAAAATAGACTTAGACACATTGGCATCTTAAATAAAAAACGATATAAAAAAAAAACAATTTTTTCCTAATACTAAATTAGATGTGATTGAACGAGCAAACCAACCACAGATCGTTTTAATCCACTTAACCGGCTGTTTTTCAACCGGCTAATCACGTTTGTCTTGATTCGATAGTTTGTCTGTTTAGCCTAGAACCAAATCTGGTTTTATTAAAGTTTGCGCAGTGTTAGTTCTTATAATAAAATTCTAACTAATTGAATAATCAAATTTATTTTTGCTTTTCTACTGCAAAACTTCTCACAACAGCCTTTGAGTATAATTCGTTGCACACATTACTTTTCACCAACTTTTATTATCTTACTTAATCAATTCAATTAACAATCAAAAAATTTTGTTTTATTCATTTTCAATATTTTATTTACTATTCATTTTTTTTATATATATATTTAAAATTTTTTTTTAAAAATGATAATTTAAAATATGTTTGTTTTTATTTTTAAATCAGTTTTATAATCAATATTTCTTATAAAAAAATTACAATTTTTTTATTATATATTTTATGAATTTTTAATTTACTTTATATTTTTTAAACAATTGAACAAATTTACACCTAGATTACTTATTTTGCATAATTTGCATTTTTATTTATTTCAAACCTTCTATTTTCTCAAACTATTTTATTTAATCAAAGATTTGATTAAGATTTTTTTTTCGGTCTAGCTCACAAAGATTAACTTTAGTTTTATTCTTAAAAACTGTGAATAAAAATTTCTTAATTTTCAAGATGCATAATAATTGTTATATATTTTTTTTTATCAAAAAATTAATTTAAAATGTAAAATAATTATTTTTTTATATTATTTAATAAAATTTTGAAAAAAATGTATTTTTAAATTAATTTATTATTCCAAAAAATAGGTGCAATTTTTTTTTAAATTTATAATTTTTAAAAGCAAAAATTTAATTAAATTTAGTTTTTTGCTAATTTTTATTTTGTATTAATCAAGCTTAGTTTCCCTTAAATTTTTTAACGTAAAATATAAATCAAAAGTAATTTAAATTTTTTTTTTATTGAATTTGGTATTTTTTTAAGTTAGAAATAATATTTTTTGTCTAATTATAAATAAACAAAGTTTTTTTTTGCGTGACAGTTTGATAATTAAAACGCAAAAAAAAATATAGCATCAAGTTTGTAAAAAATGAATTTGTTTATTTTAAAAAATTATTGTATTTTTTTATATTATTATACTTATTTCGATACGTGTTATCAATTGAAATTTTGCTTAAATCAATATATTTTATTATAAGAATTAACATTTTATTCGTGCATTAACTTTTGAAATTTACCTATTAACAAAAGTTTTTTATAAGTTTAAAATTATTTTAAATTAAAATAATAGATATTTTTAAAAATTAATTAAAAGTTTATTTATAATTATTTTTTATTATATAATGTAAATAATTACTATTTTTATTAAAATGTAATATTTTAATATTTATTAACGTTTATTACTACTTACTAAATTGTGATTCTTTTTTTTTTAATTTTAATTTTAAAAACATTAAACGTAACAATACAGATTTACTTATAAAATAAATATATTATAAATAATTATCTAAAAATATAAAATTTCTAATAAAAATAGAAAAATTTTAAAAAAGAAAACTTCTTGAAATTCAACAATAAATAGAAGATTTACAAATATAGCTAAAATATAAAGGAATAAGATTAATAATGCAAGTAAATATTAAACATTTTTATTTTAACGCCTTACTATAAAAAAAAGTTTCTAAGTTAAGAACAATTAGCAGATTAGTGCAACGATGTGAAGCTAAATTAAACAGATGGGTTGATAATCAACTTTTATGTTAAAGTTATCACATCACTCGTGACATGTTTTTTTTAAAAACGACAAAAAGCATTTTTGTTAAAAACTTAAGAAAATATTTCGCATAATAAAAATAAAAATAACTTAAAATTCTATACTTTAAAAAATCTTAACTATTTTTTTTATTTTACTAAATTAACTTTTATTTTATTTTAAAATTAAGTTATTATTTAAAATTTTATTTATTTTTTTTAATTTAATTATTTTTTGTTTAATCAGTAAAAAAAATTATCAATTTAATAATTAAATAAAATTTTAAAAATTAAAGTAATATTCAAACATAATTTAATTTTTTTAAAAATAAATTTAATTAAAAAAAAGCATAAAATTTAATTATAACTAAAAAAATGTTATAATTAATTTAACATTATTTTTAAAAAAATATTTAATACTAATAAGAATCTATTTTTATTTTTTAATTTTTTATTTAAAATACTCTAAATTATTTTTTTTAACTTAATCAAAATTCAAAAAAATCAAATAAAAAATAAATAAATAAAATATTTTATCAATTTATTAAATTTAAAAAAAAAAATTAATTTTTAACTTAAAATAAAACATTATATCCAATAGCAAATAAATTATCCATGTTGTAAACTTTTAACTTTAGCACTTAATATTTTAATAAAGAAAAATAAATTTATATATTACAAATTGACTAGTTTGAAATCAACAATTTAATTGAACTAATAATCATTATGAATTTCTTTTTTTACTAATTTAAAAAAATCAAAAAAAAAATTGCTTTTACACTTAATCTTTTACTCATAACAAAATAAAAAGTGATTAGATAATCACTAGTAAGTCAATTCAAAAAAAGAAAACTTTAAAATAAGCCTAACGGAAATAATATAAACAAATTTTTATTACAAATTTAACCTTTGTAAATGTAAAGTTTTATTATTTTTCATTAATCATAAGTTGTTCTATATGTAGTACATTTACATGAATTGTAGCATTAAACTAAGACAAAACTAAAATGAATAAACTAAAGATACATTTTTCTACTAATTATTAAATTTATCCTAACATTATATATACCTAGAATTACGATTAAATTTAAAAATCTATCTTTAAATTTACAAGAATAAGTCAAAGTAGAGTATAATGATTTTATTATATCTAATAAAACTTTGTCTATCTTATTAAATTGCTAATTCTTATTTCAAAATTAGGAGAAAAACAGCTAAGCCTTTATCCTTAAAGCATTATTCAATAATTAAGAATAATTAAATTGATCTTGAGTTTAATTAATAATTAAGATTATTCAAGTAAATATTTGAGTTAAAGCTTTGCGTTATTAGTAAGATTAGCTATAATTGAATTAATTAATAAACTACCAAATATAGTATAAAAATATATTTATTAATAAAAAAAAACAGATAAATAAAATTTTAATATATATAATTATTAAAATAGTTATAAAATTTAATAATTTTATAACTAAATATATTAACATTATATTTTTATTTTTACATAATATAAAAGAGATTTTTTTTTTGCTTAATTTATTACAATCAATTTTGAATTAAAAATGATTAAATAGATATCTAAAAAAGTACATAAACTGAGTTATATTTTATAATTAAACCTTTAAAGACTATAGGAAAATATATGAAATCAACGTTTTTAATTATCAATATTTTTGTTATTTTAGTTTTTTAAGTTTATATTTCAATATAAAAAAAAAATTCAATAGCCAATATTTTAAAAAAATTAATTATTTATTGTTTCAAAATTAACAAAAAAAATAATAATATAAAATTTTTAAAAATAAACATACAATTAGATTAAGATAATTTTTATAAATCGAGAACCATTCTTAAAATGTTATTAAAATATTGATTCATTATATTAATTAAAAAATTTAATTTTTTATAATTTTTTAAAATGCAAATTTGTGCCATACTTATAATAAGTAGGTGTGAAATTTCTTTATTTAATTCTTAAATTATTTTTTTTTATTATGAGCAATATTAAACAAAAAAATAATAAAAAAAACTGTTATTAAAATCTTGAGTTTTTAGTAATATTTTCAAATTTTTTTTTTTAACTCTAAACCAATTTGTTAAAATAATTTATGATTTAATTTAACAAAATTACATTAAAATATTATTTATAAAACTTACAAAAAAAAGACAATTGTAGTTAAAATTTAATATAATATAAAAAAACGGATTATAATATTAAGTTTATAACATCTAAAAAAATTACAAATAATAGTAAGGCAAGCAAATTGTCTTTAAATTTTTTTTCGTTTATTGTCAAAAGGAAGAAATAATTTTTATTTTAAGAATTTAAAATAGATATTTTTAATCATATTAAAAATTATGTTGTAATAAATAATCTAAATTTTAATGTTGCATATCTTTCTAAACAATACAAATTTATCAATAAAACCAAATTTTAAATTTAAGATGAGGTCAGTAGAATAAAAATATAAATAATCAAAGCAAAAACTTAAGTTATTTTTAAATTCTAAATGTAGCAAAAAAAATAAATTAGGTTATTTAATTTTTATTTTTTTAATTTTGAAAACAATGACATTAACAATGATTAATAAAAAAGTAGTATTACATTTTAAATAATTTAAATTATTTTAAAACAAATAAATATATAATTTTATAATTATAAAACTGTTAATTTAAATATAAATTTCTTAAATTTGTTAACAAAATTTTATATAAACTTATTATTTTGTTTTAAATTTAAAAATAAGTTTATACTATTTTAAAATTAATACTAAAATTAACAAAAAATGTGTTTTTAAGTAAGTTAATTATTTTAAAAAGTTTATTAAACATCTATATTTATTAATTTTGTTAGATAATTAATAAGTGGCTATAAAAAAATGAAAATTAATTAAAAATTATAAACTAAAAATAAAGTTAAATAAAGAATTTTTATTCAATTTAGTAATTTTTGTAATTATTTTAACTAGAAATTAAAATAAATTAATCAAACTGCCTTTAATGTATATTTTTTTTAATTAATTTTATTAAGATAATTTAATAAAAATTTACAATAATTTTTTTTGACATATCATATTAAATGTTATTTTTTAATATTTACTTTTTTTCTTTATTACTATTGTTTATTTTTTTAGTTTTAAAAAGTTTCTATTTAAATTTTTATATTTGAAAAAAATCATTTTTCTTTTTCAATTGTAAATTATTATCTTCTTTTTATTTTATTTTTTTTAAGTGTTTCAAGTATTTGTAAATCTACTTATTTCTTCATTATTTTGTTATGCTTTTTTTGTGGTTTTTACTTTTTTAATTTTGTTTTTTTTTGTAATATTTTTTATCTTTTTTTTTTTTATTATTTTTTCTTCATTATGTTGCTTGACTTTTTCCTGACATAGTCAAGTTTTAAAACAATTTAAGTTAAAAATTTTTTTTGTATTTGAAACAATAAACGAACATAAATTACACATTTAACAGTGCATAACGAGTAAAATTAAATTTACATCTTGTTTTTGATTTTTTTCTAGTTTTAAAGTTGTTATTTTTTTTTATATTTTGTTTTTTGTCTGGTTTTATTTTCTTTTTTTTTAATATGTTTTATCACTAGTTCAAAAATGTTTTTTTTAGTTTAAGTTAAAAAAATAGTAAAATATGTTTTTTATTATAAAAATTTGGTTTCTATGTTTTAAACAGTTTATACACCTGATTTGCATCACTTTGGTCATATATTTAAAACGAGAATTTATTTGCTGATAAACCATGCATAGAATCTTTATTCTATTGTCTTAGCTATTATTATTTCCTTTTATTTTAAATTGCCACTATTAAAAAAAATTTTATTCAATTGATTTTTGTTTATTTTGCCAATTTAATTTTTTATAATTTAAATTTTGTTTAAAATTGATTTAATTAAATTTTTTTTTAATTTTAAAATAAATTTAAAAAATAAATTTAACTAATTTAATTAATAATTTTTTATATTTTTAATTTAATTTGATTTTTAATTTTAATTTAAAATGTTTATTGAATAATGCAGTTATTTGATTAAAATAATTAATAAAAAATATTTTATTACAATCAATCTAAAATCAAACAAATTATAATCATTAGTAAAGAAATTTTTAGATTTTTTATGTATTTACTCATCAAATAACACATTTCTAAAAGATGTTGCGGAAGTGCGAATAATCAAAACCAAGGTCACCTTTAACCAGTATTTAATCGTTGTTTTTTTTAATATAATTTTTACACTGTTTGTATTTTGCCTGATTTTAATAAGTCTAGTCATTGCAATATCATTTGCCTTATGGCTTTTGTTTTGTTTTTTCATTTGATTTTTGTTTTTTCTATTGTTTTTTTTTGCATACAGTTCATTATTTTATGCTTTGTTTTACTCTTGTTCCAACCTTGTTTCCGACCTTGTTTCAAATTTTTTACACTTTATTCATAAACCTGTTTTATTAAAGACCACTAGTTAACCACAAATCGCAATTCTTCTACTTTTATCATTTATTCAAGCAACATTGACTGGATAAAACCTACCTTTTCTTTGATTTTAATTTTTTTTTATTTATATTTTAATTTTACTTTCTCTTTTTTCTATATATTCAATTGACGCTTTAACCAAACCTATGTATTTCCGGTTTTGTTTGACAAAACAAAAAATATGAAAATTGTGTTTGAAATATTTGGCAAATCGCGACTAGTTCATATTCATTTCATATGTACACAATTACGTTCAAACTGTGAACTTTGAACTGTAAAAGGCAAAATTAGGCTAAGGCAAAATAAAATAGGTAAAAATGTAGTTTTAATATAGTTCACACATGGAATCATTCAAGTAACTTGTTTCATTTTTACCCATTGCGTTTTTCTAGTTTACAATTCGTAAACATCATGTAATTAAACTACTCAAATTTTATCAACACTCAATTTTTTAAATTTTCTAATTTTTTATTTAACCTGTTAAATAAATAATATAAATATATTTTTACTTAATAGATAATTTCTAACTTAAAATAATTATTTACTAATAAAAATTTTTTAAATACTATAATTTGTTACTAAAAATTTGCTTTAGGTTAATAATTAATTTAAAACCAATTAATTTTCTATAAATTTCTTTAAAATTAAAATTTATATTGTTTTCTTCATGTATAATCAATTTACATTAACCTAATATTTGCAAAACAAAAACTTATTTAAATTTAAAGTCATATTTTATAATCTATATTTTTAGTGACAAGTTGTTCTATTTTTAATATAAATATGTATTGCATTAATAATATTAATAAAAAATCAATTTTTTTTTAGTATTTTTAAATATTAAAATAACAAAAACTTATTTTTATATTGTATTAAATAGCATTTGCTTGAAAAATTACACTATAAGCTAATAAAATATTATTTACAAGGTTTTTTTTTTAACAGTTTTTTGTTTGAATATTATTTTATGGTTTAATTGAATTAAAATAATTATTGTAAAATATGGAATTCTAAATCATGTAATTTTATTGATTTTTTTTAATCTAACTTGGATTAAAAAAATTTGAAAAAAGCTATTTTATGGTAATATTAATCTAAAAATGAATATATTTAGTAACTTAAATAATAAGCTAAAATAATTTTATTATGCATTTTTTTTTTACTAAATTTATTTTATTAACATTTATCATTTTTTTATTTAGCTTTTTATTTTTTTTTTTAAATTTAACTCTTTTAATTGTACTAATCCGAACCATTGACTGTATCTAATTGTATTTTGCAAATGTTAAATTTTAGTAAAAACAAAAATCATCATAAAAATAGAAATCTTAATGGAAAAACTGAACAAAATAAAATCAAAATACTAAATAAAAAATAAAAAATGAACAAAGTAATCAATTTTCAAGACTTTTGGTTATAGCAAAAAATATTGTTCAATGTACTGAAAAAAATAAATATTACATTTAAACTCCAAGCTGATGAAGTCAAAAAATAAATAAATAATAATAAATAATTAAACAAATGAAATAAGAAACAAAAATCAAATTGAGAAATAAAATAAAAACAAAAAATGTATCAAAAAGATTCAAAATACGATTTATTCACTTTTTTTTTGCTTTCTTCCGGCTGTCAAAAAGTTTACGTAAAATTAATGATTTAAAAACGTAATAATAATTTTTTGACCAACTTGACCCCATCTATTTTTTAAATAAAAATTATGAATACAATATATGCTTAAGCTTAATCTTAATTGCCATACTATAACTTAAAATTTAAGCTTATTTACAAAAAAAATAATTTTATTTTATAATTAAAATGTAGATTAATAAAAAAAATGGTTAAATTTCAAAGGTCACTTACCTCATTTTTTTATTAATTGATTAAACATCTTGTTGAACTTAAAAATTTTCTCATATTTAGTAAAATAAAAAAAAAATTTATAAAAAAATATAAATGTTTTTCAAATAACAAAAAATCAGACTAATTAAAAGAATTGTAATCCACTGTTGTGATTTACCATCTTTGCGAGTTGAGTTGTCAACTGCTAAATATATAAATTGGTGTTTAATTGATTTTATAAAAGTCAATTCAAATGTCAAACGGTACAATTTTAAATAGTTTATACAATTAAATCAAATTTTACTAAATTGATTGAAATAAAAACTGAATTGAATTTGAAATGAAGTTAGCTAACTGTTAGCAAATCAATGAAAAATAAAAACATAAAAAACCAAATAAAATAAAAATGAAAATGAAAAACAAATATATTAAAAATAAAACAAACATAAAAAAAGATAAAAATAGATAAATAAAACTAACCAAATACACACAATTAAATTGAATACTTTAAAACTTAAAAGCAAAATCAGCTTTTATTTCTTAAAATGACATAAGATTGAAAAATAAGAAACCACATACTTGACAAGAGATGGCAAAAAAAATCAATTTTGAACTTCTTTAGCTCATCACAAACTTAAAGTTGCAATTGTAGATATTTTATTTTGTAAATGTAACAACAAGCTTTTTAATATTTTGTCACAAGATTTTTTATAGACAAAGTAATAGATATCTAAAAATTTTCCAATGTTTCAAATCGACATTTGTATCCATTAATTTGATTTAAAAGTGCGTATTGATTATCAATATTTTAAGATATTTGCACATAATTTTTTAATCATTATTTGACTGTTTAACAATTAATTTAAAATAATTAATTTAAAATGTTTGATATAATTATCTTAATAAAACACTAAATTAAACAAAATTAAAACATAATTATAAAATTATATTGTATAATAATATTGTAATAAGAATTAACTTTCTTTTAATAAAGTTATACAAAAAATATATGAAAAGATATTTTACAGGTCTTCAATAATCACAGTAGATAATTCAACTTGTCGTTTTTTGTAAATTATACCAAAGTGTTATACCAAATTATGGTCACAACAAAGATATCTTTTTTAAACATGAATCATTAACGTAACTCTTTAAGAATATAAGACAGAAAGCAAGTAAACCAATAAGCTTTATACTAAAAATATTATTAATATACAATTTATTAGAATATACAATTTATTAATTATTAAGCTATTAAATTATTTTTTTAATATAAAATTTTTTTATTATTACTAAATGCTAAATCTAAAACTATAAATGTTTTTAATAAATTAATTTTTAAAAATTATTATTATTTTTTTATTAAGTATTATAAAAAATTATTTTTGAAATTTTAATAATTTGAAAAATGCTGGTTAAATCTAGCAAATAAAACATGACTATAACTATTTATATTTGAAACTAATTTTATAGTCATAGTATATGTTGCAAAGATGCGATTGCTAAGTGATGATCAAAATTGCATAGAAATGAATTTTAACGTTACCATTCATTTTAACTATATTTTTATTTTATTATTCAAAACAAGTGATTTAAATTAATTGCAAATAATTATCTATTTATTTTAAGTAGAAATCAATGTTATTTAAAATATAGTTTATACTATGTTTATACATTTAAAAAATTAAAAAAAAATAATTGAAAATAAAAAAAGAAAGTAAAATTGTGTGTAAAATTTTATTGGAATTTGTTCAACACACATAAAATAACTAAATTAAAACAAAAAATTAAAATTATTTAAAAAAACAATTTTTATTCATAAAAAAAAATAAGATCAGTAATGATAATAAAGAAACAAACACTTTGATTGATATTGAATGATAATAATTGTAAAACTAATTTAAGGTTCAATTAATGAATATAAGCTTAAAAGTTTGAGCAAATGTTTTAATCAAGTGATAATCAAACAAAATCAAGTTATTGGTTGCACTGTTAGTTTTAGATTTTTCAATTACGGCTTTTAAAGTACTCACAGGGGAGAAAAACTTTTGAACCTAATTCTTAATAATATAAACAATCTACAAAAAAGGATTCTATAAATTTAGGTAAAGTAAAAACCAAACAACAAGAATTATTGTAGAAATAAAAAAAAAAATTTGAAAAGTAAAATGAAAAAAAATGTCGTTAAACAAGTGTAAAATAAACTTAATTCTCAAATAAATTAGCATTTAAAACGCATTTCCAATTATTTTAATTTTAGTATTAAATCGATTTTTATTTTATTTTCTAATATTTTCAATTAATTTTTGTTTTCATTTGCTTTTTTATTTTTTCAATCAAATATTTTTTTTATGAAAATTTATTTACAATCTTGATTAAAAAAAATAAATAATTTTCATATAAAAAAATTTTTTTTAGCTGTTTTCTTTGGTCTAAAATTAATATATATATAAATATAAGTAGATTTACAAATATAAAATAAATATATAATTAAAAAAAAAAAGAAATTTTATTAAGAATTAATAGACCACTAAAAAATATTCATAAATAATTTTTAAATAAAAAAAATAAACTTTTATGTTGTCGATCGCGACACCTGATGACAGCATATGTTTCCAGTATAAAGAAAAATAGAATTTGAAGCAATAAAAGTTTTTTGAATCAAAAGTTGGCAGTCTTAGTTATTTGAATAAAAACCGAATCCAGTGTCTTATTTTGTTTAATTAGTAGTAGTTAAAATGATTTAACTACTTGATTAGTTTTAAAGATGTATCTAATTGTTAAAATGTAGATCTAAATGTAAGTAAGACTAAACCGCCACAATAATCACCAAGTAACTTCGTATGCTTAGAACTAGACAAGTTGCTTCAACAAGTTAAGATCAAAATCGATTTACTAAGCAAATATGACAACGGCGGGCTAGTGATTATTAACAAATTAGTATTTTTAAAGTTACCATGTAATTGAAATACTAACAACTGGTCATCTCTTAGTAGTAGAGACAAAAAAGCTGCAAGTTTTCTTTGTTTAAGAATGTTAACGGATTGAAATTAAGATTTAATCATCAGATCAGAAGATAAAAAAATAATTGAATTCAAAACAATTTAATTTTTAAAAAAAAAATACAGATTTTTTTATATTTAATTAAACATTAATTAAGATAGATCTCATCAATCTTAATCAGCTAGGTAATTTTAGAGTTAACCCCAATGATTGGTTCAGAAATTTTAAGATTTAAAACAAAATTGAATCGCTTGAAAAAAAGAACAAAATTCTAAAATTGATAGAATTCCTAGATGTTAATACCACTGAAAAAGTTGATCTTTGGATCAAATAAAAGATCACATATGAGCAAATCAAAGCGGATTGGAGCTAGAAATCCCAAAAATCCAAAAACACGTTGAGAACTTTTATTAAAGGTCAAGAAAATGTTATGATCAATTTTTTGAAAGGGTCAAAATGAAATACAATGAAATAGTCAATGGACTAACCGACGCCCTTGAGCATATCCGGAGAAACATTAGTTTTAAAAAAAATCCCAAGAGTTTTTTAAGTATTCCGCGATTGGGTCAAAAGATACTTTAAGTTATTTTGATACCGGAATCAACGTAAAGTTAATCAGGTAAGAGGTTTCGACGCCATGCAAGAGTAGATTGAAGTAATCTACAAATTTATACTCAGATTTAAAAGAACCAGGTAAAAAAGAATGTGGGAAGTCAAAAAAAAGCTTTTCAAGCGTAAAGTTAAAAAAAATTGAATGGGTAGATGAACTGTATTATGCACATTTCAATGTCAATTTTAGGGTAATAAAACTAAAGTAAGTCATTTTGCTATTTATGATATAAATAAGTTTTTAAAAGTGGAGACATCAACAAAAATGATGAAAAATTGTTAATGATTTCTAGATTTTAGTCATTATAAATAACTTTCTAGTTAATTTTAATCTATTTTTAAATTTTTAAAAAAGGAAATTAATTAATTTAGAAGTTGACCAGTGTTTTTTGAAGAGTTAAGAGTTAAGCACTACAATATAACCGGATTGAGAATATCTATTAAACAAATATTTAAAAGAGTGATAGATTAGAATATTATTGAACCTTATAAATTACAAAGAAGATTCTTATTGTTAATAAAGTTAAAATAGATAGCAAATGGAGGTTATATAGCGATTACCACAGATTAAATAGTAATACCCAGGATGACAAATATTCTATGCCCTATAATTACGATTGCAATGTTTAAATGGCCAAGAGCAATATGGTTTCTAGGATAAATTTAAAAAAAGTATATTATCAGATTCCGGTATTCAAAAATAATATACTAAAGACAGCAATCGTTACACCTTTCGGTTCGTATAAATTTCTACAAATGCTTTTTGCACTTAAAACTTCAGCCAAAATTTTTCAAAAATTCTTAGGTCAAATCTTAAAAGGTATTAATAATGTATTCGATTACATTGATGCTAAATTAATATTTTCTAATAAGACTATGAAATCGAAGACACGTTTGAGGTATGGATAAAAATATTTTCATCATCAATACACATAAAAGCGAAATTAGTAAGAAGGAAGTAGAATTTTCAGCACCTCTTAGCAATTTGATTAAAAACCAAATCCATTATTTCAATTAATTTAAGTAATAATAATTAAACTAATTTAACTAGTTGGTTAATCTTGAAAATTATTCTAAATGTTAGTAGAAATAAAACCGTAACACTTTTTTAAATTTAAACTGCCATCTTTTATTAAAAAATTAAAACTAATAAAAATTATTAAAATTATTTAAAATATTAAATAGATTTATTTAAAGTGTATTTTAAAAATATTTAAAAAAGAAATTTTATATTTTTTTAAATTAAATTATATAAGTAATATAAATCTTTTTCTTTCAAATAAATTAAATATAATAATATTAATAAAATTAACATCCCAACAATTATAAACAAAATGGTATGAAAAAAATAAATACAGCAAAAAAAAAACTAAATTTAAAAAAAATTGAAGAAAACAAATTATTTAAAATTAAAAAACTAAAAAAATAATTTTAACTTACTTGAAATAAAAATAAAAAGATAAATGCTACAATTAAAGCAAGAAGAATTGATTTTTTCGGCATAATACTAATTAATGGATTTTTAATTGATACTTTCTTATAATTTTTACTAATGAAAATAAATCTAATAAAAATATATATATATAAAATAAATAAATAAATTGAAAAAAAAAATTATTTTTTGAATCAAAAGTTAAAAAAATTTTAAACTTACCCATAAAAAATTCGACCAATCATTGGTATAAAAATTGAAATAACAAATCCATGCAAATGAAACATTGAAACCAATACATATAAACAAAATATATATAAAAATGATAATAAAATCATTAAATAATTGAATCTATTTAAATGTTCATTATTCATAAGAGAAAAAGTAAAAGTTTCGATTATTCCATTTAAAGCAATTAATGCAATGTAAGCAGACTGCCATCTCATTAAAGATACTCCAATATCACTTGCAAGTTGTTTTCCCCCATACAAAAGTAAAGCTAATTTTGAATAATTGTATCCAAATACAAAAATAATTAACCCTATAAGTATCATCAATTTAAGTAATTTATTTAATGTAGTAGTTACAGTTGATAAATTTTTTTTATTTTGTTGATCCAATGAAATATTTCGATTTAAAAATTGTGAAAAAAAAAGATAACTGCTTTCTTCAATCGGTGCAAAAATAAATCTAGCAGCTAATGCACTTAAATTATTAATTGTTTGGTAAATACCTTGTTCTGTAAAATTAATTAAATTAAAAAATGTCATAAAAAATTTTTCTCCTTCAGTTAAAAACTGCTTTAAAATAGTTTGCTTCATAAAGGAACAAGTTATAATTAGTAATTTTTTAGTATCACCGTGCTAAATAAAAAGAAAAAAAAAATTTTAACCAATAATTTTATGAAAAATGCACTTACAGAATACAATTTAAAATTTGGTATAAAATTTACGTTATATGCATAATCAGGTGAATAAAAAAATACGTAAAAACAAGCCAAGTATAAAAATAAATATAGTATTGAAGATATAAAATGAAGAAATGCAAAATTAAACAAAATATTTTTTTTATAAAAATAAGCAATAAAAACCATGCCAAAAGTTCTAGTCATTTGAAGTATTCCTTCGATAAAAACTCTAGTTTTAACAAATGAATTTAGATGACCAAATAAATATAGTGGCTCTGCCAAGAGTTCAATGAAAACCGATGCCAATATGAAATAAACCGCTAAATTATATTCTGTTACTAAACTAGTTTCTGGCAAAATAAGCAGATTTATCCAAACATAGCCTAAAATGAAACTAACAAACGCGAATAGAGGAATACTAAAAAAACAAATATTCTTAAATAAAAAGAAGAAGAAGTGAAAAATTAAAAAATTACT
Organism: Pyemotes zhonghuajia; assembly: GCA_025170145.1. Lineage (NCBI taxonomy): Eukaryota > Metazoa > Arthropoda > Arachnida > Trombidiformes > Pyemotidae > Pyemotes > Pyemotes zhonghuajia. The sequence continues at coordinate 8,404,945 of CM045846.1, read as the reverse complement.
TTAACCAAATACAATTGACAACAATTTCCCATCGATAAAGTTTAGCATCACTTGTGCAAGCTCTTCTGGTTGATTCCCTACTCAACAATTGAGTTGTTGAATAAAGCAACATTAATCTAACATTAATTATGCCTAAAATTTGACCATTTATTAGTCTCAGGTTTATGGCATTAGCTAAAAATGTAGATGCTCGCAAACATATCTAAGTTAGAAGAAAATTTGATAAAAATCCTAAATGTTATGTCACGATTACAAACCTGTAACAGAATGTTAAATGAAGCCAATTTTGTGGCATTCCGAAAAATTTGATGGTTGGATTTTTTTTTAACATTCATTTTAAACCAACTTCATCTCAGACAAAAGTCGAATCATACAAGTTGTCAATTTGAATAAAAATATGCAACATGTTTCTATTTACATTTAGCGACAGTTGCGATTTTTATTTGAAAATTAGTCAAAAGTCCCTTCAAAAAAATTTTCACGATAGATAGCAGTAATAATCTTTAAAAGTTTTAAAACTTGTAAACTTTTCAACTTTATTTTTTACCTATTTAAACCAAATATTTCTAAATAATTTATTTGTTTATTTTAGCTTATTTATTTTAAAAACAAATTTTTATTCCTTTAATAAATCAAATAAATTAAAGTTTAAAAAAAAATTTAATTTTTTTCCTAAATTAAGATTCAATTTAACTTTTATTTAACAATCAAACTTATAACTTTGATTAAAAAAGTTCAATTATTTTGACAACAATTGAAGTTGCTTTCACATTAATTTAAATAATTACTTTTAGACATGCAATTAAATTTATAATTTTAGACTAAATTCTAAAAAACAAACTTTTCTATTTAATTAAATTAAATAAAAAAAATCCAATAATTTAAATTTACAATGTAAATTAACAGTTTAAAAAATTAAATTGTTTTTAGAAAAAAAGAATTCAATTAAAAAATCAAAAATTTTAATTTTTTCTTCTTTCATTTCAAATTTTTTCCATTTCTCATTATCAAAAAAAAAAATAATAATAATAATAATAAATGATATTTTACTAAAAAAATTTAAAATATTAAAACAAGTTTTTATCACAAATTTAATAATTAATTTTCTATAAATTTCCGTTTAATTTTATTTAATTAAACTCTATTTAAATAATAAAATATTTATTAGTTAAAATTTTTTAATAAAGGAAATGGTCTTTTGACAACTGAATTAAAATCAAAATATTTTTTACTTATTTATAAAATAAAATTAACATTTTTAATTTTGACAAAAATATTTGATTAATTTTAATTTAAAAAAAAAATTAAAAATTTATAAAATAATAGTTTATCTGTTAAATAAATTTATTAAAAAAAAAATAATTAATTTATATCTTAAGATATACTTAGCGAGTGAAAAAAAAATTTTAATTATTTTAAAAAAACTTTTAATCCATTTATAGGTAAATTATTAAAATTATTTAATAAATTAATGTTACAGTAAAATAAAATAGTTTTAAAAAAATGCAATTGACCAAAAAATATCTTAAGGCAACTAAATTATTTTCATTAAAATCAATAGATAATTTTATGTTTTTAAATATAATAAAAAATATTGTTGTTTTTGTTCTTCTGTCTCAACTTGATAAACAGGAGGTGCTTATAATTCATGGTAATGAATTTTATATAGTTTAACTTATGCATTTATTTTCTAAAGAATAAACTTTTTATATTTTAATTATGAATTTTAAACTTGATTGTTAACTTTTGTTCAATGAATCTTTTCCATTAAAACACGTTTCCACTTGAATTACATTTAAAACAAAGACAAACCAAAAATAATAAATTAACCTGAAAAACTAAATTTAAATTCAGTTTTAGTTATAACATTATTTAATAAACATTACTTAAAAAATTTTAGAAAGTTAAAATTAAACTACTGTTTTGTCGACTACAGTTTTTTTTTTTAAAACAAATTTAATATTTAAAAAAGTTTTTTAAGCTTTTAACTTTTCATAAAAATTAAAATGGCTAAAAAAATAATTAAAAAATTAATTTTGATATTAACAATTATTTTATTAAATAATCAATGTGTTAAAATGGATAATTCTCTTGTGAATTTGGATCGGACTGAAGATAATCAACGAAAAGTAGGTGTAAATATACCTGGAATTTATTTTATGGATTTAATGACTGGTAATAGAGGAACTGGTTTAGGAATCAATGTTTTAAGTGGATTAGTAAAAGTAAATGTGGATAAAAACAATTTAGTTGGACGAAGACCAGTTATGGTATCTTTATTTGGACGTAAACTATATGATTCCTATGGCACAGAAACACCTAGCAAAATAGATTTGAATTAAAATAGGACTTGACTTACCGATAAAAACCATGTTAAAACTTTAATTTTCAATTATTCATTATTTCATTTTTTTTTTCATTTTTTTTAAGTTAAACTAACCAAAGGTTTATTAGCAATAAAATCAATTTATCATCAGTTGATTTAAATATTAATTTTAAAATTTTCAGTATTTATATAAAATTTGATTTGTTTTTTTAAATGTAAAAAGATTTTTTTGAGACAAATAAACCTGTTGAATTTTAACTTTTAAATTAAGTTACTATTTTATGGGCATTCAAATTATTTAAATATCTAATTACATTAAATAAAATTTTTTGAATGTATGCTAAGCGCTATGAGATAGATAATGTTTGGGATATAATTTTGTAATCCACAATGATGCAGATAATTATGTGAATTTTTACAAGTTAAAACATTGTTTTTTGTGATGCTTGAAATTTGCATTTGACATTTATATTAGTATTTTATATTTTCACAAAAAATTGGCTCATGTTTTATTAATTGATTTGTTTTTCAAACATATATTTATTTATATATACTATTTTAAAAAATCACTATGTTCAACAACGGTTGATTTAAAATAGGTAATTTTTAAGTTTTGACTTTTTTATTACATCTGCCTACAAAATCATTGAAAACAGAGTTTTCTTCAAATTGTTCAAACTCATAGTCTTCATCTTCTACATCTTCTTCATCTTCTTCTTCGTCTATATCTTCTTCTTCATCGTTGGTACCGTTTGAAAATGATGGATTTGACTCGTTTGATTTAATACTCAAATCTTTTCTTTGATTCGGACAAACTTGATTATTTTTGTAAGTTGGATCCATTTGTTTTTGTTTTCTTTTTCTGGACACAGATTTCCTTGTACGAAACGGCGTCAGATCAATGTCCTGAAATAAATTGTAATAAGGCCACTTCCGCTGAGCTTCATCCTCATCAGAAAGGGTTTTCAGCAAATGTAAATAAGTGTATCTAAGCCGGTGGAATAAGTTCTGGCAAGATTTGGCCGACCAATTATAGCCTGACTCATGCATATTCTGTGAGATACGCTTCCAAATCCGATATTTGCGTTCATGTGGGTCGGAAAATTCGTGTATGTATTTACGAACAAATTGAATGACATACAGGTAAGCAGCAGACATATGTTTATCTTTAACTTGATTACTGCTCTTTCCATGGGAAGGAGGAACAGGTGGAGCCGGAGGCTTAATGTTGTTATCAATCAAACTTTTCATCAACTGTAAATAAGGCCATTTGGTCTCTTCAGACAGATTGGGATATGCAATGATGTTGATGTATGTTGATCTGAGCTTCATGAATTTAGCTTTGCAGTGACTTTTATCATAGTGAATGCCAGTTTTGTTGAGAACCTCAGCGGCAATTTGATCCCAAGTTTCTTCAGTGGGACAAGATAAAGTGTTGATATCTACATTGCGAAAGAGAGACACATCTAGACTCTGAAATTCAATCATATGTCTTTTGCAGCTCTCTAACAAACAGATAACGTTGTCTTGATTCCAGTCAGTCACATCTATTGGGTTGGAGAAAGCGTCCACTCCGTTGTCACTGTTTTTCAGTGCTTCTAGATCAATGTTGGGAAAAGAGAAGGTGGGCACAGGATTAATACTGTTGGGAGCTTTGGGGTTCTCGCATTTGACAATGTGATCTTTGTTGTTGAAGCCGTTTGAAGGGTAATTCAAGTTTTGAGCCACTGCATCTGTATTTTCGCTTTGGTTGCTAGACGAGTTGCAGTCGTAATTATTGGCATTAAAATCATTCGGATTAACATTGACCACCATCGGAACAGGAAAGTATTCGTTCTTGCCATTAGCAGGTTGTGCAGGGTCTGAAGAAGTGATACTTTTAATTGAATTTGGACAATAGTCCAAATTCGTAGTTTGAGAGTTGGGTGGTAAAGCATAATTTTCCGGATGTTTATTTTTTGCTTTGATTCGAATACGAGACAAATTGGTGATTTCGGTTTCTTCATCCAGTCGCACATAAGAGTCAAAATCCTTGTCTAAAATCTGTATAAAACAATAATTAATTTCGAGAATCAAAGATGGAACCACAATCGCAAACATTTACAAAAAGTTTTGCCTACAGTCATTTTAAACAGATGAGAACAATTTAAATTTGAATGCTGCAAAAATGAATTGAATTAAACCAAATTAAACCAAATTAAACCAAATTAAACCAAATTAAACCAAATTAAACCAAATTCAATCCAAACAAAACCAAACTAAACCAAACAAAACCAAACAAAACCAAACAAAACCAAATACAAACCAATCTCAATCCAAACTCCAATCAAACACAAATCAAATACATACCAAACACAAACAAACCACACCAAGCCAAATACTTTACACAGATTAAACCAACCAGATTAGCATGGTCAGATTAAACGCTTATCAAAAGGATTCACACTAATTTGCAGCAAAGAAAAAAGAAGTTGATTGCGTCGAAATCTACCTTTTCAAGAGAAGTTTGTTCAAATGTTCAGAAATAAAAACAATGACAAGTTGGCAAACACACGAGTGCAAAATCGTAAACAAACTTTGCAATTGAAACCAGATTTCGAATTTATGAAATATAAAATTTATGAATTATGAATTTGTGAAGGCGATTTCCGAATGGCAAGTCGCAATCACTCGACCAGTGAATCACTAGTGTCGAAACTGACACTGCTCCATGTGCAAACCTTCTCAAGGCATGCAAAAATACATATCTGAGTAGAATAAAACAAATAATAATGGTGAAACAACAAAACAACGGCGCAGATTTGTAATTGTGCAAATATTTCTTAAAGCGAAGACGTTGCTGACTCGCTTACTCGGTAACCACACACAGCCTGCTCTCTCTCTTCTCTTTCTCTCTCCCTTTCATTCTGTCTATTCTGTTCATATTGTATATCTTGCCTGCATTGTCTATCTTAAATACATTTCCTATCTATGTTTGTACACACTATGCTTATATTATCCATATTCTGACTGTCCACATTGTAAATGATCACACAGTGTGCTAATATCTGGCTAACTAATATTTAAACGCTTACTTCGAATCCGTACACTGAGTCTGGCGTTAAGGTGTCAAACAAGTCAATTTTGCTTCGAATCGCCTTCATTAAATGGTCCAATTTGTTGCCATTCAGATACAGTATCCAACTGTCTTGATCCACAGACACTAAACATTTTAGCTTCATGGCCGTTATGTATTTTAAACAGTCTCATCACAGAATCCACTCAGGCTAGAAAATGATGGCTAAAGCAAGTGCCAAATGCACTTGACAAACAATCTCAGACGGACAACTTTAAAAAAAAAACGAAATCGAAAACCATCCGACTTTAATCCGTCACTAATCTTCTTATTGACCGTTCACTTAATTTAAAATCGTTTGGCAACAAACCAAACTGTATACAATTTAACAACTTGTTCACAATTGTGTCAATCATCAATAAATCGCATATTTTTCAAAATTTCAATTATTATTTCCGGTCGTATTTGTTCATTTCACATCACTTATAATCAAAAAATTGGTTTAACAAAACTAATTGACAAAAATAAACAAACAAATTTAATTAATATTTATTTGTTTTTTAGATGGCACAATGTTGCAAATCAAGTTTGAACAGAATCACAAAAGTTAATTAACCAAGGAACAAACACATACACTTGCCTAATCAAAACGAATTTAGCGATTTGTCTGGTAATTTTGCATTGTTTGAAAATAGAAGATTGAAGAATTTTAGATTGTTTTTAGGTTTGTAGTTTTGTTTTTGCACAGTTATTCCAGAGTATTTGCACTTAGATTTCACAGATAGGTTATGATTTTAATTTTGATTTTTTGATGAAATTAGTTGTAGATGAAAAAAAGGAGCAGATTAAAAAGAGCAAAAATGTTGATGCCGATATTCTGGCCAAAAGAACAGTTATAATGAGCAATTATAAACAATATTTATAAGTTACATCGGTTGATTGTTGAACTCATGTCTTTCAGTTGTGTTTTTCTGTTTGTCCGTCTAATTTCAGTTGTGCAGTACTGACTGCGCCCGCTATTTTTATTTTCACTGTGTTACTACCACTTTTCTCTACTCTGTTCAACTCTGTGGATTCTGTCTTAGTATTCACACTGCTTTGGCTTCAACTCTGCCCTAGTCCCAGATCTACTCGGTCTAGTCTCCAGTGTGGTTTACTGTGATCCGCCGTAGTCTGCCGTAGTCTACTCAACTCTACTCTAGACTACACTATTTTACACTACTTTACACTACTTTACACTACTTTACACTACTTTACACTACTTAACTCTACTTTACACTACTCTACTCTACTCTACACTACTCTACACTACTCTACTCTCTACTCTACTCTCTACTCTACTCTCTACTCTACTCTACTCTACTCTACTCTACTCTACTCTACTTTCTACTCTACTCTCTACACTCTACTCTACTCTCTTCTCTACTCTACCCTAGTCTACTCTTCTCTTCTCTACTTTTCTTTTTTCTCTAACTAAATTATTATTCTCCCTCTTCTTGCCACATTGAACGCTGTTTTTGCACTGAGTTTCGTTTTTCACCACATTCTGTTTCTCCGCTTTCTGCACTTTTTTTTCTTCTCTCGGCGCCACTCTGTTTCAGTTTGTTTGCTTGTTTCTGCCCGTTTCTGCCTTGTTCTGCCCTGTTCTGCCTTTCTCCCAGATTGCTCCTCACTCAACTAGAGGGCCCGTGGCTGGCCTTTGGTCCACCACCGACCAACTCTTTAGCACATTTACTAGAAATATCAACAAAATCTGGACACGATCTAAAATGAATCCAAACAAGATCTGGACAAAATTTAAACAAAATTTAAACAAGATTTAAGCAAGATTGGAGGCAAGATTTACAATAAGATTTGAACAAGTTAAGAAAACTATTGGAAAGTGCCAGTGTTGATGCAGCACACTCACAAAACCAACTTACACAGCTTGCAATTACACTGCCTCTCTGGACTTTTCAAATATTTTTCACTACCAGTTTATTAGTTTGTGTTTATTATTTTTTCGTTTTCTATTATTATTTTTTTATTATTTTATTTATTTATTTCTGGATATATTAAAAAAAAAAAATTCACACTATTCACTCATTATTTTAATTGTTTGCACTTTTTTATTTGTTTTATAATTTCTCTTTTTAAATCACAATTTTTGCGGCTGTTTTAATTTGGTTTTTGTTTTACATATTCCAACTATTAATAGATTTGTTTTCTTTTTCTTGATAGACATTTTTGCATCCTAAACTTTTGCAATTTTTTTAAATTTGAAAAAAATAAAAAAATGCAAAAAAAAGCAGAAAATTATGCACTTGTTTTATTTATGGTTGATTTCTTAGCATACAAACACGCACACTTAGAAAAGACCACAAACAAGCACAAAAGTCGAGCTTAGACCAAATGCATGAAATGATTGAATTTGTTTTTATAAGATATTGGTTAATCTAGAATGAAAAAATAGAAAGGAATAGATGGATTAAGTAAAGCAGAGATGAATTTAATATTCACTTGTAAACGTATAAAAGAAGCACACTAAATTGAAATTTGATTTAATTTAACTGATCCATCATGAATAAATGAACGTTTTCCAAGCAGATCTTTCAAACTAAACGGATAGCGGCCATGCAGATAGGAATTGTTAACAAATAAACGAATAGCAACCAACAACATTGGAGTCGTATCTTAACTTTTAAACGCAAACTTAAAGAGGATAGCACTAGAGGCATGTAGCAAAGTAAGTAGACAGAAAACGACCTAGATAGAAAGGTTAACCGCACTTAACTTGTCAGTTGGCAAGTGAACATTGGTAAATGTGCATTAACTAAGCTGGCCGGATGCAACAACACAGTATAACAGTGTGTGTGTGTGTGTGTGCATCCTCTGCTTTTGCACTGGCCGCTTGCTGTAGTGTGCGCAGCCGTTCGATTCAGTGGTCGCCGCGTCTGTGCAGTGACTTTAGCTGCGGGTCGCGTATTTCTCTTTGCTCTTTCCTCTCGTGTTTAGCCCGTACTGTGGTGCCACTAGCTGTTGAATACTTGCACGGGCTGGTTGTCGAGTAATTACTCTGAGACGAGCTCGTTCAATCAGTGTGTTCCAGTCAATCTCTTTACCTGGCTACCTGAGCTGGTGTTGTGCTTAGTCCCGCTTTCAATGCACTTAGTCGCTACTCTATCAATTACGGTTTACCGAATAGCTCTTTATTTAAGCGTTTTTGTCCTGTTCGCATCTTTCATCCTATGTAATTAACGTCGGTGTTCACCTGTTTTGGCTTATCTTGGCTGGTTTTCTTTCTTTATCTGATTCTTTTACATTTTGCAAGTTGCCTGCTTTTTTTTCTTCATATTAATTTCCCTTTTTAGTTCTCCCCTCTGCCTGCAATGTTGTTTCATTTTCTTGAATTACATATTTTTCATTATTTCTATGTTCGCATTTCAATGTCTATTGATCTGCACTTGATTCGCCAGTTGCTCTGACATTCGTTCACACTCTGAACAACTTTTCTTAAGCTTTTTATTAAAGAAACTTTTTTCACTCATTCTGTTTTATTTTTCTGGTTCTGTCATATTCTGTCTTATTTTTATTTCTTGTGTATCTGTCTGTTTTAGTTTTTTCATTCGTTTTGTCATAATCCAATGACCAGCTTTTGATTGCATTTGCTTGGTCTGGTTAAAGTTTATTTTATTATTAATTTTATTTTATTTGGCGTTCTCTGCTTTATTATTGCACGCACCGTTCGCTTTATTTGCAGCCATTCAATTCTATTTCCGTTTTATGTGTTTCATTTCGCTCTCTCAGTTCAGCATCTATATTTTATTTCTAATTATTATGTTTTATTTTAATTTTATTTCCATTTGTTCGCAATTTTATTTTATTTTAACTTATTCGTTTTTATATTTTTTTTTCTCAAGTGTGCAAAATGTGTTTGCCAGAGATTTGGCCAGCATTTTGGCTAAATCAAACTTGTTCGGCTCAGCTGATCCAATTCATCCTTTTTCGTTTATTTACTTTTTGTTCCATCTGTTTTCGCTCTCATTTCGCTCTGTCTGCGCCTTGTTCTTACTTGATTTCTTGCTTGGGTTCTTGCTTTGTTTCTTGCTCTGTTTCTTGCTGTTTTTTTTTTTGCTTTTGTTTCTAACCTTATGGAAGCCTTGTTTTGACTTGTTTACTATTTGCAACTTTTTCTTCCGTTTTCATATTATCTTCAATTTTTTTTCTTCTTTTTCTTCATTTTTTTTTTTTATTTTTCTTTTACTTCTTTTACTTCTTTTTAATTTTTTTTAATTTTTTTTACTTTTTTTTACTTCTTTTTACTTCTTTTACTTCTTTTACTTCTTTTACTTCTTTTACTTCTTTTACTTCTTTTACTTCTTTTACTTCTTTTACTTCTTTTACTTCTTTTACTTCTTTTACTTCTTTTTACTTCTCTTTTTACTTCTTTTTACTTCTTTTTACTTCTTTAACTTCTTTTTACTTCTTTTACTTCTATTACTTCTTTTACTTCTTTTCTCTTCTTTTCTCTTCTTTTACTTCTTTTACTTCTTTTACTTCTTTTCTCTTCTTTTCTCTTCTTTTCACTTCTTTTCTCTTCTTTTCACTTCTTTTCTCTTCTTTTCACTTCTTTTTACTTCTTTTTATTTCTTTTTATTTCTTTTTACTTCTTTTCTTCCTTTTCTTCCTTTTCTTCCTTTTCTTCCTTTTCTTCCTTTTCTTCCTTTTCTTCCTTTTCTTCCTTTTCTTCCTTTTCTTCCTTTTCTTAATTTTCTTCCTTCTTTTTTCTTTTCTTAGCATTTTACTACCACGCCTAGCTGCATTTTTTGTTCGCTTGCTTTTTGGTATTGCATTTCTTCTTCGTTTCGTGTTTACTTTGCTTTCATTTTGCTTTCACTTCGCTTTCACTTTGCTTTCATTTTGTTTTTATTTCGCTCTGACTTGGCTTTCATTTTGCATTCATTTTGCATTCATTTTGCATTTATTTCTATTTGATTTCACTTTACTTTCATTATTTTATTTCGCTTTTATTTCACTTTTATTTTACTGTCCTCCCCCGCTTTGCCCATGCTCACATATGCAGTTCTGTTTTTCTTTCATTTGCCCTGTTTTGCCTTGTTATGCGTTGTTTTGCGCTATTTTGCGTCTACTTTGCGTCTGTTTTTCTCTGCTGTCATTCTGCGTTTATTTTTTCATTCTTGTTCACCCATCTTGTGCATTGATGGGCCACAATTTGCAAACACTTGTTCACTTGATCCATGCATTAACGATGAGAGTTGCTGATTGAGGGCAAGATCAGGTAAGCAGATGTAAGTGCAGCTTGGAGGAGAAAATGAGAAAAGGAAGAAGTGAAAAAGTGATCTTATTGCCAGCATGCACAAAGTAACTGCATTAGATCTAAATCAGCCTGACTAATTCGGGTGCACATCACATGCGACTCGTGAAAGGCTGAGCTAGAGTAGGTTGAAGATGGATGAGCTGCAAATGGGTTTGCTGATGCATGATGACCAGCGTTTTCTTAAGATTAGTGTGTGAGTCGTACGCAACTGATGATCACCTTTGTTTGCACTTATCTGTTTCTTTGCTGCAACTTACTCGGATTGTTTGTTTTGCTGAGCGGATCATGACTGGCAGTATTGAATGTTCTTTAGTCTTGTGTTTTTTCTGCGTTTCGTTTTATTTCGTCTGATTTCGCTTTATTTTCATTATATTTGTGTTTGGTTTCTAATTTTGCTTCCATTCGCTTTCAATTTCACGTTGATTTCAATTTGTTTTTGTCAATTACTTGCACGTCTGCGCAACTGATCAGCTGCTGCAGATGTGCGACTGCGCACTAGTTGTGCATTGCACTGTGTTTACACAAGCTCAACACTGTTCTCAGTACAGTTGCAATACAGTTTGCCGTGTATAGCACTGTTTTTTCTTATTTCGCTTTATTTTATTTATTTATTTTTCTTTCGGTTTTATATTTGAAATCCGACTGATCCACACGCCCACCTTCTTTAACTGGCTACTGTCACTTGCGAGTCCAAAAGCATACAATACAAGTACATGAGTTCGTTTGGCCACAGACTCTCTATAAGGCTATATGAGTTGCGCACACTGTTGCATGCTCTATTGACATGTGTGAGCTGTTTTTGCCATCCGCATATAGCCACAGTAAACAACATGTGATTTGGTCGCGATCGGTATCGAAATCAACACCGGGATGTGGATCAAGATCATCGTCTTAGTTTGCCACCGTTTCCTAACCCAAATCTGTAAGGGTTATACATTCACATCATACATAGCACATCAATAGGGCTAAAGAACAACAAAAACCAAAATAAAGTATTTGAACACAACTTAAACAAACTTAGTTACCATTACTATCAACATCATCTAACTTGAACACTAATCACGCTCACATGAAAATTAAGGCTAATTAAAGCCGAAACCAACATCAAAACCAACACCAAAACCAACACCAAAACCAATACCAAAAAAAATGAATATCAACATAAAGATAAAATAAGCTTGCTACAAAAAACAGTCTACAAGAAAAAATAAAAACACCAACAAACAATATAGTGCTATATGAGCATATAGTGGCAAATGTGTTAAAGTCGAGTAAACAGTGCAAAAGCCCAATATTAAGCGACGGACAATTTGCTGTAATCAACCAACTTAGAAATCAGCTTAGACTAGTTGCTTTACACAAGTCAGCTGACCCAGACATGCCATAGTTTAAAAATGCAACAGTAACAGTTTTTTGTGATAATCATTTGCTCTGAAAACATTCGCATTGAAAACATTAGCATCGGGAGCAGGTGCAACACGCACTGGCCAACGGCAACCGCTACACGCTCTAACAAAAAACAGTGAACAAAACTGTTAGCGGAAATGTGACAAGGTGTGAATCAGGGGTGTGATTCAAGGCGTAAGTAAACAAATGTAATAAGTAAAGTTTTGGTTTGTAAGTGAAGAAGTAAGGAGCGAGGATTGAGGAGTGATGAGTGAAAAGTGAAGAAGTAGGAAATAAATATTAAAGAAGTAAAGAAGTAAAGAAGTGAAGGAGTAAAAAAGTGAAGGAGTAAAAGGTGAAGGAGTAAAAAAGTGAAGGAGTAAAGAAATTAAGGAATAAAAAAATCAAAAAAAGTGATGATCAGATTCAAAATTCATGATTAGATGAAAGACTGCAAGTTAAAGGCTAAAAGTGAAAAATTGCGGGTAAGAAATTGTGGGTTAAAAAAAGTAGGTAAGAAAATGTGAACAAGAAAATATGAACAAGAAAATGTGAACAAAAAAATGTGAACAAGAAAATGTGTGCAAAAACTGTGAGTAGCAAATATGAATAAGAAAATATAAGCTAGCAAATGTGAGCAAGAAAATGTCAGTGAAGGATTAATCAGGGGAGGGCTTGAGTAAGAGGCGAGAGGAGCATTTGCGGTAAGTGAAGGGTCGTGAATGGAGGCTATCAGTAAAAAACTTAGAGCAAAAAACTGACAGTGCTTTACTGTCAGTTGTAAGAAATTTTTAAGGGTTGTAACAGGTGTGAGTGAATGAGTACAAGTGAAGCAAAAAGACAGACAAACACACCAGACAAACTTAGTCGAGCAAAACAGATTTTTAAGTACGAAAAGATGAGAAGGTGTTCAAACGGGGAGTGGTGTATTGCGGGGGAGTGTTGTAAGATGGGGCAGTTTGGGATGGCTAAGTTAGGATGTTGAAGTTAAGATGGCCAAGTTAAGACAGCAAGTATGATGCAGGTAAGATGCTGCGATGAAACTGTTTTGTGGCCGTTTCTGACTTTGTTTCTCAATTCGTAAAGTTTCGTCCATTTCTTAATTGGTCGTTTTCTTACTGGTGCACTGTTTCGCCATTTTCTGTTTTGCTTTTTTGCTTTCGTTTTGTTTGCGCTAGCAGTAGTGCTGGTCTTTTACTTTATTCTTTAAGACGCGGCCCATTGTCTTTCTTTGATTGTGCTTTTGTCTTGTATTTTTTGTTAAGTTTTTGTTATATTTTTTGCTGAATTTTTTGTTGAATTTTTTGTTGAATTTTTTGTTAAATTTTTTGTTGAATTTTATGTTGAATTTTATGTTAAATTTTTGGTTGAATTTTTGTTGAATTTTTTGTTGAATTTTTTGTTGAATTTTTTTCGTTAAATTTTCTGTTGTGTTTTTTGTTGTGTTTTGTATTAAGTTTTATGTTGGGTTTTGTGTTGAGTTTTGTGCTGAATTTTGTGCCCAATTTTCTGTCCAGTTTTTTGTCCAACTTCAGTTTAATTTTGTGAGGTTTTTTCTGTCGCGTTTTTCGTTGCGTTTTTTGATTTTTTTGCTGATTGATTTTTTGTTGCTTGGCCTTGTTTGTGTGCATCTTTCATTTTATTTTGCATCTGGTTTTTTCGGCTTTAGTTCGTTGGCTTCGTTTTTTGTTTCTGTCGTTTGTTTGAGCGCCGAATTCGTACAGTATTGGCGCAGCCGTTTCCTGAGCCGGCGTCCGGCTGTGCTTATTTTTCTTTGACCAGCGTGCGTTTTCATTTGGCTTGTTTTGCCGCCGTTGTCTATATTTCGCTTTTTTGTGCTCGTTTTTCCGCTGGATCCGCTCTGGAGAATTGAAAAGCTTTTTTCTTTTATTATTATTGTTTCGTTTTGTGCTTGTGTTTTTTCAATTCAATCTTGTCTGCCATTTTTTCTCATTTTTCTCAAACAGTCAATCTAGAAGACTGAAATAGCTTTTATTTTGATATTTTTTGTATTTTTCAGCTTTGCTGTTTTTATCGGCATTTTGTTTTTTCATTTTTTTTAGTTTTTACATTTCACATTTTCGTGTTTGCGATTGTTGATTGTTTTCTTTATGCTTGCACATTTTGGTGTTTTTAAATTTTCGCATTTCATATTTTGCACACTACATTTTTGCATTTTTATACTTTTATTGGGAGAAGTTTTTTTTTCCGCATGTTCATTTTTCTTAATTTTTTTGCTTTTTAACCATTTTTCTTCATTCTGCCCATTTTCTTCATTCTGTCCTGTTGTGTGCATTTTTCATTTTTTATTGCTATGTATTAAACTACTTTATCTGCTGTATAGAGTTGTTTTGGTTTTTGCATTCGGTTTTTCCGTTTTGGCCGTTTTGTGCCATGTGCAGAAAAAGGCAGAAAATAAAAGTTTTTGTGAAATAAGAAAAAAACAGCACAAAACAAGCAAAATGAGACGCAATTTCGCACGCAAAACTTGGCCATCACCGTATATTGGTGTATTGGATTTGACTGTGCAGTGTTGAGTGTGCAGCATTTGAATGTTTGAATATTTCAATGTTGAGTTTGCATTGGGTTGCATTGAGTGTGCTTTCGGATTTGCATGTTGTCATCTTGGTTTGGGGTCTTGTCATCGTGTGTCTTAAATGTTTTGTCTTCTGCCCGTCTAATGTTCTGTCATCTTGCATTTATTTGTCATCTGTTGGGTGTGTGGCCCTTTCTGCTTGTTTGTATTTTTCTTGCGCTGTTGTTTGCGACTGCGGACTTGTTTTTGCCGGCGTCTTTTTTTCCTTGAACACGACGTTATTCTCAAAATGCGCCATCAGCTTGCACTTGTTTGAACTTGTTTTTGCCATTTTTTCATTTTCGCTCCTTATTTCTATTTTCTCCCTATTTTTCTCTTTTCATTCTGTTTTTCTTGTTTTTCTCACTCATTATCAATCGCTTTTTGCCTGCGTTTCTCTTTATCTGTTTCTCTCTATTTTTTCTCTCTATTTTATCAATTTCTTTATTTCTCTATCTGTTTAGGTTTCATCTATCTTTCTTTTTTTCCCTTTTCTTTCTTTCTTTCTCTCTCTCTCTCCTCTTTCTTCTTTCTTTCATTCTTTCTTTCTTTTATTCTTTCTTATATTCTTTCTTTCATTCCTTTATTCTTTCATTCATTCATTCATTCATTCCTTTATTCCTGTATTCCTTTATTCCTTTATTCCTTTATTCCTTTATTTCTTCATTCTTTTATTCCTTCATTCTTTTATTCTTTTATTCCTTCATTCTTTTATTCCATTATTCTTTCTTTTATTCTTTCTTTCTCTCCTTCTCTCTGTCTTTCTTTCTCTCTTTCTTTCTCTCTTTCTTTCTCTCTCTCTCTTGCTCTCTCTTTCCCTCTCTCCTTCTGTTTCTTTCTTTCTTGTTTTTCTTTTGGCGCTGCTGTTTCCAAGCTATTTTGTTTTGTTTCTGTTTGCATGCTAAAGCTAGTTCAAGCCTTGTTTTTCTTCAGCTGTTTCTTATTCAAACACTAAAAATTCCATTTCAAGCCTGTTCCCATCGTTTTTTGCTTTTCTACGCTTCTCATTTTGTTTATTTTTTTCTGCGCAGTTTTTCTCGGCTTGTTTTTCTTTCTTGTTTTTTTCCATTTTCTTCATATTACAACTTTTTCCTCCTCTCGCCTTTACTGCGTTGCTTTTCTCGCAATTCAATTCCATTTTTTCCTTTTCACTTATTTTTTTTTATCTGACTCAGTCACAAACATTGGTCAAATAAGTGGAACAACTAAAAAATGCGCCAAAACGTTTCACAATTTAATATATATTAGCAAAAGAAGAAAAAAACTAGCCAAGAAAAGACAGAAGACAAAAACTAAAAAAAAAAAAAAAAAAAAAAAAAAAAAAACAGCTGAAGACAATACTAATGCAAAGTGGATGAAAGACTATGAAAAGCCAAAAAAAAAAGTCAAAAATGAACTGATGCCAAGACGTCAGACCAATTGTGGTCAACACAATAGCATCAGCTGTGTTCAGATCAAGCAAGGTAAACTGAATGCAGCTGAAAAAAGAATCGAAACAATCGAAACAAACGATTCAAGCTAAATCGCAAACTAAATAAAATTGGCTTAAAACATGTTCTGATTGCAGACAAAATAAAACAAGAGAAAAAAAAAATAACTTAATCTGGGAACAAACGACTTGAAATCAAGCTTTTCAATTCAAGCAAAAACAAAATATAATTGAAAAAAAACCAAAAGAAAAACTTAAGAAAATTAAACAAAAATTAAAAAACTTTCAAGAAAACATGCTTAAGAAAACACAACAATTCTCAAAACACAACAGTTCTTAAAACACAACAGTCCATAAAAAACACAACAGGTTCAGGCAATACTTATCAAGTTTATAACTATTTGGGCCAGGGGCGGTAAGCCAATGTCATCTGTTTTTTGTCCGGTTAGACATCAAATGCAAACAATTCATTGCTGGCCAACTGTAGACTGAATCTATCCAATCACTAATCCAGCAGTCGAGTAACAATTTGGCAATCCAATTCTTAATTTAGCTGCCAGATTTTTAATCTGCCAGATTAATCCTAAACTAAGTGCGGATTTAATGGCCAAAACTTAAACCTTAAACTCAAACTTAAATTAACAACCTAATAGCCGATTCAGCATTTAGATTCTTAATTCAACATTTCGACGTCTCTAAAACATTTAAACATCTCTGCAACGTCTGAACATTTCTACATCCAACGATAACCTAATCCGTCAACCAAGTTGCCAACTCAACCTATATTCGCTCCCTTTTTAAAGTCAAACATAAGTCATTTATATTTTGGAAAACTAAGAAATAATTAAAGGCGGGAAAATTGGACGCTTGTTATTTGCTTAACTTTCTTACTGCTCGGAACTGCTCAGATGCAAATATAAAAACACGTTTATTGTGATTAGTAAATGTGGCTGTAATTAGTTAAATTGCAATGAAAAAACAGCTTGACACCTGCCGATAACATTGTGCGCATTCAGTCTGATTCAAACAGAATTGCTAAGAATAATTTAAATTAAAACCACTAACTTATTTGCAGATGTTTTGTTCTAGTCTAATATCTTGTTCAAATCTACTTTCTGATAACTAGTAGTTGTTTTTAATTTAATTAAACTTATTTCAACCAAACCTAACTGTTTTTAAACTACTTTTATCGGTCTCTAGTGTTGGCGTTGCATTAAAAAAGATAACCACAATAGTGATCATAAAATTGGATAATAAAACGATGAAAATCAAGAGAGCAAAAAACTATCATCTTGCTAAATTAGAATAAAAAAATAAAATAATAAAAAATGTTTGTAAAAAAGATTGACAATCAGGCGTTTTCAAAGCACCCACAGAGCTGATAAACCATTTGATTAAAAGATAAATGAAAAAATAAATAAATAAACGTTAAACAGAAATCAAACTAAATAGTTTTAGCTAAACTCAATCAAAACATATTTATAATATTAGTTATGAATTTTAGGAAAAAAAAATTGTTTTTTTTTCAATTATAACTAAATTTGTATTTTTTAAAATTTCACTTTTTTTAATTTTGATTTTTAGCTGTAAATTTTCACCAATCTTAATATTGGTTTAAATTTTTAGAATAAAACATAAATACACCTTTTTCCTCATTTTTTTTTCTTTTTCATTTTATACTAATTTTTAGAATTATTAATGTTTAATAATAAATTAAATATTTAATAAAACATAAATAATTAAAAATTGTAACTAAAAAATATTTTGACAAATCTAAAAATAAAAAAAAATCTATCAATTACATGTTTATTCGTTTTTTAAAAAAAAAAAATAAAAAAAAACAATTAGGACAAACATTAATAGTAATTAAATTAGTCAAATATTAAATTCAAACAAACATTAATTTAACATGAAATGTAGCAATATTTTATTTTTTGTCAAAATTAAACTTTTATTTACTAAAACTTTATTAGTTTTAATTGGTAAATTTGAAAATAAGTAAAATTGTAAAATTTTTGCTTGTGACGTGTAAAATATTTGTAATCAATTAGTAATAAATATAAATATTTATTTGAAATTTATTCAACTATCACATTGTATAAAGTTTAGTACTAAGGCTGTTTTTTTTTAATTTTATTTTATCAACTTTTATGTTTCATAAAAAAAAAAAACATTAAAAATTGCGCAAATATAGACAAAATTAAAAATTAATCCTTTTAAATTAAATCAAAATTAAATACTATATCAATATAATTTTCAAATTTGTAAGTAAGTTTTAAAATATAATAAAAAAAAATAATTTTAACAACTAATTTAAATTTTTTTTCAATTATAAAAATAAAATATATTGAAAAAACTGGTCGAAAATTTTAATAATGTCTAAAAATTATTTTTAGTCAATAATGTAATTTGTTTTTTTTTTCACTTATTTGAATGTGTATTTTAAATAAAAATTTGAAAAAAAATATGTATATTAAGAAACAATTGCATTTATAATAATGAAAAAAAAATAATAATAATAAATAAAAGTGTACAAATAATTAAAATATGTATTTTTATTTAAATATCAAAAAATAAAATTATTTTTAAAAAAATGGAAAAAATTATGAAATTTAATGTAATAACAAATTTTGATTTTAGTTAAAAAAATAAAAAAATTCTTAGTTATTTGATGCAATCAAAAAAACACTTATCAAAATAATTATATTTATATGAATATGAATTTAACAAGAAATAAATTGATGATTCCAAATAATCCAGTTTTTTTGCATAATTAATTTTAAGGCTTTAGCCTAATTTAAATTTACTAAAATAAAGTGGCTTATTTATTTTGTTATCTTTTTTTTCTAAATCAATTAAGGAAAAAATTCAGTTAACAAAGGATGGCTGTGTTTATTTCCTGAAATTGAATAATCATACTCTAATAAAAATCTTGGAATAGTTATTTCGCTTAAATCTATCACAGTATTTAGTTCTCCAATATTTTTGACATATTGAATTTTAGATTTAAGTTCTCTACATTTCCATTTAATAAACCACCAACTGGTTATTTTAAACCAAATATTTGGATGAACTACATAAATTGCACTCAAATTTCGTCTGTATCTTGGGTCCAATACATCATAAGCATACTTAAGAAAACTTCTAGGAGGGTAATTATTAGATTTGGTGAGAGTATGAAAATAAATCATGGTGTATTCGCGATTTTTAATTTTGTCCATTAAATTGATAAAACAAAGCAAAGCTCTTTCAAGATCAAATTTAGTTGCTTTGAAATTTTTGCCAATAAATAAAACCACAGTTCGCCCAAGACGATCTTCTCCATTTTCGTAAATCCAGTTTCCAGAACACAAATCACTTAAATCCATTTCGTAGGATTTGCGTACTAAGCTTCTGTACCTTAACTTTCTACTTGCTTCAATCCGAATCAATTCTTCGTTAAATTGCTTGATGTCTTTGTCGGACATTCTTTTGCGAGGTATAGTGTTGCTATGAACAGGTGAAGTCCATCTTTGATCTACATCTCCTTGCATTTTGGCGAAGCTGGAGTGTCCCACAATGACGGAAGAGTCGAGTCCAGTTTCCAGATCAAACACATGTTCCCGAGAAAGTGAAAGCTCGTCCTTGTTTGTCCTGTAAGTCAAAACACTGGAAGGTGAAGAAGCATGTTCCAAGAAAATGCGATCAAACGGTGTAGCTTTGATGCGAATCTTTCTTTCTGGATACAAAGGTTCTCCATATTCTCCGCCAATGTCGATAGGCAATTGATAGCAGGCGGCCAATTCTTCATTATCAGATCTTGGAAAATAAAGTGGTAAAATAGATTCGTAAATTGTAACATCTTCACCTTCCACCGGAAAAACAATAAGATCGATTTCGTTGGCATATTTCTCAAGAAATCGACGCACAATTCGAATGCCAATATGCGCGCCTTCTTCTCCTGGATATGCTCGTCTCACTGTAAACAAATAAAAAAGGCGCGCTATTTAAAACTCGTTTTTGAAATTCATTTTACCATTCCGATTGTTAACTTCAGTTCGCATTCAAAATCTAAGAAACCTCTGCTTACTTCCGAATCGCTACTCGAGATTCTGACTAGTCTTAGTTAATTGTTTTTGTCAGTTTGTCAATTTCTCAGTTTGTCGATTTCTCAGCTTCTTAGCTTCTTAGCTCCTCAACTTCTCAGCTTCTCAATCTCTCAGTTTCTTAATTTCTTAGTTTCTCAGTTTCAAGCATCATGCTCTCATTAAACAGATCGGTAATCTAAAAGTAATGCACATATTATTCAAGCTAAATCAGAAACTGATTCTATGATTAGTTAAAACGGTATTCTGCAAATTCAACACGAGTACAAGAAGAATACAATGGTAAATAAATGATTGCCTAAGCGAAATGCAATTTACTAAAGTGATCAGTAGTTCATTTCTTTAATAATTTTGTTTCTTTTGTTTTTTTGTTTAGTTATTAAACTTAAAGATAACTTCTGTGCAATTAGTTTGTTTTAGAATCATTTAGGCAAAATAACTTTGAAATGTCTAATTAGCGCTTTAAAACTATTTCTTATCATAACTATTTCATCTCAAAAAAACTAAACACATGAGTTTTAAGCAGATAACTTGCCGAACAATGAATGATTAGACTAATGAGTCTAAAATTGATTAGCAAAATAAAAAATTACTAAAAAAGATGCAAAAAGTACATACTTGTGTGAATCGGAGTCAAACCTAATGTTCTTAAGTTCATTTCAGTCAATTTGTTCAGCGTTTTGATATAACAATTGTATAAAACACTCTCAGCAGCCGAACGAAACTTCCACCTGTACATCGGACAAGAAGTATGGAATATATGTCTGGCATACAACTTGTAACCATTGGTCACGTAGACTTCACCTGGCATGCAACTCTTTACTTCTTCTCTTAAAGCTGTCCTTAAAGCTGGACCTGACTTTGCGTACAATCGTCTAGTAGGA
The DNA here is from genome assembly GCA_025170145.1 of Pyemotes zhonghuajia. Taxonomy (NCBI): domain Eukaryota; kingdom Metazoa; phylum Arthropoda; class Arachnida; order Trombidiformes; family Pyemotidae; genus Pyemotes; species Pyemotes zhonghuajia. The sequence goes on along the minus strand of CM045846.1, from coordinate 8,383,888 downwards.
GTGCTATTATCATCAAACATATCGTTGGTGGTGTGCACAATAGCATCACAATCAAGACTGGAATAATCTCCAGCCCACAAAACAATTTTCTTGTTCAGATTGACATCCTTTGGGAAAGGAGTTTTGTGAAACACTCTTTGTTTATCTTCCACTACAAATCGATTATCCGGCAAAATTTGGGACCAGTTTTTTAGATCACGACAATGTATCACTTGTCCAGGCGGTTCTTTGTCGAATATATATTTGGTCCTTAACTGGCCGCCAGATGAATGCATTGAATAAAGACTAGTATGTCTGGCTTGATTTGCTACAGCAATTGCATTATTATTCTTATTGATACTTTCAAACAAATCGTATCTTTTTGATTTTGACACTGCTCTTACTTCGTTCGTGGTTGAAAAAATTTGCTCCACATCAGAATGTAAATTATTTTCGTTATTATTCGACTTTGATCTCACTTTCAGTGTGTGCGTCTCCACTACCACTAGTTCTGAATCTGAATCAAATATCAATTCTTTGTTGGTTTCGGATTTAGGTAATGTTTTCTTAATGAATTTTATGACCGTTTTGTTTGGAAAATCTGAACCAAGATCTTTTTTATCCAATTTAGATGGACTTGTGTTCAAGTATGTTTCAGCATTTGTTTCACTTGAATCTAAATTGAAATCTTTAATTGCTAATTTAGATAATGATTTTTTTGAATTTGTTCCAATTATTTGCTCGTCTGGATCTGATTCTGAGTTGGTCTTTTCAAAATTAATTAACTCTTCTTTTGTTTTAAGATATATCTGTTTTGGCTCTGTTAAACAAGCCATATCTTGTGATTGTTTAGTTTCCAAATCGAGTTCGTTTCTCGATTCATTTTTATTATTCTCTCTATTTGTCTTTTCTACGGTGTTAATCTCAGATTGGCTTATTTTGCTTTGCAATTCGTTTGATGCTTTATCCATTTTTCAATAAAAATCTACTCAAGATCGTGTTAACACATTCAAAATTTTAAGTCAAAATAAAAATCAAGTTTGTTCACGATTTAATGACATTTAACAGTTCGAAGTCAACAATTTCAGTATGAATTTAAAATAATTACTTGCAAAAAATCTGGAGAGAAAAAAAAATAATGAAATCAATTAGAAATCATTATTTTGGCTTTTTCTTCATTTAGCTTAGAAAGAAATTTTTGTTACATTTAAAATTTGGTCAAAATAATTTTCCCGTTTATTCAGCTTAATTTATCCATAATTTATAAATCAAATTCAGTCAAACAACTTTTTTTTAGTAATATTTGTTCAATTTTCTCACTGTTTATCCGTTCAATCGTTCGTTTGATTTAGTTACTAATAATCGTTTTACAATAGAAATATGAATTTTTGACAGATTTTTGCTTTTTACTTTCACAGTTTGCACTGAGACAAAAATTGTTTACAATGGTGTGCTTGTTAAAAGTTTATTTACTTGCAAAGTGATTGAAGCGATTTCTTTGGTGAATGATCGCGTTTGCAATTGAGGCTGTCTTCTGAATTGGTGTAGCAATTTAAGATTTCAAGTTTTCCTCCTCTTTCTGACTAATTGGCCGGTTATGTGTGGCCAACTACTTGGTGGCAGCTTAGTTTAACCATTGCTGGTTCGGATCAGCCTTTTTGTTAATGCTGGCTTTGCGCATTGGGAACACTCAGTCATAACACACAAAGCAGTAGAACCTCAACCAATTAACCTTGATTTAATCAGGAACGCGATTAACAAGAGATTTAGGATTAAGAGCCACCTTTGGCTCGTCCCTTGGCCAGGAAAAACACACTCATTAATCCATCTGCCCAAGCAATCATCACAATCAGATCATTTGTGTCATTCAGCTTGACAAATCAGATGCTATTGTTTTTGTTTTAATAATTTGTTTTGCAAAGCAAGAAATCAATCCACACGCTTTCAATGAATGCTTATTGGATAAGCTTTTTAATAAAGAAATAATTTAGTTTCATTTGCCACTATATAAAATTAATCCATTGTAAACTATTAGCCTGCTTTTATCACTTTGCATATAATGCAAAGTTTGGCATTTCAACTATCTAATAACAAAATTATATATTTATACTTCTTGTCTGATGTCAAAGCTTTTAAATTTAGATTTATTCAAATTTGAGCAAACAGCTGTTCACGTTGCCAAACATTATGAGCACCTTCTTAAACATGTTTAATTTGCTTTTATTTAAATTTAACGTGCTCTTGCTTTACTTTGTCAAACAGGTGAATTAAACAAGACTACTGTCGGCACTAATTACGTGTATAAACACAATTATTAAAAATCATTTCCTAGTTTGCTACTGGTTAGTAAGTTTGCATTTTCTTTTCTTCATTTTTCAGAATATTTCTTAAAAAATTCAGATTAATTTTTCTTATATGATACAAATAACTTGTTTTTCATTCGCAACATACAGCACTCAAAGTCTTTTCTAAGAAAGCTTATTTTTCAGCTGAATAAGCAAATTGAGAAAATTGCAATTGAATTCTAGGTATTTTTTTGTTTGAACTAAATTATTTCAATATTCATTTAACTTGACTTGCCACTTCTTTAATTCACTTCTCAAATCTTCAACAAAATTAAATTATCACATATTATTTGATCTTTCCATTCATTTTTATTCATATTTTGTATATAAATAATTTCATTTAATTTACAATATAATTTCTTTTTAAATATATAAATATACATTTCATTCAACACTTATAAATTATTACATTTGACTCGTTCACTACTACACACTGTACAAAATGTTTTTCTTATGAAACAATATTTACAAGTAATCAATCGAATTTTTTTTTTTAGTGTTTAAGTGATAACGTTTAAAATCTTACATTATTTAAGATTCTATTTACATTATTAAAACATGTGATGTGCATTTTAAATTTTGTATATTTTTTTTTTATGTACATGTGAGATAAGTTTTGATATATACATATTAATTAAATTTACAACTTTTTTTTCATTAACTAAATGATGACATTTGAAAAAGTTTTTTTTGCACGTTAATAAATCGATCAAGAATTTTACAATCTAATGTTGATGATTGCTTGACTTGGTCAAGTTGTAAAGTCAAAAAAAAAGAAATAAAGGTAATTAAGTTTTAAAAACTGCATATTTTTAAAAAAAATTCTCATGTTTTTAGTTTACTTTTTTGAGTTAAATTCGGATTAAAAGTATCAAATTTAAACCATAGGCTGACCTGATAAAGATCTAATGATTTGTTTAAATTTATCTAAAATGCCTACACTAACGCAATAGGAATTACAGGACAATGCTTCACAAAGTGGTTGAGCATACATGGCCGCATAAACGTAAAGATCTTTTAACGCAATTAACTGATCAAATTCGCCTAAATGAGTATTGGACAAACATTGTAAATGTGCTGACATTTCATTTTCAGTGACTGGTAAAGATGCTGCGATGTCGTTGTAAAATTTGTTTAATAAGCTTTTATAATTGTCCAAATCTTTGGCAAACAGTAGCTTATTGGACGGAGAATCTTTGCCCAAACGTCCATCGCTATCTGAACATGCATCCATTAGTATTTGAGCCACTACTGATAATGAACTATCGATAGCAGGTGTTTTTTGAATGTCAAACACAAGGTCAGGATTTTTAATAAAATTTACCCAAAATCTAAGCGGAAGTAGATTACTTTTCCACGCTCTAACTACGTTTTCATCAGTTATTCCGTGCATTTTAGCTGCTTCGTCCAATAAATCAAATAGCCATTTTACTGCTTGTGGAAATTCATCACTTGTACTCAAAATTGTGTTCAGAAAATCGTCCACAAATTTTTGGATTGTTCCTTTAGTAGCTAAAAGTCTGGTCAAATATATTTCCGGTATATTTTTTGAATGTGTGGAACCTAGAGCTCCAGATAATAAACTTATCTTGTCATTAACAGCAGTCGTAGTTACATTTTTGCCATTTACAGTGCTATTTAAACTTAGGCTTGCATGATGATGATTGGCGTGTTCGTAAATATAAATTGGTTGTGGTTTAATCAAATGCCAATGATTTCCGGTGTTCATCAACGATGCATATGTTCCATAATCGGAATGCGACTGATTTGAATGTTTGCCGACCAGTCGCATTAAAGCATGTTGTTTAATGCCGTAATGACGCAACGTGTTGATTCGTCGCCAACCATTTAAATCCAAAGAAGATGGATCATCATCTTGCAAAACCACATGATGGGAGCTGTTCATTTGCCGCCATTCTAAATCTACATCATTTACAGATGGTCGTAATGAATATGGAGTGTTTTTATACATTACATCTAGCATTTTCGCTTTTACTTGACTAATTGAATCACAATCGTTTACCTTAACTACCACGCCTTCAACACATCTAGTACTGTATTCATGTTCAGCCTGATAAATTGTTATCTCCACACTTTGGTAGTCAATATGTTCTTTAAGAAGTGCATCTTCAGACAACGAATATCTTGCTTCATGGCTTATCATGTCAATTGGTCCTTTTTCAATCTGATGTTTTAAAGCCGAAAATAAAAGAAACAAAGATTGGCCTGATTTAGATTTTAAGTAATCATACATGTTCAATGCGAGCCAATTGGCTAACATTTTCTCAACTACAGATTCTGTTCGTCTGAGCATTAATTGTGGATGTTTGCTTTTCACAGATCGTTCAATAAATTGGTACAATAATATACTAAGTACATCAGTTAAATATTCCATTTTATCCATAAAAATAACAGTGATTAATGAAGCCACATTGACTCGATCTTTTATACTGAATGTTCTTTGTGATTCTAATGTATTAATAAACATAAGTAAAAAACATTTGTTATCCAATAGTTGCTTGAATTGATCCATGGCCACTTCATAATTAGAGTAAAAACCCATATATTCATTTCGCGGTTCTTTAGTTGGTTGTAGCAAAGGATGCTCATGCAAGCCGGGGAAAAATACTTTCATAACATATTTTCGATGTTCTAAGGTGGGAATGCCAGTAGTTTGCAGCTCTTTACTTAAATCTGTCATATCTGTTTGTAACTCGGCAAAAGCTTGTTTACATTCAAATCGCACTTGATTTTCTAAGGTATCCATTTGTAATTGAATTTTTTTGTATTCTCGTTCTGTTTCACTACTTTTGTGTCTTAAAACAAGTAAACAGCAAATGCAAATGATGATCGATGCACATCCAAATAAAAGTAACAATAAAATTGCTCCTGACCAAATACTGTTTCCATTATTACTATCAGTGTATTGTAAATAGCCTAACTCAAAGCGTAAATTTTCTCCGATTCTGGCCACAACAAGTGGCAGTTGATTATTAGTACGATGTCCGTTTTCATCTGTAGCAGCTGGCATTTGATTTGGTACAATGCAAACTATTTGATTTGAAGAATATGCCGTAATGTTGCATAATTCTGTTCCAATTGTTATATTTAGTTCAGAATCTGTTGCAGCTAATTTCAAATGTACACCTTCAATAATTAATGGTTCACCCGTGTGATACCTAATATTATTGTATTCGTTAAACCTGTTAAAAACAGGATCTGGTACATAATTTAATTGTGAATGCATGGTTGGATAAAACTCAGCTAGAGAACGAACCGATTGTACTTCATCCATAAAGAAAGCAATCCGTAATTTAACCTTGTTAGATTCAAAATCAAATTGCTGGCTAACAAAGCTAGTCAAACTTTCGCTTTGTTCTTGTTGTATTAGTTGGAATAATTGTTCACTCAAAGGTGGCGATGAGCACACCATATGTTCATCATCTTGTACTTGACAAATGGTTTCATTTAACACAGTTGTGCTGTCCACAGCTAAAATAGCTAATCGCGGTTGTTGAATACTTAGAAAACCGGTGCCTATTACATGCATTAGACGTCCACCTGATAAATAACTTTTTAAGGGATAAACTCGTTTTATAGTCGGATCATCCAGATAAGTATAGCTCAGTTGTTTAATTAGTTTTAAGTTATCCATTGTAAGTATAAGGTTTTGCGTTTGTCTAATCTTTCCATTTTTCAAAGCTGTTGTTTTGCAAGTTAATTGCCCACTACTGGCCAGTGTTCGGTCCACAATGCAAGCATGGCTGTCTAGATGAATTTGTAAATCAGTTCCTATATTTAAATTGATTCCTTCAAGATAAAGTCTGGTTCCACCAGATTTCGGGCCTGATTTAGGCCAAAAATCGTACAATTGCACTTGTTCATATCGAAATTTTTCTCTTGCTTTCGTGTAACCAGCTCGATTGCCAACTAATACATCTTCTAACATAGGCTGATTAACTGCTCCAGTCCGACAAACTACACGTATAGATGTGTTGTAACTAACCGGAACACAAGGTATACCTCCTATTGTAATTGTATTAGCAACTTCTTCAATTGAACTGCCTAAATTACTTCCTTCAATTGTAACTAATGTACCACCCTCAACAGGACCAGATAATGGATGTACCCAATCAATACGTGGGAACGGACATTGCACATTAGTTGATTGACCTGTAACACTGAGTAATGTATCAATTGGACAATTATCTGAATAGGCACAAACTCCATTGCACCAGTTACATTGATACAAATTGGATTGAGCAATACAGAGGCTACAATCAGGACGTCCGGCGTGTGCTCCCAAAAGTTCACATTTATATAATGTAACATTCACGTTATCCATCAAAGTTTCCCGATTCCAAACAATTGATAATCGCGCTGTTAAGGTCTTTTCTTCACTTTGGTAATTATACTATTTTGCGAATAGATCCATTTTGAATATTAAATAGCCAAGTTGTAAGTTTAATAAATTTAAGTATGACACGTTATATAAATCGATGCAAGCATTGATAGTGAAAATAAAATAATTAAATTTAGCATAAGTAATTAGAGATTTTGAAGGATAAAGTAGTCAAAAGATGGTTTCGTATTGATCTTTTGTATCAACTTACCAAATTTTTTGTACATTTCACAGTGTCTTGGTGGACATGCGCAGGAACTTTATGCCTCTGGTCTTCGTATTCAATTAGGCACACAAATGAACCCTAAGCATCAAGGACAGGCCAAAGTCATTTTCAGTTGAACGACATGGAATGTTGATTTTTTCAATTTCAGTTTTTTAATGAATTTGTACGGTTTGGTTAGATTTTTGATGATTTCAAGCATGAACACATGCATGGAACAAACGACCACAAAATTGGAACAAGTTGAGAAAGCAAAATGAAAAAATTAGAATCGGATTTAATAAAATTAAATTAAGTAAATAAACTAGGAGGCAAGTCAAAGACTGTAAACTGTGTTTTCAATCAACGTAAACAAACTTTTTTCCGTTTTCCACTATTTTTATTTTATTTTTAATTTTATTCTTTTTTTATCACTTTGCCACTGTTTTGCCTGTAATTTTGACTTTGTTAAGCTTTGGTTTTTTTGATTTAACTTTAATTCAATGATAAGCCAAACACATTTGCACATTTTACAGTTAATTTTAACTGAGATCCTACTGCAATTAATTTCTCCAACGATAATCAACTGTTGTTCAATTTTCAACTTAATCAAATTGAAATATAGAAATTGTAAAAAAATTATATAAAGCTAAAGTAAATACTTGTAAGCCTGATTGAACGCACACAATTTAAGAGAAAACAAATTAAGTCAGAAAAAAAACTAAATAATTAACTAATAAATAATCAACTATCTAAAGTAATTGGAAAAATCGACAAACAAACAGTATTGGCTTAAACATTTAAATGTTGAGCAAACTTTAAACGGATAAATTGTGATGAGTGAAAGCCAAAAATGGACAACAAGAAAATAAAGAAAATGGTTAAAGGAGATGTTAAAAGTAGATAGTAAAAGTAGTTGGCAAAAATAAATGATTAATTAGATGAACGGTATGAATTGATCGGTATAGTGATCGGCATAAAAAAAATGATAAGGCAAAAGTGATCGATATAAAGTGATCGACACAAACTGATCACCAAAATGTGATCAAAGAATATGAATGACAAGTTATTGACAATAGATAAAAAATCAATAATTAACTTACGGTAGATTTAGACGAAGGCAAATTCGTAGTTTTCACCTGTATTTCGCTAGAAACTCCATTAGGTAATAGAATCTTTTGGGTCGCGTAAATTCGAGGACAAGAGGCATCGATTGAAATGCGGTTGGCTAATGGCCGGCCAAAACCAGTAGAACCATCGTTGCCACAGGCACTAGAATTAGAAATGCACCTGTTCTCACTAAGGCACCAATCACATTGCCAAGCACTTTTTACGCAGTCAGTGCACCGACGATGAGCTCCACAGTCGTACAATGTGTATGAACGACTTAAGAAGTTGGTTTTGGTTTCGGAAGATCTGATAGCTAGTTCCATAGATGTATGATCTAAAATAAGTTGAGAATTTAAAAATTGGGTTATCAAATGCCTGATAGTAACAAAATATAGCAAAAACAATTTTTCAAAAACGTAAATTGCTTTTTAAGAAAAATGCAAGTTGCAATCTCTTACCTTGGTTATCTGCAATGACGGGTCTAGTTGAAAAAGGGGGCGAATCACATACTAAACCGCTGGACGTCATCAGTGCCTTACTAGACCACTTCTCGTTGAACACGCAAAGATAGTGAGCTCCAGTAGGAAGTCTGGGCAGTTGATTAATCACCAGTTCAATCTAGAAGGCAGAACAAATGAATATGGAGAATATTAAATTGTAAACTAAAGAATCGACAATACTGAAAAGTTGGTAAGACAAGCGTGAAGAAAAATTAAGAAATGAAAAGCAACCATGCAAACATAGATAAGTTCAATAAAACTAATTCTGCACTAATGAATCCGACGTCAAACAAAGTCTAGATCCAAAATATTCAATCAAGGTGTTGAACAATTGCAATTGCTTTTCTTTTGGCTTTATTGAACAATTGTTTACTTACCGATGCATTACTGTGAATGGACAAACTTTCTGGTGTGATGGTTTGAAAATCAATGCATTTCTGAGCATCCATAGACACCCATCTTGAGTTACTAGGCAACTGGGCACTAATTTTGTCTAATTTACTAGATGAATTATAACATGTTGATTTGACAGTACATCTTCAATTACGGATTGATAAATGGGCAATTTTATTCAAAAATTTAATTAAAACCAAGTAATAGTCATTCATTTTTAATTTGGTTTATAACAATTTAAGTTAATAGAAAGATTACGGTTTAATTGATTAATATGGATGCAAGTAGACATGTCAAACGATTGATTATTGAAAAACAGATGTAAATCGTAAATTAAATGCCAAATGAAAACCGTTTAATGGACATATAAGATTTCGTTTTGAAAAAATCCGAACATAATCAAAAAAAGAAATTGAATTAGAAAAGTTACAAATTTATTTTTATTGGGAAACAATCGGTTTAATTGTTCAAACTCAAAAAAAGGTGTTCTTGTTTGCTTGTGATTAATTTTGAACAGTTTGCTAAAACTCAATATTTTATTTTGTAAAAAATTAAAATCTTAAAAAAACTTACAAGAAAAGACGTTTTTTAGATTTAAACAAGTGTTTAACAATTGAAAAACATGTATATAACTTACCGTTTTTCTAGAGAACACCAGCCACAATAAGGATTGTGGTCTTGTAAACATTCGCGACAACTGGCATGCGCTTGACATCGTTCAATCACCACTTTTGATATCTGTAAAAAAACATTGGAAAGGGTTAGTTTGACTGGATCTGGGCGTGTAAAGGGGATGTTAAATAGTGTGTCAAAAATAAGAAAAAATAAAATAATATAAAAAGCAAAAAAAATAAGTACAAAAAATCAAGCTTGCCAATGAATGAAAAGCAGAAAAAATTTGTAATAAAAAAGACGCAATTTAGAAACAAAATAAACAAAATAAGAAGATTGATTAACTTAATTATGCTAAGTGAATGGTGAACACTAGTGTAAACAGCTGGCAAAATGTTTCATATCATCAGCTTGTACAATGGATTATTTTCTTATTTTATTTTCCTTATTTTTCTTTATTTAGTTTTTCATTTTGTTAAATGCAAATGCACATAGACATATATGTATTTATAAATTGTTATTTACACGTTTAAATTGAAAAACAGCATAAAAAACAAATGAAAAAATTGGGAAAATCAAAATAGAAGAATCAAAATAATAAGACAATGCTGAAAATGATCAGAACAATAAAATTTGTGCAAAATGGTGCAGAAGATGAGAAAGTATGGCAGTTTTGGGTCCGGCACAATTCAATGGCCAACGGCTGTTTGTCATCGTTGCCCTAATGAGCTTTGACATTGTTTCTTGGTTCAGACGTCTGTTTCAATCGGTTTCATTGGACCATAGTTTGCACATTTTAACGTTCTCAAGCGTAAAGAAGTAAAGCAAATTGTTTAAGAAAACAAATTGTTTAAGATATTTGCCGCATCGAAAAAAGGTAGAAATAAATCAAATGTTTTCTAAATTAACTAGACAGTTGCCGATTTTTAAGTGGTTAACTAATTAAATTTATCACTAATCTCAATTACGTTGAATCTATCTAAAAATTTTGTTTTTTTACTTTTTTTTGCTCATCAAATAGCCAAAATTATTTTTTATTATTTTTTTAATTGAATCAAGTTTTAATCGCAAAATAAGAGAAAACTTCGCTTACGACTTATGCACAAAAGATGAGCGCAGTAAAGTGATAAAATTGTGAAAAACAAAATGTTCAAGTTAGGTGAGCACTGCAAATAGTTTAAATTTATCTTAATCATTGAAATGGCCTAATCTGTTTTTTAGATCTTTTTCTAAACTGGTTCATTCTACACACGTTCAGTGTTTTGAATAAAGTGCCGAACAACATTTTGTAGCTTATTCAATGGTCATAGGATGAGCCATTCGGCAAAAAAGAAGTTTAGAGCTGGTATTATTCAGTTAAATATTGAAACAATTTTCATTGCATGCAAAACGTGAGCACTGGCTTTATCTTCTTCTCACTTGTTCGTTCCGTCTTTTTATGATCATCAATATCTTCATTTGTGTTTTTTCATTTAGATTTAAGACAGTGTGTGGCTTTTTCTTGTTTTTCCTTTTTTGGTGCTCATTCATTGTGTGGCCAAATCTTAAGCCGTATATTTAGGTAAGCAATCGTATGCCAGAATTCTACAACGTGTCTGCTTAATAGTGGAACTAGTTAATGATATTCAAATGCAAACACGAACATAGGCACATGAATAGATGTTTATAGACACATTTATAATGTTTTTAAAAATGTACAAGTGAAGGGGAAAGCTGTTGTGAAGAGTAATGGCAATAAAGATGGAAAAGAGCAAGAAAAGGATTCACTTTCTGTTATGGTAGATAAGCTTGAACTGCTGAAGTCAAGCTAATGATTATCCAGCTCATTGCATTTGCCTAATCGTTTAGAACAAGCACAACGCCGCCACTTATTTGGCTTATCCGACATCTAATTGAAACATTGTACATTGAGGATGTGATGCCAATTTGCGTTTTCAGTTTTTACTAGCTTAAGCTTAATAAACTTGCCGGAACGAAATGGTCGCAAATGAAGAAAATGCAAAGTAAAGCAAAAGCCAGGTGAAATGCCAACAAGAAACAAACTAACAGCGACAGATATGTTTATTTGTAAAGCATATTTTCGATGTGCAAGCATGCAGATTTGCAAATAATTTTGCCAGCTCAATATCATCACATTAATTCACCTTACAAATCTGTTTCGATTGCATTGTAATCATTATAAAAAGCATAAGTAGCAGCTTTCAATTGTGCCAAGTGAATCAATTGAAAATCAACCATTGCAGTTTAAGCAAAATCAAACCAAATGTCGACTTGTGACTAGTGATTAGTGCATCTGTTGTTCGAACCTGTTTTCCATCTAAACAACTATTCGGAAATTGAGCAATTTAGACGCAAACTGTTCGAACTTGTATAATTAAGATTAGTTTCAAATATGGCTGGTGCGATCGTATTTAAACACGTACGTAAGCAGTTTTATAAACACTATTTCAAAAATTGCATTAATTCAATGCTAAACGTTTGTTAGACTTAAAATGGTCAAAAAAAAGAATAACTTTCAGTTTGATTTGTTTTCTTTAAATTGTAATCCAATGTGTATTTCGTTCGGTCCCAGCTTGATGCCAAGTAAAGGTTAAAGAATTAATTTAATAGAACAAGTTTCTGATGTAAACATTGAAACCAGCTAAACAGACTAGTTAATGCAACTTTTAAATCAAAAAAACAAAGTGTTATGAGTTTGATTTTAAATTATAAACGACAGAAACAAAATTAATAATTTAGTTGATCAAAACTAAAAAAACTCAATAAAAATTCCATCGTAAATTAAATGATCATCTTTTGCATCAACAAGACAGCCGTATTTCACTGAAATAAAGCAAAAAAAACTTCTTAAACTAAAAATGAAATTAATCAAAATTGTTTTTAATAGTTGCTTGTCGTAACAACACAATTAAAGCATAAATTTATAATTGAAATAGTTTCTTTAGGATGAAACATGTTCAACAACATTGTATTTCAGTTTTTTTTTTTTTGAGTTCTTGATATGAAAAAAAATATTTCATAATTTAAATTAAAAACTACGATTAATAAAAATTGAACATTTTTGTAAATTATATGGTCTAATAGTCAAAATAAAATTCAAATATAATAAAATCTAATGAAAACTAATTAAATGGATACTAACTAGATTTGAAGTGGCGGCGAACACGTGTTTCTGCAAACGATCCACATGTAAATCAGAAAGAATACGATGTCCTTCATCCACTTGAATATCGTCAAACTCCTCGGCTTGAGTTAAGCTTTTCAAGAGTACCTAAAATAAAAAAGAAAAAATAAATTAAAAAATGATTTTAATAAACTAGTGAAATAATTAAGCAATTTAGGATCAACTTTTTTCAAATTCTAACCATTAATCTGGGAAGTTCAAATATTTTGATACAAAAATAATAAAAGAAAAATTTAAAACAAATATTAAAACTTTAAAGTACATAGAACTAAATTTTTATAAAAAAAAAAAAAAAAATGTTTCCAAAAAATTTAAAAAAATAATTTTTAAAATTTTTTATTTTTTTAAACGTTAAAAAACCGGATTAAAAATGCTTAGCACTTGGACCTAGATGAATTTAAATTAAGAATTCATTGATCATAACTGAATTTTAAATTGAATTTACAATTGAGTTTACAGTTAAATTTCAGTGAAAAATGTTTTTTACTTTTTTTTTTTTCATCAATTTCACTTTCTAATTGTAAATTTATCTGATCGGTTCTCACAAAATTAAAACGAAATTTAATTAAATCGCCACTTGACTCAAATGGCAACAGGCAGCTAGCTTAGCCAATCTAATTGAAGAAGTGGTTAAAAGCCAATTACTTTTTTCTATAAACCAATAAATTTGAATCTGGCATGAATTTAAGATTTGCAAAAATATTTAAAATAAATTGACAAATTCAATTTGTCTTATTTCAATTAACTTATTTTTTGTCAACTGTTTTTATTATTTTATTTATATATTTTTTTTTTTTTAGTTTAGTTCTAACTTTTTGCCAATGTGTTAGAAACACTACTTGAAATAAACTTTCCATATATAACGTTTATATTTGATTAGACTAATCATCATCAATTTAATCATCTTATTTCAAATTTGTTTGATAAAATTTTATTTATATTTAGTCTACAAATTTTTCAAATATATTTTTTTTAATTTTAATTATATTAAAAGTATTAATTAGTTTTTTTTATTTTTATATTTTTTAAATTTGATTTGATTCAAACAGTATATATTAAAGCAATTATTTAATAATACAAACTTGTTTCAATATGATATTTATTTATTACATTCTGGTTAATACAATCGACTTTATGACTTAGTGTAATATTATATTTATTATTTGAATTTAAGATGCTAAACTAAAAAAAAATTTAAACGTTTAAAATATTAAACGATTTAAAAAAAACAACTATTTTATATTAAATATAAAAAATTGATGTATCTAGTTCATTTGACTTGTTCAAGGATAAAAAAAAAAAATATGATGACAAATGTATTTAAATGTGTGAAAGTTTAAAAATGCAAACGCTCGAAGGCGATAAAAACATGATTTTAAACTTACTTCAGGTCATTTTAACCAAGCAATTGATGTAGATAAAAGACGATTTAAAAATATGTCAAAAAAAATAAATAAACAAAGTAAAAATGACAAAACATAATTGCATACTTGATCAAATATTAAATTTTAAATTAAATGTTTAAAATAACAATAATCAAAAACGATTAATTCTATAAGCAAACAATTCAATATTATTGCTTTATATTTTAATTTTGCACTAGAATTTAAAAAAAAATATACCATTTTAAAATTTAACTATTTTAATAAAATTTTACTTGTTTATAATTTGAGCTTATTGATTCAAATAATTTTAATGCATTGATATATTCAACAAATAAATCAAGAATACAAAAAAAAAAATGAATTAAACATCTAAGTACAAATTTAAGAACAAGATTAAGTCAAAAAGATTAAACAAAGTATAAATTAAAAAAAAAAGCAAAAAGTTACATCTTAAAAAAACAATGATGCAAGCTGTTTTAGTTGAAGATGCAATTTAGTTGGATGACCGATTTTAATCAGCGATGATTAAAACCCTACTGCAAATTTATTTGATCGCTTTAGTCTTAACACAATTCAATGCACAAAACAATTGAAAAGTAACAAAATAACAATAACAAAATGCGTGTACAACATGCTTTACGTTTAAGACATTCTAACAGTTTCTTTAACAAGATGTTGAAGTAAATAAGAGCTGTATCAAATGCACTTGGAACAGACACGAACATGGACATTTGAAATTCACGTTTACTTTGTTATTCAATCCAAAACTAAATTTGCAACGCAAGCTGTCCTTATTATTTTTGTGGCTCATCATTTTTTTTTTGTATTTTATTTGGCTAATTTCCCAAGATTGTTTGACTTCAAATTGAAAAGCAATCATAAATACTTTAACCTAGTTGACATTATGCAAATAAAATTAGTTGTGGTTTATTGATTGCTAGTTACTTGATTGTTAAACCTTATTTTTGATTGTTTAAGTGAAAAGGGTAAATATGGAAAAGGAATAAATGTAAACTTTTTGCCGTAAGGTTAAACAAAAAAAAATGTAAACTAATATTTTGCACTTGTTTTCTTTTAAATGCAAACATGTTTCAGCCGAATTTGCATCTTAATTGTATGGTCTTTTGTGCACTAAGCAAGTTATAATTAGCACAAATTGGATTTTGAGCTAGTAAATGGGCTAATTCGACTAAAAAGAGCAGGAAAAGATGTAAGAAAAGATGAGACAAAAGCAGGACCACATTCGATCAATTGAGTTTAAGTGCTTAATTGCCAGCTTTTATGCAGGCTATCTAATACAATGTTTTCATAGTTTGGTTTAAAAAGCGCAAATCATTTGCTGAAATCTAATGCTTGTGGTCTGTTCTAGCCTGTTAGAGGCTGAATGCCCATCACTCAAATTTCTTTAGGATCATATAAAGAAAAATTTTTATTTTATTTACTTTTTTTGTTCAAAATTTGCTCAAGTTTAAGACTGTGTGTGGTTTAATTTTTGGTCTGCACAATCTTACATCAATGAAAAAAATCACGGCTTATGCGAAATTCAACATTCAAAACGCATCCACATTTGAGGAAGATAACAGAAAGAAGATGGACTTTTTATAGTAAAAAGAAAATGGCCAGCAAAGAAGATAAAAAGATAGCAAATTGGCAAAGGCACGTAGTTTGTTGTCTTAAATTGTTTTGATCAGCTAAAGAGATCAATGTGAAAACACATTCATAAGGTGCAAACACGTATTCAAAAGCAATTTAAGACGCATTCATCTTTAAATCAAAATGACTTTTGGTGTCCATTTTTTTATGCATCTTTTCACATGGTTCATATAATTTGAATACTTAAACATAATGCTTATTGTGCTAAGCGAAAAAATATATTAGAATTGACCACAAGTCAGAAAACTTGATTCAATATGTTCGTGATTAATTATGTTAATTTTGCAATTTTTCCTTAGTATTTCTTATATTAGTTTACAACTGGACCTTAAGATTTGCCCATTCTTGCTTTAATTAAACTTTACGAATTTTCGCACAGTCAACTTGATTTAATCATATTAAGTCAGCCAAAACAGGATAAAGCAAGTAAAGCCAAAATCAAGTAATTCACTTTGACAATGGTTCATGCATTTTTAATTATTTTGCGCATCATTTTTCATGATTCGTTTAAAAATCAAAGCATGAATTTTGCAAATTCTTGAACGTCTTGTGCAATTTGACCTGTACTTTACGGCTAACACCAAATTTAGCAACAATTGCATAGTCCAATGTTACTAAAAAGAAATCTTAACAAATTCCGCCAATGAATAGTGAATTGGAAAAAAAGGAGAAAATGAGTGAAACAAGGGCGAAACAAAGTAAAATATAACAAGAAGAAATAAAGAAAAGTCTAGCAAAACAAGTGGAAACAATTGAGCAAGCCTGAAATGTAAACAAATATTTTAAGATAGCATGAGAAAAGTAAGCCTAAGATTAAACACCGTTTTAAATAGGGCCCACCAAGCTTAAAATGGTTTCTTAAATGGCTGAAGCAATTAATGGGCAAATTAAACTAAAAAATATTTTCTCGTCTGTGACCAATGTTTGTGGTTTGTTTCTATATTTGCTCTTCTTAAAAGCTCATTCTGTGGACTTAGGTCTAGCTGCCTTTAAACATTCATTGATGTCTAAACAGACCAGTTTTTAGTTATTTCAAGTTAAAGCCTAAATTCGTGAATGCTAGAAATAAAATTTACTTATGTGAAAATTAATGAAAAACAAATGTCCATGTAATTATTTAAAGCTTTTACATATTGTCCACCTCCGCCCATTGCTTTAATTTTTTTTTATTTCAATACAATCAAAAACTGAATTTCACATAGACCATTAAAATTTTAGTATTAAAAAACACTTGTGTCCTAATATTGCAACAATTTTTTTTACCAACATACGCCCAACATTTTCTTATAAATCTTAAAACAGTAAAAAAAAAATCATCAAATTTATTTGTTCAAATTTATGTTTTGTTATTTTTTCATAAAAAAGCATGATCAATAGCTGTGGTTAAATTAAAAAAATTTAAATTGGTCATTAAAAAAAGGAGTTTTTAACAAGAATTAAATTTTTGACTTAAATTTTTTTTAAATTTGTTGTCAAATATTTTGATGGAAATTATACAATTTGAATTCAAGGGTGGCCTAAAGATTCTTAGTTTTTTTCTAATCTCAATATTACTTATTAGTCGGTTGAATGCAATTAAACAAAAATAAATAAACAAGCATAATATCAAATTTTTAATTTTAAGTTAGTTGCACGATAATTCAATGTGAATTGCAAAAGATAAAAAAATTTAAATCTGAATCAGCATCAACATAAGCTTATGATGGTAATGTTTCCAAGTCTATATTTATAAATATATATTTTAAAAACAATTGAACAAGTAAAGCCAATTTTGATATAATGTGACTATTTAATGCCAGTCAAAAAAAGACTTATGTAAAAATAAGAACTCGACAGTTAATTTTGAAGATGTCAGATGACAGAAACAAATATAAATTAATGTTTTTTTTTGTAAT
This sequence comes from Pyemotes zhonghuajia, assembly GCA_025170145.1. Lineage (NCBI taxonomy): Eukaryota > Metazoa > Arthropoda > Arachnida > Trombidiformes > Pyemotidae > Pyemotes > Pyemotes zhonghuajia. Next base: position 8,366,228 of record CM045846.1, on the reverse strand, counting down.
TTTAATAAATCTATATTTGAAAACTATTTAATTTATTAATAATTTTATTAAAAATTGATAAAAATACGAATCAAAAATGACAATTTAGTGAAGGATAAAAAAATGAATAATAATTTTGCAAATAAAATAGATTATACAGGTATATAAGCTGGTAAATGGTTCACAAAATTACTTAAATAAAATTAGATTTTTCATTAAATTAGCTATTTTCAACCAAAATTGTTTATCATAGACAAGTATGTGGTTGTACATTCAATTGAAGAAAAAAATAGTAAAATTGAAAATAGCTAAAAAAATTTTATAAAATGGTTTTGTCAAGATTTTGGCAAAGTTAACAAAAGACTTCAAATATTCGTTTTTCAGAGCTTGTTCCTAGTAAATTTAGATTTTATTTTTTCAATTTTGTCACCATTTTTGAATTGCTTAATGGCCATATTAAAAGCTTTGACAAAAAAACAGACTTGAGTAGACCAACAAAGTTCAGATGAGGTGTGAATGTTGAAAAATTGTTTTAAATGTTGGTTGGATGTTTAGCACATAACACCTTAATATGAACAAAGTTCTGTATAAAAAAAAACATAACGCTGTTTATTTGAAAAATATTTAAGGCGGTACATAAGTAAATATAAAAAAAAAAAAAACATTTTTAAAAGATGGTTTCTTTACAAATGTTAAATTTAACTTTTTTATTTAGTAATAAATTTTTTGCGGAAAAGAGTTTTTCATTGAGTAATTTTAGATAAAAAAGGTCCAATAATAAAACGTTGTTCAAGATTTAATCATTATACCAATTATTTAAAATCAGGGCGTTTTAAGAAATATTAATAAGTGTGTTTAAAAAAAAATAGTTAATAATTTAAGCTTTAATTTAATTTTAATAAAATTATCAATTTTTATTTAAATTTATTTAAATAAAATAAGTTTTAAAATAAATAAATGATTAGAACAAATATTAAAAATATGTTTTTTTAAAAATATGTTAAATAATTGATTAATCAATAAGAATATAATTTTACTAATAGATTTTTTTTTTTAAATATTATAATGTTTTAATTTTTTATTTTAATATATACATTAAGCTATGTATTGAAAACATAATAAAAAAATCAAAATATTAAAAAATAATTATATTAAATTTATTTTTTTGAATCAAATCTAACCAATTGTAAATATTTTTAAACTGTTTAAATAAAATATTAGTTTTTTACAAATAGTTGAAAATATAGAAACTAAAGCCATTAAAAATTAATCTATAAGTTATATAATGCCAGTTATAATGGTTTATTAACACTACTAAGTTTATTTTGTAAAATTGATAAAATGTAAATAAAAATGTAAGATTTTAAACTAAACTAAACTAAACTAAACTAAACTAAACTAAACTAAACTAAACTAAACTAAACTAAACTAAACTAAACTAAACTAAACTAAACTAAACTAAACTAAACTAAACTAAACTAAACTAAACTAAACTAAACTAAACTAAACTAAACTAAACTAAACTAAACTAAACTAAACTAAACTAAACTAAACTAAACTAAACTAAACTAAACTAAACTAAACTAAACTAAACTAAACTAAACTAAACTAAACTAAACCTTAAACTTTCGTAGAAAGGAAAAATGTCATTTACAAGAGTATTAATTAAAAAATATTTTTAATTGATAATTGGCTAAAAATAAGATTGATGAATCAAAATGTATACAAAATGTATTAAGTAAATTTGAATAAAAAAAAACGATTTAAAAAACAGATAGTTATAGGTTTTGCACAAAAAAAAATAAACTAACTTTATTATTAGTCAAAAACTAAATGTGCAACACTTTGCTATAGTAAAACTGTCAATCAAAATGACCAGCTGGTTATTGTCAGACAATAAATGTATCATATTAATTGTTTTGATCTATCTAGCCAATCATTTCTAAACTTAAAAGACATGCTGTTTTAGTTTGAGTTGTCAATTTTTTTCTTTTTCATAAAATACAATCAATTAATTTTAAAAATTTATCATAAAATTTAACAATAACTGTCTATTTTAATTATAAGTAAATTAATAAGTGAATCTATTTTAAATTGTTCTAGATTTAATTACTCTGAAATTTTTAGCATATACTTAAAATACTTAAAATTTAAAGTTTAATATCCTAAAATATTAATTAAATTTTAGTTATAAAAATTAATCAAAAATTTTTATAGATACCTGATATCATTAAAAATTTTCAATTATTGGTTGACAAGGCAGTTAATTGAAATTTTATGGTCAATTTTTTACAAATGAAATGTGATTATTTAAAAAGAAGGCTAGTTATAATAATTGAACAGGAAACAAAACTGCAACAAATATTTGTGGTATATTTGGTTTTTATTGACCAAACTATACAATATAAAAAAAAGATGAAATAAAAAATGAAGATGAACAATTTATTATTATAATAATTAGATGATAAACGCATGCAAATACATCATCAATAGATAATTTTTTATATATTTTTGCTTGAATTATTTTACCGGAAAATATGTTTAACTGGCCACGTAAAAAGTGGTCTTTAAAAAGAACAAATTAAAAACGCTTCTATTTGAATGATTAATTATTTTACGCCAATCTGACTAAAACCAGATACTAAATAAACTAAACTAGTTTATTACTAATTATCATTAACATTCCCACATAGAAAATGAAAAAATAATAAACCAAATATGTAAAAACAATTGTATAATAAGAAGCATCTACACCTATTTATGTATTTTTTATTAATAAATTTTTATTATTCAATTTTAATATAATAAAAATAAGCTTTAAAATTTATTAATTAAACACACGATTAAACTAGAAATATTTGGCTTTGTTTTGCTTACAGACATACAGGTCATCTTTACATTTAATGAAAAAAAAAGTTAGATAACAAATACTTGCAACCAAAAAGCACAAAAGAACATTTATACAAAAAATCACTAATCAGCTGGTGATAAAAGAAAGAAAAAAAATGAGATTTCAACTGGACTATGTAATGATTGCAATTTAGACTAATTTCAAATTAAATTGTATGCTTAAGAAACACGGCAAATGTCGTTTATTTTGCTAGACTTAGGAAAAAAACATTTCGCTAAAGCAATTGTTAAGATATGTTTTGTTTATCGGAATAGACACCAAAATGGACAATTAGACTTTTGTTTTACTAGTTATCAAGCCATTGAATCAAAAAACGCCTCTTAATTCAAAAAGCTATTTATTTTAATTTAAATATCAATGTTCATTTAGTCACTTATTTAATTGAAGATTGCATTAGATAGTTAAATCACAAATCAAAATTAAGATTTAAATTCAACCCATCTGATTAAGTTATTTAAGTTTTTATATACAAATTCAACGCAATTTTACTTTATTGAATTTAAATACAGTTTTAGATTTAAAACAATTTTTTTAACATTTTTTTTACACAATCATTATCATTATATTTAATTTTTTTGTGACTAGAATTGACAAAAGCATTATGGAACATAAAAGACAAACACATGCAAACCTCTAGTTTCCGGTTTTCTAATCACTTTCTGTCGTGAGCAGTTTAATCAAATCTATTGATGACTTTGTTGTCAATAGTTGTAAAAAAAAAAAAAAATTATTTTTTTAAATATTTTTCTTATATTCAGGACAATAAACAATTGTTTTGTTTCAAAATTATTTTAAAATCAAACAAATCCGGTCTAGTGTTAGTTTATCAAAGTTTAATTGAATGTTGATTTAAAGCTCTACTGATTTTTAAAAACATCAGCATGTAAACTAACTCGATAAATTAAAAAAATAAAAAAACAAACTTATGTATTAAATTTAAATCTATAAATTAAAATTAAATAAAATAAAATCATTAATAAAAGCCCAATAATTCGTTAATAATTAATTGTCACGTATTAAGCCTTTTGAATGCATTAATTAAATAAATAAATATATATATATATATATGTTTATAATGTACTTTTACTTTGTCTAGATAATCATGCTAATATTAATTAAGAATAAGAATATAAAATTTGCATGATCATTAAATATAACAAAAAAATAACTTTGAAACGATGTTAAATAAAAATAAAAATTAAAAAAAACTACATATTTTTCATGCTATAATTAAATAAAATAACAGTGAAAAATTCAGAAATAATTTTGAAAAAATTAAAAAAACAATTTTAATCCAGTGCTAATTAAGCTACCATAATGAAAAAACAACTAAATCTAATCAAATCTAATGTGGTCGGTAATTTTGTGCTTGCAAATTTGAAATAGCAAACAAAAAAAAATTGTTAAAATACAAAATAAACTAAATTAAAATAATAGAACTCACTTTTTTAAGATGTCCATTAGCAGTTCCCAAAAAAGCTACATTATGTTGACCAGCTATAGTTGCCGTGATGGCGGATAGAGTTTCATTGGTATAACTAATTGCTGCCATTGAAGCCAATGGAATAGATCCATTTAATTTAATATTTTCAGAACAAAAATCTGCAGTTTCCTTTACAATGGACTGAAAAATGTAAAAATTAGATTAAAAAAGTTAAGATTAGAATAAAAAACAGTAAATAAAAACTAGTGAATGAAAAATGTGTTATTTATAAATTGAATATAAATTAAAATTATAATTACTATCTGAAGAAATATGTAAACATTTGCCGAGCCGGCAATTTTTAATTTCCAATTAATAGTCGCTTTGAATGTAAAATATAAAAGATTTAGAAAAAGCTAATTGTGAATGAATAGAATTGGCTCAATTGAGCATGCGATCGGAAAGAAATTTTAAAAGAAAGATAAATTTGTAAAATAGGCGAAATTAAATAAATAGGCGTAAAATTTAAACAACAGTGATAATTGATATTGGAGAAATCGACAAAATACAAACTGTTGCACTTGATAGCAACGAAAGACGTTCAGCTCGGATGGATTTGGACATGGCCAGTGTATGCAGGATGTGTACAGAGTGTGCAAAAGGATATATAATAAGGCCAATTATATTCAATTACCCACAACCTCTCGAATTTCACGCCACAGCCAGTCTAAACTGGCCCGAGTTGGCCCACCCGTTCTTTCTGCCTGGTTGACTCGTGGACTATTGAGCGCCTTATGTCAGTCGCACTTATTCGCACACAATGATGGCCCATTCATCTGTCATCCGCTGAAGATGTAACCATGTCTGCCAAACTGAATATGACCAAAAGACAAATGAAAGATGGAGATGAAAAAGGATCAGTCACACATTGATCAAAATTGTTTCGGCTTTGATACTGTACTGTTCATAAGAGCATGGCGAACACACACGCTGAACCGACGGCAGCTGGCATATCATAAACTGGCCTGACATAAGGCCAGGCGTCAGACTGCACCATACTTGCTTACATTAAGAAATAGCGTCAGGCCATTGTACAAAGCCCAATGTCTACTGATTAGAGCTTGTCTTGGTTCAAACTTGAAAGCCAGATAGGAACATATACGGCTTGATTTAAATCAATCTAAATCAATGTTCAAAACGTTTCGCTTTAAAACAGATTATTGTAATTTCAAACATTATAGTTTCTTAATTTTCAGTTTTTTCTTTTCAAAATAATTTCACGCACTTCATTTACACACCAGCATCTTCTCTGCATATCATTTATTCAGAACATTTGCATGTTTGCATGTTCACACTGTTTATAACCATCTTGATTATTACTTGTCATCAGTTTTATTTATTTATTTATTTAATTTTTCTCTAACATTTTATTATTGTAACATTTTAATTTCTTGCTTTTGCTTTACACATTTCTCATGCCAACTATAAATGGAAATTATTTTTAGTGACGAGCAAATTTTGCACCGTGAAAACCAAAATTTAATTGATAATTTTTTTTGAATTCATTGGCATCTTTAAGTATGCTATTTTTGCTTTTTTAAAATTTATTTTTATATTTTCTCATTTAAAAAGGATTGAAATCGAACCCGTGTGTGTCCTTGGTGTCCTTGTAATCGTGTTTTAATACGATTTATAGCCCGCGCACTTAATCGCAATCAGGCGAGAAATAAACGTTAGTTCAAAACTGTTTAAATAATGAATGCCTTTAATCAACTTTGTTTGTTTTGGAATTTTGCATCGTTTATTTCATCTTTTTCCTTCTATTTTCATCTAAGACTCTTCTTTATGTATTTAAATTATGATTATTTTCTTTAAATTCTATTTTTCAACTTTAGATCATTGCTAGTGTCCCGTAAATTTTCATTAGTCTTAGTTGATGCAAAACACAATTTTTATTTAATAATCTTTTTCTATGCTTTTAGTCGTATTTATTTAAATATTATTAAATGTTTTGATATTTTTTTTAATTTATTTTTAATATTTTCAAAAAAAAAAAATTTCATCTTTTTTTCAAAATTATCATCATAAGTTAGTTTTTGCTTTTGAATAAAGCAAATGATTGGATAAATAAAATTAGGCGTGCCAAATTTTGCTTGACTCAAGTATAACTGAAGCTGATTTTTTTTTACTATTTTTTAGAGTTTCATTGAATTAAAATTAAGTTTGATTTTTTTCTTTTAATTTGATTTCTTTCATTTGAACAAAGTCACTTAAACAGAAGCCAATGAATGAAATTCAAGTGCTGAAGAAACGCATTGTGCAAACAAAGTCAATTGTAATAAAAGATTCTAAGTTATATTTCATTAAATGTTGTCGAGCTTGAACATGAGGAAATAAGACAAACGAAAGCAAACGATGTGAAAACATGAAAAAGTGAGATGATGTAGGTTAGATAGGATAGCAAGTGCAAAAAGAAAATAAAATTATATTAGACTTGTATGATAAATTATTTGAACACACACACACATACAAATACACATTTATACGTGTGCCGTTCGATGATGTAATCATATAGATTTTTAAAAAGATAAAAAAAAGTCATCTTAAAACATCATCTTTCAGCCTTGACTTTTAAAGTTGAATTCCCTAATCAATTTGTTTAAATAGAAACTTATCTAAATGCTAATCCTTGAACAAGCAAATACACTTGCCAAAGGTCAAAACGGTTTGAACAATGAAAAACATTCAACCATTCAATTCATTCAATTATTTCAAGTTTCTCAGATTAAGCCGTGTGAACAAAAAAAACGCGCTTTGGCACGCTATTAAAACAGCAAAAAGTTTTTTCTTAAGATAACAGATTAAGTTCAATGTAAAAATACTATGACAAAGATGAAAAACAAATGATAAGATGAAAATTAGAAATTGAGTGTGAATTAAGTGGCGAAAAACCAGCTTACAAACAGTCCATCCTTATTTTAAGCCAAAATTGTTTAGTTTTTACTTTATCTTTTAAGTTTGTCATAAATTTTTTTATAAGTGGTCTAGCCTTTTTACTTTGACTTATTTACTTGATCCAAATAAAAGATTGAATTTTTTTCCAAAAAAATATTTAGATGTATGACCAATTTTTTTCTTTTAATATAAAGAAAAAAATTATTAATTAAAAGTTTGTATAAGTTTTTTTTCTTAAAAACTAAATTCAAAATATTTATTTTTAAGTAAGTTTTTAAAATTTAAAAAAAAATATTTAATTTTGAAACAATCTCTAAGTTGTTTAAAGTAGCCATTTTGTAATGAGTTCAAAATTCAGATCACAAAATCAAAAAATAAAAAAAAACAACTACAAGTTGTCTTTAAATCAGCTTATGAATTATTAGCAACTAAATTGAGACTAAAATAATAATAAAAAAAAAATTTAATAAAGAATTGTTTATATAAAGTTAATAAAAAAATACTAAATTTTAAGTATAAATATATTTTTGAAAATTTTAAATTAAGCAGCAAACAGACAGTAATAAAATTTGATACAAAAGGATTTGAAAGCTTTTCTTTTGAAATGTTTCTTTTGATATTTGAATTGGATATATCGGAAAAACAACTAAAAAAGATTAAAAATACATTGGTCAGTGAATTTGGCCATTTCAAGTCTAAAAGCTGTAAGCCGGACAAAACACGCCCACAACCAACCATGACGTTGTTATGACCAAAATAAACTTAAATAAGCAACAAGATTAATTCAGAAGTATGATCACGTGAAAATACTGAATATTAACTGCAATTTGAAGCAATAGTATTTAAAGACATCCAGAGCAGACAAGCCGGACAAGATAATACGCGATTGAATCATTGATAGTTAAATTAAAAGTAAAAGAAAGCAGTCCAAATTGGAGCAAACTAAATGGCAACGAACTATTGCTACTGCTAAATCAAACTAAGAGTCAAATAAAAGACTAATAGACATTGCATGTTTGATTCAATCAATATCCAAGTCACATTGAAAACATCTTGAAAAGCAATCAAGCACAAAGAATGGCAAACTGATGACCGCAAGTGCTTACAAAGGGGTGTGCACAAAATATTGAGGACCAGTTTAGAGACCATTGCGCAGCATACAATCATAATCTTTGGCAAAAACACAATGTCCATAAGATGTTCACAATCAATCATGTGACTATTGTGCGTCTGTTTACACATAAAAACTGAACAAACACACTTAATTTTTTAATCAAAAGCATAAACACATGCACTTGATCCGCCATGAAAAGCATATCTTGAACACACTGTCAAAAGAAGAGTTCACTAGGTCCGAGCAGCCGTATTCGAGCGCACTTGAACAAAACTGTTGCCACTTAAGAATATAGTTGATATCTTCAAAAGGCAAAACTTAAAAGTAAAGCAGGAGAACACTTATTTAGTACTTGAAACAAGAGTTGATTAAGTTTTAGAAATTTGAAGATGCAAACAAAGACAAAGCATCATAAATTAAACAAATGTGGGTTGATAATTAACTTACGCCTGGAGCCGGACAATCCATAATGTTGTTGGCCATATAGTCCAAGTTCCTAGAAGAAACAGTGCCATTAAGACAAAGGCGAATGTTGTGGTTAAAGGTGCGTTCAATATCTGACAAAGGATAGGCACAGACGGCTGATCCTAATCCGGCAGTATTAGTGTGATCTCTAGCATTGGCGAAGACGGCTATCAGAATTCGCTCTCCATAAGCTAATCTATGACGACGGGCCAATTCTGCTCCAGCTCTAGCCACAAATGCTGACTGCAGCAAAGGATATTGATGACCCGTTTGATCGGCACAACTGATTGAAATTTCGGCATAGCTATTATAAGCCAAATCACCCGTACAAAGACGTGCCAACTTAGAACTATAACCTAATTCTTCTAGAGCTTTTGAAGCCGATCTTGGCTGAGTGGTGGCAAAATACACATGTCGATCACTGGCAAAAGCGTACACATAATTCACCAGATAATAATCACGCAGATGGAATTCTACGTCTAATCTGGCCATCTCACTAATATCTTTTTCTATCACATGAAACAGCTTGGATGGGTCTAATGAGCGAGTACACAGAGCAGGAATCATGTCACGATATGGTCCTAATTTGGAATTAGTGGCTGCTACGTATAATAAAGGCTGTCCAGGTGCCGAATAATCGACTAAAGCAACAGTAGATGAATATTGATCGTTAGCTGCAACTGGCACAGGTACGGAGGCTTCATTATCGGAAATGTTCATTAAAGAATGACGACTGCAAGAGCCCTGATGAATCGAACCGCAGACCACCAGTTTTTCATTGTGATAATCAAGCAAGAGCAATTTATTTACATTGTTAGTTAAACTAAGCTCAGCTTGTGCACAATCTGATGCTGAACATTGCACTGAATCCATAATTGGCCCTGTGATTAGTTGATTTGTTAATTGCAATTGATCGCCATCTAATTGATACAGAGCGTTCACTGCACCAATGTACAAACGATTAGCTTTAGGCTCATAAGTTAAATGGGTAAATGCATGATTGCTAGCATTAGGAGAGTGAAACTGACTGATTGCAACATTGGATAAGGTTTGATCCAACTTTTCGAGCTGGACAGGTGCGTTCTGAACGCAAATAAGCAGGTCAAAAATAACAAGAACAAACCAACTTATCCAGACTAGTGGAGGCCGATAATGGCCTCGAAACAGCGATGCACCTGTCATCCTGTTCAATGTGATTTGATCGCATGCTTTTCTTTGATTATTCGGGAAGATAAAGGGCTCCAATGGAAGAGCATTGTACAGGTTCACGGACATGAATGCTTGCAAAGGTTCTGCTCACTATCCGATACCGATAATGAATTAGGATAATCTGCATATACTTTGGTTAATGCTTATTTCGCATGCATTCTCGCTAGAACACGATTTCTATAGGGTAACTGACAAATATTCCTTGTCAAGTATTTATTTCTTTCTTTTTCATCAAATGGACATTATTGGCAACTAATTAAACATTCCTTGCTTTGCCCAAAACTAATCACTTGCGTTGTGTTACCAGACGTTCAAATACACAATACGTTCCATAGATTTAGTGGTTTGTGGCTCAATGCAAATGATTTCAGGGTGCTTGCATATAAACAAAACCAGAAGAAAACTTGAAGAAATTCAATTGTGCAGTTAATTATGGTGTTTAAGGATTCACACGCTTGTGGCTTCGTTTTGGCTTTTATGTTTAGCTTGTCTAAAAACAGTTTAATTAAGTTAAAAGGCGTTTACTGCTGTTTTTGCCATAGATTGTGCACTTGCCATCAGTCACTGGCATTCGTTTTATGTAATAGCAAAAAATGTGAAGAAAACTTAAAAGATACAATGGAGTACCAAAAATGGCATTACTAAACCGAAAGTAAAATGACCAATGCAAATTATCACACCAATGTTATCTTCCTCAATCGCTTTCAAACTGTCTAAATTATCATCTTCTGAATACTGTTCCGGCAAATTATTTTCTTTATACTTCTGTTTGTATCATTTTTGTTATTTTGTTCAAAAGGCACTGAGATTTATAAATTAATCTAACCTAGACTAGGTTTGTCTGCGAAAAAGTTTTTATCACTGTACTATCTAGTTTGATATGAAATGAAGCGAAGACAAATGTGACTTTTAAATGTCTCGGATTTGTTGCAGTTTTGCGATGAATAAATAAGAAAACTGTCACATCAAAAAATTTCGAGAGCAGAATAAGATGAATCTACTTTACGTTTGCAATTTGTTTAGCTTTTATTCGGTATAAGTTCAAATGCAATAGCAGTCTATCGTCAAACATAAGAAAAATGCACCTGTTTCTTTTCCGCTTTCTTTGACAAACTCATCTTTTTTTTTTCAGATAACGAAATTTGCTTCTTAATACCGATTTCCCATCAGTTTCTTTACACTTTTTTTTTTCACTTTTCATTAGGTTTTCTATTGAAAATATTTTCAAAATTTTTTTTTTGCAAATTCATAAATGATAAAATTTTTTAGAAAACAAACAGAAAACATTAAATTGAAAAAAAAAAATTAAAAAAATAAAGAAACTTAATTTTACGAATAGTGAAATAAAAAAAAAACACTAGAAATGCACATGTTTGAAAAAAAAATTTAAAATTAAGAAAATTAAAACAACACTTTATTGTTGATGTTGTTGTTGTTTTTTTTTTTTTTTTATAAATTAAAACAAAAGTATCAAACTTAATGATCAAATTTTAAGATAGAAAAAATTCACTATTGTTCTGATTTTGGTCTAAATTGAATAAAATTTTTTATAGTTATAAAAAAAAAAAACTGCTGATCATAACAATTAAGCACAAAAATAGGATAATCCAGATGTGGTTAAGAAAGCGAAAAAGATTGTCTATCCAAAAAAGACCACACAGACACAATTTAAAAAACAGAGAAAAAAAAAATTGCAGTCGAAATTGCTGGGTGGCATATTCAGAAAAAAGGCCAAAATAATAATTTGTAAATAAAAACAATAAAAAATGAAAATTGCTAGACAAACTTTTAATTAATTAAATTACACTTTAAAAAAGATACTTAGTAATCTGATTCACAAAAATTTTGATCACAATTCACTGATTGTAAAAAAATAGTTCACAATTACAAACATATTAAATTTGTAAATTTTACATTTTAGGCCAACAAACACAAAATGATAAAAAAACAATTTCTAAAATAAAAAAAATATATATATATATATATATTCTTAAATTATATTTATATGTGTGCATTTAAATCTCAGATAATATACATTTTTCTATGCTTACATGCACAAACATTTGGGAAAAAATAAATTAAATGCAAGCTTAAAACAACATTAAATTAGTTGTATTTAAATTTAAGACACATTGAATTAAGAAATTTTGTTAAAATAAAAAATGCAACTACAATTTAAAAGAAACTGTTGAACAACTAGCAATTTTAAATTCTAATTATGTAATTGTAAATAATAAAAAAGATTGAAATAAAAAAATAAAGCAGTAAATTCGGAGCAAACATTAAATGCGATTAATGCGATGTTCATTTAACGCAACTTAAAGTCCTTGTTGGTTGAAATAGCCAACGGCCTAAGTTAAAAGGCGTGTAAATCAAGGAAAGAAAATGGTTTAAAAAAAACGAAGAAAAAAAGAGACAAAAAAGTATAAAGAAGAAATAAGAGAAGAAATATGAAAAGAAGAAAATGAAAAAATGATTTGGTCAAGGATAAAGATGGTGTGTGATTGAAAAAAAAGAAAGTCTGTGGGTAGACCACACAGAAATGCAACAAAATTCATATGAATTTTTCAATGTTCAGAATAAATTTGGAGTAATCACAACACCGGCCATGTGTATTAATATAGCAGGCCGGTTTCACTAGCAAGTTTGGGCTTTTCTTAATGATTGAGTTAGCGAGTTGTTTTCTTATTAGTTTGCTTTCTAAGCGGTTTGTTTTGATGGGATTCCTTTTACTAGCACTTTGTTTAATTAGCACTTATTCTTAGCACTTGGAGATAATCCGCAAAAGGTGAAAGTTGTAGAAAGAGGAAGAAGAACGCGAGTAAATCCTGGGAAAGAAGTCGGCAGACGAAAATAATCCTAAGTTTAATTGAACTGGCTCAAACAAATTAAAGAAGCAGTTTAAGAAGCAGTTTCAAGAAAGTTTCAAGAAAGTTTCAAGAAAGTTTCAAGAAAGTTTCAAAAGTTTTAACAAGTGCAGCTTCCATTCACAGCGACTCACTGCATTGTGATGTATAAACAGACGAAATGCATCACCACTGGTGCATCCGATCAGCTCGAGCGCTGGATTGCAAGTGATGAACAGGCCACAGACGGCGCTCTGCCACAGTGAACCTACTAGCAGCGCCACCTGACGCCGGCCTTGTTTCCTTGACAACAAGGCCAATCAACAACCGGACTCACAACAAGTCTGACAAAGGGCAGCCCCGACCCTTTCACAGGTCTTGCACAAGTGGGACCAGCCGGTCAGGCCAGTTTTAGATCCTTCTTACATGCATTTCTTACATACTTTAAGACAATGATAAGTTTGCTTGTTAATCCTGACCATTGTGCAAGGCGTAACAAGCCCAGACCACCCCGAGCTGCTGGTGTTGAAGCCCTTAATGTTAATGTTGGTGTGTGGCCCTTGACCAAACAAGCAGATTATGCGGGGCAGGATTAAACGAGCCTCAGGCAACTCAAGCAACTTAGGAAACTCAAGCAACTTAGACAACTTAGGCAACTCTGCAAACTTAGGCAACTCAGCAACTTAGGCAACTCAGCAACTTAGGCAACTCAGACAATTCAGCAAACTTAGGCAGCTTAGACAACTCGGGCAACTCAAGCAACTCAGGCAACTCAGCCATACCTCTGCAACCATCCGAATCACTCAATGCACTTGTGTTGCGAGCATCAGCTGTTGCGCTTACTATCCTCTTCTTGATTACTTTTTATCACTTTTATGCTCTTCCTACTTTCTTATGTCTCTAGCTTTTGTCTCTTCTTGCTTTTGCATTTCACTGTCTCCATTTCAACATTCCATCACTGTTTTCCATGTGAAAATTCCAAAACTCTTCTCCACATAAACCTTCTCCACATAAACCTTCTCCACATAAACCTTCTTCACATAAACCTTCTCCACATAAACCTTCTCCACATAAACCTTCTCCACATAAACCTTCTTCACATAAACCTTCTCCACATAAACTTTCTCCATATAAATCTTCTACCACTCTTCTCTACTTCTTGTCTTTGCGTTCTTACAATTTACGTTTTCAACTTTCATTTTTCCCTTTAAGTTCATAGTTTTACTACACTAGTTTACCTACATCTTTTAATTGCTTTTTATTCACTAAACCAGATTTATTCAACCTTATCTGTTATTAGCAAAAATTATCTTAATTAGTTAAATTTAAACTTATTTCTACTATATTCAATTCTTCACTCTGTCCAATTCAGCTTTTTAGTTTGCTTTTTTTCTACATTCACTTAGTCGTTAGTTATTTCAGTTTTTTTTACTTGCTTTTTTTGTTCACATATTGATTTATTTACTAAAATTGCTTTCAATTATTTTTCTATCAAACTCAGCATATTCAAACTTATTACTAAACTATTACTGTAAAGTTAACACATTAACAAAAATACAATTTTTAACAAAAAAAAAATTATTTTCAAAAATGAAAAGCTTATTGCAACAATAAAAAAAATACGTATCATCCATAACGTTAGATTTAAAAAAACAAATTTAAAATATTTCATTTTTAAATTTTAAATTTAAAAAAATCATCATATGTTTCAATATGTTTTTAAAAACTATTTTTTAACCACAAAACTTTAATTTGTTATTTTGTGTTATTTTTTTTATCAGTTATTAATAATTTAATCTGGTTTATATTTTTCAATTTATACTTACACTTATTATAATAATAAACTATTAAATAAATTTTTAATTTGAATTCCTTTATATTTTTTAAATTAATTTTTTTTAATCACTTTACAAAATTAAAAAAAAAAATCAACAAATTAAAAAAATAAAAATATGTAAATAAAACGCTTAAAAAACAGATTGAAAATTGTAAGAATAAACATCATTTGTCAAAAATGACATTGTGATTTATTTAAAAAAAAATAAACTAGTATCAATTTTCTTATTGTACTAGTTTTATAAAAAAAAAAGTCACGTACAATCAGTTAACATGTAAACTATTTGTTAGAAATGTAGCTAATCATAAATCGAAAAAGTTGCAGGTATAAATATATTATTTCAAAAATAGGTTAAAACTTTAGTGTATAGTAAATATTTATATATTTAAATAAAAAAATTGACATAATCCTAAAGATAGTTAAATATGAATGAAATATTTTATCAAAAAACTGATAAAATTTTTTTTTAATGGTATATATTATTTTAAAATTTAAAACAAAACGAATTTTATTATTTGATAAGAAATTTATCTTTAACAAAATTGAACAATTTAACTTTATTATAAAATAAATTGTCCAATAAAAGTACATCAATTGACAAATAGTAAACTAGACATTAAAAAAATTAATCTTACTATGCTGTAAAAAGTAAAAAATTAACTTTAGAAATTTATATAAATGTACTAAAAAACGAAAATTTTTTTTTTAAAAAAGATTATTAAAAAAAAAAAAAATTTTAAGTCTTAAATTTAAAAATGGGTTTTAAATCAAAACTAGTTCTAATTTCAATTGACTTTTCAATACCGCAAGCTTATATTTTTTTAAAAGCTCTTTTAGGATTAGATTAAAATTAAATAAAAAAAAATTCTGTCAGCGGTTATGTTCACACAATTGAGTAAAGTGTATTAATCCGTTGGCTTGTGCAAACATGATGATCAATAGACGTTATTTTTTTTATGCATAAAACATTATATCACTTCTAAATAACAATTTTTACTTGTGGCCATTTTTTTATTTCTCTTTATTTTTTCTTATTCTTTGTTGTTTTGTTTTTTTTTTATTTTTATGCCAAACAACGATTCAAAAAATTGAACATAATTTCATAAACTGCTTGACTATAGATTCAGGCAAGGGATCAACTAAAGTTATTCGCTTGAGAACTGAGCTGCCCTATTTCAAGTCACTTTCCTATTTGTCTTGTTATAAGGGTTTTAAAAGCAACTATTGAAATGTGAACCAGAGGCAGAAAAAAAAAATAAATAGAAAGTTTAAAAAAATGAATGAAATTCAAAGTTTGCCAAATTCTCGAATAAAAGCAATTATTTAGTTTAAAAGGTTTCTTGTTTTAATTTTGATAGAACGTTAAAATCTGCACTGCACTGATACAAGTTTTCTTTACTCAAATTTTTTTTTTATTTTTCTTTTATTTACCTTGTTGTAAATCTTTGTAAAAATAAATATTTTTTTTGTAAACCTATTTGATTAAACACTAGTTGATCTAGGCACAAAATCCAAAGCACTATAAATAAATTAAATCTATTTATGTTTATGTAATTTGATAATTTTAATTGTTAATTAAATTCATTACAATTTATTAAATTAGCTATTTTGTATTCAATTAATAAAATTAAAAAATCGTTAAAAAGAGTTTAAAATATATTTAGAAATTGATTAAAAAAATTTCATTTAAAAAAAATTAAATTATAAATTAAATAAAACACTTTAGTATTTTGTTAAAAAAATAAATTAAATACTATCAAGATTGGGTTTTAACGTTTAGATAAAATTGGCATTTTTAAATTTTCAACGGTAAAAAACTAAAAAAAAAAACTAAAAAAAACTAAAATAAAACATTCAAGGTAACTAAAAACCTAAAAACAAGAAATAATAGTAATAGTGTCAGTGTGATCGCTTGATTAGACATAGTTTTGCATGACTCAGTTAGGTGAGAACAGTTGTACCAAAGTTAACAAAACTTAAATAAATGACATATACAAGTTTGTAGTAAATTTTAAAAATTAAAAAATAAATTTTTTTGATATTTTGATACTTTGAATTAAGTTGCATAGTTTTTTTGCTAATATTAAATCCTAGGCCAATTTAAGAAGTAAAAACAGTTTTTATATTTGAAAGTTGATCAGAACTAACAGCGGGTGTTTAACATTTACTTTACTGGTGGCTATCAGGTAAAGAAAGAATAGTGTGCAAACTAGCACCCAAACATTTATTTCACAGTTACAGCCCGGATTAATTTAACAATTAATCTATTTTTGCTAGCATTTCTTAGGTTTTTAGAAACGTAAAATAAAAATTTAATAGATTTTTTTTTTAATAAAATCATTCATTGATTAAAAATTAAAAAAAATATATTAATAAAATTTTTGATTAAAGTCTAGATAAAAATGAATAAGATTTTAATCAAAAATAATATTTATAATCAAAAAAAGCAATAAAAAAAAAACAAAATTAATTAAACTACTTTGCTTTAAAATAAATTTTTATATTAAAATATTTTATAAATTTTTACCTATTAAATTATGGGTTACATTTAAGCTGTAATAATCATTGGCACATAATCATATCTATTATTAAAAAGTAGTATCTGTTTGCCTATATTTTTGAAAAAGCTACATTTTTTTACACGTTTTTAAGATCTTTTGCTTTTTATTAGACAGCAAATATTATTGGTATTTCTAATACAAAAATACCAACAATCCAAATGTTTTTGCAACAAATAAATTAACAAATGATGAACAGCAGGAGAATAGGGTGGTGGGTGTGACAGAATCATATAAAGAATAATTATTTACATTTATAACTTAAGTTTTAAAAGCACCAAAATAGAAATATATTCTATTATCTATTAGTAAGCATTCCAAAACTGTTGCTTTTAATGTCCAATCAATATTAAGGAATGCAATTGTTCATTGCAAAAAAGCATAATATCTGGAACAATTGCCAATAACCATAAGGCATATGTTGTCACTGTCATTCATTCGCTCTTATTTTAAGTAGTAAAATAAAGTTTTTTTGGCCAGTAGCAATTTCTTGTTTGAAATTTGCTTTTAAACAAAAAGATTGAATTGAGTAAGGTCGTTTTAAGATTTTTTTTTTAAAAAAATTAAAAATATAAATTTGATTTGATATTTTCATTCAACATCTTACACAGGCTCATTTACTTGTTTGGCACATATTAATGTAAAATAGGTAAGCAAGCCATATGGACTAGTTGAGAAATAAAAAAAGAAAAAGTGACCTTTGTTAGTTGTCACCACTATAATTCACTACTTGTTAGACTAGACCTTATTTCAATTTCCATTCTTGCCATTTAAATTGAAAGCTTATTCAGCATATTCTAAAGGAAACATTATGACCGAAAAAAAAAAATTATTTTTTATTATTTTTTTATTCAAATTCATTGAATTTTCACTTTATACAAATCATTATGTCCATTTAGTCGCATTGATGTGTAATGTTTTTCACACTTCAAATGTTTCACTCTTTAAGACCAAATTAAAATATTTTTTTTTCGTTATTCAAAACATTTTGCTTTATTTCACACTATTTTTGTATATTCACAAGTTATTCACTTATTTTGAGTTTTTTTTAAATAGGACTCACCAAAAAGTAAATAAATAGTAACATGTTTAAATAGCCGAAAGCGGAGAAATTTTCAAACTTTGATAAAAAAAAAATAATTTAAAACATTTTTTTACAATGGAGCTTTCATTTTGAAACTCTTTTAAAAAACACAAAAACATTCAAGATATCATCATTGATCTTGATCATTATGCTGTTTTCCGTTAATATTATTAGTTTGGTTTTATAAATCTTTATTTATTTTTTTTAAGTAGTATTGCTGCAAGCTAAATAGTGTTAAAATATAAATAAATTTTTTTTGATGAGATTCAATTCATTTCCGTATAATTTTACTTTGATTAAACTTGTTTTATTTTAAATAATCTTAGTTAATTTTTAATTTTTTGGATTAGTCTATAATAATTTAAAAAATTTTATTTACAATTTATTTAAATCTTTTGGCTTTTTTATTAAAAATTTGTTTTTGCACAAGTTATAATTCATTAAAATTTTTTTTTTTTATTTTTCTTATTAGATTTCATTGGTCTTTGTTTTAATGTCTAGTGATCTTTTATTTGCTCTTCAATCATTTTACTAATATTTTAATTTTTTTTTATATTTTTATTTTATTATATTTTTTTAAAAGATTTTTAGCTCATCAAGATCATCTTGAACGCCTATTTTAATTTTAACAAAAGTGTAAACGTGAACCTATTTAGTGATCACAGCCCATCAACGCTCATTAATACAAGATTAGTTGAAACAGATGTTTCCATTAGACTTTGTTTATTGCAGTATGGGCATTGTGATCAGTGTGCAGAGTACATTGATCACTCTAGTTTCAGATTTTTCAAAAGATAGTAAAGATAGTTTGAAGATAGTTTAAAGATGAAGATGATAAAAATGATGGAAATAATGTTCATAAAATAAAGTATAAAATAAAATTTTTTATATTTTTTGAATTCCTTGTACTTTTACAAAGACAAAAGTAGTTTAAAGTCGTTTACAGGCTATTGCCTACTATAAAAATGGATTAAAGAAAAAAAATTAAAAAAAAAAAAAAATAAAGAACAAAATGCAAATAAGATGAATAAAAAAAATCACTTGAAATAAAGCATTTTTTGTCTTTGTAAGTGTAAAAATTTAAAAAAAAAAATAAATGAATAAAACGTGTAAAATACAAGTCAGCTTAAACCAGATGAACTTAATATATCAATCTGAAGTATGTTTTCAATAACTGATTTATAATGATTAGTCTATCAACTTAAAATATATAAATAATGGCTTTATTTAAACAAATAAAATAAGGTGTGTAAAAAAGTATTATTTGTTTTTTTTTTTAACAAGTATAAAATAAAATTTATTTACATAGAAAGTAAATATAAAACTGAATTAAATCGGTTAAATATAAATACAACTTCAAATCTAATAATGTAATCTTAATATCAATTTTAAATAATGGGCGATTGTAACTTTTCATATTTAGCCAAATAAATGTAAAATCAAACTCAAAAACATGCTGATAATTTATAAATAAATAATAAACAGTTATGATTCAATAAAAAATGTAAAACTAAAAAAAAATTGATGAAACTTTTAGTTAATCTGGCAGAATTGAGACAACAAATTACAACATAAGCAATAATGGACAGGTGGAAATGATCTCAAAATTGACTTACTATATTCAGGTGGCTAAAGCTAAATGATTAGGCTTTGTTGTATTTTACTGCGTAAACAAAAAGCCCATTAATTTTAATGTAATTTAAACTTACCCATTTTAAATATTTTGGTCCGTTAAAATTGATCAAAAAAAAAAAAATACTAAAGAAAGTGCATTTAAAAAAATAAGAATTCAAGATGTGAAAAATTGAAACTCAAGTAAAACATTCATAAGAAATTTATAATTTTTTTTTTTGTGAATGGTATTTGCTATCGTTTTGAATAGGTTTGACTGTCTCATCAAATAAAAAATTTGCTTTCATAAGTGTGGTTGTTTAAAAAACTATTTTACAATTGAATAAGAATTCGTTTTTTTAAATTTGAACACATGTTTGTTGCAAATATTTGCTAAATATAACTTCTCATTTTTGTCACCATTTTTTAACTCAATTATGCAACTGTTTTTAGTGAAATTTGTGAATATTTACTAAATATTGAGTTTTAATTATATTTTGAGTGTTTAAAATGCACTGTTTTTGAATATGAGCATTAATATATTTGTTCTTTTGTATTCAACACTTTTATCATTATTATCATTTTTTAAGTTTTTAATAAAAATCTGTTGTAATAAAATTTATTTTTTTTTTTTGATTTTTTATTGAAAGATTTTTTTTTAAGGTAAAATCTAAAATTTAAGTTAAATTTATTAATAAGTTATAGAAAAACTTAAAAAATATTTGCATGGTAATCAAGCAACCATTAAATGATCTAAAGAACAATTTATCAGTTTACATAGGTTTGACAATTGGTTCATCTACACTGATTTTACTTTTGTTTTTGATCTGCTTTCGATCATCTGTGTTTGATCATTTGGCCATCTTTTTTTTTTAACTGCACTAAAACTCATTCACCATTCATTATCACACAATGATGATCACAAAAACATTTCATTTGCTTGTCATTGTACTGTAAAAAAAAAAATTTCATCGTTTGTTTTTTGATTTGTTTTTTTTTATTTTCACATAATTGCAATGATTTTCTTTGATAGAAATTTTTGCGTTGTTATTTCTCTATTTTGACATTCAAAATTCTTTCACTGTCTTACCAAGCTTTGACACTCGCTATTCGTTAATATTGCACTAAAATAAAGTTAAAAATGTATATAGTAAATTATAATTTGCTTGATATTTTTTTTTTTTGTTTTTATTTCATATTCTTATTTTATTGTATTTTTTTAAGATTTTGATACTTGTATTTGATTATAAAAATAAGTTCATAAATTTTTATAATTTTTTTTCCTATTCACATAGATAAAATTAAATACATAAAAAAATATAATTTTTTTGGAAATCGATTATTTAAAAAAGTTTTTGCTTTGTTATTAACTTTTGCCCGAATCAAACAACATGCTTAGGTCAAGAAAATTTTTATTGCTCTTTAAAACTATTGTTTTTGATTTGATCCAAGTTGATTTTGGAAGATCTTTATAATGACAAACCAAGCGAATGCAAAACAAGTCGGACACTAATTTCACGCTGCACTAGCCTGTTTTGAAATTGGCCCAAACAGGTCAAAATAAAATCCGCTTCAATTTTACAAACATTTCACTGCCCATTATTTAAAAGATAAGTTATTATTTGTACACTTGAACATGCTATTTTCACAGTTTTTATTTTATTTTATATTTAAAATTGATGAAAAATCGCGAAAAATCATCTGGTATTCAATCGTCTTCAAAATATCAAAACCTTTCTTTTTGTGTTTGCATGGCTAAGTTTGTATTCAAATTGTGTGTATAAAAAAGATCGCTTTAAAAAGAGAGAAAATGTAGAAGTATCTTGGAAAATGTCAAAAGTCAATTTTTTCATTTTGATCACACCCACTATCCATTGAACATCAACCAATAGGCTAGTTATAAACAAGACAAGTTTGTTTGAAACTATCTTTCGATCAAAGTGTAAATTTTCCTGCCACTTATCTACAATTTAAAACTGATTTTATATTTAACGTTTATTTAACGTTAGTTTTGCGTTTTTTTGTTTGTTTTTATTATTTTTTTCAAATAAAAGCTTAATCTTTAAATTTGAATAAAGTTTTTTACACATGAAGCATCTTGTCTTCAGTTGATGCAGCTTCAGGCATATTAAACAATCAAACTTTTGTATGTTTGTTGACTAAAATTATCAGATAAAAAAATAACACAAAAAAAATTTTTAATTTAAGAGCGAATGAATTGATATAAAAAAATTAAATTTTTTTTAAATTTAAATTAAATCCATGAAAAAATTGCGACAGTTATGAATGATTTCAAACAGATGTGGTTTTACTATTAGTCATTTAGTCCTTTTTGTCCTGTGGCTTTCCTAAGTTTTTTTACATCTAAACAAGACAATTTTGACCATTGGCCTGACAGATCAGTTTGATGATATCAAAGCACGAAGTTGCCACCTGAAAAATTCGTCGTTTCATCAATGTCTTCATATATCTTAGTTTTTGTTTTTCAAATTTCTTATATTTTTGTGTTTTTCATATTCAATCTGTTCTAATATATAGTAACTATTATTTTTTTTTTTGTGACAGCCAAATTCAAATTACATTTATTCGTTCTGCTTTATTTTATTTATTTGTTTTTTTTATGTGCAATTGATAATAAAACGTTATTATGCAGCTTATGAGAGACTAAGATGCAAGCAGGACAAAAATGGACAGAGAGGCTCAATTAAATTGGTCAACCAAAGCAAGTAATTGAATGGCAGCTTGACTAAGTGTCCAGCCAATTTTTGTGAGTTGTTCAGCAGCTGGTCTCTATTTAGCATTTAGTCGATGCTCATCTTGATCAGCTGTTTTTTTTTTCATCAACCAATAGAAGAATAAGTGGATGCTGTTTATTCAATTGTGCCATTTATTTTATTACGAAAATTTTTGCTAAACAATTGAGACAAATTGAGAGCTGGATATTAAATAAAATTTGCCATTGATAATAATTTTTTAATCTACAACTGATTTGAATGAAAGTTAAAAATAATTAAATATTTGTTTATTTGCTAGCTAATTCATAAACTATTACATTACAATTTAAAAATTATATCTATCAATTAAATTAAGTATATTTTGAATTTTCAATAATTTCTAATTTAATAATAATTTTTTTTAAACATTTTCGTAATCAATGATTTAATAAATATTTTTAGTTTAACTATCTTTATAATTAATATTTATTTTAATTTAATCAAAATTTTATTTATTAAGTTTATTATCAGGCTGTAGGTCCACATATAAGATTTATAATTAAACCATTGAAATTTAATTAATCCTATTTAATATTAAATATTTAAAATAATAAAAATAAATTAATTTTAAAAACTTAAACCTGTTCATTTTTTTTAAATTAAAATTTTTTAAAATTTATTTTTATATTTAGAAATTGTTAAACTAGTTTAATCAACATTGTCAACGTATATAGGTTGATAAAAAATAAAGTTTATTAAAAATAATATATATGCTTAAAAAACTATTTGTTATTTTATTTTAATTTTTTTTTTTCTTCTGTTTCGAATTAGGATCTTATTTCTCTCACTTTGCATGTACCATCGCTCAACATTTTAATAGGTTTTTTGTTCACCCTACTTAGAAAATTCAATTTTTCAAGCGGAAGTTTGCTTGGTCACACCGCACAAAGAAACACCCTTTTTCAATGGCTAGTTAGAAGCAACATTGGTAGCTGGAATTGTAAAAATCTCAGGAAAATGTGTCTAAAAAAAACAAAAAAAAAAGAAAGATGAAAAAAAAAGATGAAAAGTGAAAAAATGACAAAATAGAGGAACAAAAAAAAAAATGAAGCAAGT
Organism: Pyemotes zhonghuajia; assembly: GCA_025170145.1. Lineage (NCBI taxonomy): Eukaryota > Metazoa > Arthropoda > Arachnida > Trombidiformes > Pyemotidae > Pyemotes > Pyemotes zhonghuajia. Next base: position 8,342,406 of record CM045846.1, on the reverse strand, counting down.
AAAAATAAGTTTAGAAACATTAAGTAGTGGTTAGAATTGGATAGTGTATTCTAGTGTGAAAAAATGAAATCAAAAATAGACTAGATAAAAGAAGAGAAAAAAATTAAAAAAAAAAACATTTGCCAGTTCATTAATATGTATGACAAAGCTGACTATATGAATACACAATATTGATTGTTTGAAAATAATTTGAATATTTTTCAATGACAAAATCCTAATCGGCTAAACTTATTGTAGATTAAAATAAACTGATAAATCTGTACTTGCTGTATTTTCTAGTAGTCATTACTTTGAATTGGTTTAGTTACTTTAATGTTTGCCCACTCTGTGAAATATAATCTTAATTAAATGCAAAATAAAAACAATTATTTTCAAATACTTTGTCCATTTTGACAATTTATTTTTGTTGCAACCAGTTCAAAAAAGGACTTTATTTAATGGAAATACTGTGTAATAAATGCATAATTAATAAAATTTTTGTATTTAAATTAAAATGATAGCTGATAAAAGAAACAAAAAAACCGCAATTGAAAAGAAAAAAAAATTAAGTATATCGATTTCATATGCGTTATTTTGGTTATTTCAATTTTTGGTATAAACGAGTAATTAATCAAGCAGGTTGAGCCTGTCCAAAACAGATCCGGTTGTAAAATGTAAAAACTAAAATTAAGATCGAAACTTAATCCAATCTTAAATATAAAACTATTAAAATTGAAGTTTAAAATAATTTTTATTTATTTTTTTATTTTGTTTTTAATTTATTTTATGTTAAAATTTTGTTTTTAAATATTAATTTTATTTTTTGTTTTAGCTAAATAATTTTTTTTATTTTCAATTTATTCTTATTGTTACAATTGAATTTTTTTTTTTATTTAAACTGCATTTTTTATTAAATTTTAAAATAACAAAATAATTTTTTTTTTAATTTAAATTTATTTTTATGCATAATTTAATTTAAATTTGATTTAGAAACTTTGAGAAAAGGTCGCTTACTAAAAACAATTTATCTGTCAAGTAATAGTTTGACTGGTTGATTAGCCTAAATTTTTGATGAATTTTTTTAAAGATTAACTATAAAAAATCAAATCTGTTTCCAAAAAATAATATTTTATAAAAAATAATACTAAGTTTAAATGAGTAATATAAAAATTTAAATTAATGAATTTTTTTAAATTAAATTTATAAATAATAAAAAATTAAGAAATTCTTTTAATTTTAATACAGAAATAGTAAAAAAACAAAACAATTAAGCTAAAAAAAAATTAACATTTAAAATAATAACAAAATTTTTTTAAAAAATTAAACATAATTAAGGCAGTTTTTGGTCAGTTTGACTTGAATTAATTAGTTTTGATAAAAAATATTAAAAAATGAAAAATGAAAATATAAAAAAAAAAAATGAAACTGAAATAAGATAAATGAAGACAAAAAAATGGACATATTGGCCAGATTTAAAAAAAAAAAAAAAGGGCACAACCTAATTGAATGCCGGTCGACTTTTAAATAAGGCAGCTCATCAGTGGCCAATTAAGCTTAAGATTAATTGGATTAACGTAAGGTGCAGTCAATTTTTTTTAAATAGCCTGGCCCAAGCCTATCCTGTGGCTGGCTCCTGTTTGCTTCCTGCCACTGTATTTTTAATATGTTTTCTAAGTTTAAATTTCGGTTTCTTGCTCATTGATTACATTTTCTAAATGAGCTTTTAAAAGCCTTGTAGCATCTTCGTTTTAACTATCAACTTTTAACGTTTTATTTATTATTTTTTTTTTTTGTGTTCAACTTTTAAAAATGAAAAATTAAGTAAAAATAAACAGACAAACGTGCAAAACAAGAAAAAGCATTGTCAATGGACAGTGAGCAACTCAAAAAAAAATAAGTGAAAAAAAAACGTAAAATGAGAAACCCAAAATCAAACAAAAAACAGTTTAAAGTTGAATAAGTTCACCTGTACACGCAATATTCGAATGACAAGTGTTTAGCTTATAGCTATCTTTTGCTTTTTTTGACTGTTTAAGTTAAAATTAATGAAAAATAAAACAAATAGTTGTTTTAAAACAAAATCTTAAGTAAAAATAAATCCAAAATAATTTTAAAATAAACTTTTGTTTATTTTAAAAATATAATGTTAGAAAATCATTTTAAATTAAATATGTTAGCAAATTTAATAAAGAGAAAATTTTAAAATAAAAAAAAAATTTAATATTGTTTTAATTTCTATTCTTTATTATGCTAAAAAAAATTTCTATTAAAAATTTTTTAATTATTAAAATATTTGTTAAAAATAATCTGTTTTAGTAGTTTTAAAAATAATATTAACACATAATTTAAAAAAAAATTAAAAAAAAAATAATTACAATTTAATTATAAACAGATCAATAAAAAGTATTAAAGTTACAATGACAAAATTAGCTAATTTTTTTAAATGTACTTTTAAAAGATATTTTTTAAAGAGATTTTGATTAATTCAAATACTAAAATAGGTATGCAGAATGATTACAGGAAGCCAAATTTTCTTAAATTTCTAAAGTTTACTTTATATATAGTTTGATAATGTTTTTGACATATTTAGTTAGATTACATAACAAGATCGAATAGACTTAAACTACTTAATTTTTATTTTTATTTTTTTTAAATATAAAACGATATTTTGCTTTTTTATAAATTATACTTTTATTTTAAGTTTTTTTGGACAATGTTTAAGCTTACAATTTAGTTCAATTACGGTAATTTACATAAGTAAATAAAAAAGGAAGAGGATTTTTGATTGAATCAACGTCAGCCACAATTGAAGAAAGTTAAATCTGATTAAACAGCGATTGAAATTTGATTTTCAATATGGAAAAATAAGTTTAGTCCATAAATTGTTAAATTTTGGATTTTTGTTGCAAAACCAGAAATTTATTTACTCAGTGCACTTGTTCCCACTTTACGCAAGCAAAAGAATCAAGTTAAATGTGTGAAACTTTTTTGAAAGTTAAAGAAAAAATTAAATGAAATAAATAAAAGGTCTAACTTCCTGTCTAGCTATAGTTGGTCAGTATTAATGCAAAAAAATCTAATAGGCAAAATAAGCAAAGAAAAGATGCTAAAAATGATATGCAATGGAGCATGATAGAAGCCACAATTGGATTAGTGTATTTTGCTCATTTTATTTTACATTTTATTATAGTTTTTTTTTCAAATTTTTGTTGATGATGTTCATAAAATAGATTTGTTTAAATCTGACCCATTATTGACTTTAGTCAAAAATCATTATGGAACACAAAAAAAAAACTATTTTAAACTGATTTAGTTATTAATATTCCCATCAAGTGAATATTAAATAATTTAAATTCTATTAGTATGCAAAATCTGCAAATAAAAACGAGGTAAAAATTAGAAAAAAAAATAATAATAAAAAAATAAAAATAATATAAATAAGATAAATTTGAAGACAAGAACAAGTAAAAAAAGTAAAGTGAATTCTCAAGTATATTAGCGCATCCTAGTGTAAATGAAAAGCATAAAAGTTTTTGTATCATTTGCTGACCATTGCATTCATTTCAAATATTTTAGTTTGACAAATAATATCCAAAAAAGGACAAGAAAAAGCAAGATGATTTAATCATGAGCAAACTTGCAAAATACACATTAATAGAAGTCAGATTAGACTTTAAATGTATAGTTTTAGTTAACTAAACATAATTGATTTGCAAACCAAATCAATACTAGTGTAAAATTGTCAAACTTTGCAGGACAATCGTTAATCGAATAATCAATTTGATCAATCCATTTTGAATAAATTGAAAATTTAAGTTTGTAATTTATATCTAAGGTTTGGTTAAAATAACTTTTTCTGAACATCAAAATTTTTGAAAGATTTTTCATGTTTACTGATGACTTTCGTTTTTTTTTTTAATTTTTTCATTTTTTTTCTATACTATAATAAATTTAACTACTTTTTTTTGCTATATTAAAGTTTTATTATTATTATTAGTTTATTATTATTTATTCAAATATATTAATTTTATATTTTTTTTATTTTGTATGGTTTAATACAAATGTTTTACATGTGATTCTGATTAAATAGACCAATGTTTTTATTTTAAACGGTAGTGAAAAATAGTTTATAATAATGATTTGTTTTTTAAATATATATTTTTTTTTTAATTTTAGGTTGCTTTAAACATAAAGTATAGAGTTTGTATTTGAAATTTAAAAAAAAAAACTAGTTTGATAAAAAAATATAACAAAAACGATAAAAACTCAAACAAGTAGGTTGGTTTGAAAAATGAAAACCGGGCCACCCGGGCTGAAAAGGCTGATTAAATTTAATCATTGAAACACTTTTCGACCTTGTGGCCAGTATAAGACGCCCAATTGAATTAAAATATTCACTTAAAAGACATGTTTTATATTATCATTTACTCATTCCAATTTTTTGCAATTTTGTCAATAAAAAGCTATTGCTTAATTTTAAAAAGGGTCCAAAACATTTTATAACAAATTATTTAAAAGTCAAAAAAATAAAAAGCTAAAAATTAATCAAAATTGTTAGAAAAGTAATTTCTTAAAACTAGACAAAACAATTTTAGTTAAACAACTATTTGTGAGTTTTTACTTCTTAAATTTGCGGTAATGTGTGGCCCAAGGCTAAATCACTAGTGATCAAATACTTTGATCAGCTGAATACTAGATTTAAATTGCACCCAAGCGAATTGTGTATTAGCTAAAACTAAGATTTCAGGGCGCAACTAGACAAAATATAGTAACAAAAATTAAGGAATCGTATTTAGATAAGATTTTATTAAAAACTTAAGAAATACATGAAAAAGTTAAAAAAACTTAAATAATAAAAAAATAAATGAGAGAAAAAATAAAAAATTACTTGTATTCATTTTCTTCAATCTGTATTTTAAATTAAGCGTGTTTAGTAAATTATGAGAAAAGAAGGAAAAACAAGAAAAAACAAGAAAAAACAAGAAAAAACATGAAAAAACAAGAAAAAACAAGAAAAAACAAGAAAAAACAAGAAAAAACAAGAAAAAATAAATAAAAATAAACAAAAAAATAAGAAAAAAAAAGTACAAAAAAATTTTGATTACACCCCAATGTTTACTGATCGGGTGGCCCTAAGGTTTACTAGAGCTTACCTGTAGGCTAGCTTAATTTCAAACTCAATTTCTCTGCGTGTGTGCTTGCAACTTAAAGTATTTTAACAAAAATAAAAAACAGACCACGAATTTAATATCTAGTATTAGCTCTTGGGTTAAAATTGATCTTAAAACAGCAGATTTTTAAGCTAAACAGTTAATTTTCAACTAATTTTCTTTACACGATGATAATATGAAACAGTAAATGGGTGCATTTTTACAAGGAAAATATTTATTTTAATATATATATATATGAAATGTGCAATGCAACTGTGTATATTGCTTAAAGATGCATTTCTACCTACATTGTAAAAATAAACATTTTATGTGTTTTTAAATGCTTATCGAACTACTAATCAATTTTTATTTTTTTAATCACTTTTTTTTGACTAATGTAGAAAAGCAATGAATAATTCAGTTTATTTTGTCTGGACCACACAACAAGTTTTGACTTGGGTAATTTGCAACTGACATGGTCTACTAAGTCAAAGGTGCGTTTGTTTTGAATTTAACGGATGTTGTCCAGATAACTAGATGTTAAAATTCAAAAAAAGTAAAAAAACCAAAACAATCAAACAGCCGTTAAAATAATAAAACGCTATTGAAAAGCTTGTTCCAATCGGTGAAAAAAACATCACTGATTCAAAGTAACTTAGTTGATTATTTTGAAGTGGACAGAAGTGAAGAAAAGCTAAACTAATGTAATTTCTAAGTAAATTTGTTCAAGTGTTCAGCGAAATGGAAAAATAGGTAAGTAATAATTTAGTAATTGTATATGGTCTAATGATTATTAGTTAACTATTTCGACCAAGTTAAAAATGACAGTAACAAAAAAAGTGATCAAATTTTTTACTGATGGTTTACTTTAATTAAACACAATTTTAACTTGTTTCACAGGTTTCCAATTGTAAATTAACTTACTTTTTCATTAGTACAAACATGGGTGCATATAACTTTTAAACAAAACAGGTTTTTTTCGTGTGTGGTCTTTAATACAGTTACTTTAAACTAGTCTGAATAATATGCAACATTGTACATTATATACTTGTTTATTATAAAAAAAAATTCTCATGTCTATTTTATATCTATATGTTTAAGCAAAATAGATATTTTGATGCAATAGGTGTCAAATTTTAAGTTACATTACCTTATTAGGTACATATAATACACATGATACTCAAATAAAATAATTTAAAAAAAAAAGTAAAAATAAAAATAGACATTTGGTCAAACGTGTGTTTAATTTAAAAAAAAAAAATTATATATCAATAATAGAAAATTTAAAAAGTTCAAATTTATAAAAGGATAAAAAAAATTGCAGGTCAAGAGTGTGAAGGGATCAGACGGGGGCATAGTTGATAGAAAAACTAAAAGCATTGATGAAGATTAGACCCAGCATGGAATACAGGACAATTTAAGATGATAAACACGAGACAAGAATTAGTTGAATTTTTTTTTATGTTCACATGGCCTATTACTTCTCTTTTTATTGGCCATTCATTTTACGCTACATTTCACCATTTTTCATATTTTTTTATTTTTTATTATTTACTTTTATTTATTATTTTTTGCTTGTTTTTTATTATTATTATCATATATTTTTATTAATTGGATTGTGAAATTGTTTTTTTGAACAATATTTAATATAAATATTTGTGCGGCAATTTTTCAAACTATTTTTTTAATCTTTTTTTTTAAACAATAATTTGATTAATATTTATTTAAATATTATAATACAGGTAAATTATGATTTTATAATATATAATTTTTTTTTTAATTTAATTTCATAAAGAATCGAAATTTGATAGATATCAGGAAACAAATCGTCATTATTGAACTGAAACACTTGTGAGAGTGTTATTTTAATAAACCAATTTAAGAATAATCTGATACAAACACCTTTTTTTTTTATTTTAGACCCATTTAAACTAACCCGCTTGACCTTAAGATGGTCAATGATAGTCATTGAAACAAGTGGCTGAAACGGATGTGGAATTGTTTGCCTTTCAAATAGTCTAACATGTCTGTTCTGCTTGTGATATACTGAATTGTGTTTGAATGTAATAAACCAAGCGTGACCGGTTGATTTTACTTTGAAGATGTTTTCGTCTTGTCTAGTTGCAGACTTGATGCAAACAACTTGAGCTGGTCTGTGGCCATTGATCTGAGAAAACTGCTATAGTCTATTTGTTGTCAAAGTGATTTTAACAACGTAGCCATTCTAATTTGTCCTTGAACAGACTTGAATTTTAGTTTCTCGCACTTGTTCCACTTGTTTTTCGATTTCCGTTCTATCCTAGTTTTCTATTGCACAATTTTTCATTGGTTAAATGTTTATTATTTTTCACTTTTCTTAAACTCGTTTTTTTCTTACGTTGCAATTCTTATTTTCACAATCCAGCTTTGTTACACTCATATCCAGTTTGTCACTAAGTTATTTTACTATTATTTTTTTACTTACCTATATACTGAGTGTAAATATGTTATTTCTTTTTTTCTAAAAATTATTTTATTTTTACTGATTCATTTTTAAAGACTTTTCAAATAGCCAACACTGGAAACACTTTTTTTATTGCATTTCAAGATGACAAACTTGTTCAAAGTTGAAAGTTATCTTTTAAACTATTTTTCCAATTCTAGTTGTTTACAATGATGCTCGTTTTACCAATCTTAGACCTGTGTAAACAGTGTTTTGGGAATTAGATGCAACTTTACGCATTTATTACATTCACATTTTTTTTTTTAACATTGAGTTTAGATTTCGGCTTTTGTTTGCTTTTATTTTTTATTTAGTTTCTTTTTTTGTTTTTTTAAGCTTAAAAACTATTTCAAACCAATGTTGCGTTATAAAAAACTACTAATTATACAATCAGCTTGACTTAGTAACTGTGACAAAGTCTTAAAATTTTGTCTAAGATGGGAAACAAATAAAACAATGTTAATCCATTTGAAAAATATAGAAAACAAGTTTTTTTTTTGTAAAAATTTCAAAATTAACTGCTACCATCATTTAAAAACTTTAAGAAAGAAAAGTGAAAATTTTTTTAAAATAAATCAAATAAAATATATTAAAACCTCTATGAAGATCAATTGAAAACAAAAGATAACAGACATAGTGTTTTTCAAGAAAAAGAATTTTACTTTAAAATCAAATAAATGAAATAAAAAACATGATTAGAAAACTAAATAAAAAAATCAGATAAATGATAAAAGAAACAAAGTAAATAAAATTGGCTCAATAAGTTAACTTTTTGAATGAAAAAGGATTCAAAAAACTTATTAGTGCAATAACTGTGGTTTATATAAATATTAATGAAAAAACCTTAATAAAAATTTATTATTAAAAAACCAATGTTCAATTAAGTTTATTTAGTTCAAATTTTTTAAATAAGATAATCGGAATAAGTCTTGAAAAAAAAATGTGTGAGACAATTAGTTTAAAAACAAAACAAAAATAATTAGGAATAAATAAATAAAATAAATAAACCTAAATAAAAATAATAAAAGAAATAAATAACTTATTTTTAAAAATTATTTTTTTTATTTTATGCATAATACTAAAAAGAAAATAAATAAAATCAAGTTTAATATGCTTCAACTTACTATAAATTTATTATTAAATTTTTATTTTAAATATTTCAAAATTATAATTTTATTTTACTGATCTTTTATTATAATAATATAAATAATAAATTTTTTCAGAAAAATATATAAGGTAGAAAACAAAGAATATTACAATAAATTGCTTTATAATTAAATAATATGTAATTCACGCTTATTTGCTTAATTATATATATATATCTATGAAATAAACTTTATATTATTGTGTATTAAAATTTCTTTTGATTAAAGAACATAACAGCTGTTTATCAAAATGAAACTTTATCTCAACTAAAAATAAAACAACAAATCAGACAGTTTAATTAAAACTGATTTCAGATTGATATTGATGAAATTTATTGCTTATATACACTTCGCAAAATGTTGACTTATAATTTGACTATTAAGATGTCAATATATTTGAAAAAAAAATTTAAAAAAAATGTTAAATTAGACATTTCAGGATAAATTCTATTGGAACAAAATTTCTTATTTAAGCTGCAATCAGAAACTAAATCAAATTAAGTAAAAATAAATATTAATAAAATTTTTTGTAAACATTTTGTAATAAATAAAATTATTTCAATTTAAATTTGTTCATTTTTATTTGTGTAATTAGATTTTTTTTTTTCAATTATTTAATCTACTTTTATTTTAAAAATTAGTTTGATATAAATTATTATTTTGATTAAGATTTTAATATAATAACTTTCTTTTAACTTAGAACATATATTTTTTATAGACATTTGATGCAACTAATTTTTGTAATCATGCAGTTTTCAATGTATTTTTTTTATAATGATCATAGTTAAATTAAACATTTGAAAATAAAATAAATTATAAATACTTTTTTTTTGATTTGTTATAATAAAAATTGTAATTTTTAAATAAAATTATTAAATTAAAAATTAATAAAGAAACTTAGATTAAAAAAGAAATAAAATATATATATATATATTTTTAATTGATTAAATTTAGATCAAAAAATATTATGACTGTAAAAATAATTTTAAGTCAAAAGATAGCAAAAAATAATAAAATTTTAAACAAAATATAAAATAGTAACTTTAAATTTTAAAATAGAAGATGTTTGAAATTAACGTGAGTTGATTCGCATATCACAAATTATATTTTATAGTGGATTTATTTAATTGTACACGCTTAATCTGTAAATATTTTGTTTTCATTTAAATTCTAATAAATATAGAAATAAATAAAAATAATATAAAGTAAAAAAAAAAAAAAAAAAAAAAAACATTAAGAATATAAATAAAATTGACAATAAGTAAAAATAATCCAAATAGTTTTTTTAATTAAACCATCATAACAAAAGATGGACAAAAGTTGTTTTATTATATTTAAATGATTTTTTAAAATTAATCAAAATTGCATCTTTTTTTAACTGCCAAATTTTATTAAGTTCTATTAAATAAATTAAAGCAATTTTTGTTTAGCACATTCAGGACATAAAACATCCGGACCATCAGTAATGAAACCTTTACCCACCAAACTACATTTACATTCAGCACAAATAAAGCAATCATTATGCCAATTACGATCTTCAAATGAAACAAATTTTGTTCCACCAATACCTTAAAAGAAAATAATAATAATTAATAATTTTTATTCAAAACTTAATAAATATTTTTATTAAAAATTAATCTTACCAGTGATCGGTTTTGCACAAGCAGTACATCTTTTAGCAAATAATTCACCATAACATTCAGCACAAAAAGGTTTTTCATCCTTAGATGTAAAGCGCTGACCAGACAAAGACATTCCACACTTAGTGCAAGTAAAGCATTCTCTATGCCATGGATCATTGCGATAAGTTACTCCACCAGCAGTGATAATCTAAAATAAATAATTTTTAATTAATAGTTTAAAATAAAAATTTAAATTAGTATCTTTGAATTAATTGTTTTAAATTAATAACTTTGATATAATAATTTTGAAGTAATAAATAATGAATAAAAAAAAGTATTTAAATTACCTGGGAACATTTGATACATCTTGTTGCAAATTTTTCTTCGTAGCAACCAGTGCAATACATTTCATTCTCACGAGGAATAAAAGATTTAGTACCGATTGGTTCAGAACAAACGTGACAACAAAAACATTGTTCATGCCATTGATGACCTTTATATTCCATTTTTTTCATTCCGGCTTTAAATGGTTCATTACAAGCATCACAACGTGCTGCAAACTGTGAGTCATAACAGTTTGAACAGTAAACACGTTCAGCTTTAGAACCAAAAGGTTTATCTACTAAACTTACTCGACATTTGTTGCACAAGAAACAAGCTTCATGCCAATGTTTTTCTTTGTAAGACAAGTCCTATAAAAAGTACAACACATTAATAAATTATTTAATAATTGCCTATACTTTCTTAGATTCTTAAAAAAAAATAACGTCACCTGTTTATAATACAAATGTTAAACTTACTTTGGAATCAATTCCAATAATTTTGTTACACTCTTCGCAATTATTTGCGAAAACACTTTCATAACATTTCACACAGTATGGATGATCATCACGTAAAACGTATCTTTAATTAAAAACGAAAACAAACATTAACATATAAATCATAGTAATTAAACTAAAATTAGTTATTATCAATTAGTGAATAATTAATAATTTGAGTTATATATTTAAAAACTAATTTTACTTGTTTAAGTTAACCAATTAAAAAAAAATATCCATTTATCAAAAATGTCAAAAATATTAATTTTTTTTTATTTTTAAAAAATTAAAAACTAAAAAATTTTTTTTCTATTTTTTTTTGACATAGTTATATAATAATTATAGTTAAAAATATTTATAAAAAAAAAAATAAGTTTTATTACCTTTGACCTGTAAGCGATTCATCACATTGCCAGCAGCAGAAATGTGTCGCATGCCAATCATTGTCCTGAGCTTTAGTATACTCATCATTGTAAATCATCTAAAAATAATATTGAATCTCAATAATATTATAATAATAAATTTAAATATTTAAATTATTAAATTCTAAAAAAAAATAATTATTAACTTATCAAATTTTTTCAAATTAAAATTAATTGATTTACTAAAAAGTATTAAGAAATAGTAAAAATTTAATAAATTTAAAAAAAAATTAATTGACAAGAAAAAAATTAGTAAAACAAGTCAAATAAAGTAAATTTGTAATTAAACAGCATGCTAATTATACTAATTGCAAATTTTAGAATTGTACATTTAGCTGACAATCAATTGCCACAAAAACAGCTATTGTGTTTGAATAGCAATAAATTGGCGTTAATTATGTTAAAACGTATTTGATTTTGACATTAGTGAAAAACTTTTATAAAAAACTTGTTTAAACCCAAGTGTAATTGAATTATACATGTAAATTGTGACAAGCTGCATTTTTTCATCTATTTGTTCTAATTTTTTAAGTGTATTTTGTTTGCTCAATTTGATTTGTTTTTTCCTATTCAATTTCAACCAGATTTACTAATGTTTGTCAACGCCTTGAACCTATTTTAAAAAATACACCTGAGATTACTAAAAAATTGAACAGGAAAATTAATCTGTTTTCCGATTGGTCATCGAACTGACTTATTCTAAATGTGAATGTGAAAACCAATTTTGAATTGATTTTTATTAAATTCAATTTTTTATTTTTAAAAAAGCTAAATTGGCTGGTAGTTTTATGGTGCAATATGGTTTTCTGTCATCTAGTTGTTCGCTTGATTGCGCCAAATTTGAAAAAGCAAAATCAGGTCATTTTTGGTTATTTTTGAACACCAATTCCATCATAGACCATCAGCACATTTAAAATTTTAATATTCATATACATCTCAATAGAAATTTCATTTATTCTGTTTTAAAAACAGGCTCTAGATGTGTTCATTCAACTGAATACATATCATCATATTTGATCTAAACTGGTCCTTACCTCTTTTATTTTTTTTTTTAAACAAACTTAAAAGACCTTTGGCCAATGCCCCTGCTGTGTATGGCATTGGTAATGTGTCAGGTCGCTTAATTCGTTTATAATGCGATTTGTGCAAAAAAACAATTGAATGATTGTCGTAAACGCACCGCTAAACAGACCAGCTTGAGCAAAAAGCAATCATAGTGCATATGTAAAAAAATAAAATTTAAGAGTGGAAAATAAAACTAAAAGCAGAGGAAAAAAATTGTAACAGATTATGTAACAAGAAACGGAAAAGAATAAGTGATGAGAAAATAGTAGGCAAAAGGATAATGAAAAAAGGAAATTGAAGTAAAATGCAAAAGGCAGATAAAGATTACAAAAAATGTTTAAAATTAAATTTAAGATTGATTAAAAAAAAATTTTACTAGCTCAAATATTGTTAAACATTAATTTTAAAGTTAATCGCAATTTTATCGCTTTTTTAAAATCAAGTTTAAATTATTTTTTATTAATTAAATAAAAAAATTTGTTTGACGACCTCTAGTGGTATAGTTTAAATTATTAATATAAACCGGACATCTGATTATTCTTTTGTAAAATTCACATCATTTATCAATGTCAAACATGTATTCAATTTAAGATCATAGGTTTATTAAGTCTACTTTTATTTGTTTAAATAAATGGTATATTAAAGTATTGATACATTATATATGTTTCCGATTTTAATTTTTTTATTTTTTTCATTTACTTTTTTCATCAATAAAAGAACACAATGAATTTTTATTTTTTTGCAATTTTTTATGGAGCTTTGTTCATTTAAAACAATAATAAAATATTGGTAATCATCATTAACTAAAGTTGATGATAGATTAAATTGTGGGAGTAAATTTTTTTAAGCAATTTATCATTTAATATAATGATAAAAATAATAAAATTGGTCTGACAAACTACTTGACGTATATATTTATAGTGATTGAAATTTAATCATTTTAATGTGCAAGTTTTTTAGAATTATAAGAAAAACGTAAAAAGTTGTTAACAAGTTTAAAACGTTTTAAAAAAGTTAAGCGAATCAAAAATAGTCGACAGGTGTGTGGTAAACTCAAAACACTTGTAAACACGTTTGTTTTTTAATTATTATTTTTTATTCAAACATTTTACTTTAACGTCTAATTTTTTTTTTTTTTTTTGACTAATTATAAACACGCAATTAAATTTTGTTTTTTTTAAATTGACCATTTTTAATTGTTTAGTCAGTAACATGACAATTTATATTAACAAGCAAAAAAAATTTTTTTTTTACATATTTTATTTTTATATGATCTAAAAAAAATAAAATAAAACAAATTAGACATCTAAAAAAATCAAAAAAAAAAAAAAAAATGATTTTACTTTAAAAAAAAATGATAAATTTAAATTAAGAAGTTGTTAAACATTTCTAATTATAAAACTATTCAAAATAATTCAGTGCCAATTGCGTAAATCAACGTAAAACAAACAAGTTCAAAACATGCAAGCAATTAGCCTGACCGTTTAGTTATGTCTGCACACAATATTTTAGACTCCAAAGAAAAATTTGAATACGATGAGAAATAACCGGAAGCAAAAAACAGACAAAAAAACAAATTAACTAAGATTAAATTCAGGTAAATTGCTCAGAAATCAGGTCGACCTTTGATAGACGCCAATGTTTCTTGTGTATTTTTTTTATGTTTAAATTTTCTAAATATATAAGAAAGTTTTAAAAAAAAATTTTAGGTAACTAGTATTTTTTAATACTATTTTAAAATTTGACAAGCCTAAAAAATTAAAAGAAATCATAATGTTTAAAATAGGAAATAAAGTTATAATAAGCTGAATTAGCAAAAAAATGTAAATTTTTTTTTTTTTACATTTGATTTGATGTGATCGTATTTTACCAATTAGTAATTTTTGTTTATTTGGTGTGCAGATTTTAAATTTCTAAAAATTTTTTTTGAATGTTTGCTTTTGTATTACTTTGATTTTTTTAAAGTCAATTCATTTTCAAAAACATTTGTTGTTTTCAAGTAAATACTTTAAATAAAACATAAAAATGACCAATTTTTTATTGTAGTAATAGTTTTAGAATGGAAAACTTTTGTATCAACATAACTTGTGAACTATTGTTCAAGAATTTTTAAAATTAAAAATTCTTACAAAATACATGCAAACAAATAAGAAACAAATTATCCATCAAAAGTTTTTTTACAAAAAAAAAAAAAATTAATTGCAGCGCCTAATCAACGCCAATTTCACTATTCAATTGTTCATTTTTTTTATCGTTTAATTTAGTTTTGTTGTAATTTTTATTATTTTTTTAAAATTATACTTTTTTAGTTAAATTTTTAATTTTACTAACTTGTTCAATAAAGCGAAAATTTGAAAATCAGTTTTTAAGTTAAATTTTTTTTTGATTTACGCAAAAAAAAATTTAAATTGAGACTTAAGTTTATAAATTAAAATTAGATTAGATAACGAAATTGGCGTCAGTTTGCTTTGTCTTAAAATAGGATCATTTTGGCTTAATAATTATTATAAATATACATTTGCTATCATCATCATAATTTTTGTCAAAATATAAATGCCAATATATACAAATTTATATATTTTACTGTTAAAAACAATATATATATTTTTTTAAGTGTATACACCTCAACCAAACTTTTGTTAGAATATATATATATTTACTAATATATACTCATTTTTTAAACGTTTCACAATAAACCTATGTTCGAAGAAACAAGTGTTTTGTTTTTAAGATATAAATATTGTTGTTAATATATATTGTTTTCTTATCTTTTGACTCATCGTCTTAGCCTGATTTTAACAGTCTGAACTTGTATTGGCACAATTTAGACTGAATCTGGCTTCTGATTTAGTTGCAAGTTAATATAATCCTAAATCAAGTTGTTTAATGCGCGTTTTCCGTTCACATCTTAGCATGTGTCATACATATGGTTAACGATTTGGCACTTAGTCTAGCTAAGATTCTCGACTTTGTCAAATCGTATTACTAAGCAAACATAAACACAATTATTATAATACGCCCAAACAGACCGCAAAAGGATAGCAATTAAAAGACTTGATTTAGGTTTAATCAATAAAACTAAGCGTAATCGAAAAAGTTTAAAGTTAAACTTTTATGTTGGTCAGACTTTAAGATAATAGTAATGCGATTGAATTAGAATTTGCTTTATTAGAAGATTGTTTTTCAAAATTAAGTTGAAGAAAGTTGAGTTAAATTTCAAGCATAAAAATCAAGACTGGACATGGGTGCATCAAGTTTTTTTTTTCTCAAATTTCTTCATGTCATTGGATCTGTAATAAATTTGTGTGGTTTTAACTTAAAAATACTAAAAAACATGAATAAGCTACGCACAATAGCGAATTAGTTTTTCCATAATAGGATCGTCTAAATGTTGTGTATCATCTGAAAATGGCTATCTTATTCCGATTTAATTGCTTACATTATAAATGTACCTTTTCCCATTTCACACCTTAACCTTATAGGAAACGATTTAATTTGCACCTTTTGCACATTCTTTCTCTTCATTTCTAAGTATAAATTTTAAATGCTGTTTACAGAGTTAAACAGATGTTCAACTTGATTTTTTATTTAATTTACTAAAAAACTAACATTTCACTTATTGTTTTATTAATTCTAATACAATTAGGGCTTTGTCTGAATTTTATTTTAATTAATTTAACTTTAAGTTCGTTTTTTAATTTGTTTTTTAGTTCTTTTCCAACTTTTTAATAAGCTTGCTTATCAAAAAAAAAAAGCTTAAGCAAAATCACTGCCAAATGCAACTGTTTTAACTAAAATAAAAAACGCTTTCACACTGTGTTTTTAAATATAAACTTAGCAATCTTAAATAATTTGTATACACTAAATTTATTTTAACTTAAATTTTAAAAGGATTTATTTTAGAAGTTGATGCAATGCAAATTTAGCTTGTAATCATCCTCACAAATAGTTAATGTGTGAAATAGTGATTAAACACGTTTTAAATAGTAAAATTAAAAATTAATTTTTTTTGCTTACACAATATAAGAAATAAATACTTATTTAAATAATCTCTTTTCAATATGTTTTAAACTTGCATATATAGTAAAATTTTATAATAATAGTTTCTTGTTTAATGCGCAAGATTATTTTTTCTTAATTTTGACATTGTTTACATTATAATTGATTTTATTAATGACAAAAATTATATTTAAAAAAAATTGTATAAAAAAATATTTAAAAAATATTGCTCACTTGTTGGATAAATTTTTTTATTGATTTTTTCTTTAAACTAAGGATTTGTTTAAAAAAATAAATTTAAAGTTTAGATAAATGTCAGGTGTAAAAAATAATTTTTTTTTAACAGTGGCACATTTTCAGTATGTCAATCAAAATTATTTACTAATTTTACTATTTTAACCAAATTTGACTAATGTTTGCTTAATAGGTGTAGCAATTTATAAAAACACTACACTTTTTCACTTTAAAAATTAAATAACCAGTAAACAATAAATTTAATACAAGTAAAAAACTTTGTTTATTCAAATTTAAACAAGCCAAACATGCATACAAAGTAAAGAAATAAAAATAAAAGTTGTCTTGAAATTTAAGATTAACTAAAGTACAAAATTACCTCTTTTTCTTGATCAATAGAGTTGGATCTGGAATCATGAGTGACGTCTCCTTCAATGGTCACCTTCTTCTTCTTTTTAGTGGTTTTTACCACCTTTTTCACTTCAACAGTTTGCATTTCATCTGCCATTGTTTAAGTAAGTAATTTTTCAGCAATTTGACACAATCAAGCACTGATTTAAATATGAGTACGCATATAAATTTGTATTAAAAATTGATTTTAAATAATCCGTTTAATAAGCAAAATTTATTTTCCAGAATTGGATGTCGCACTGATTTTGATCATATTTATACATATAAAGCAAATAGAAAGAAAAAGAAAAAAAGATACACAAAACAATAAGCACACAACACTTAAATTTAATTATTTATTTTTGTTAAAGCGATAGATGCGTTTTTTTTACCAATTTAATTTATTATTTTTAAATTTTATTTTCTTGTTAATTTAATCTTTACTTTTATTTCATTCTCTTATTTAATATTTATATATTTAATTATTTTTAAAAAAGATTCTGCTCATTAACTTAATCAAATGATTGAATTGCTGAGAGCAAATCAATCATTTATTTAAATTTCTTAGATGACCATGAACTAGACAACTAGCAATACAGGCAAATACATACGGATTTAATCAGGTGAATGGATAGTTGATAAATTTGTGATGCTTATTTCAAAAAAATCTTTTGTTTTAAATAATTGAAAATAATTTTACACGCAAACCATAGTTCACAAAGTAAGAAAAATCAAGTCAGACCAGCGACTTTGATTGCACTGCGTTTTTAAGCACTTGCAGGTCTATGCTTTTGGGTTTTAGATTTTTTTTTTTTTAAATATGAATAAGATGTAAATTAAAATCGCCCACTTTTATTATAAAGTTTTAGACCCAAAGGTCTACAATTGTCAACGCCTGGCAGTGGGACCTAGTTAAATTTTTTATTTGTTCAAGAACTGCCTTTTTACTATATTATTTCTAAATTCCCAAATTTTAAATTTCATAGATACTAAAATAAAACGATGTAAATTTGTAAATAAGATAGAACAAAATGCAACATAAACACTAATATTTAACATAAATGATTAAATTGCTTATTTTAATTAAATTTGGTTGTTCTATGTTGCAATTCATTTTTTATTGTGGCTATATTGTTTTGTCTTATTACTATTTACAATTATTTTAACCAGTAAAACCCATGGGTAGATAATGAGTAAGTCAAATATATATAATTTCAAAATAAAATCTTAATTATATTTAAATACAATATGCTAAATGAAAGGAATATTCAACTGGTACCAAAAAAAAAACAAAAAAAAAAAAAAACAAAATAGACACTACGCTAAATACAACTTGTGTTTGAATGGTAAACTAACTAAATTAAAGATGTCGTATTAAAGCTGATGATGTCAGAGTAAAAATTATTGGGTGTGGTGCTAATGAATAAGTGAAAAAACTTCAGAAAATCACGTATAAAAATGATATTTTTACGAATATTCTAGATAATCTGTTTTATTTATTCATTTTTTTAATTTAATAAATTTAAAAACAAAAAAATATATATTTTTTTAAAAATTAATATTAATAATTTTAATAATTTAATTTTAATTTATAAATTTAAGGTAAAAATATGTATTTAAATAACATGATATTAGTAATAAATACTTAACGTTTGTTTTTGATGAATAATAATGATTGCAATCAACTAGAACATTTAGTAGACACTCAATTTCTTTAAAAAAAATTTTTTGTATTTTGTAAATAAGCTAGTAATAATAAGTAACTGGCAGACAAGGATATGTACTTATCATATTTACAGAGACTGCGTCATTAAAAAAAAAGTTAAATAAGGCTACAAAAATAAAAAATTTTGGCATCCTATTTCCGCATGTAGTGTATGTATTAGGATTAGTGAATGGCTTATAAATAAGCAGGTTTATGTGGACTAAACATTTTTAGGTTAATTTAAAAAAAAAAATGATATATAATAAAACAAAGGTTTATCAATTATTATTAATTTTCACACTAACTGCACTTTTTTGTATTTATTTTTATTTGTTTTACGCATAAATAACTAATATTATTTGCATGGATTTTTTAATTAAACTATAATTTATACCTCCAATGTTATAATTTTTTTAATATTAACTATTTACAATGTTTTCGTGATCTAAAACTGTCATCAATTGTAAAAATAATTATTTATTTATATTTTCTAATATCATTATTTAAATAATTCATCAACTGTCACTTTTAATATTTTAGACTAAAAAATTTATAATTGATGAAATTTAATATTTTTATTTAAATTTATTTTCTTTATTTTTAATTGTTTAAATAAAAAAAGTATTAAAATATTGATAAGAAAAAAATCAAACAATATCGTTTATTGTAATATAATAAATCATGTTTTTTTACACCTGTTTTAAGAAATTTAAAACATTTATTTATTCATTAAATATAAATAACAAGTATAATACAGAAATTAATAATGTTTTACTTATTTTAGCATTAACCAGGTTTTGATGTGTTTTTTGAAAATAAATAAGCTTAATCAACTGTGAACATATATATAATTAAAAAACTTATTTAAACATAGAGGTTTTTAAATTTATGAAAATGTAGGAGTTAAAATACAAAAATAGTAAAAAAAAACAACCTTAAAATGGTAAGAGTAAATAAATAAGAAACAAAAATTAAAAATTATTTAAAAAACATGGGAAGATGCCTTAAAAAAAACCTTATTGATAAAAGCACACAATTGACTTGTAATGTAAAGCGCATGATCATGATAATAATTTTTTTTAATCATCTCCGTCTTCTTTGGCATTTTGGCCAGGTTTACCATTAAGGCAGAGCTTAATAAAAAAATAAACAAAGTGTCACATTAACCAGGAATAACTGAAAAAGATGAGCTAGTTTTACTAAAGCAAGTAAAAAGCGTTTCTAATTCAGGTCAGATCCAAAATATGAATAAAGTGCATTGTAATTCGAACACCAAAATTTGTCATTTGAGCCGAAAAAAACTGTCGATTTATGCACTGTCATGTGTATATAATGTGGCTGGCAATGTGATGAGCAAATGATGAAAAACGGTGGGACAAGATGAAAAGCCAAATTAGTTGTTGAATAAAGAAAGGTTTAAAGAAAAGAAAAAAAATATTTTATCTAAACATAAATTATTGATTAATTTTTCAATATCAATTGTGTTACAAACACTTAATCATTTAATTTAATTTTTTTTGCGTCTTTGTAAATATATTTATAAAAAAAAATTTAATTTTTAAATATTAAAAATAATTAAAAAATAGTTGAAATATTATTTTATTTTTTTAAACGTTCAAATGACATTTAATAAAAAAAACGATTAAAGATATTTAAATTGTAGTTTTACTTGAATAAACAAAAAAATTGTTTTTTTTAATTTTTTTAAGTCAATATAGAAATTTAAATTTTTAAAAAAAAAAGTCATAATTTATATTTATCTATGTTTAGAATGAATCAAAAAAAGTTAAAGTGAATATAAAAAAGTTAATTTAGTTTGCACTTTAAACATGTTTTTAGTCACTTGTTTAAAGCTTATTTTTTTAAATGATTTACTCTTAAAAATAATACAATTAAGTATAAGTAAGGGTCATTGGATATTAATACACGGTGAATTTATATTTTCATGATTTTGTTTTTGTTATTGCTTTATAATATTGGTTACATATACAAATATTCATTTTATTAGTTTACTGATTATTTAGTTTTACAACTTTTTCAAACATAAATTATAAAAAAAACTTAAGCACGTTTTATTATTTAAAATTTAACTTTATTTATCTAGTTAAGTCCAATTCAATTGTAATCAAACAATTTTCAATTAAAAATGCTATTAATTCAATAAAAAATTTGTTACCTGTTTTGTTTAGATTAAAAAATTTAATCTGTTAGGTTAAATTGTAATCACGAATCAATGCATAAATTATAATATGTAATAATAATTCGATTTAAGAATTTAAGATAAAATTTTTTTTAATGTTTACTTTTTTAAAAAATAATAATCATTTTAATTTTCTAAAAAATAAAATTATAAAAATTTTAAATTTAATTACATTTCAAATTTAAAAGATAGTTTTTATATATAAATTATAAGTTTTTAAATTTTTTAACTTAAAAATATAAAATTATATTCAATAAACTTTTTTACAAAATAGTTTATATTGAAAAAAATTTATTTTTTTTTTTTGAATTTAAATTGTAATAATTTATTTAATATTAAAATCACTTTTTAATTATTTAATGAAATATAATTTAGTTAATTTTAAGTTTAAGAAGTATTAAAATTTAAACTTTTTTAATAAAATATTAAATTTTATTTTTCTTATTAATAACATTATATATTTTATTAAAAAAAAATATTTATTTTTAAAAAATTTAATTAAATTTTTGGAAACTTTATTTTAAATTTTTTTTTTAAATATTAATTTCAAATATAAACATTGAAATTAGTAGTCTATTATAAAATTTATTATATTACTAATAAAAATTTAGGATTTTTTGAAAAAATTAATTTTATATAAAAATTAATTGATTTAATTTAATTTAATAATTTTTTAGGCTTTTATAGTTTTTATTTTAAATTTTTTTTTTTTTTTTGAAAATAAAATGATTATAATTTAAATATAAAAAATTATTTAAAAAATTTTGAAAAACACAAAACTCATGCCAAATTGGTTAAGATTGACGCAAATATGCAAAAATGTAGTTTGCCAAGAGTAAAAAAAAACAAATGGATAAAATAAACTAAAATAGATTTTAAATAATTTTTTTATATAAATAATAATTTAAAGTGTTTTAAAATTAAAATTTTTTTTTTTTTTAATCAAAAATATCCAAATAATAATTTTTAATAAATTAACAATTGATTTTCATTTATTATATTATTTTATTTTTTATTTTATTCATTATTTAAATTAAATTTTTAATTATATTATTATAATATTATTTTTTTACTTAATTTTACCAATTTTTAAATTTTATATATTTTTTTTATTTTTTTTGTTTAATATAAATACTATAATTTAAATAATTAAATAAAAAATATTTTATATATTTTATTTTTATTGTTTAATATTTTTCTTAAAGTATAAATATAATTTTTTATATTTTAATAAATTAATGTTGTGGAATAATTATTAACAATTATTTTTTTTAAACAATTTTTTTAAACAATTTTTTAATTTTTGTTTTTTTATTTTTAATTTTTTTAAAAGTTGATTTAAAATTAAAATTAAATTTAGTAATCTTGTTTAATTTTAATTAAGACCAAGTTTTTTTATCATTTTATTGTTTAATTATAAAGCATCTAATTTTATAAATAAGATGACCTTAAACGTAATTAAGAAATAAAAAATCTATAAACATAAAAAATATTGTAATAAAAAAAAAATTTTAAATAATAAAAATATTTAATCATCTAAGAGTTTTGTTTTAAATAAACATAATAAAAACATCTAAAATTAATTTAAAGCGATGTTGTGAAATAAAGTTTTAGTTGATTAATTGCTACTATGATTTAATAAAAATAATTTAGGTTATTTAAACAATTTTTTTTAAAAACAGTTACTTTGTAGAAAATTGTATTGCTTTTTTATATTTTAAATTTTAATTATTTGATTTTAAGTTTATATTTATAGCTATAAAATAAAGTATCAATAAATCTATGTTTTTGAATTTAAAAATTACGTTTATTTTCTATTTAATATTTTAAAAATCTAATTAATAATAGGATTTAAAAAATATTACAATAAACTTTAATTGTTTATTATAAACTTTAATTAAAACATTTTGTAAACATTTGTAAATATTAATCAAACAAAGATATAAATGTGAGTTTGACTTTGAAAAGTGTTAGACAGGCAAATTATCATATGTATGAGGCATGTCATAGTAAATGAATAGAACAATTATCTGAGAAAAAATCCTATAATAATGAAAGTGTTAAGGTTTAAATTTAGCATAAAGAATTTTAGTGAGGTTATAAAAATAAAAAATCTTAATCTGTTCAGATGGGTTCAAAGAAACAATTAAAAAAATATTGATTTATTAAAAAGTATGGTAAAAAGTAATATAGAATAAATTAAAATTTTGTTTTTGAATTGTACATTGTATACACTTTATTATTATTTTTCAGGAGTAAATTAAAAAAAAACATTAATTCTTTTATTATTAATTTTTTGTGTTTTATAATTTAATGAAAATAATTTAATTTTAAAAATAAAATTCTCTACTATTTATATTATTTTAATTATTTAATTATTTTTTTTAGATTTTTTAAATTTAACTAATTCTTAATTTTTATTTTAAAAATTAACACTAATATTTATATTTAAAAATTATAATTAAAAAAATAAAATTATATATTAAATTAATGATTACTTGAATTTAAAAAAAATTTTAAATAGTTTATTGATATTTTCAGCATTTAATTAACTTTTAAATATATTTTTTGTTTGACACAAAAGTTTATTGTAGGTTTTTTTATCACTTTGTTATAAAGACAAAATAATTGAGATAACATTAAAGTAAAAACGAAATAAAATTATTGAATGCAATAGGTTACATAATAAACCTAAAGTAAATAAATGCTTTTTATATGTATTTGGTTTGCATTGCAAATTTATTTGCTAAAATTTTTTATAGTTTACATATGAACGAAAAAAATTTACATTGATATTTTTCAAGTTATTTATAACAAAATGAACTATCAATAAAATAAATATAAAATAGTAAAACAAATAGTATAAGAAAAAAAATTGCAAAATTTTTTATTTCAATAAAAAATTAAATAATAACTTTAATAATTAAAATGATTATTTTAAGTAATTATTTATTTATTTTATTTAATGTTAAAATTTTTAAATAAAATTTAAAACTTAAAATTAAATAAAAATAATTTATTTCTAATTTATAAAAAATTTATTTTGCAAAAAATTAAATGTGTAAAAGTTGATTTTAAATTTATAAAAAATATTTTTATTGATAAACTAAAATTTATTTATTTGATTTTTTGTTAAATTAATATAAAAATATAATAAATTAATTATATTTAAATTATAAAAATTTCATATATAATTTTTTTTAAACTACTGTTTGTAATTTAAAATTTGCTTTATTTTATAATATATATTTTTATTTACTTAAGCCTTAAACCTAAACCTTAAATTAATTAATATTTTTTTTAAATTCTAATATGATTTTTAAAAATTATTTTATTATATAATTAATATTATAATAAAAACTTAATAAAATTTGAATTTTTTTACAATTTTATTTTAATTTTTATTAAAGGTTACATTATTGTTTTAAAAGTTTATTTTATAATTTATTTTAAATATATAAATAAAATTTTCAGATTTGATTTTATATATAAACACACAAGTAAAAAAAAATTTAATTTAATGTTTATTTATTTGATAATTTTGATTTATAATATAGATTAGAAATATATAAATTTTAAAAAAATATAAAATATTTAAAAAATTATAAATATTCTAATAAAATTATAGTTTATTTGTTTTGTTTAAATTAAAAAAAAAAATGGAGTATTATTGACATAGTTAGATTTAAATAACAAATCGAATATGTAAAAAAAACATTAAAGGGTCATTCATTAAAACATTGTCCTGACACGCAAAAAGATAACAAATCAAATGAAGCTAGTTTAATAAGTTTGGCCAAATCAACTAACATAAATTAGTCCTTTGTGTATACTAATGCTAAAGATGTTCTGCCAAGTGTGTCAGTAAGTTGCTTTGAATAAAACAAAATAGGCGGGAACTGTGGTGACTTGTGTCATCTGATGTGCTTAAAGCAGATGAAAAACAAAATAAAAAAACAAAAAAATAAGAAACATAAAAAAAAGTTAGAAAAAAAAAAACAATTACACCACAATTTGATGTAAATAGATAAGAAATGATCACATTCATAAACAATGTTTGCTCATTTTTTTAAAAAATTTAATTTAAACAAAATAAAAAATGATTATAATTTAGTCACAAAATAAAAGTTTATAATTTATCAAACAATAAAAAAAAAAAATAATCCGTAAAGTTTTAAATTCATTAAATAATAATCAATTAAAAAATAATAAATATAAAACTTTTTATTGAAATAATTATTTATTACTAAATATTAGAAATGAAATTTCAAATATATTAATAAAAAATTAAAAATAATAGTAAAATATCTAATTTAACTAAATTTGTTAATTTTTTTTTTTAATTGTTAAAAAAATTTTAAATGACAAAAAGATTGGAACTTGCATTTGATAATTTATCAATTTTTTTTAAATTAATTTAATACAGATTTTTATTTTAAAATGTTATTTTTTTAAATAATAAAAAAATTAAAACAACAAAATTTTTTTATTAATATATTAACATTACTATTAAAATGCATTTAATAAATAGTTATTAAGTTTAAATAAATACACATAAAATAACTCATATTTTTAAATTATACCTTCAACTATATTAATTTATGTTTTAACAATTTTTGTTAATGTAAATTATATTTAAAAATAAGTTAACAAAACGTATTATTTACCATTATACAAAAACAAAAAATATATCAAATTGTTTTAATATTTATTTTTTTTTTTTTTTATTAAATTTAATAATTTTTTTTTTAAAGAAAAATTACAAGAATAGCTTTAATCTTTTAAAAATTTAATTTTTCAAAATAACTATACTTTTATTTAAATAACTTGTACACTTAATTTATATTAAATTATATTAATTATTAAAATTAAAGATTTTAATGAAATTTTTTAATATTCTAAATTAGATTTTTTTTTTTAGTAAATATTAAACTAAAAAACTGCTAATAGTCATGTTTTTTTTTTTTAATTTATATATGACAAAAAATTAAAATTAAGAAATTTAGTTGAAAATTAGTTTTTAAAAAAATAATGATTTAAGTTTAAATATTTTTTTTTTTTTGAAAATAATTAAGTATAAATACATTGTATATATTTTTTTTCTATTATTACATTTATTTTCAATTTTTGATCTAATAAATTTTTTAAGTGATTTAACTTTTTTAAATTTCAGTTTTTTAATTGATTAAGTAAATTTAAATTTAATTTATTTAATTTAATTATTCAGTTTAATTTATATATAAAATATTTTTTTTTATTATTATAACCAAAAAATTTGTATTTAGAATTTTTAAAATTTTAATATTAAACTTAATTATGAGTCATAACAAATAAATAAGATCTGTTTTGTTTTGCTACAGGCTAAATATTTTAATTCATCAAAATGTCTGACCATTGTAGCCACCTTGACAACTATCTCTCTGCCTTTGAGCAATGTCATCTTGTTTTTTTCTATCGTTTATTATTAGTTTTAAATTTGTCTATCACGTTTATTTTATTATTCATTTATAAACATATATTTTTTTCACACCTCTTTTTTATTTTATTTTTTTTTTATTCATATTTTTTTAAATATTTTATTTTTAAACATTGTTCTAATTTTTTATTATAAGCAAAAAAAAAAGTTTACCTTATTTATATTTTTATTTTTTTATTTATATCAAAAGTATTTATATATTTGTTTTTTAGATTTTTGATTTGCACATTTTTTATCACATTATTTGTCAAATCAAACAAATAGCTTCTAGCAAAAAATTGACTTTAAACTTATGGTTATCAACGTAATAACCTGCTGATCTTAACTAAAAAAATTGTTCAAAACTTCTTAAAAAAATTTACGAATATTTATTTGTTGACCTTTTGTTTTTATATAATTTTTTTATCTTTTTTTTTTATTTTTTTTCTATTTCTTCCTTGTTATTTTATCATATTTTTTTTAAAATAGTTTGAAAGTTTTGATTTACTATTCAACAAAATTTGAAATTCTTAATATAAATTTTTTAGATATTTTTACTATTAAAAATAAAAAACAAAAATACTAACTTTATCAAAAATTTTTTAAATAAAATTATTATAAAAAAATTAAATTTAAATATACTTTATTATTTTAATTTATGATGTTAAATAATTTAAAAGGTATTGTTATGTATTAAATCAATATAATTTATTATAAAAATATCTTTTAATTATTATAATTAATTTATTTAACATTTTATTGAAAATTTTTATTCAAAACAGAAATATTTATTAATTTTTATTTTTTTTTAAATAAATTCGATAAAACTTATTTAGTTCACTTAATTTTTAATAAATCAAAAATTTTATTTTCAACTTTCTCTTAACCAGACAAAAAAAAATTAAGCAAAAATAGTCAAAAATATAATTTAATAATTTTTATTTATTATTAAATAAAAAAATAACTAAATTATAATTATAACTAAATTATATAATATTTGTTTTTTTTTATTTAAAACTAAAATTAATATTTCAATTTAAATTTTTATATAAATATTTTTTACAATATAGTTTACAAATTATCTTTGACTGTTTTTAATTTTTTTAGTTTTTTTTTGTTAACTTTTTCTACTTTTTCATGAAAAATTAATTTATTTAATCAATCTAAAAATTTGTATTTGTTGATTTAATTCAAAATAATATTTTTAAACATAATAATGCAAAAATTTAAATTAATTTAAAATTAAAAATAATATTGATTTACAAAAAAAATTGAATAAATTTAGTTTAAATAATGCTAAACCAATTGCACAAAATAATAAATAAATTTTAATTTTATCGAAATTATTTTATAGCTACAAAAGCTAAACACGTGTTTTTGTAAAATAAATTTAGAAATATAAAGTGAAAAAAAAATTCAATAAATTTACTAAGAAAATTAATTTGAAATTGAAATTGTGTTCAAAGAAATTAAAAAAACACATTAAACAAACCTACTAAATTTGGATTAATTGTGACAATTAATTAAATCATTGTCAAACTTTGCTACTATTGTACCAAACCGTTGTTTTCTAAATGGGTTTGCTTAGTCTGACCAATTTTGGTGAAAAATAAATTTTCAAAATCCAAACGACTGATCAAAGCGATTGTCACTTACTATTGCAAACATTGTAAAAAAATTTTTTTTTTAAGATATTTGCTTAATATTTTATACAGTAGTAATGGGCCTGAATCAAGTTCCACTTCGTTTCACATTTACTAGCAATCAGCTCAACATTAGTATGAAAACAATGAGGATGTCTTAAATAATGTTTGCATTGTCTTAAGTTTTAAATCGATTGGTTTGCATTTATCTGTCGCATTCAACATATTCGTTGCAATCCATGTAATGAACACGTACGTGTAGTAGCATTTGAGCACGTCTAGCACACAAATTTTAAATAGATTTTATATACAATCAAACCAGCATTCAAAAAGTTGCTTTTTTATTTATTTTTATCAAACAATGGTCAAAGTTAATCTTGTTAGTCAAAGGAATATCGAATTCAATACATACATAACTAATCTAATACACCCACGTGTTTAATAAGAAGTAAATTTAATATTTATGACCAATGGACAAATAAAACATACTTGATGCAAATATTAATAAATATTGAAAAATATAATCATTATATTTAAAATAAATTTAAAAAAAAAATATATAAATATAATAATTTAAAAAACGTTATTTTTAATTATTTTTATTTTATTAAAATTATTTAAGCCTTAAAATAAAAGCTTTGAACGTAAATTTCAAAGGTGAAAAATTTAAAAACTGATAATAAAAATCAGAAGAGAAAAAAATTTTAGAATCATTTGATAATAAAAATAATTTAAAAATATATAATTTAAATATATTCACTTGAGACTTAATAGTGATTAAAGACAAGTTTAGGTTTCAAATAAAATGACTTTAAAAAAATAAAAATATTTTTTATTTAATTTATTTTTAAATAAAAAATAATAAATAAATTGCGTGAAATCAAACAAGCCATAAAATTTAATTAATAAAAAATTTTATATTAAAAAATTATTTACTAATATGAGTTTTATTAAATTTATTATATTTATTATATTTATTATATTTATTATATTTATTATATTTATTATATTTATTATATTTATTATATTTATTATATTTATTATATTTATTATATTTATTATATTTATTATATTTATTATATTTATTATATTTATTATATTTATTATATTTAAATAACTTAAATTATTTAAAAAATATTACTTTAAAAAAATTTTATATTAAATTAAAGTAAAATTAGTTTAGAATTACTTAAAAAATTTGATTTATTTAAATATTAAATCTAATATAATCAATATTTTTTATTTGAAACGTTTTATTTGTGTTTTGTTCTTAAAATTATTTTTTTTTTTTAAACATATATTTCAAATCTTTATTTTTTTTTTTCAAATTTATTGTATTTTTCTATTAACATTATTTATGAATGTTCTTCTATTTGAATGAAATTTACATTTTATTTACTTTACACTATTTAAAAATGAATTTTTGATCTGATTTTATTTTTAAAATTTGCTTTTATGCTAAACAACGATCATAAAATTTTAGACAAACCATTGTGATTGTAATCATCAAAATAAAGATATAAAATTAAAAAAATGACAAAAGAAAAATGATGAAAAACAGAATTGTGGCATTGGTTGATTATGTGGTAGATATTAAAATAAGTATGTAAAAAAAAACTCGAAAACAAGTGTGAACAAGTATGTTTTTAAAAAATAAATAATCAATTTTAGAAGTTAAATATGAAAATAATTTAATTGAATAAAAAGATAAAAATAGTTTTTTGTTATAATTTTTTTGAAAAGTTAAAATTTAGACCAATATTGATAACTAAATTAAATGTAAATCAATATTAATGTTAAAATAAATATAAAGAAAAATGTATTAATTTTTAATATTCAAAAAATAGGATGACAAATAATATTAATATTAGTAAAATTTTAAATATTTTGTAAAAAGTTTTATATACAAAAGCATTTTTTTTAAATTTTACCTGTTATTTATTAATATAAAAAAATAAATAATTTTATCGTACATTAATTTTTTTACACCATTTTGATAATTCAATTCTGATTTATTTAGGTACTGATCTACAAAAATTTTATTTTTAGAATTTTTACTAAATAAATAAGATAATATTTTTTTAACCAAATTACAAATAAATTTTTTTTAAAAAGGTAAATCCGTTTTAATTTTTTAGTTTAAAAAATTTAGGCGGATATGAAATGTATATAAAAAAAATTAACTAGAACAAGTGAATGAACTGTTCACTTGGTCTTTGTAATTCAGACATTGACTGCTGTCTAGGACGCCTGTCGTTTTAAGTACACTTGGACAGGCTAGTAAAGCCAAATTTGGCTGACAGGTTTGACAAGTTCTGTCAAGCGTTTTCAAGCTTGGAGAACTTATTTTATTCAGTTTTCAATGTTAGCAGGATCCTTATCATAGCTTATAGTAAGTATAAAACTCAAGTTTGCTCTTTTTCATCCTTTTCATATTTTGTTTTGGCCTTTGGACTCTATGTTTGTACAAAAAAACGTTTTCATTTTTATACCACAAAATAAACTTCAGCTAAAATAAACATTTAAAAAAAATTTGCCTTTTTATTTTATATTTTCAATTAATTTTTTAATTTTTTATTTTTACATATATTTAAAACTTTAGTCTTGGTTTCAGTTAAATATATTATTTATTTTTTTTTTTAAATAAAAAACAATAAATGAAAAGTTTACCAATCATTACAACAATGCAGTAAGTTGGATAAAGGTCAAGTGTGACATTGATTGACAGTTTATAGTCAAATTTAATAAGGTAAATATAAAAAAAAAATATATTTGGTTTTAATTTAATTTTATATTTACGATTAAAATTAATACTATAATTATAAGTAAAGAACACCAAAAAAAATTATTTCAAATAATAAAAAAAATGTATGCAATTTTTTTACAATAATCATAATAATTAAATTATAATTTATAAAAAATAAAAATAAACAATATTTAATAATAAAATTATTAATAATTAAATGAATTGACAAACTTGTATTATTATTATGTTAAATTTTAAATTTTAAATTGATTTAAAACGTTAAATAAAATAATTAAAAAATATAGTAATAGTTATTTTACTTTCAATCAAAAAGTTTCTCAAAATCTTAAGCTTACTGGTATTAATCAGAGGAAAGCTTAAAATTTCTAAGTTAAATTTGATTTTTTTTCGAATCATGAGACCGTGATACTGTTATAAAAGGAATTTTCAAGTATGATTAAATTTAAAATTACCTGTATGTCTTTGAAGAGATAACTTGTTAAACTAATACAGGTATCTAAATCTGAAATAAAAGAAAAATCGAAGCAAAAATTAAGTTATTTACTTATAATGGTCTGACAAATGGACGAAAGAATGAACGATGAAATGACAAAGGTAAAAGATTTTAAAAATAAAAAACAGTAAAGAATATTTTTTGTGAAAAAAATGATTTTCTTTTAAATAATTAAGGATCTGTACATTTAAGTGACTAGGCGTTATTTTCAAATTTGACTTGTTAAAAATAAAGTATGGTTTTTAACTTGCCGTGTTGTATGTTAAAAATATTCTCTGTAAGTTCAATGCAACAAAAATAAACATAAAACTTAAACATAAAAAACAAAACATTAAAAATTCTTTTTTTTTAAAAAATATTATTCAATACGCTAAAAAAAAGCTCATTTATTTTATTTAACTTTTCATTTGTATAAATGTTTTATATATTAATTAAAAAAAATTAAAACTAAATATTGAAATAAAAAAATATTTAGATTGAAAAAATAAATTTACAGATTAAGAATTAATTATTTTATTAAAACCTATTTTTTGAGAAATATTTTTTAATTTTAATAAACATTTTTTTTAAAAATATGTATACTCTTTAAATTCTACATATATAACACAAAATATATTTAGTTTTAACACATAATCAGTATCAACAAATAATTTTAAATTTAATTTATTTATTATAAAAATTTATTAAATTACATTAAATCAAATAAAAAATTTAATTTTTAAAATTCTAATATATAAATTTTTTGTATATTTTGAAAATAATTAATAAATTAATTATGCTTGAGTCAAAGTTAATAAAATATTTATTCAAAATTTTTTCAAATATTTTATAAAAATTTATAAATACTAAATATATCATATTAAAATTTCAAAAAAAAAAAAAAAATTTATCTAACTTTTTAATTAGCAAAATATTTTTATTAATAGTTACATTTAAAAATTTTTATTATTTTTTTAAATAAAATTTTTTATTATTAAAAAATAAATTTGATTTTAGCAATTTAAAGTAAATTAAAAAATAACTATTTATCTTTAATAAAAAAAAATTATTTACAATGCATGTTTATTTTTGATTTTTTTTTCAAACCACTTAACATTACTAAACATATAAAAACAAAGTAGTAAAAATAATTGTTCACGCATCCAGAAGCTAATGAATCAAGTTATTTTTTTTACTGGTAAACAAATAACACTTAATTTGAATTGCAATAAAAACTAATAACATTTTATTGTGAACTACTTAGAAGCAGATTAATTTGGTAACCAAAAAATACTAAAAAAAAGAAAATAGTACAAGTGAATAAATAAATGAATTAAAATAAACTCACGAATTTAAAACCATTGTAAATTGATTTGAATTTATTAAAAAGTAGCAAAATTAAAGTAAAATGATTTTTTCTTATTTATAGAAAAAAATAATTAAACTATAATTTTGTTAAAAACTTCAAACAAATTTTAAAAGTTTAATAAAAAAAACAAACATAAATAATGTAATTTAAAATTATATTAAAAATATTTAATATCAATTTAAAAAAATAAATAGTTTATAAATAAAATTAATTATACAACTACTTAACTAATTTTTACTAAATAAGTTATCAAATTTTTTTTAAAAACATAAATTTTAATTTATTTAATGAATTTACCCAATAATTTTAAAATAAAAATAAAGTAATAAAAATTAAAAAAAAAAATAATTTAATAATTAAAATGAATTAAAATTAAATGTTTAATAAATTAAAAATATAATTTTAACTTTTAAACTTTTTAAACTAAAAATTAAATTTATAAAATTACATTAAAATTAAACTCAAAAAAACTTTTACAATGATCAAGTTTTTTTTTGTGAATCAAAAAATTAAATGTCCTTTAAAAATTTCTTGTTTTTTTTTCTGCAAGCTCATCTATTGAATTGATGATTTTAATCTTTAATTGCACCTGCTTGCCAATATTCATTTGTAAAAAATAAATTTTAAGTTTTTTAAACCTTTCTTTATTTGCATTTGTGGATTAGTTTGTTCCTATGCGTATTTTAAGAAATGCTGTGAGTTTATTACAGTCACAGGTAAAATGCTTCCATTACTAATGATAATGTCACTATCAATTTTTATATTGTCATACTAATCTTTCAAAACATTGGCTTCTAAAACTAAAATCATAGTTTGAATTTAATTTGATAGTACTAAGAAAATTATTTAATCTTTATTATATTTAATATATATTAAATTTATATTATAAAAATTAGAGGTCAGTTTTATATGGCAATTATTTAAGATCAATCATTAGATGGCGCAACAAAAAATTATTTTTATTAATAAAATTTTAAAAACATGGTTAAAACTAATATGGTTAGAAAAATAAGACTATAAGACACTTAACATTAAATTTGTACAATTTTATTTATAAGTTATTTTTTCATTATAATTTTAAGCAAAAAAAAAAATTTTATTATAATAATTTAAAAAATTTGATTTTTTAAGACAATAATTTAAAAAAAAAAAATTATTATTAACCATGCATTATTTAATAGCTGTTGACAGATTAAGAAAATTACATAATAACAGAAAAACAAATTTTATTATTGAATAAATAATATATTTATAAACAATTAATGTTATAAATACATAAAAATTTAATTAAAAAAAAAAATTTTTTAGTGATATTTTCATATATAATTGACAAATATGTATATTTAAAATAAACAATTAAGGTTTAAAATTTGATCATCAAATTTATTAAATAAACGTTAAACATATAGAATTATTATTAACTATGATTAAGTTTTTTAATAAAGTATATGTTACATTTATAATAATCAAAATATAAAAAAAAAAAATTAAATCAAAAAGTGAACTTTGAAAATACGCCTTTAAAAAAACATTAAAACAAAATTTTAAAATTAAAAATAAATATATTTAAGAAAAAAAACCAAAGCAAACAAGTGCGACTAAATGATTTTAAACAAAACAAACATAAAATAGTTAGAATTAATCTTGTTTAAATATTGTAATTCAAGTACAAAAAAAAACTAATTTAATTTGGTCAAGCATTTTTACCATCATTTTTAATACTATCTTTTTCATCTTTTATTATTTAGATACTATAATATATTCACTTGATTCGCCATGGTCAGTTAACATACAAGAGAAAGCCTAATTACAAGTTTTGCATTATTTTCACTTCGCATAATTTATCAATTAATTTTCATTCATTTTTTTTACTATCTTAAATTATTTGAATTGTTATTTCATCATTTAATTTTAATTTATTTTTAAACTAACAATTCGCCTTTTTAACACAAGCCACAATCTTCTTGTCGAAATAAATTAATAAAATAACTTTAAATTTTAGGAAAAAAAAAATATCAAATATTAAATAAAATTTAAAAAAAAAAAATATTTAATAAAAAAAAATTTAATACAAAAAATAAAGAGTAAATACAAATAAAACATATTTTTTTAAATTGAAGTTTATTTAAAATATCTATTTTAACATTTATGCAAAATAAATTGTTTACCTGCTCACTAATTAAAAAAACAAATAATAACGCATTTTAAATAAATAACCAAAATATTATAGCTGTTAGTTTAATTATTTTAACTTGATGTAATTTATAAATACATAACATTTTTTTAATTTACAATTATACTTTGAAATATTCAGTTTAAATAAATGCATACATATATACACACCTAGGCCACAACACTTTGGCGAATTGATGTGAGAAATTTTAAAAATTATTATTATAAAAAGTATCAAGTTTAACATTAAATTTAGTTTATACCAAAAACTATGCAAATGTTTTTAAATATTTTAATTTTTGGTGTATGTGGTTCAATAGTATTAAAAGTAAAAACATCTGCAAATCAAGATGAGAATAAAAAACATAGCAATGACAAAAAAAAATAAAGCTAAAAAAAAAATATATCATAACTAATATTTATATTTTTTTCTATAAACGCAAATCAGCCACTAAATAAAAAAAATAAATTAATGACAAAATACGTTAAAATTTAAGATGAAGATTACAATGACCATCATGTTGATGATTATGTGTAAATTTTATTTTACAAATTGTTTTTACAAATCACAAGTGAAACTGACAAGTGCACCTATTAATTTTATTTAAAAAAGATGTAATTAATAAGAAATGTTTGCAAATTTTTTTTTTTAAAAATTAAACTTTTGAAAATTTTTTTTTTAAAAATTGTTGTTTTTTCACTCGTAAGCAATTAATTTTTTTAAACATAAACTATCCACATTTAATTTTTGTTTTAAATTACTTAAATGTAATTTTTTTTTAAAACACTTTAAATATAATGTGCCTAACAAGCAATAAATAAATTTATAATTTTAATTTAAATATAAAATATTTTTAATAATTATAATATATGTTAAATAATAATTAAATAACAATTTAAATAAATAAAATTTTATAATTTTAGTTAAATATTAAATATTTGATTATTTAATTTTTTGTTAGTTTTTTTTTTATTAAAATACATAAATTGCATATGTTAAAATCAACAGAAATAATGCAAAAAATATAATATAATCGTTTATTAAATAAAATTTAAAAATAAATTTTTATCTTTTTTATTATTTTTGTAAATAATTAAAAAATTACTATAAAATTTTTTAATTAATTTTTTGGTATTAATTGAAAATTAGTTTTAAAATTATTATATTTAAAAAATACATATTTTTATACTTTTATTATATATAATTAAAGCAGGTGATTGATCAAAATGATAAAAATATAAATATAATATTTTTTATATTTCATAAAAAATAAATATAAAAAAAAAAAATAGCCGGCAGATATTAATCAATTGAAAGTACTTATTGCAAAAACTCACATTATAATATATTGATGTTTTTACTAAAACTAGACCGCACAATTGAATTTATTATTACAATTAAAAAATATTAAGTAAAATAAAAAAATTTACCACCAATACTAACTTGTTAATAAGATAATTAATAAAAAAATATCAAATTTAGTAAATCTATTTATTTACTTGTGAATTTTAAATTTTTAAAATGTTAAGTATTACAATATATCAAATAAAAAATTAAAACTTAAACAAAAAAATAATTAAAATTTTTTTTAATTTGTATTTAATAAATTTTATTATAATATGTATTTTGTAAGTTAAAAAATTAATATTTTAATATTTTTATAAATAAAACATTACTTATTATTAACTTTATCCATTTTTGAATTATTTTTTCTTTTAATTATTGTAATGTATAAAACTAGTCATAATACAAAATAATCAAAAAAAATTTTTGTCGTTGTGTGGTCCGTTTAAAAAATAGAAACAAAATATTATTTGTATTTGACTATATTAAAATTAATCAGTAAAGTTAATCAATTCAAGCAAAAATTCTCATTATTTTTTAAATCAAAATATATTGTAAAAACAAACAAAAAATGCATGATTTATCTTAAATTGTAAAAATAAAATAAAAATGTAAAAATCAAATAAATAAAAAATTCAAAATTAAAAACATTATGCCTGAAGCAAATAAGTCAAATAAAATTAAAAAAATACAAAATTAAGATGAAAATGTAATCAAATAATTTATGTTACAGATGGAAAAATTTGTAGAGAACTAAAAAAATAAAATCATAAAAAAGAGTTTAAAAAAAATAACAAAAAATATTTTTAAAATTTTTAAAATGTTAAGAAAATAAATTTGTCTTTTTAAAGCTAAAAATTTAAAAATATAATTTAACCTTGTGCTCACTTTTTAAAAATTGATTCAAATATAAGATAACAGCAGACTAAAGCAAATCAATAGTAAATAATAATAAAAAAAAAATTTTACTATTATTTTTAAAATGTAAAAAACAAAATTAAACTTTTTTTAACTTTTTTTTTTATTTGCGCTTGAAATTTATCCAATAAAACCAATAAATTTGATCACAAATCATCATGCAAAATATACTAATTGAACTTAAATCTAAATAAAAAAATAATTATATTTATTTCTTATATTTTTCTATTAGTGTTGATGTGCTGAAATATACCAATTTATAGCTGAACCAAATATTTTAAATACTATTGAATGTTTAAAATTGTAATAATACACATTTAAACATTCTATTTGCGTTTAATCACTTTTAATGACCACCAAATATAAAAGCATTGAATCATTTAAAAGATTAGATTGTTTTTAAATAAATTTTAAATTGTTAATTAGTCTGAGAATTTAATAAAGCTTGTTAACTTAAACTGTATTTATATTTTTTTAAACTTAAAATTTTAAATATTTATAAAAATTTAAAGAGCTTAATATTTTAAAATAAAAAAAAAAAAAAAAAATATTTGAATTAAAACTTTTTTACAAAATAAACTTACTTCATCACAAGCAATGCAACGATGGAATAAATGTTCAGAAAAATGTCGTTGACAAAACAATCTTCCTTTGTAGACACAATAGATTAAATCAATCAGGTGATAATAGCAAACACAACAACGAAAACAATTTGGATGATAATAGCTAATCTCATTTCGTAAATTTGGACAAGCTACAGCTAAACAATTTCGGGGAAGTAAACTCATACATCCAAAGCAAATCTATTAAAATTTGTAAAAATTATAAAAAACTTAATTAATAAATTAAATTTTAATTAAAAATTGTTAATAAATAATAATTTTATTATTTTGAATAAATATTAAAAAAAAATAAAATTTTTAAATAAATTTTATTATACTTTATTTAAAAAAAATTAATTTTTTTTTAAACTTTTACAATTAGTTTACTCATGGAAATAAAAATTACTAGTAATAATTTCTTTTGATATTTAAGCATATCAAGCATATTTACTTATCATAAATTTCATAAGTTTTTTTTTAATATTTATCATAATAAAAATACAAAGAATACTTTTAAATATTTATTTTATTTATTATCAAATTGAAATTTTAATTTAATTAATATAAACTAATAGACTAAAATATATAATAAGAAAATCAACTTACAGATTGCTTGTGTATATTTGGATGAACGTAGGCCACATCTAAAAACTCATTGCGTTTTTCAACAAATTTAGTATAAGTTTTAGATTTATGCTGATCAATAAAACGACAAAAATTTGGACAAAGATCGTGTAAAGGAATTTGAAATAGCAACTGTTGCAAACGTTTAATTTCACCTGATTCACCAACTATTGGTGCGAACTCTTTTGGCATTTGTGAAAAATAAAGTTCTACCTGTTTGTAAAAATAAATTAATATAAAATATTGAAGATTATAAAAAAATAATTTAAATAAAATAAAAATGTTAAAAACAATTAAAAATCAAAATAAGAAAAGAAATAAATTAATAATTTGAACGCCCAAAAAAATAGCTAAAATAAAAAAGGTAAATTAAAGGTGCGGTATTAAAATAGTTGTTAACTGTTAGTAACCACTAAACATATAATTGGTAAGTATAAAATAAAAAAAAAAATAGCTTAACAAAATAAGCCTAAAAGATTAATATAAAATTTATATTTATTTAATTTGACTAATTTAGTAAATTGGTTGTTTTATTTAGTTTAAAAACAACTCCTTTTACTAGTATTAATTTTAAAAAATTTATTTTAAGAATATTAAAAAATATTAATTAAACTAAAAAAAATTTTGAAATTAGGACATATTTTCCCATAGTACTTGATTGAATTGTATTAAATACAAAATCAAAATAAATGCATAAATCAATTAGACAAGCTGATAAATAATTTTGCATGTGTAATGTTTAAAGCTTAAAAACATTTAAGCCAGTAATTAACAAGATTGTAGAAAGCATCAATTGCGTATATTTGACCAATTAAAAACGGATCACGTTTATTTCTTATTTATTTTAATGAGCCTGCTGTGATTTTAAGTTTAAAATTGATAGGATAACTTTTTAGAAAAAAGAATTATACAGGCCATTGATTTGTTTTATAATTTTTAAAAACACGTTTTAATAGATTCGTTTTGATACATATCAAACATTGAAATTTTTATTTTATTTATTTTTTGACAGATCAAAATAGATACATTACCGGTGTTCAAGTATTTTGTAAATATTAATATTTTTTTATATTTTTATAAATTTCAAATCACAAAAATTATTTTTTACATCTTGTTTTTATTAATGTTTACTAAAATATCCTTAGATTAAATAATAATAAATTTTTAGTTAATAAAATGTAAAGCAAAATAAGATTTTTTTATTAAATAAATTCTTTATTCAAAAAAATAAATTTAATATCTTATACTATTTAAATTAAGTTGAGTAGTTTCAATTTTAAATAAAAAATATAATATTTATTTATTAATATTAAATTTTATTTATAAATATTTTATATTTTCTCACCATTTAAATATTATTAACTAATTGATTTAATTTTTATTTATTCCTTATTAATAGAATTTTATTAAATTATTGTTTAACGAAATTGCGTGTGGTAAATTTAGGTTTTTTTTTGATAATTTGTTAAATAAGTAAAATTGCTCCTATTTTTAAATATTTTTTTATATATTTTTTTAATCATTTTGTTAACCATTATTTTTTTTAAATAAACAAAATCAAATTATTAGATTTGCTATTAGTAATAAAATTAATGAATATATAATGGATTTATAACATTGACCTAACGCATAATTATTTTGATTATTTTTCTTTTTAAATAAAAAATTAAATTTTTAATGTAATTTTATCAGATTATGTTAATCTAACGATTAAATTTAATATTTTAAGATAAATTGGCCAAATTTTCAAAAAATAAATTAAAAATTAAACATAAAACCTGTTTAAATCAAAAAATCATTTCTTTAAATTTAACAAGTTAAAATATGAAAATGAATAAAAAATTATAAGATTTAGAATAAAAAAAATAGCTCTAATGTAAGTAAAAATTACCTAAAAAAAAGTAAAAACATGATAAATGAAGAAAGGTGTGGGCAATTACATCAAAAGCAATACACCTAAATTTAATATAATTTGGCCACAAAATGTAAATGGTAATGTTAAATGCATATAACTAAATTTAAATTAAATAAATTTTATGTTAAATGAACCACAATTTATTAAATAATACTAATTATTAAACAACTTTATCATTTTATTATTTTCGAAATTTTTAATTTAGCTAAAATTTTTTTATAATAAATAATATAAAACATTTATAGTAGACAACTATTTTTTAGTATCGCCCCCATCAAAAAAACACTTCTTAAATTTTGATTTTTTATTCATCATTTTTAAATGCTGATTTAAATTAGCATAATAGACAACTGACCATCATTAAATTTTAAAGTTAAGAAGCAAAACAAAAGAATCACCTTCTTTAAAAATCATATAAGTAATATAACTTATAACAAATAAGGTAAACATTAAATTGACTAATTGTTGTTTTTTAAAAAATTTATTGGCTAAAACTAAAAACAATTAACGGATAGGCATATGTAAATCAAACAAAGTTAATACATAATTTTTTTTGCATTTAAAATAAGTATTTAAATTTATTAATAGTCAATTACTCTAAGGCCACCAAGTAATGACGTTCCTTATTTTTTTAAAACTGAGGTCAAATAAAGGTCGTATTAATATTATATATAACAAAAAAAAAAAAAAATAAAGAATTAAAGGTAATTAAAATTTAATATTATTATTAATTAAAATAAACTAAAAAAAAAAATAGTTTAGTTAAAATAGTTTAAGATATTAATTAGTATTTAATTCTAATTATATTTAATTAATAAATATTTATTTATTATGATAATTTTTTTTAGATATAGAATCCATTATAAATTAAAATGACATTTATTTATAAATATATAATTTTTTTAAGTATTATAAGATAAAGTTATAACTATTGCAAAAAAATAAAATATAAAAAAAATCATTTAATAAAAGCAAATTATAAAAAATATTATTTTAAAAAAACAAATTTTATAAAACAAACAAATTTTTTGATTGGCACTTATTTTTTTTTTTTGATTGAATTTTTTTTTTGAAATTTTTTTAAAAAAACAAGAAGTTAATATAAGGGCATCTTTCTATCAATTTGATCACTTTATAAAAAAATTATTTTCTTAAATTTATAATTGCCATTGATCATCAACTGAGCAGCCACTGGGTCACGTTTTTCTAAAATTTTAATCATCACACATATTAACGTTAATTAAAGTTCATTAACAATAATGTGCATAAGTTCAATGCTTATTTAATGAAAATTTGTTTACTTCGCATCTTTATTTTTTTTAATTATTTTTTTTATTTACTAAATTTATAGTTTTTATTTATTTTGTAAACTGCTATCTAATTTATAATTAGTAACATAATTATTTAATTAAAATAAAGTTAAATAAATTATATTTCAATAAATTATTAATAAAAATTTAAATATTAAACAAATCTATGTTAAAAAATGTATATATTGTAATTTACTATTTTTATTAAAACCTCAATGTTAATTAAATTTACTTATATTTATTGCAATTAATAAAAATTGCTATTTAGAAATATTTAAATTATAATGCTTTACATATTTTGACAAATAATAGGATTCTTTACTAAACCAATTATACTTTTACAATTTTATTAAAATATTAAATACTAAAATAAATAAAATAAAATAGTTTTATTTTTTTTAAAGTTGTTTAATAAATTAGTTATTTAATTTTATTATTAATTTTAATTTATAAATTTATTTATAATTTATTATAATTTTATAGTATTTGATTTTTAATGTTTTTAATTAACATTTTTAATTTAAATTTTTTAAATATTTAAGTGTTTTTAACTACTAGCTATATATTAACTATTTATTTTAAAAACTAATTTTGAACAAATTTACAGTAAAATGAAAATTAAATTTTAAATTATAATTTATAATTTAAATAATTTTTGTATGAATGCTATCTAAAATATCAACTTATTATAAATTTTTATTAAACTTTGATATTTTTTTATAAATTTTATAGTTATATAAAAAAAAAGTTTAAATACAAAATTTTTTAATTCCTAAAAAATTTAGTTGCTAATTTTTTTTTTATTAAAAGAAAAATTATTGTCAAAAAAAAAATTATAATTAAAGTAATTATAATTACATAATGTTGTAAAACTACTATTACTTTTACTTAATTCTCTGATCATATACGCTAAATACTAGATACCTTAATAAATAGATTTTACGATTCCGTAACATTAAGCCAGATACTTGGTATAACAGTAAACTTTAAGTACATAGAGAAGAGAACTCTTTATATAACATTAAAGTAACATAGCTATTAAGCAATGCTGGCTGAGTACAGATACAGAACAGAATATTCAAGTAGGGGCACAAATAGTTACTTATAACGATAACTTATAAGGTTGACCAAAGATTTAGCAGATCACGAGAGATAGGTCTTAAGACAAAACATAGTAAATGAGAAAATAAAGTTCAGGGACCCAGAAAACTTGTTTTGGAAATTATAAAGAGTAATATGAAATCTGACTTTGATTACTAAAAAAAGGGATTGTAATAAAAATCATTGTATAAATAAATCTTTGTATTCTTTTTATAGTATTCATTTAAAGAAAGGTTTAAAACTCATTGTTTTAGTGTTTTTCTATTATTAAAGATATTCGAGTCTTTCTAAAGACTTTTAAAAAAAACAATAATTTTTAAAGTAAAAAATTAAAAAAATTAATGTAAAATTAAAGTCGATAATAATAATAAAAAAATTGAAAAAAATAATATTTTAAAAAATATTTTATTGATACATAAAGCATAATAAAAATAATAATATTTATTAATAATAATTTTTTTTTAAATTATTAAGTTTTAAAAAAAAATAAGTAAATAATTAAAAAATATTTATATAAAATTGTTGGGATAAAGAATTGAGTAGGGCGAGTAATCTTAAGAAAGATCACTAGTTAAACAAATATAACAGTCGGGTCACTGTTATATTTAAAGTTAAATAATTACTACTACTGAATTTACAATGACACACACAAGCTTATAGACAGGTGGGCGATGTCCAGAGGACATACGCTAAAGAAAAAACATATGGGTTTAAGGGAAACCTGTGTCTATTATAAAACTGTTTTGACATAAAAAAAACTAAAGTGGAAATTTGTTTACAAATACAAAATAGAGTGTTAAGTGACTGAATCATAAAACTCAATAAAAATATTTAACTTTTTATTTATTTTTTTTTTTTAATCAAAAAATTTCTTAAATATATGTTTTAAGATATTTTTAATGAAACAAAATAGTTATCAATAGATTATTTAAAATTTTTCCTCAAACTTAACAAAATATATGCATATATATAATAAATTAAGATTAATGTTTTTTACAATTAATTAATGACTTGATCATAAGTTTTTAAAAAAAAAAAAAAAAAAAAAACTAATTTTTTTAAATATAGAATAATTATAATAAATTAAATTAAAATTATTAGTTTTTAATAAACTTACTTTTTAAAAACTTAAACTAAATATTTAATATAAATATAATTTTCCATTTTTATATTAAATCAATTTATTTTAATGTTTAAATATTTATTTTATTTATAATATTTAACAAAAAATATCTTTTTTTTTAAATAAAAAGTTGATAACTATAAAATATTTAGTAAAGCATTTTTTTACAATTAAACAAACTAGCTAGTAAAAATAAATTCATTTGTTTTAAAACTATATTAGAAATAAACTGATTAAAATATTTAGAAGATTAAAAAGATAAATGTTCTAAACAAAATGTGTTTAAAAATAAAAAACCTCCTCAAATAAGAGATTTGACTAATTATATTTAAAGTACATAAATTAAATTTATCCAAAATACCTTTTTGTCTTTGAGCAAGAAAAATTGTTTATCAATTAATTGTTGACTATAAAAAAAAAATTTAGTTGAATAGCATAAACTTTAATCAGCTAAAAAACAAAAATAAAGATTTTTATTTGACAATGACTTATTACAATAAGTACAAAATCAGATTAGTCAGTAATTTTATGATTTTTTCTTTATTAAAAATTAGTTTAGGTTTAAAAAATAAATTTGTAATTTTTATATCATTAAAAAAAAATTTTGTTTTAAATATGTGCTTTTTAAAAATATTACTGAAAATAAATGATCATTGGCTAATTTTATAAAAAGTGTATAAACAAAAAAAAAAAATTTTATATATTCAAAAATAAATTAATAATTTCATAAATTTATTTATTTATTTTTTTAGTTTATAAATGATATAACATAAAATAATAAAAATAGTTTAAAAAAAATTGACTATATTTATAGAATATTTTTATTTAATTTAAATTA
Source organism: Pyemotes zhonghuajia (assembly GCA_025170145.1). Classification (NCBI taxonomy): domain Eukaryota; kingdom Metazoa; phylum Arthropoda; class Arachnida; order Trombidiformes; family Pyemotidae; genus Pyemotes; species Pyemotes zhonghuajia. The sequence goes on along the minus strand of CM045846.1, from coordinate 8,297,541 downwards.
TTGTACACTTTTTAATTTTTGCGAACAACAAATTTAAGCGCAAATTTTAATTAAGACTAACGTGTTTAAATTCAGTATTTATACAAATTATAATTAAATTAATACTTGTTATAATAATTCTATTAATATTCAAAATATTTTTACATAATTTTAATAAACTTTCTTATCATTTTCAACTAGACAATTCACTAACTTTTGTACTTGTTTTCTTTACTTAAACCTCTTTTCTTAAAACTTGGAAATCATAACCCAGTTACACTTTATATTTTACTAAAATAAACCGAAGGGATATCGAATTGTTATTGAAGTTTTTTATGATTTATTTAAATTATTCAAAAACTAAAAGTTTGTCTTTGTTCACTTCACTACTAAGAAAACGAGGACTTCTAGTCATTTACGCATATTTTCTCATATATATAAATGAATAAAATTTACAATTAAAACAATTTTTATCAAAAAATAATTTTTAATTAAAAAAAAAAATATTATAATTTGATTTTAATTTTGAATATTTTATTAAAATTTTCTTAAATTTTATTTAATTTTACTGTTATTAATTTTTTTGTTACTTTTGTCTGACAATAAACAATTTTTTTCTAATATTGATCTCGAAAGTTTATTTTATTTATATTTAAAACAATTATAATTTAAAAACAAAATTGCAAAAAATTTTAGTGGTAAAATTTTAAAATGTAATATACTTTTCTAAAGTATTTTTTGCAATGATTTAGTAAAATAAAATATCCTTAAATGATTTTCAAAAAATTAAAATAAATATATTTTTTAATAATGTTTACTTTAAATTATTCAAAATTAAATTGATTAAAAATTATTTGATTGTTAATAAAAATTAAAAAAATAATTTTTAAATATAAATAAGTTAAATAAATAATTAAATATAAAGAAATTTTAGTAGTATAATATTTTATAAAAGTATTAAAGTATAAAAATAACATATTTTTGTCTTGCTAATATAATAAATTAAAATGTAATTTAATAAATTTTAAAAAAAATTTTAATTTTAAAATATAAATTAACAAAGATAAAAATTTAGTAAACTTTTATTGCCTTTTATAAATATAAAGAAATAATCATATTAAGATATAAATATTCTTATTATAATTATTAATTTTAAATAATAAAATTTGTTATAAAAGTATAATTTTGTTTAAAGATTAAAATAATTTATTTTTTATTTTATATTATTTAAAACAAAATATGATTTTTTAAGAAAAACTATAGATATAATGATAAAAAAAACAAAAAAAAACAGTAAAATAAAGAATTTAAAAATTTTTTACAAAATTATTTTTAATAAATAATTTAAATTAATGTTTTTTTATCAATATAAATAAATCTTGTAACAAAAACAATAATAAAAAAATAAAATATAAATAAAAGTATACAAGATAAATATAAAAAATATTTATTTTGAAACTAGTTTATTTTGCATAAAATTTATAAATTGAATGATTGCTGACTAGACCATTGAACTATTTAATACATTATAATAGATCAAATGAAACTTGTTTATATAAATCAAGCACTATTTTAAAATTATTTATGTATTCAATGTTTTTTTTTTTTAGTTTAGCATGTATGTTGTTTTAAAATTTAGCATTTTATTTTGCAATTAATGTCTTTTTACTTGTTTTGAATTTATGAAAAAGTCGTCACTTTATAATTGATGTTTAATTTTTTAACAATTTATTTTTATATTACTTAAACGTATTTTTTAAAATTTTATATTTATTAGCTCGATTTGTGTTTTCATGCCTTTATTTTTTAAATTATTTTAAATTTATTTGAATTTGGATATTTAACATTGAGTTACTCACTATTTTTTTTAAATAAATTTTGAAAATATTTGTTTTTGTAATTTTTAATTATTTAATTTATTTTTAACATTTTTACTTAAAATTTAACTATAAAAAAAATACCTATAATATAAGAAAAAAAAAATAGTATATTAACTTAATAAAAATGATACATATTATAATAAAATTTTTGTTATTTTATTTTTAAAATTTAAAAGTTTTTATTATTATGATATTAAAAATTTTAATTTTTTTTAACTTAGTATTTTTTTAAAATCGCTAAAGTTTCATTAAAATTTAATTTTAAAATTATAATGTAAAAGTTTTAAATTTAAAAACTAATAGATCAAAAAATTTAAAAATTTAAAATTGTATCAAAATTACAGAAAAATATTAGGTTTTAGGTTTAAGATTGGTTTTAGATTGGATTTTGGTACTTCACATGCCATAAATAACCTAATAGACCATATAAAAAAGACTTAAAGATACAATTATTTAATAATATATCAGGAGCTTTTGATAGTATGACATGGAAAACTATCATAAACAAATTGAAAGTTGCCAAAATCAACTTAACTTACAGCAGAAAATTTACTTTTAGAGAGAAAGGTTAGTGTTTTAAATAAGTGATGTAACAGTCAAAAGGGCTGTCTATAGGACAGTAAAGATAGTCCTCATCTGTGGAACATTGGTGTAAATGATGTAAATTGAACATTTTAAATAAACAATCAAACTGTACAATTATAGCTTATGCCAATGATTTGGCAATATCATAAAATGCGCATAGATCGGTTGAATTACAATATAAACTGAACAATATATGGAATATTATAAAAAATTGGACCTTAAGAGCTGAATTAAACATCAACTTAGATAAAACAGAGATATTATTATAAAGAAATCAAAGAAGAAAAGTATATTAAAGTTAAATAATTTAAAAATAAAGTATGTTGAAAAAAAAGTGGTAGAACATGATAAATTCTTAGGGGTACACTTCTAGAAAGATTTCAATTTTAAAACACCTGTAAATAATATTAAAAATAAAGTAAATAAAAACACTTCACAGAATTAAGAAATTAAACTGGATAAAAAACGATTTAAATATACGACAAAAAATAAGAATTTATAAATGTATTTTATAACCTATTATCTCTTAAGGGATAGAAGCTTGGTTATAAAAAAATATAAATAAAATAGTACAAATAAACACTTTAAGAAGCATATATCGCAGAATATTAACTTTAATATTAAATATATACGCATGCATCTATTAGAATAGTGTTATATAAATATACCTGAATAATGAGAAAAGGGATGAGGGTAAAAAAAAAAAAAATATATATAACTTATAAAAAAAATTTTAAGTATCTTCATTTTAAAATTATTTAAAAATATTTTTTTGATCATTTATCTAATACATTTATTTATATCATATAGTATATAATGTTTTTATTATCTGTTAATTATTTCTTTAATAGTTTTAATAATTGTTTTTATAATTTAATCTACAAATCATTTTTTTTTTTTAATATTCCCACACTATTCAACATCTTGAAATTAAAAATTATAAATCTAATAAAAAATATATATTTTTTTTTAAATAATCAAATTATTTATAATTTAATATTCAAAAAATTATTGTGGGTGGAAAGTAAGTCTGAATTATGCGTACATATCTTTAATATTTTATTAAAAAAATATATTTTATTATAAAATAAATGTAAAATAAAATAAACTTAAAAAATATAAAATAAAAAAAAATTATTTTAAGTAAAAAAAATAAAAAATATTTAAAAAAAGATTTAAAAAAAGACATATACTGTACCTGTAATTTAATAACTTTTTATTAACTAAATATAATAAATTCATAAAAGTAAAGAAAATCAATATAATAAGTTGATTAGATAATTAAAAATATAATAAAATAAAAAAATAAAAACTTAACAAAATTTTTATTGATATTAGAATAGTAAAAACTGTGTTGACTTTTACTAAAAAGGATTGAAAATTTAACATTTTTAAAATTTATATAAAATTAAAAAAACAATTGAACTAAAGATCAAACTAAATTTTTTTAATTTTAGTATATTTAAAATCTACATAATTGTGTTTAAATTTTTATTCCATAGAACCTAATAAATATATGTTATATGTTTTGATATTTTAGATTCACGATTTTTATTTAATAATTTGATTGTTACTTAATTATTACAGCAAATTTAAACAAAATTGGGTAGTAAAAACGTGCAAGATCTATAACCTGTTGTAAGAAAGAAATGATGGAAAAATTTTAGGTTTTTAATGTTGTTAAAACATGAAAAAATTTTTTTAAGAAAAATATATATTTAAAAATTTTCTCGAGTTTTTTTTTTTTTAAAAAATTCTATTTTTAAATATGTTGCAATAAAATTTATTGTAGTTATTATAAAAAATTTATTATTTAAATAAATTTATTAAAAATTATATTTGATAATACTTTAAAAGTAAATAAGTTAAAACCAAATAAATTCTATAGAAGTTTTAATTGCGGCAAAAAAAAAATGTCAATGATAAATTGTGTTAAAAAATTATTTTTTAAAAGTATAAAGAATAAAATAATTAATTTTTAAAAGTGTATTCGAAAAAAATATTTGATACAAGATTGAATTTTTAAAAAATTTACATAATGGATAATTTTGTAAAAAACCAGAATAAATTAATTATATTAATTATTATTTTATTAATAATAATTCAAGGTTTAAGTCATAAGTTTCAAAGTAAAAAAAAAAATATTATATAAGTAATAAAAAAACTGTATTTTATTCTTTATAACTTAAAATTTTATACGTAAATTTGAAATAAGATAAATAATTTAATTTTAAAACAAAATTTATATAAAATTAAATAGTAGTTATTTAAAGAAATAATATTATAATCTAACTAAATTTAAATAAAAAAAAAAATTATCTTAATAAAAAAATTATAAACTGTTAGATTTTTATTTTTTACATTTATTTTTAAAAAAAGTTATAATGTTAATGAATTGAATTAAATTATTAATAAAAGAAAAATAAAAATAATTATTAAAAATAATTTTTTTTCATCAAATTTTTGTATTGTAATAGACGTAACAAAATTTAAATTTAATTTAATTAATAATAAAATTTTTTAATTGTGGTCCTTTTTGTTGTAAATATTGTTATTAGAGGTTTAACCCACATAGGGTAAACCATATGTACTAAATGTTAAGGGGTTACTTTGTAAATATCCAGTACCTAGTTAGATATTTCAGAAGGGTATATAAGTTATTTCCTCATTGATACACTTTGTAGTAGTTTATGGATATATCTTTAAGTGTAACATGTATGTACAATAGATATCCTATCTACAGCACAGTGTATAATATATCAAATATTATACCTTTTATAATAATTAACAGATTATGAGACTGAATAAGTGTAATTGTGTTGCGTTATATTAGTAGTTCAAATGTTAAGAGAAGACAAGATGTTTATCAATTTTAGTAAGATTGAAAAGTTGGATTATCATAACTGGAAAGTTTGGTATCATGAAATAACTATTCAGCTAATGACAAATGGCCTTTCTAAGTATTTAGAGACAGAGTTCTCTTCTGAAAAGGACTGGCCAAGAAAGAATTCTTTGGCTCTTACATTACTATTCAACAGCATAAAACCAGAGGCCAAGAATATAATTTTAAGTAGTGAAACTTTTTTGAGTGCAGTTGGTAAATTACGTGAGACTTATGATAGTGGTGCCACGACTACTTCTTTGAGGTTGGAATACAATGCTCTTAGACCTAGCCGTTCAGAAAATTATCTGGAATTTGTGAAAAGGTTACACATTCTTTATATTCAATTAATAGATACTCCTTATGCGGAATCCTATCAGTGTTTCGTAATGAGGATATATGAGTCAATTCCACCCAAATTAACTAGAACCACGGCATTGTTGGAATACAATATCAACAACACTGAAAACTTATAGATTGGTACAATTTTGTCATCGATAGCGAAAAATTTGGGCACAGATATAATATCAACGAAGAATAGTGTAAAAGACTCAAGTGATACCGAAGACATAAAGAGTGAAAATGTAGTGTTCAAGACCACGGAAAAAAAACCTTGTGAATTTTGTGAGAGAATGGGTCACGTTTTCAGTGATTGCTTCGCAATGAAAAAATATAAAAAGATTTATCTTGAAAACAGAGGTACAAATGAAGACCGTGATAAGAGTAAAGCCAAAAGATATTCTAAGAAAAATGCAGATCAATGGTTAAAGACAGTAGAGGTTGTAAAGAAAATGCTACAAGACAATGAGGTATTTGAGATAACTGATAGAAAAGACCAACAGAAAATTCTACACACAAGATGGATTTTCAAGAGCCTATTTTCAAGGCGAGATTGGTGGTCAAGGGATTTGAACAAAAAAAAAATGTGGACTATGATCTCATAAGCTCACCGACATTGGAATTGAGAAATATTAGATTATTAATATCATTGGCCTTGAGATTTAAGATGAATATAAGACATCTAGACATTAAGTCAGCATTTCAGAATAGTCCATTGGATGAGGAATTGTATTTAGAGATACCGGAAAGTTTTAATGAAAATTGTAATAAAGTTTTGAGATTAAAAAAACGTTGTACGGTCTCAAGCAGACCTCTAAATGCTGGTATCAGCACCTCTGTAACACATTCAAAACAATTGGTTTAAAAGCCATTGACAATAATAGATGTATATTCAGATCCACATGCAGTAAAAAAACATTTATAGTAGGAGTCTATGTGGACGATATATTAGTAATATACACTAGCAAAGAAGATATTTCTTACTTCAAGGTTAAACTGCCAGAATTGGTGTGTTTTACCTCTAAACCGTTAAAAAACTTCTTTGGAATCAACTTGGTATTTGAAGGAGGTACATATGGACTTTGTCAACAAAGTAAGATCGTAGAACTAGTTAATAGTATTGGACCGAACTTAATAGAAGAGAGAAGCGCACCACCAGTTTTCAGTCACTCTTGGTCTAATAAAGATTTGGATAAAAAAGATGGTGAAAAGTTTTCGAATGTTTTGGGATCTCTGATGTTCATCATGAGATGCACGAGGCTAGATTTGACATATTACTGTGGAAGGTTAAGCCAAGTGCAGTCCCCGGATATACAAGCTTTAAGGTATTTGTTTGACCTAGTTGGATATTTATTGGCCACTAAGGATAAGTGCTTGAGGATAGCCGGTAAGGGAGATTGCAGACTCATTGGTTTCACAGATGCATCATTTGCGGAAAGCTTCAGTCGTAGAAGAAGCAGATCAGCATATTTGTTATACCTTGGGAGTGATCTTTTGGATTGGTCATCAAGAGTTCAAAAATTTGTGGCTAGATCTACCGCAGCGGCCGAATTTTTGGCATTGGCTGAATTGGTAGAAGAAGTGGCATGCACAAAGATAATATTAAAACAATTGGATCTACAAATTGACTTGATCACAGTTTATTGTGACAATGTTGCAGCGGTTAAATCTGCATCAAATTCAAATATAATGACGAAATCAAATAGACAATTAGAACTAAACCATTGGTACATTAGAGACATGGTGGAGTCTTGATCAATTAAAATTATTCATATAACAACCAAAGATCAATTGGTTGATTTATTAACTAAATCATTGGTCAAAAGAAGATTCTTGAAATTAGTAGAGATAATATTTGATGTGAATGAATTTATCAAACATTTATAAAAAGGAAACACCGGGAGTGTTGTAAATATTGTTATTAGAGGTTTAACCCACATAGGGTAAACCATATGTACCAAGTGTTAAGGGGTTACTTTATAAATATCCAGTACCTTCTGGGACAGTCTAGTTAGATATTTCAGAAGGGTATATAAGTTATTTCCTCATTGATACACTTTGTAGTAGTTTATGGATATATCTTTAAGTGTAACATGTATGTACAATAGATATCCTATCTACAGCACAGTGTATAATATATCAAATATTATACCTTTTATAATAATTAAAACTTTCAAAACATTTTTTTATTTTAACATTTATTTAGAATAATTTATAAAATTTAAAAATTAAAATTAATAAATTTTTTTAAATTAAAATTTATATCAAGATAAAACTGAAAATGTTAAGAGACAGTAAAGAGAGGTGTAAGAGAAATACTGCAGACTTCTACTTGAAATAGCACTTGTGTCTTGTAAAACTGTCTAAATGTGAAATTTCGCTAGTATTATAGTCCAAAAGTTAAAGGTGATATTTTTGTTATTGTGTACAACATACGACAGCAATTATAAATCCATTGTTGTACCCAATTCTAAATGTAAACCATCTGGTAAATAAGGAATGAAACGGTAGATGTGAAATATTGACCGATATCTAACTCTAATAGACAACTCATGTTGGTAAACGTTTTAGGTAACGTTAATTTAAAAGTCCTTAAAAGTTTTACAGATTAGTGTGCTTTTTTAAATCAAGGAAACAAGTTTACAAATATTGTGGCTTGTTCTGTTCTTGTTAAATTAATAAAATAACAGTGTTAAAACCCTTTGTCTTGTTTGTGTTTCTTTTTTTTTTCTTAACAAAAATTCTAATCAGTTATAATTTTTAATTTATTTATTTTAATAAAAAATGGAACATTTTAAAATTCATGTAAATTTAGCTATTGAAATATTTTACAAGTTGTAATAAAAATACATAGTATAGCTAAATTATAATTAAATCTTAAAATGATGTAAAATTGTAAAAGATTTGTTTAGGTTTTAAAAAAAACGTAAATTATCTTTCTAAAAAAATTTACATTTAAAAAATTTTATTTTGGTCGATAAATTTAAAAAAAAATAATCATACATAATAAAGTGTTTTAAATTATATTATTTTTTTTTTATATTAAAAAAAAAACTATTTTAAAATTTAATTATATACTTATTTAAAAAAAAAAAAAATGTCTGAAAGCAACAATTAATTAAAATTTTTTATTAGATCTAAATTAAATTAGAAAAAAAATAATTGTAAAAAAAGTTAAATTTAATAAATATCTAACACTTTTTAGTTAAATATTTTTAAAAATCATGTAGTTTAAAAAAAAAACAAACTAATACATTAAATCCTTAATCGATCCATTCATTCAAAAAAATATTTTTAATTCCTAAAATAAATTTTTATTTTAAAATAATTACCTATCTACTTTATAAAATAAAATTTAGGTTTAAACATAAAAAAAAATGTCAATTTTATTTATTTAAATAAAACAATTAAATTAGAAAAAAAAAATTTAGATTAAATATATTTATTTAAGATTTTATATAGTATTGATTATTTTTTGTAATTATTTAAAAAAAAATAACACAAAATATTTATTAAAAAAATATTAATATAAATAATCCTTAAAATATTTTTTTTTAGATTTTAATTAAACTGATAATAAATTTGAAAAATTTTAACTAAATTACTAAATTAAAAATAAATTAAATAATAAAAAAAAGTTAATGTTTTATAAATCTATTATTTGTAAATTAAATTTTAAATTTTGTTGTTAGTAAATCTTTTATACTACAATTTATTTACTTAATTTTTATTTTATAATATATAAAAATATAATTATTCCCAATTTTTAATAAAATAATTTTATTATTTAAATGAAAATTTGTCTTTCTATAAATAATTGTTTTTAACATAACGATAAGAATATTGGTGTGTATATAATTATAAAAAAAATAATAAATTTATCTAATTTAAATTTAACAAAAAAACTTAAAACATTATTTAAATGACAAATATTAATAAATAATAATTAATGATAAAAATTAATATATTTAACTTAGAATGAATGTTCACTTGTGCATTTGTCAAATCTTAGAAAAAGAATTTAAAGAAATATTAAACAGGTTTTTCAACATAAATTTCTATGTTTGTTTTTTATTGGCTTTTTATAAAAGTGAAGACGCTGCAGAGCTGACAACACCTAAACTCTGTTGTTTTTTAATATTCATTTTATTATATTGCTTTAATTGTAATTTTAAGCTCATGGCAATCAAAGTGCAATCAACTTTTTAATATTAACATTTTTTATTTAATTAATTTAATAATTCAATTAAAAAATTAATTTTATGTAATTTTATTATTAAGTTATTTTTTGAGCTATTGTTAGATTCACAACCATAATCTTTAATTTAAGAAACTTGAATCAACACACCAAAGATATCTAATTTGCAAATTAAATTTTTAGATTTTATAACCTTTTTTTTTATTTACACTTTTAGTCTGCTGTCTGATATAAATTATATTGTTGCGTTATTCTTCAAGACTGAATCATGATATGTCGCATGTGTATCTTGATAAATGTATTGAACTCTTTGCAGTAACCCAAGATTATCTTTAATAAATAATAAAAGCAAACACCTGTATTGTCAAGCTTATTTTTTAAAGTATTGTTTTTCAAAGCTAGTCTTTTAGTTACGGTTTAATTATACTGAAAAACTTATTCTAATCTTTAATAATTACAAATATTAGTTTACAGCACAATTTTAATAATTGTAATTTTATTTTTTATTTAAAATTAGTTATTAATTCAATTTTTGAAATACATAGTATAAATATATATTTATTTTACTAAATTTGAAACAAACTTTAAACATTTAAGATATTTTATAATAAAATAAATTAAATTTTCATAATTTGCAATTATTTAAGATTTTTATTTTAATTTTGTTTTAAAATATATAAAAATTTAAGTTTTAATTAATTTAATATTAAAAATATTAAAATATTAAAAGTTCAATGATTAAATATACTATTTTATTACGATATTAGTTTATAAAAATTTAATTTTTATATATTTTTGTCACGTAAGAAAATGACTAAATTTTTAAAAAAAATTTATTTAATTTTTTTTATCTAACTATGCTTATTTTTATACATAACCAAAATTTAATTGAAGATAACATTTATAAGTTTTTAATTATGTTAAAATTTAATTATATTATTTTTAGTTAATAAATTAAATTTGAAATTTTAAAAAATTTATTATAATTAGGCAAAATTAAGGAATCTTTAACTAAAATACACGTCCGTTAAAAGATAATCCGGCTTTTATTCATGGATAACTTATTTTTAATTGATATCTATTTTTTTATATATAATTTAAATTTTAAACTATTTAACTTTTTAATAGTTTCAACAAACTTTATTGTTTCAATTAAAAAATTTAAATAAAATATAAGAAAAATAAAAATAAAACTCCTACTTTTTAATAATTCCTCTTATTCAAATTATCATTTGAACATTTTTTTATATCGTAACATCTATTATTTTTTAAAAAAGTCAAATCATATATATAGTAATTTAACTAAAATTAGGTTCAAAAAATAATTCACAATTTTATTAATTGTGATATAGTTGATTAAAAATAAATTAATTTAAATTATAATTGGTTTACTTAAAGAATATGTTCAAGATTTTTAATATAAACTATTTAGTTTTTTTAATAAATTTATAAAACTTCATTTTTTTAAAATAAAATTTTCATTTGTATATTTTATTACAATATTTATTTTAATAAAACTTTTTTTTAAATTAACAATTTTAATTAAAAATTGACTACCAAATTTTTTTTTTAATATTGCACAAATAATTTTTATTTAATTTTTATTCATTTTATTTATTCATTTTAATTTTGATAATTAGTTTTTTTATTTAATTTTTTTTTACTTAATATTTTACTTAACATTTTCCTAATATTTTTTATTTTATTATTAGTACATGTTTGCATTAAGTTTTAAACAAAAACATTTGATTATTAAGTAATCAATTTTTAGAAATCAAATTTAAATGACAAAAAGACACTTTAATGTTAACAACGTTAATAATAATGAAAACACATTGAAAATAAAATTCAAATAAATTCAAATAAATAAAAGCAAAATGAAAAAAAAAAAAGATAAAATAAAGAGACAAAATAATAAAAAATTTTAATAAAAAAAAAAATTAATAAAAATAATTTTATTGTTATCCTGATTATAATAAAAAAGTTGTTCTTTAGAAAAATTTAACTTCAATCGTGTTAGACAGACCAAAGTGAAACATGGCTTATAAAATGAATAAAACACATTAAACAAATTTCAATGCATTGATGCAAATAATAAATAAGATGTTATATTGCTTTTATAATACAAAAACCATCGATGCACTTGATGCACCTATTTGTCTTTCTATTTTTATTTAATTTTTATTACAATTTTTTTTTGTATTTTTTATTTTAGGTTATATAAACATATTGTTTTTTTTAAAAAACAAAGTAATAAAAAAATATTTAAATAAGAAAAAAATTGTAAAAATTGAAATTGCATAATCAGTTAAAAAAAATATTAAAACAATTCAAATCAAAGTTTAATTTTAATTAAATATACTAATAGATCATTTTTTAAATTACAATTATTTTAATTAAAAAAAATAAAAATTAAATAATTATTAAAAATGTTAAATTACATTTTTTTAATAATACTTAAATTTGATACAATCATCGAATTTTTTTTTATTAAAATAAAAATAATTAGTTTTTAAAAAAATTTAAACTTTATTTTTTTAAAAATTACTTAAAATATAAAATCAATAAAAAATATAATAACTTGGGTATTAATCCACTTGGACAGACTTGATAAATCTAAAATAATGTTTGGATCTTTAAATTAATGATAAAACTACATTACAAATATAAAAAAATTTAATATTTATTTTTATCTTTTTATTCATTATTATAGTTTTTTATCTAAATAGTTTTACAGAATAATAGACATTTATGTGTGTTTTTGCTAGTTAAAAATTACAAAAAAAATGTTACTTTATAATATATATACTAGACATTTTTTATAATTGAACACGTATTAAAAAAAATCTGACATTTATGTATATTTTTTTTTATAGAAATAAAAAATTAAAAAAGCATTAAATTTCAATGTAAAAAAATAGATTAATTATCAATTTTTATGTTTTAAGAATGCGCGTGTCTTAAATGCATGATAAAAAAAAATTGTCTTAAATTGACAATTATTTAGTTTTTAAAATGTAAATTATTCATTAAATTTTATAAAATTAATATACTTAATAAATTAACTTTAAAATTTTTATAATTAATACTATTAATAAAACTAATAATAATAAATATTTTTTTTATTTGATAAAATATAATATTATGTATAAATTTAGTTTTAATATTTTTTATGTTTTTTATTTTTTAAAGTTATTACTATTATTAATTAAAAATAAATATAAAAATTTAAAAATGTTGATTTAAAATTTAATTTACAAAAAATATTAAATAATATTTTTGTAATAATTATATTTTTATTAGAAATATAAAAAATTATTATAGTCTAAGTAATATAAATAAGTTTAATAAAAATATTTAATTTAAAAAACGTTATTACTACAATGTTAAATAATTTAAATAATTTAAAATTATATTAACATATTAAACATGGAAATTATTATATTAAAATATTGATAAAACTATTAACTTTTTACCAACTAAAATAATAAATCTAAAATAATAAATAATAAAAATAAATTAAAAAAATATAAATATAAATTACGTAAATAACGAATAAACTATTTAAAACTTTTTTTGTTGTAATAGATACAAGTTTAATAGAGTAAAAATATATTTGATTATATATTATTTGATTTTTGTATTCCAATTTTTTACAATTTATCTTAAAATTTGTTTATTTAAAAAAAAAAAAATCAAAATACATAAAATTTAAATAAAAAATAAATAAACGGAAACATTAAAATTTTATACAAAATTCAACAAAATTTATACAACAGACCACAAGTTGATTTTGATTCGTGTAAATGAGAGTTAAATCAAATAAATTAAATTTTAAATTTTAAATTTTTATAATAAAACGAATTAAATTTATAAATATACTAAGAAATAAAGATAAATTAAGAATAATATAAAAATATTTTTTACAAGTTAATGCAAAATTTAAGCTTAAGTTTTTAGTTGTGAAAAATTGACTATATAAAAAAATAAAGCAAGGACTATTTATAAAGTTAATACTATTTACTTTAAATTATTGTTAATATTGGCATTTTAAAAAAATATGCAATCGATATTGAAATAGTCAAAGATTATAGAATAAGCAATTTGATTTAATATTTCCTAACTAGTGTCTTAAAGTAAATTGCAGCTATGGCAAATAAAATAGTCTAATAAAAAGATTTAATTAAAAAAAAAATTTAGTTATTGTAAAAGTGCTACTATTTTGCTTTTTTAGACAATTTAATTTTTTAGTATTTTTTGGCATTTTTTAATATTAAGGATATTAGTTTTTAACTATAATCAACTTACAGATTGTCTTAAAAAAAAGATAAACAACTGTTTATATTAAGTTTAGTCAAATGACTGGCAATCAAGAAACTAAACAATGCTTATTATTTACATATTTAAATATTCTATACTTTTTTATTTTTCATGTCAAAATAAAACTGTATGCTTCCTTATTTTTTTATTTATTTCAATTTATTCAAAATTTATTCTAATAATGTGTTTAATGTCAATTTTTTTATGTATATTTATAATTAAGTAATTTTAATATTTTTTCTAGATTTTTTTTTTAAATTTTAATAAAATTATAAATAAGCCTAAAACAATATATTTTTTTTTTATTAATCAGCTTAAAATTAAAAATTTTAGTTTTAATATCTGAAAAATTTTATTTAACTTATTTAAGTTATTTATTTAGATTTATTTAATATCTAGATCTAATATATTAAGCATATTAGATGTTGGCACATTAGTATAAACAACGTCTGAAGGTTGGTTATTTATGCATACTAATTTAAATACAGTTGAATGTCAGATGCATATCTATGTAATTGTTTTAGATGTTGTAAACTATTTAAATATTGTTTTGACTTGTTGTAATTATAGGATCAAGATGTTATATTTTATGATTGTATGAAAATTTAATTATCTTTTATCATTTATCTAATTAAAGAATAAATTTTGAACTTATAATTTGAATAAAATAAAATATTTTTACAATAAAATATAGTCTTGTTTATTGCATTTTCTTTTAAAATAAATTAAATAAAAATAATTTTTTTTAGTAAAAACTAAAAAAATTTAATATATCTATAATATGCATTATTTTTATGTTCATTTTTTTTTTATATCATTTAATAACTAACTTTTACTTAAATTTCATTATCTCAATAAACAAATCTTAAAAATTCTTAATAAAATTAAAAGCAAAAAAAAAATTAAAGTCCAATTTTTCTATTTTAAACTAAATACAACAAATTATTTTGTTACTATAATATAATTAAAAAAAACCCTTTCAAAAATTTATTTAAAGTTACGCATATTAATTCTACTGTTTAATTAGAAATAAACTAAAGCATAGATAGTTAAAATTAATTAAATTTAAAAAAAAAAATTTAGTTTATTCATTGAATTTATTAAAATTGGTCAATAAACTTAGTAAAGTGTCAACAACAATGAAAACAGACCCATCTTTTAACAATTAAATTAGTTAACGCCTTAATTTACCAAATTTAAAGCTAAACCGATCTATAAATAATGCCTTTAACTAAAAATAATAAAATTAAACATTTTTTTTTTTTATTAATTTGAATTAGACGGAAAGAAAACCATAAAATAAATAAATAATTTAAACGTTTTAAACTTTTTAATGACATTTTATGGTTGATTTTTGTGATTTATATGCCAACTTATTTTAAATAATTAATAAAGTAAATAAAATAAAAAAAAATTTAATTTTATTTCGAAAATAATGTTAAAAAAATATATAAATTTAAAATAAAAAAAAATCAAATTTAAAATACAATTAAAATAAATAAATTTTAACAATTAGTTTTAATTTATATAATTAACAAAATTTTATTTTAAAATTAAAAGTAAATATTTTAATTTATAAAAATTTAGTTAAAAAAAATAAAAGTAAAATAATTTATTTTAATTTTTAAAGCTAACCTGTTCATCATTCAAACCTTCGGGAACCCAACTATACATTTTGTCAGCACAAAAAGCTGAACTAAAATAAAATTTAGGCAAAAATAACTTTTCTCGATTATCGTATCTAAATTTACGAACTAAAGCTAATATATTACATTCTCTTTGTTTTTTTTCAATGTATTCATTGTGCACACTGAAAAAAAGCGACAATCGACAATATGCTATAGTATCAAATATTGAAGAATCATCTGATTCACAATCACTTTCCATATTAACTTCATTCTTTTGAACTAAAAAATCATCATTGCTTTGTATGCACTTAACATCATTGTTTTGTATATAAACACTATTTTCATTCTTATTACATAAGTCATCATCAATAATTTGTTTATCATTATTATAATTTTTTGATTTATTAGTCAAATTGTTTTGTAAATTTTTTATCCATTTTTTGAAAAAATTACCATTTACAGTTTCAGCCATTATTTTATTTTCACAATAAACAAAAAAGTTTCACAAAAATTATATTTTTGAAAGATTTTGTTCAAAACCAAACAAATTACAAAAAAAAAATTTAAAATTTGATATATTTCCATTATTAATAAAATTATTGATAAATTTTTATAAATGTTTTAATTTAAGCACGTGTTTTAGTGTTCGGAATCATAATAATTATTTTTAAACATAAATATTTTAAATAAAAATAATTAAACTAACACATAATGAAAGATTAGATATTATAACTCTTATCAAAAATTATTTGTGATTTTTTTAATAAAATTTTTTTTTCAAGATAAAACTAATAAACACAAAAGCCGAGTGAAACAAGTCAAGCAGAAAAGTTTGACTTGTAAACCCACGCAACAAGCAAAGGCTTGTACCGGATGCTGGACAAATGTTGGAGCGTGCTCAGGCATCTGCACACAAATAATGGACATATTAACTGATATTTACTGACAGAGTTTCAGGTTAAGTAAACTCAGACAAAGGCGTGACAGACTAAACAAGTGGGCCAATGCAATAATGTTATAATATACCGATTTGGTGTATAATTTTGACCTGTATGTCCATCACGCATACCTATTGATCACACCCTCACATCATCACGCCCATGTAAGTATCAGGTGTATTTTAGAAAAACAACTGTAACAAGCCACAAGAGAATATTTGCAAACAAAAACAAAATAGATGAAATTATGTTTTATATTTAAAAAAATTCAATATTAAATAAAAAATTTCTTGTGATTTATCACTATTCTTTTTTATTTATACTAAAGTTGTTTTTCATCTAAAAATTTGATAAAAAAATTTAATATTCTGCTTAAATTCGTTAAAATTTATCAAATATTTAATAAAATCAAATATACTTGTTTATTTGAAAAAAAATATTATACAATTTACACTAATTAAAAAAAAATAAACCTAAAAATTTTTTTTTACACATTTTATTAAGTTTTAAATTAGAAAAAAATAACATTTTATTTAAAAATCATAAATATTTTATTGTAATTAAAAAAATCATTTTATTTAATTTTTGTTTTTTCAGCAGTTATGACAAAGCAAAACTTATGAAGATATTATTTATCAAATTTAATAGAATTAAATCAATAAAAATACATTGAAAAAAATTAAGTTATGTAAAAAATCTATAAATAATATATAATACTAAAACATTTTTTTAGTTATAAAATTAACTTTTAAATAAAGTTAATATTTAAAACAATAATAATATAATTAGTTTTACTATAAATAATAATAAATGTATAAGATTACTTAATTTAAACAAAGTTTAACTAAATTAAAAACATAAATTAATAATGTTAATTAAACTTAAAATGGATTAACAATTTATAAAAATAGTTTAAATAAATTAAAAAAGCAATTTGATTTTTTTAATAGATGTTATTTGAAAAAAACAGTATCGTAAATTCTAAATAGCTAATCATAGGCTAATAAAATCACATTAACAAGAGAATTAGAACTTTCTATATAACAGGCAACAGATGAAAATTGGCAGATCACATTTAGAAAATAAATTAAGAAAAGACTTGGAAAAAATCAAACCGCTTGATCATTAGAAAGCTTAAAATAAAACACATTGCTTATTTATTTGAAAAAACCACATCCGTTGTTATGAAAAAAATATAAAGTAAAATAAATAATAATAATACGCAAACATACAGGATGCAATTTTTCTTATTGAAATTATCAGCTAGACTTTTTTATATTAGTTTATATTTTCTGAATTGTTTAATTTAAGACTATAATAACTTTAACTAAATAAATATTACATGTTTAAAAAAAGATCTCATTAACTTGCTGACAACGTTTTCAAACATGCAAGACTAAACTTTGCTACAATAGTTTAGGTTTTTAGATTTTATATTAAAATTTTACCATTGATTAGTAATAATTTTAATTTAAACACTTGTTAATAAAAAAAATTTGTAGAAAACTATTATAAATAAAAACAACTTATGTATTATTTTTTTTTTTTTAATATTTAACTTAATGGAATAAGATAATAGCTTTGGATTTAATTATAATTTTTTTATAATGTAATTATTGTTTTTAATTGTTAAATATAATTTATTATTATTTTTTAAAAAATAAAATAAAAAGAAAGATTTAAATGTATTTAATTATTTTGATAAAATCAATGTCAAGTCAATAATTATTAAAAAATTAAGCTAATTTTATCAGTTTCAATTTCTTTTAATTTAAAATAAACAGGTGGCTTATAAAAAACTTTATTATTAATTTTTTTTTGTTGCTATATAATGTAATAATAATATAATTACAACTAATTATATTATATAAATATTGATTGAAATTTAATCCATTTATAAAAAAAAGTTTTAAAAAATTAAATATAAAAAAAATAAATAATAAAAAAAGCTTTAAAAAATAACTAATTATAAAATAATTTATATTTTAGTAAAAGTTGAGATAAAAAAATTTTATTTTTGTTACATTAGCTATTAATCACCACATTTATATAAAAGTAGCATTTAAAATTTATAACATATTTTATTAAAAGTTATTGGTAAAAAAAATGATTAATTTGAAATTTATTTTTAATAATAAAAAAAAAATAATATTAATTTAAAATTAATGTTATATTTTAAATTAAAAATTTATCGATAAATATTTTGATTATTATTTTACAAAATTTTTAAATATATTTCGTAATATACTAAAAAAATTAACACAATTACATGTTTTTTTTTGTAAATTTAATAATAAATGTATTTATAATTACCAAATATGCTAATTAAATAACATCATTTTTTTTTTAAGAAATAAAAATCATTTTTTTTTAATGTAAATTTATATTTTTTTAACTTATTTTCAAATATTATTTTTTTAATAATATATTCATAAAAAAATTAAATATTAAAATTTTCGTTAATTTAAAAAATAATTATTTTATTTTTTTCTCATATAAAAAATTTTTTTTTTGTAGATCTACAATTTTAAAAATATTTATAATTTTATATATATAATAAATTTTTATTTATATTTTAATTAAATCTATTAAATTTAATTTTGGCTCCGTCATTTCATCTGGAAAAAAATTGACTAAAGCTTCATATAGTTGCATCCTTTGAAAATGTATCACATTATCAGTTCTATTGAGTATTTCTTTTTTTTCCTCATCTTCATTATTTTTAAATACAAGTGAAGCTAATTCATGAAACTAAATAAAAATAAATAAATATTGAATATAAAAATTATTAAAATTATTATTTATTACTTCGTTCGATTCATTTGGATTGTTATGATCAAATGTTTCATATAATTGTTGTTGTAAATAATGAATCGCTTCAATTTCATCTTTATTAATTATTTCTTTAAAATGAAGTATCCTTATCATTTTTTTTATTTTCATTTTTACGTCTTCCTTTCTTATACGACAAAGCTAAAATTTAAAATTTTTTATTAAAACTTTATATTTTAAAATTTAGTTAACTTACATTCAATGACCAAAAATCATCAAGCCTTAACATTTTACATGTATTTTTTCCTGGATTACCACCAAATAAATAATGCAATTTATTTACTGTATTTAAAACAATTTGATGGGCATATCTAGGACATGGTTCATTATTTGGTATATCTTCCGTTTCGATTTCATCTCTTGATATTCGAGTCCACGTATTTTTTTCAATGTCGTATAGCCAAAAAGAATTTCTGATGCTATTTTCATCTTTGTCATCATTATCTTTATAAAAACCCTATTAAATAAAATTTTATTAACTAAAAATTTAAATTTTATTTTTAAAATTTACCGATAATACAAAAATTTCATTAGTTTCCAAATCTAGTGTCGACCTTTGTGTAAATCCAGTAAATGGTACACTTGATTCAAGGCCATCACAAATTATATTAATTTCTCTTGTATCTACATTATATGTGAAAAAATCTCCCAAAAATTTATTTGTTTGACCTGTCAATATATACAATAATCGTTTATATTTATGAAATATCATGGAATGACCTATTCTTGATCTAATTTGATAATTATTATCTGGTCTAATTTCCAAATCAATTTGATTCCAAACATTTGTGTTTACATCATATGAAAATAAGGGACTATAATTATAATGATCACTAGAAGAACTCTGCCTTTCTTCAGGTGGTATTGATTTGCTAAAAATAAAAAATAAGTATTTTTTTTTTTAATTATTAAATTTTTTTTTATAAATACCTAATAATTCTTCCTCCAAACATAAAGATAACATTTTTATCAACATCTATACAAATTCTATGATCTATTAAAAGTTTCGGACCTCCTTGTGCTGCTGTATCTTCAGAAATTAAACTCCATTTGTTGATTCCGTAATCATATACATAGAAATCATTCTAAAAAATAAATATCCATAATAATGAAGTAAATATAATTAGAAACCAATAACTTAATTTAAATACTAACTCTCAAATTTTGAGCTACATTTCTTAATCCTTCATCTAAATAACGACCAATTGTATAGATTTTTTTTCTTAAAGGATCTATACACATTTTATGACATGATCTTGCACTAGGACCGTTTTCCAAAGAAACATCTTTTGAAAGACAAAACCATTTATTGGTAGGTACATCAAAAACCCAAAAATCATTTAAATCTTTAGATCCATTCCAACCACCATATAGAAAAATTTTTTGTCTCTCATTATCAATGCACATTTGATGACCTCCGCGCATTTCTGGATTTTCATTTTTATTAGATGGAATTATCATTTTCCATTTAGGAGTACATTTTTGTTCTTTTATATAATTATTAAACCAACCTTTGTCAACAAATGACAAAACCGATTCTTCGACTACTTTAAAGTCACCGTTGACCACTAAGTCTTCATATAATTTGGTAAGTAAAGCATTTTCTAAACTAACATTAGACTTTTGTCTAAGTAAATTAAAAACATCCAAGTAGTTTCGTTGTCTCAAAAATTTTAAACAAAGACGAATAGCTTCTTTTTCTCTGATATAATGATAATTTTTGATAGATTCATTAATAACATTAGCACAGTCTATCCCTTTAAGACTAACATGCCAAATACTATAATTAAACGAAGGCCCCCAAGTTTGCAAAGGTTCAATTTTAATATATAAAGAAGGGAGATATTTATCTCTGATTTTATGCTTAAGCAAAAAAGTTTCTTTATTTGAATCATTTTTCAAACCACCTTTGAATATAAGTGTCATTATATTTTCTTCTAATCCACTATAAACACGAAATTTTTTTAAATTGCACACATGAGTTTTTTCAAATTTTCCAAATATAATTTTTTTAACTATTGCGGGTTTATCAAGTTTTAAAACAAGATATTGGGGATGCTGGTTTCCTTCCGAAGCCCATCTTGAATTTTGATCCTTGGGCTCATCAACTAAAATGTTTCTGCAAAAATATTTTTAACAAAATGAATATTAATAAATGTAAAATGAAGGTAATAATTTAAAAAAACTAAAATAAAGAAAACTTTTTAAGAAGTATTTTCCGGTAAGTTTTGAAATAACGTACGTTGGGTAGTAGTGTCCGGAATAACTAGAATATTTTTGTATTGAATAATTCAAGGTTTGCATCGAGTCCATTGCAAGAACACTTATTAGTTAGAATTAATAAAAACATTTAAATTGTGTCAAAACTGATTTCTTTAGCAGTTTTATTA
Source organism: Pyemotes zhonghuajia (assembly GCA_025170145.1). Lineage (NCBI taxonomy): Eukaryota > Metazoa > Arthropoda > Arachnida > Trombidiformes > Pyemotidae > Pyemotes > Pyemotes zhonghuajia. The sequence goes on along the minus strand of CM045846.1, from coordinate 8,275,571 downwards.
AGACTGCATTTTGCATTCGTCTAGACGAAGGCATCTTTTAATTTTTTTTTTGTTTTGGTTAGGCAACATTTGTTTATTGTTTTTGCGCAGTAGAGATGCGCAATATGAATCTTTCTACAGAGCATGTGTCGAATGTTCGGGTTAAAAATTAATTAGTCCAGATTAATTTTGATTTATTATAGTAATAAGTTGGACACCCTTGACAACTTTGACCATTTTATTTAATTTTACGTGACCAGAACATATTAAACTATCTAGTAAACTACTCGAAAAGTGTTTGAAAAATCCTTGAAATCATTAGACATGGTTTTTATTAATGACTTAAAATACAATTTTCATTTTATGTTCTTACTTATTATTTAAGTCAATGTTCTTAAGTTTAAAATTATAATACATTTAAATATTATTTTAATTATTTTAATTGAATTAACTATTATCTTATAATTGCAATCCTCATATTTACTTATATTTTGTTTCAAAAGTAAACTTTTTTGCATTAAAGATGGCGTACTTGTTCTAATATAATTTATATTTTAAAGTGCACCGATTATAAAATTTAATCCTTAATGTGCTGATTAAAACTTTAAAAAATAAAAATGAAATAAACTTTTTTTTACATAAAAATTTTATATTATTTTTCAACATTTTTTCATAATTAATTAAAATTTTAAATTATGTATTTGACTATACTTATATTGTCAATGCTGTATTAATTCTCAAAGATTCTTAATCGAAATTTCTTAATTATGCACAATTTAGTTTCATAAATGACAATTATAATATTAAGTATGCATTTTTTAAAATACAAAATCAAAAAAAAAAAAAAAAATATAAAAAGAATTAATTATTTAATACTTTTACAAAATTTTTATAAAATAAGTAATTATTAATTAATTTTTGTATATAACACTTCTTTATATATAACACTTAATAAAAAAAAAATTAAGTATAAATTTATTTAAAAATATAAAATTTTTTGCAATAAATTTAGAACTAAATATAAAAAGTTGTATTTTTTAAATGACAAAAAAAAACAAGCAAAAAATGTTAAACTAGTGTTAAAATAAGAAAAACAGATTAAGACAAGTACATGTCAGCAAAGTGTGATAAATGTGTGATTATAGTTTAACCTTAATCTTCTCCAATCGCAATTTGAGGCGTTTTGGTTGAAGATGAACTCAAACATGCAAAAAAATCGTTTGATTGGCGTTTCTTTAATTCCATAGTTTAAATGCTCAATCAACCAATGGCTAAATAGTTGAAGCAAATTACAGTTTTACTAAATGTCTTAATGCCGAATTGTCTGTAACCAAGGTGAAATAACGTTTCAAATGACGTTCACACATTGTTTGCCCACCGATTGAAGCCGTTAAAAGTGAATTTGAAATCAATAAAATAGTCATCATTGCTGACCATCTGCGTTTCAGATTGTCTTATCAAACTTATTTAAACGCAGAAAAATGACCGGAAATCCTGGATCATCAGATAAAAAAAAATAAACTTAAAATGGCAAACCACATCAGTTACAAGACAAACATTGATACAAAGGAAAAATAGTTAAAAAATAAATAAAAACAAAAACCTATATCTATTTATTAGTCAGAAATTAAATGTAAACATTTTGTGCACAAAGTTGAAAAAATTAGGCCAATTTTTAAACTAACTTGTTTAGCAGTTACAAAAATAAAGAATATTTGAGAAATAATAAAGAAAGAAATCGTTACGTCCAAAATTAGTTTATTTTTTTTTATTTTGATTTAAAATAAAATTTTAACTGCTAGATTTAACCTATTTGCTTGTTTGAATGCAAATTTTAAATAAAATTGAAATGTGTAAATTATGAAATAAAATTGATAACAAAAAAAAAATTAATCTTCTCAACTTTAGACATGGTAGAAAGTTTTCAACACTGATTTAGGTTTACAATTTTCGTCTGTTTGAAAACATTTATGTTAAAATCAATGAAAAAAAATCATTTTGCTATTATAATTCTTCAAACGTACAATGAATTTTGTTTGTTTAACAAAAATCATCCAAGAATTAAAAGCTTAAATTTGTAATTAAATTTATCAGTTTAAATAATTTTAATTTTAAAATATAATAAAAAATATTTAAATAAAAATCTAAATAAAACTTTAAAAATTTTTTATAAAATGTAATTTAATCAATCTGTTTGCCTGTTAGATAAAGTTTAAAACTTATAAATCACTAATTTTTAATTAATGAACTTAAAATAAAAAATGTAAACAAATCATCAAGTTTAAATTTTTAATTTTTCCTAATCATTTTCAGTCTATTGTTTAAAAAAAAAAAAAATTTAATACGTTTTTTAGATGTTGCAAACAATTTTTTCAAGTTTTCCATAAATTTAAAAGCTTTATTTAGCAAATAAAAAAAAAATGTCTTAGATAAAATTAAGTTACAAAAATATTAAAAAGAGTATGAATTTTGCAAAAACGTTGTAGAAAACAAAAAAAAATATATATGTATAAAAAAACAACATAGAAACTAAATTAGAAAATAAATATGAAATGTCACGTTGAATAGAGAAAAAAAAAATTAAAATAAAAGAAAAAGTGAAGTAGACACAAGGTAAAATTGGTCACGCCACAAAGTTTGATTGTTTGCAATTGTGTTATTAGTTACAGTAATCAGTGACACGCCTTTGTCTGCATGAGCCGTAATCAGATGAACAGATGATGTACTTGCTGAAAAACAGATCAAAAAAGTAGCAAGATTGAGGAGGAGGATTTTCATCCGTGACCTTTAACCAAGACCTTTCTGATTGTCGACATCTTATTCAACCATCACTAGCATTGGTGTCTTTTGCACATTCTGGCTAAAGGTTTAACACGCAAATAAAACGCCATTTGCCATCATTCTCAAGCCAGTTTCATTTGCTAGAATCCAGATGTTTTTGATTCTGACCCTGATGGCTTTGAAACAAATTTGAAAGCATCCTGCATGAGGTGTATAAAAAAATAATACTAAATAAATATAACAAGAAAAAATAGAAATCAAATGAAACTAAAATAATAATAATAAATTAAAAATAAGTTAAAAACACTTGAGCTGGTTCTTATGCATTTGTTAGATTTTACTTATTTTCTAATATTTTGTTCATATTTCATGCAAAACCACATCAAGTCCAGCTAAAATACGTTTGGAAAATTAATTCAAGTACAAGGATTAGTGTGACAACAAACAATTAGACTTTTATTTGCATCATTCGTCTAAGTAAACATTAGATTTGAATAGAACAAATTGGAAAGCATTAAAAAATGAAATATTTAAATAAATCAAATCATAAAATTAAATGACAAAATATTGAAGTGAAAAGTTAATTTTTGTGAGCTCACAGAAAGTGAGCAGATAAAAAGTTTAAAATGCTTTAGTTAATTGCATATAAAAAAAAATGGTAGAAAATTTGAGATAAACGAATTGCTCAAACAAAAAAACAAAGCTAATTTGAAAATGATTAAAGTGAAAAGCCGATGCTTGAACGCGTTCAGATGCACCTGTTTTAGTTTTCAGATTTGCCTAGTGCCGAAGGTTTGAACTGATTGAGCCAAGACTGTATAGCCAAGGATTCGGCAAGTTACTTTCATATCAAGGTTAATGATGATTGGATGCTGAAGCAAACAAGCCGATCATTCGGCCATTACACAAAATCATCTTAGTTAGCATCTTGCATTCGAACTCACCAACGGAATATAAAAATGGGACTAAAGTTGAAACAGTTGCTAAATTTCCCAGCACCAGGTTAGGATAATGTTGCCAATCTAAACTTTACACATGAGCGCTGTAATTTCTTCTGCTTCTGTGCATTGGATGTTGTTATTTTGTTTCCGCTTTGCTTGCCCGCCTTTGCTTAACTATTCCACCAGCAAGAATGTCTGCGTCAAAAAAGCAGCTAAACAAGCCAAACAGGTCGGTTTGTTTGCAGCCCTTCTCAGTCTTTACTTGATCTAGATGCACTTGTTCCGCAAATGATCTTGTCCAATGAAAAATACACGGGTCTTTGTTTAAACATCAACTCATCAACATCTCCATCGACCGCAAACAATTGAAGATTAAAATAGACAAAGAGCTAAAATATTTTCACCAAACTTTATCTAAATGGCACAAAGCTGAGCTCAATGAACCATTCCAGTTGTAACTGTTTTTTTTAAGTCGACACGGATAAGGAAAATTGCATTTTTGAAAACAATTTACGCGGGAAAATACACAGTGTGTGCTTTAAGCTGTAACAGTGACTGATGAAAATGTGATTGAAAATTAAACAAGATGCAAAAAACGGAATCAAAATTGATAAAAACAAACTTTTTATTTTGTTAGTTCAACTTTTTTGATATTATGACGTTTAAAATAGATCAAAAATTTAGACGCTTTATTTCTTAAAACTAGATTTTCATAGTATTTATACTCAATTTATGGAAAAAAAATTATTTGTTTTCTCTTTTCTTGTTATTTAAGAATTCCTAGTTCTATAATACAACAATTCTAAATAAATATATAATTTTTTTTTAATTTTTAAATTCTTTTTGTTTTTTACTAGTCTAATTGACAAAAATTAACATTTTTCAATGTTTAAAATATTTTATATTGTAAATTTATAGTAAAAAAGTTAAATTGAAATAAAAATGAAAACTATTTAAGTTAAAACAAAATTCTATAAACAAAATATAGAATAAATGATTGGTTGCAAAGAAAACAAAAAGCAAAAACAAAACTAAACAATTTAAATCGACATCATGTAATCAAACGTAAATTAACAAAACAAACACTTAGTTTAACAAGTTTTGAACAAGTAATCAGCTTATATAAGCCACAATGTTCAATGTTAATACAAATTTACCAAATTAAAATAATGTTTTTACACGTGCGTATCGGATTAAAATCTTGAACACGTGCGAACTAGTGCACTTGTGCTAATTTGTTATAAAATGATGACGTTGATAATAAGAATAATTTAAGATTTTAATAAAAATTAATAAAACAATAATAATAATTAATTGATTAACAAAATAATTAAATATTTAAAAATTACTTTTTATAAAATAATTTGGCTTTTTTTAATATTTATAACTTAAATGATATTTTTTTATTTTTTATTTATGTATTAAAAAAATTTTTAATAATATTTAATTTTCAATAATTTTCAAAAAAAAAAAATCGAGTCTATTACCAAACCTATTTTAAAAATAAAAAACGTAAAATGTTACGCTCAAACAATCAGATAGTGTTCAATTTGCTAATTTTTTGATATTTCAACTTTTTTGCTAAATTTGCTGTTTTAGAAATAAATAAAAGCACTCTTTTGTGACGTGTGAGCTATGATAAAAATGAATAATCTAAATGCAACAATAACATTCTATGAATGAAAATCAGCCACTTAGTCAGTAGCCACAATTTTTACAAAAAGAAAAATTGTTTGTCACCTGTGAAATTTCTCACCTAAACTGTATCCAATCGAGTGATGGCCATTCCAACTTTCAACTTACTCATCCCATTATTTTTAGTTAATTGTACACACATATTGCTTTCAAAATTTTTGCCAATGTTTAGCCTGTCAAAGTTGAACTAATTCCAACAACACCATTAAATTTAAAATTTTTCAAAGCAAAAAAGTGCAACTTTCTAGATTTATACTAGTCCTATAGTAGGGTTAATTTTTGCTTTACCAAAATATAAATAGGACTTTCTAGCCTAAGATTCAATCGAGAAAAAAACTCAATCACAAACTAATCTAAAATCTTTCTGACAATAAAGATTTACTATAATAATTGTTTTTTTAACTAGTATACTCAAATAAATACACAGATATTTATTAGAAACAAATATGTGTTTTCAAATATACATTCTATTGAGATATGGATTCATTTTTTTGATAAATGTTTGGCATATATCGAAACGCCTCCCAAAAATGGGTTTAAAAAAAATGACCAAATAAATAAATACAATGCATTCAATCTTATAATAAAAGCAGTGATCAAACAACAAGCTAGACTGATCAGCCAAAAAGGAAAAACACCTATGCTTATGTGCACATAATAGAAAGCAATCGGATACATTAATGTGATTGACACGCCTATTCAAACATAGAAAGTACCAATAAAAATGAACTTGCAACGACTTGATCACAAGCTGAAAATCAAGCTAGTAGTTTTACGACTGTATCAAAAGCCTCGCCCAGGTTAGACTTAAATCAGTCTTTGGTGTTTAATGTTTTAGTGTATGAAATTTAACATAGTAAAGTATTGGATGTATCAAAACGATGAAATAACAACAAAGGTTAAACAACGGTAACTAACCTAAGCTTTACATGACCAACTAACAATATTAGCAGATGAGTGTGTGTGGCCAAAACCATATCCAATTAGGTTAAACATGTATTTTTAGTAATAGCCATAGAAAAATAAGAGCATCCTGGTTGGCGGATCTTCGATTTGTCGGTAATTTTGGTCTTTTGAGCCAGCCTCATTCTGACCAAACCTACGATTGCTGACCTGCCTCAGACAGACTGGCTTCATCTTCATCCTCTACTATGCATTACTAAACAAGCCACATCCGGCGCCGATGCAGACGGAATGTTGATCGTTTAAGAAAGCGACTTGTTCCACTTGGGCTGGCTAGCTTGCTTCCAACAACCGTTGCTAAAGATATTTTTCATCAATATACAGAACCCCCAATCATCTTATATTACTGTTCTATACTAAGTTCAAATCGTATTAGGGTCTTTCTCCCAACATATGTGCTTTAACACTTTGGCTTGTGGGCTTAGGTCAAAGTTGTTTGAGCCATTGTAAATCGTTTTCGTTCAGTGCAAAAGCATCTTTACTCTAGTCAACATCAGTAAAAAAACTGATTTTTTATTTTCTCTTTAATTTCTAATTTTATTATAAAATAATCAAATTAATTTTTAAATTTAGTGATTTTATTTTAACTTATTCATTTAATTTTTTTTGTTTTTTTTGTAGTTTAAACATGTTTAAAACATAATTTACTTTGTGCTAATTTTTAAATTAAAACTTTTAAAATTTTTTTATTTATTTTAATTTAAATGAATTTAAGTGATATATTTAAAATAAAATTTTTAAACAGTATAAATAAATGATCAATTATAAATATGTAAATATTTAAATAAATTACAGCAAAGAATAATTGGACTATTTGTGCAATAGGTGTTTAAATTACAAAACTGAAATTTATAAAATAACAAAAAAAAATTAAAATGTCAATGGAAAAAAGTAAGTTTAAAGTTTAAAAAAAAAAAAATGAAATGAATAAGTACTTGAAAAATTTATGCTTTAATTATTTATTAAATAATGTATAATTTTACATTTAGTCCAAAATGCATAAAATTAGATGTTTTATCTTTTATTAAATATTAATTATATCAAGTCTTAAAATAAAATATGAAAAATGATTAAATTATTTGAGATTTTCGATTTTTATTTTAGTGTTAGCATTTCATTCTACACCTAAAGGAGATCGTTTGTTGGATATCCCTTGTCGTGTTTGTGGTGATCGTTCATCTGGTAAACATTACGGAATTTATTCTTGCGACGGTTGTTCTGGCTTTTTTAAACGTTCCATTCATCGAAATAGGGTTTACACTTGTAAAGCTCAAAATGAAATGAATGGTAAATGTCCAATAGATAAAACTCATCGCAATCAATGTAGAGCTTGTAGATTGAAAAAATGCTTTCAGGCTAGTATGAATAAAGATGGTAAGTGCTCTTGTAAGTCGAGAAATTAAGATTAGATTCCAACATATTTTGTTTAAATAAAGTGTAAAATTTTGTCCTTGATTTCAATCCATTAACAGGATCAAATTGCTTTGTTTTTGAACAAAAAAAAAATTTATATAAAAATCAAAATAAAATTTATGTAAATTGAAACTTTTGTGATGCATAAAATTAATATTAAAATATTTGTTCAAAAAAAGCACATCAAGAATAAAAACAAAAAGTCACAAGTTTTTGTTTATATAAAAATTTATCAGATGTTGCTTAAAAACAATTATATTAAAATTTACACATTAAAAAAAATGTAATTTTTAACCAAAATTTTAATTTAATATTAAAATAAATATTCTAAATGATTGATTTTGATCATAACCAATCACAATATTTAAACTATAATCAACAATTTTGACTGAAGCCTTAGGCAATAAAATAAGATTCTTTTTTTCAAATTAATTCAATGAATCAACAATCAATTTCTGAGTCAAAACGTTCTTCTATGAACACATTGATCCTAAAAAAAAAAATAAGAAAAAAAAACAAATGATATATTTTGACCGTATTCGGGAAATCATGCAGGTGTTTCAATTGTTTGACACTTTTTCATTTACTTTATTCTATATTAAAAATCATAAGAATTTGGGTGTGTTTTGATTTGTGGTTTTATTTAATCATTGATTCTAAAAAAATTGACTGAAGAAAAATAACATTAAATTTAGAATAAAGAACATTGTTTAGAATTTTGTCTTAATTGTCAATAAATTAGCTGGCAGTCGTATTTCAGTTTAAATATAAAATATATTGAAATTCAATTAAATCTTAATCAGATTTAAAACAAGTTGATCGATGTTAATTCGATTATCTGTAACAGTCAATAATCATGTCATTTAGCTGACCAATATTTGTTTAGTATAAATTTTAGTCGATTATACATCAAACAAAAGAACAAGCAAGTGAATTTATAATAGTAATCTATGTAATTTGTTTTAGCCGATGCACACAGATTTTGTTTGTACAATTATTAAAACACGACGATCAATGTTAAATCGTAATCTAACTTAAAGCAATGATTCAGTTAGATGATTTCAAGAATACCAATCAAAACAATTTAATTGACACAATTAGGGTTAAAAAGAATAAAAAATATAATGAGAAACTTTAGTTTAAAAGACGCAAAATCAATTAAATACTGTAAAAATTTTTTCGGCTCTAGTTTCAAAATTGGTTTTCAATCAAAATCTATGTTCAAAAAAGAAAAACACTAACAACACCTAATATAGAAAGCACAAAAGATAATGTTAAAATAATTTGGCTGTAAAAACAAAATAAAAAAGTTTAGGTATTGTCCATTTAAATAGTTTAGGAATGCACCTGAACCATAAAAATTAGTCAGAAAGCAGTATGAACGCGTTTATAGGATATTTTTGCTACCAACATAGCTTACCTAACCTATACATTTATTATAGAAAAGAGCTTTTTCTGCTAGTCGCATTCAAGCAAACTAACAAAATAAAGACGGCTCAGATTTATTTTACCTTTAACCGTTATCTTGTCACCGATCGGTCAAATTTAACAATTATTGTTTGAGATGCTTTATAATTTTATTTTCTAGTTTATTTATTTTCATTCATTTTTTTTTTATCGCACCTGCTAATATAGCTTCAGTTAATTTTTTTTTTTTTAAGTTTAATCTAAAAATGTTATTTCTTTATAAACAGCTGTACAACATGAAAGAGGACCTAGGAAACCTAAACTTAAAGAAAATGCTAGTTTTGCAATGAAATTATCTCATAATAGTTTATCGGGCAATGGACTCAACATGGTTTCTCACCACCATCTAAATGATACGATCCACAACTTACATCAACATCAAAATTCACTTTACTTGCAACAACATTTTCCTCCAACAACTCAATCTAGTCGAACTAGTCAATCAGTCAATGCGATGAATATACCAGAAACAAGTGTTTCTCCATCAACAATTTCTAACGGTCCAAATAATAATGTAAACTTTTTAACTAATCATTTGATTGGACGAAGTGCGTTTAATAGAACTGGTTTATATAATTTCAAATTTGATCGTCTATTAAATAATACCAATAATTCGATTTCTAGTTCTAATCATATAAATCATCAAATTACATCAACACCTCTTTTGTCTTTATCATTGCCAAATAAGTCTCTCTGTTTAAATTCAATGAAAAAACAATCCGAAGATAGTCAAACTACTAATTTAAAGGTATCTTCGCCTAAAGATATAAATAATAATTGTTCAAACAGTCAACCAGAACTTCAAAATACTATAAACAACTCTCAATTGCAACATAATCAAATTAATCACAGTAATAATTTAAATAATTCAACTCAAAATTCTACATTTCCAATTGAAAGTGAACAATTATCTGGTAATGAAAATCATGCAACGTCTGATTCTAAACTTAATTTAACAATGTCATCTAACACAGAAAACAATTTGTTACAAATGCTTTTACATGCGGAAAGGTCGCAGCAATTAAATCAATTGAGCCAACAAATGACAAATTCAGATCAATTAACTGGTGGTGTTTTTCAAACTGAATTAAATCGTCTACTTCATTCGCAAAATGGCGGAAATTATTTTTCTCCTTTATTATTTGCAAGTCATGGATTAATAAACGTAAATAACCCTTTAACAATGACTAACGTTGGTTCATCAAATCACATTGGTTCCACTACTGCCACAACAGTAAATTCTTCACTTAGTACCGGAAACGTGACTTTACTAAATAATAGTAATAATGATAGTGTAATCACTGAAAATAGCAATCAAAGCAGTGTGATTCAATCTAAATTGACTCCTAATGAATCGATTGATGCAAATGAAAGTAGTAACAGTAGTGATCAAAATGTAGTTATGGATAATAGTACAGATGGAAGTATTTGTAGCACAAGTTGTGCAGATAGTTCTCTTTTAGCTAAAACTAATAGTGCTGAAGATATGCCAGGTTCAACCAGTACAAGCACAATTGCTTCCATAAGAAGCACTAGTTCTCATTTATCTAACCTAGCTAATTTAAATAGTTGTCTTCAACAAACCATTTTTAATAATAGTTCGATAGCTAATAGTCTTAATTCAACCGCTATAAATAACGGTTTTTCTACAGCAAACGCTCTTACATATCAATGGGATTCTTTATCAGAAATAACCGCTCGTTTGCTTTTTATGGTAATTAAATGGATTAAAAGTTTGCCTACATTTCACACTCTAACTCGTAATGATCAACTTATCTTATTAGAAGAAAATTGGAAAGATTTATTTCTTTTAAATATGGCCCAATGGAGCATGAATTTTGACACAAGTGTAAACAGCAATACTTCAAATGATAATAACACATGTTATTTAAGTAGAGCAATTGCCAATTGTAAATTGCGGCAAACTCCAGAGATGCAATCTGATATACAATATATCGAAGAAATAATGAAACGCTTTCGTCAACTTACACCAGATACTACTGAATGTAGTTGCTTAAAAGCTGTAGTTTTATTCAAACCAGGTATATTTATATTTAATTTATTTCAATAATTTTATTTATTTAAATTTATTTACTTTTGTGTTAAATAATATTTTTAAAAACTTAATCTTATATTTTTTTTTAGAAACTATTGGACTTTTAGATATGCATCCTGTTGAAATGTTGCAAGACCAAGCTCAATGTATTTTGGCTGATTTTATTAAACATAAATATCCAAGACAAAGTACGAGATTTGGAAGATTATTACTACTTTTACCTTGTGTTCGGGCAGTTAAATCTAATACCGTCGAAACTCTATTTTTTCGAGAGACAATCGGCGAAATGTCAGTTGAAAAACTTTTAGCTGATATTTATTACATGGAAAAATTAGAATAATTTAATTATAATTATTGATATATTTCTTACTAAGTTAGTTAATTTAAAAAAAAATAATAATAAATAAACAAAATAAAAATTTTACAATAAAAATATTAAAAATTAAATTGTATAATATAATTTTTTTTCTTTTTTTTTTACATATAATTACTATATATTTAAAACTAAAACATTTAACAATTTCCAAAAGCTAATTTTGTGATAAATTAATGGCAAAATTGTAAGTTAACATTAAATTTATTATTTTAATTGTTTTAAAGCAATCAATCAATTAATTTTAATGTAATGATTAAAATATTAAAAATATCAATTTATTGTAAATTTTAAATAAAACTCATAAAATAAACTTAACCATTTATTCTCAAAAGTTTATAATTTTATAAATAATTTGAGTAGATTTTAATTAAAAAATTAAATTCTAAAATTTTCATTCATTGTAAAATTAGATAAATACATTTAGCGTAGATCTATTGTGTATTTTTAGTTTAAATAAATAAGTCAAACTTTATAAAAGCTAAAATGAATGATTCAATGAATTATGATAATGATAATGTGATGATTTTTGAATTTTACTATTTTACAATATTTAAAGTATAATGTATTAATAAAAAATAACGCAATATTCAAAACATTTAGCGTAAAATTAAAAAAAACTAAGAATGTTTTATCCATGGATGGGCCTTAATGGCTCCTCTATCTGTTTCTCCATAATCATATAATAATTCAGTATCTGGTTCTAAATCAACAAGGGCTACAAAAATCAAATGAGGTTTATCATTATGAATAAATAATTTTGATTTGCAATTTGGTTTCTTTCTGCTATGATTTATTAATCTTCCTAATCTTCCAGTATCTTCGGTTGCATCAATACACCATTGTTTTTTATTCCATGTGAAATAATACATATAACAACCAACGTCTTGCGACTCATATTCTTTTTCTCTTTTCTATTTAAACAAATTTCCACTTTTTAATATTTATTTTATTTTAAATTAATTTAGCTTACCTTTGCTGTAGACAATTCTATTAAATCACCCCTATATTCACAAATAAACGAACCCTTTGAAAAGCTTCTTAAAGTAGTAATACCTCGTCCTTTATTTTCAAAATTTGTGATAGTTAATGAATCAATCGCGTCAATATCATTTTTAATATAATATGTTATAATCTGTTCCTGCTCTTCTTGTATATCTTTAGAAGTTTTCCGTTTTCTAGTCACTTTATAATATTCAGTAATAAGATGGTTTTGAAAAGGAGCAGCTTTGTTCTTGGATTCATTTTTAGCTTTGGTTTTTTTTGGTATTTTTTTGTTAGTATTTTTAGATGCATTATTTTTTTTATTCTCCTTTTTCGTTTTTGATTTTTTTTCATCTTGAGGCTATCGAATCAATAGATAAAAATAAACGTATTAAGTTAAAAAACAAGAATAGATTCAAAAACTTGCAACACTGAAACATAAACAGATAAAGCCTGACAAGTTAATTATATTGAAAAATTTTAAAACAAGATTTTTTATTACCATTTCTTCCTTTTTAATAGATTCCATTTAATTTAATAAATAAACAGAACAGTCCAACGAAAATCTTAAACATAAGAAGACTTCGTTAGGTTTGGTTTTTTTTTTTGAATTTTGTATACTGTAGCGACCACGCAGCCGCATATCGTCTTTCAAACAAGCGCGATTTTTTAAATGATTAAACCTCACTGAGAAAATTTTTTTTTAAAAATACAAGCCTAGAGCTTGTATTCTGTCACAATACAAGGTTTTTTACAAGATTCATTTAAGGGGCTTTTTACACAGAAAATTCTGTATAAATAGATCATATTTTTTTGCTCCACCCATAAATATTTTTTACCCTTTAAAATTACGCCCATAATTACGATGGTCAAAAGACCCCTTTTTAATGTTAGATTAGATTAATTCAAAAAACGTGTTATAATTCATCTTTATTCATCTTTAATCATTTTTAATCATTTTTAATCATTTTTACTAGTTTTTAATAATTTTTAATAATTTTTATTAATTTTATAAAAAAATTTAATAAATACAAAAGTTGATAAAAAAAAAATTAAAATAAAAAAGAAATGTTAAGTCCCTTGATCTAGGTTGACCTCCAGTTATGACCAAACCGACTACTGCCATTAGGTGACACTAAGATTGAGAGAAACTTTTTTCTTTCTTCGGCAAATTTTGCCAAAACTTTTTTGGTCAAAAGCTTCTAAATATAAAAAATAATATTGGTAAGTAAACAAAATAAAAAAAAAGTTAATAAAATTAAAGTTTATTACCTTTCCTCCTCTATCACCAACTCTTAGAACTGGGTATCTTTCCACAGTTCTAGCAGCAATCAGGCTAGTCACGTTTCGAGGTACTTTGTCCGAATAGTGCTTTTTTAAATGGTCAAAAAGACCATTCACTACAATTTTGTAGTGATGTCTTTTTAATAAAGCACTATTGGTAGGTAGCTCGAAAACTGGGACCGTAAATTTATAAGGGTCTTCATGGTTCTTCTGGTGTTTGTTGAACGTTGAAGACACTTAAAAATTTACTAGTCAACCTAGTATTGAATTCCTCAATTATTTCAAGGGACCTTCCATACGAAATCTTCTTGGCATCTTCGAAGTTAATGCCTTTTTCTAAAAAAAAAATTATTAAAAAATATACAACTTAAACTTTATACGAACCCATGAAGATTTCATAAAGGAATAACATTTCCTTTTTGTATAAGAATTTATGTAATCTTGTGTCTTCCATTATCTATTGTTAAATTTAATTAATATATATCAATTATTAATATCTACTTACTTTTTTCGTTAATTTTATAAATTGTAATTTAATAATGACTTGTAACTCTGATTTTACAATAAAGAATAAAGAAAAAAAGAATTTTACAATTAAAAGTGATTTCGAACATTTTTTTCAACCAATTAAAATCCATGCAACTTTTACATTTACCTAATTTGAGTAGTTTTAAATAAATTTGTTTTTCATATTTATTGTTATCTTAGTGTAATTTAATGTTTAATACATTATTATGGCATAGTTTAATGTTGGGGTTGTTCATTAGCGATGGATTCTTTGGTTGATGGAATAGAAATTGTGGGGTTCATATTGATGAAAGATAAATCACAAGTCTGGGTAGAAAACAGATTAAAGATTTCGAAAGAAGTTTCAGATTAAAAGAATTTGCTAGTTGTTTCTCTTGGTTCAACTTTTTTCTCATAAGTCAGACATAACTATACTATCCCTAATGCTAATTAGGCCAAAAGGTCAAGTGTATAAGAATACATTGGTTAAAAAATAAATATTCATACTTGAAAGTCATCTGGCTATTTTTCCTTAGATTTCATCTTAGTCTGAACTCACACATACAAAGTCATAGTTTATTACCCTAAAGTCAGAATTCTCAGTCTAATGTTAGCTCAGGTTTGTATGCCAGACTTTACACTTTATTGAGTCAATAATACCAGCTAATTACACTTGAGTGTTCACCTAAAATCACTAAGAACAGGCGCCATATAACTCGTTGTTAGAACCTCCAAAGAGGCCATTATATGGCATTCTATGTTACTATATAGCCATATACATTTAAGATTCGGTTACATAAATCACAAAACTCACGATCACTTTAAAACCATCCATCGTCCGTAGTGTTTATTTATGATAATACAAATTAAATAATTTAATTATTTAATTCTATAATAATATCTGTTTTAAATTCAATAAACTATAATTAATTATCTAGTAATGTGAGCTAAAGTCACAAAAGTCAAATGAATCCGTCTAATTTAGTAACATGATCTTTGTTTGTAAATTGTAAACAATTTATGTTTGTAAAATCTTGTAAAATAAAATAAGTTCACTTTAAAACCATCCATCGTCCGTGTTTTTATTTTCTAAATTCAGCAGTAAAATAAAAAACCTACACATTATAAATTAACAATGTTTTCAATAACCTGTTGCTTCTTAGTTATTTATCGTTATTCTGTTCTTTTAGATCATTTAAAGAAAAATCATTTTATAAGAAATGATATGAAATCAACTTGTGTTTTTGAAAATTTTCCACAAAGTGAAAAAGTTTTTGATTCTTACAAGTCATATCTTTCGAATCACTTATATAAGTATCATAAAAGGGAATATTTAAGTTTAAAAGAAAATGATAAACTATATAATTATAATTATCTTTATTATGAAGGTTTAGTAGGTAGATTGAATGAAGAAGAAATTTTAAACTTAGATTTAGGTTATACATCTCAATCACTAAATCCTAATCAAGTTTTCGATCATGTAAAAATGGAAAGTAATATTAATGTAGAAGATACAAATATGGAACTGCAAGATGAAAATTTAAATGAAGATTTGTAATTTCAATTGGTAATCAATATGAATTACCAAAATTTGTCAAAATTATTCATATGTTTATTTATGAAAGCAAAATTTGTATGATTGCTTCAAAGATGAAAACATTTGAATTAAATGTTAATTTTTTTGCATTTGAAATCAAACAAGATAAAGGAATAGAAATTCTTGATCCACGTGAATTAATTTTTATTAAAAAAGTTGTTCCAACTAAAATAGCAACAGGACATGCCAATTCATTTTATGTATCCAACACTTTCCATGCTTAACTGTATTTTAAAATGTTTAATAAATTTTTGTTTTTTGAAACTAAATTATTATTTATTTTATTTATTGAAACCAAAATTATAATCCCTCCTACAATTAAATAATAAGGCGTGTCTTTTAAATGTTTACTAAAATTGGACCGAAAACAGTGCCACTTAGCCTTAAAACGGACCAAAAATCAAATTATTACGTCAAATTTATATAAACGCCATCTACAATTTAAAAAAAAAAACGGTTTTTTTCCTGAAGCTTTCCTGAAGCTTGCTTTTTTCAAAAATGTTACTGCTGTTGAATGTTACTTGCAACATAATAAGCTTAATAATTATAAGTTAAAAGGGTAATTCAATTTTATATTCATAATTCTCAATCCAAATTAAATAGACTTAGTTTTCCTAAAATCTTAAATTAAATAAGAAATTTGGTTTAAACATGTTTACATATCACCGAACTACATTAAAAACATTAAAATAAAAACTCACTAAGTGAATTAAAAAAAATATTAAAATACTTTGGCAGCAAACTTTATTTTTAATGTTTAAATGTGATGCGAAACAATCAAACAACAATGATCACAAATAATAATTATCTACATGAAAGTTAATATGACAAAAAAAAAGTAAAAATTTCAACACAAATTTATCTTATTTAAAGTAGTTATAGACATTTAAAATTTAATTTAAATAAAAAAATTTTCACATCCTTTATTTTTATAGAAATTTTACTCCTATTTTGCACTAAATTATATTTCAACTTAAATTGAAATCACCAAAAAATTAAAAAAATGATTCATTTAAAAAAAATTTAATTTTAATGATAAAGATTATTTATAATTATTTATGCATAAACGTTTCTTCAAATCATGTTAATCTAGTGCTCTCAAATTTTATAATTTAAAATATTTATCTTATTGCTTTTTTAATGCAATTTACCTTTTTCTTAAATACAAATTATTTTTAAATTAAAATTTTTGTGATTGTTCTCATAAAACAAATTTAACATCTTTTTAAAATAATATCTTTACAACTATAAATATATTAAAATTTATTTATAAAATGTGATTAAATAATTAAAAAAATATATAAATTTTGAAAATCACAAATATTTTAGCGATGAAAAATACAATCAAAATTTTATAAAATAATAAAGAAAAAAGTTTGACAATATGCAAGTGAAAATTTATAAATTAAAAAAATAAATTTAATAAAAAAACAAAGTTAAAATTAAATTTAAAATAAAATAAAAAATAATTTATTTAAAAAATTAAAAAAAAATTTTCATTTTTTTTTTTTAATGATATTTACTTAGTCATTTTTAATAACAGATTAACAAAACTTTTTATGCAAAAAATTCTTATAAAAATTTCAGTGTAAAAGAAATAGCTTTAACCAATTTCCGATTGTTTTTATAATTAATTATATAGTATACGGTAATAGTTTATATATTTTTTAAAAAATATGTAAGTAAAGTAATTTTAATTGATTAATAAAGATAATTAAAAGTTTAATTATTTTAGTTTAAATTTATTATTTGAAAAATTAAAAGATAAAAAACTAAAATTTTTTAACTAAAGAGGTAATAAGAACTTATTAAAAATTAGAAATTATATGGTGTTGTTAAATACTATACAATTTTATGGTAAAATAATTCAAAAAATAAACCAAAAAGTTTTTAATTTATTTGATAAAAATAACTTTTTATTTTTCAGAGTTACCATCATAAATGATCACATTTAATTTTGATGCAAAAAAATGTTGTAAATACAAAGAAAACTAAGAAATAAATTCAAAGTTATACAAAATAATTTAAAAATCTAAAAAATATAAAAATTCATAAATATTTGTCTAATGTATTAGATTCAAACAATAGGTAGTCCATAGATGTCAAATTTATTAGATAAATACAAAAATAAAAGATTTTTTTGTAAAAGGTAAGTGAATTTATGTCTCAGGCATAGATAATTATCTTAAGTTCATTATAAATAAATTTTGGTGGTCAATTGTAACTAGTTACAATTAGCACATAAGTTAATAATATTTAACACACACAAAACTATTTTCTGGAACTATAAAAAAGCTATAAAAAATGCTTTTAAAATATTTTTTGTATTTGAAAAACTATTAAATCTAAATGATAATTTAAAACTGATTTAATCTATAACCGTTAGTTTATTCCTTAAGTTATTTAATCATATTTGTTACAGTATTTTTGCTTTTATAGGCCCAACAGGTAACATAGAACATAGGATACAACTCTTTATATCAACAGGTGCAAGTAACATCTTCTCTAGCTTTAATAATTTAATTTATGTACGTAATTCATTATGCATCAAAGTGATATTTTTATATTTCACATATTCATAATATCTTAGAAATTTTCGACTATAACATGCTGATAAAAATTAAAAAATAAATGTTATGCATTTAAGTTTTTATTAACAATTTTTGAAACCTGAAAATATTTTAATTGATTTTTTAGTATTGTAAAATACAGTTTTTATTTGATGACACCATATCAATATATATTGAATTGAAATCTATATTTGATTTTATATCTTTAAATTTAAATTATGTCTATTTAATTTTTAATAGTAATATTATAAAAATAAGTTTTAAATTCACTTTGATTTAAAGATTATGTAATATGCTTTAACTTTATTGCAAAAATAAAAGAATAACCTAAAAAGCTTATAAATTAAAAAATTGTATTTATAAAATCAATAATATTTAATTTTAAAATTTAATACTTTTAACTGTAAACATTTTCCGCTTATAAATTAAATTTAACAAATTTTCATCAGTTGGTAAAAAATATATTTTATTTTTATAAATTTTAAATTTATTTTAGGGTTTTAACCTTTTATTTATTTAAGATTTTGAATAACTTCACAAAACAGATTCAAATTCAACTAAGTTGTCTCAAAGACTTCTTAAGGACTTTTTAACCCTTTTGATAGCAGCACATCTGCTTTAGGTTGCCTAAAACCTGAGATTCTTCTTAATACCAAAGTACCAAAGAATAATTTTAATGGCCGATAGTTTCACTTTTGTCGTATCTCCTTTAATGTCGTAATAGGTTTACAAAGACTTTCATTAGTTTTACTCCTACTACTACCTCTACATTTACAAGGTGAAGCCATCTTGTTACTTTTGGTCTCTCAAGAGGTAGTTTCTATGTTTCAACTTTTAATCTATCTCATGATCAGCTATAACATTGGTCGATTTAATAAAATCGTTACATGTACTTTGCGCCCCCATTTGAATATACTGTCCCGTATTATTACACATTTTAGCCTTTGCCTAACATTTTGTTACTTTAATCCCATACATGGAATTCTCTGTTATACCAGCTATCAGGTAACTGCTACGAATCTTGCAAACTTTTCATCCTTAGTGATCACTCAGACTTCTAGTACTACACCTTAGTTCTTAGCTATCTTAATCAAAAATTAAATAATAGTTTTACTACAAATAATAATAAAATTTTTTTTATTTAAAAATCCTTAATTTTAATTTGTATTTTAATTTTATTTTATAATTGATAATAATCGATACTTTAAACAAACGTAAAAATAATAATTAATATTTATAAATTAAAAGATATTTGATAATTTCAGATAGTTAGAAAAAAAAATTAGCTAGACTATTTAATAAGTTGAAATTAAAATAAAAAATCAAATTTTTCTAATTTGATCATTAGTTTAGATCTATTTTAAAATACCTATAAAATGTGAATGTATTAATTTTATAAAAGAAAAATTATATTTATAGTTAACAAAACATTTTAAGTTCAAAAATATTATTAAAGAAAAAAAAATTTCTTAATTTTTCTAATCTATGCAATTTACCCATAAATGAAGTAAGAAAAATGGCAAAAATAATTTTTACCAAAATTCAAAAAATGATAGTTTAGTAAATATTTACTAGGGTAAATATGAGCTAGACGCTCAAATCCCAAATACATTTTTAACAATAATTTTGCTATTGACAATATATAATTAAATTTATTACTTATTGTGTCAAATTTATTTTGGATTTTTTAAAAAAAAATTATTACCGACAACAAAAACAAAAGCGATTCCTTATCATCTTTAATTATACCTAAAATTAAAAATACTTATGCTATAATTCACTATTACAGAATCAACCGTTCGATATACATCTTAATCTATCAATACCATTAAAATTATACTATAAAACTTTTATAATTAAAATATTAAAAATGTTTTTTTCACAGATTTTGTTATATTTTTCATTGATTGCACTAATACAATTTAGAAAACTTTATTTTGTGCTAAAGTCATTGTCAATAATTTTATATTTTTCAATAATGTTGCTATCGATCTTAAATTAAAAGTTGACAAACTTAAGCAATAATTTCTAAAATGATATATTTTAAATAATAATTCTATTCAAAAATTTTCGCCTGTTGCAAAAAATATTGATGTTATAACAAACATTTTTTATGAATTTATTGTTGTGCTGTTTACATTTACTTTTAATATTAAATAGGAACACACAACTATTAATTATATTAATATATATTAATAACTTCATATTTTATCAAATTTTTAAACTTATCATTATCTTAGTTTCTTAATCTATTTTTTTTATTGATTACTTTCTTTTTCATTGTTTTTTAATAACTTTAAAAAAATTTTTGTTGTTGAAGAAATAATAAATTTGGTGGTTGCTATTGATTAATAATAAGATTAATAATTTTTTATATTTATCAAATTTTATACTCAAGATTACTAAGATGATCAACAATATAAAAAAATTTTTTAAATTTAATTCTTAGTAAATTGTTAATTAGGTAACTAACTTTAACTTGGTATAAAAACTTATTCCCTTTCAATATTAAAATCATATTTAATAAATTAATACCTAAATTTTTTATAACTAGATTTATTAGCTTTTTAACTTTTAGAGCTAATTTTAAATTAAATTTTAATTTTTTTTACAACTAGTAATTCCTTTCTTTTTCTAAATATTAAAAATAATTATTAGTTAAAATTTAATTAAACTTGATAATTAAACTAAAATTTGTTTTTAATAAAACATTTTCTTTATGTTTTCTATATTACAATCATTCTATTAAGTTATTTGTTAAAGATAAAAGTAAATGTTAAGAAATACGGTGATTAATGCAAAAGCAAAAACTAGACTAAACATTTAAACAAAGAAACAGTTTTTAGATAAAATTTAAGAAAAGTAAAGCGATTTTAAAATTGACTCATAACAAAACACATGTATTTAAAATTTTTTACTTATATTGAATAATTTTTATTCCCTGCTTTTGTTCTTGTTTGACCGTTTTAGCTGTTAAATAGTGTATACTAACTTGAATAAACATATAAATGCATATCATACTTTGAAATGATGTTATAAATAATTTACATGAAAACCTCTGTAAGTTATATAACAAAACAACATTGAAAATTAATGTTTCACACAATTTGGCCCTTTAAATTTATGTACAAAAAAAAGCTAATAACACATTTAACAAGTTTATAAACTTGAATTATAACAAAATGCTTAAAGTTCAGAAGCATTGGTACTTGATGAAACTTTATTAGTGCTACTGGAAATGTTGGCGGAACTTGAGTCGGGATCAATTTCTAAACTACTATCTACATTAGATGAATAAACAGCATCGCCAACTCTGTTACTTTCTAAAGCGTTATTGTCTAGTACTGAGTTTGAGATATTGCTTGGATAATTGGTGGTAGATGAGGTGGTGTTGTATACATGAAAGTTCTGAGACATCATAGAATAAGATGAACAGTTGGGTAACTGTTTAGGAGGAGTAGTAGAATTTTGGAAATTACTTGAGATTAGAGACTGTGATTGCACGGCCACATTTTCTTGCTCGTCCAAAAAACGATCCATGTAATCACTATCAAAAAGTAAGTTGAAAAAATAAGTAATCAAGTAAAATAAATTTCAAATATAACTTACGTTGCCCCTGGGTGAAGAGCATACTTTTTCTTACCGAACCTGTATCTGGCCGTTAGCATGTCATGTCGCTCTGTTTTCTTCCAGAGATAATAGAATTGGACTATTTCGTTTACACTTTTTGAAACAACCTAAGACAAATATAATTAACAAATGTAATTAATTTCTCCTAGCTTTCTCTTACCTTGTTTTTTTGTATCAAATGAAATTCTTTACCATGTATGCGCAGTCCTTCTTCAAACTGCGAACACTCTTCCTCTGTCCAAGCATTTATCTTAGGAAATATTTCTTCTTGTTCGTCATTCATCTTTCGTTTTAAAGCTTCATTTACATTATAATCACATTGTAAAAGTGTATAAAGGGCTTGTTCGTCATCTCTGACAGGTATTTCTAGTTGAGCAGATGGATTCAAGTTTAAAAGTCGTTTTTGTATGTCTACACTTTGGCTTGGTTCATCTGAACAAGTATGATTTTGCTGGATAAACTTCTTTAAATACTCTTCAATCTCTTTCTCATTTAAATTGTTTGGTTTCCATAATAATTTGTCTAAACATGGTCCACTATCTAAATCGCTTAACTCAATTTCATCTGGTATTTGAGCTTGATGATCAATACCGATCTGTATAGATCGTTTCCAACTGTCATCTGGCGTGTCGTCATCATAATCTTCATCTTCTTCTGACACATCGTAAAACGCTTCATCAGATGAACCGATCAATTTACTTAAATTACTAGACACTGGTAATGTAGATTCCTTTGCGTCATCAGCTTGAAGATCATCACTTTCATTAATAACCAATGGAACATCTTGACTAGTGCTAGTTTCAGATTGATCTAAAATTATATGTCCATCTAAATCAGCTACAATTGGATTTGTGTTTGAAGTTGATGTAACATCAGGTTTTTCTATTTCTGATTGATTATATCTATACAATGCTAAAAGTTGTTCTAATGGCATTTCACCTTCCTAAATTAAAAAAAAAATGATTAAAATAATTATTATTTTAGTCATTAATTATAATATAAAAGTTTACTTTTTGTAAATCATCTATTTCACTGGAGTTTGAATTTTCTTCTAATGCTTCTTCTTCGTCCAAAGTATGTTCATCATCAAAATCGTTGACAAGCATATCTGCAGACGGGTCAAAATCCTGATCACTATCATTTCCTTTAAAAGTACCAAATTTATTAAGCTTGAGCTATTAGTTCTATTTGAGTACATACCAGTTCCAGATTCAGAAGGCTAGAAATAAAAAGACAAAAATGATTAGTAAAACATGTTTGAATAGTTTAAAAATTTATATTTTAATTTTGTTGAAATGTTTATTTATTTTTTTAATCAAACTTAAACCGATAAGGTGGAAAACACCTGCTATGAGTCAAACAAGAAACTATTGTATGCAAAACGCGGCAATAAATTAATTTAAGTAATTCTAAATGGTAAATATTTAACTATTTGAATAATGATGAATTGGACATAAATTTGCAGCTAATTTAGCTAAAAAGTGAATTTACATTAAAATTTAAAATTTGTCTCATACCTCGGCCATTTTTTCAATAATCTAGATTTGATCGAGACTGAATTAATAAATGTGCAAATCGCACGATTAAAAATTGGTGCTTTACAAATAGTTTATAAATATTGTATTATATATAAATGTATTTTTAGGTAAATTATTTGATGTAACAAAATCCATATATATGCATATAATGTTGAATTAATTTTTCACAAAGAGAAATTCAAAATTAAAATCACAATTTGCATGCATATATAATTGTTTTCATGTGTTTGTTTATATTGAATTTGAATTCCAAACTGCCATCTCACGTGGTTTAATTTTATAAAAAAAGACCAAGAATAATTT
Source organism: Pyemotes zhonghuajia (assembly GCA_025170145.1). Classification (NCBI taxonomy): domain Eukaryota; kingdom Metazoa; phylum Arthropoda; class Arachnida; order Trombidiformes; family Pyemotidae; genus Pyemotes; species Pyemotes zhonghuajia. Next base: position 8,251,490 of record CM045846.1, on the reverse strand, counting down.
TGATCAAATTTTGCAATTGTTAATTATGATTTTTTTTTATTAATATTCTTTATTAATATTGATTAATTTCATTAGTTTCAATGCTGACAATTTTAGAAATTATTCCAACAATTTGGAACACGAATTACACAAGCACAATCATTTTGATTAGTTTAAGATTGTTTCTGTAGTTTTAACATTTCACTAAACCAAATAGAAAGTTCACAAAGGAGAACAAATTTAACAAACATTTAGTAAGAAAGTCAATCATGTAAAATATTGAAGAAACTGTTACACCAGCAAAAGAGAAATGAATGGAGTTACGAAGAGTTGTAATTTAAAAGCTGGTCGAAAAGCCGGTAAAAGAAAATGTCCAGCAGTTTACTCTTTTGAATTGGAAAGAGAGCGAATATGTTGAACAGAAAAAATAAGTGTAGTAAGTCTGGAAGAAACAAATTTAAATTAGCTGAACAAGCGGAAGATGAACAAATGAAAGAGACAAAAGGGATGGAGAAGATGAAGGAGGTGAAGGATGTGGACGAGTTGGAGATAAGCAAGCAATCAGGATGCTGGAGAAGATAAAATAGATGAAATAGAGGAAGCGGATGAGGTGCAAAAGAAGGAGAATATGAAGAAAACGAAGGTACTGAAGCGAAAAAGATAATAAGATAAAATGAAGCAAATAAAATGAAGTGGATGCAGGTGTGAGAAGAAAAAGTAAGAAAGGCAGACAAAAATTAAGAAAAGGTAAAGATTAAGGAGGTGAAAATTAAGAAAAAATTAAGAACAGGCAAGAGAATGGTCTTGAACGCACGAACCGAGACGGGCGAAAATGGAGTGGCTGAAAAATGGCGCTTCTTTTAAACGACGTGTTCGTTGCAATAGACACATGCTATCCCCACTCAGATTCGGGCGCTGATTTGCGCGCTTAAAGTTTGTTTGTTTTGGCGCCAAATCAGTTCAGTGCCAAACTGCTCTTCTCTTGTATATCATCTTCTCATCCTCTTCTCATCTTTCCTCATCATCTTTTTCGTTCGCCTCATCTTTTTAGTCCGCTTCTCATCTTTGGGCTTTCTTAAAGTCAAGTGCATTTTTGTGTTCTCCTTGTTTCTTTTTCTTCTTTGACTATTTCGACTCCCATTATCCTGCACATTCCGTCGCCAAATTTGTCAACAATCACACTTTCCCTCCAAAAGTTTACACTTTTTTGCTTTTCAATTTGTTTCCTTTCAACCCGTCTTTGTGCCATGCTTAACTGATTCAAGATAATGTTGCCACTATCTCTTGTCAATGAATCTGGTGAAAATGTAGATTATTTATTTTTAACTTAAATTCGTGATCACTGTGTTTATGTGCGCATTTTCTTCAAGTCAAATAGCCGATAAGTGTTTTCCAAATAACTTACAATTGATGCCACTTATGTTAAGTGAATTTTAGTCCAAATCTTAATTTGTCTGGACATGTGAACTATCTCGACAAGGTTCAAACGCTACTCAATACTAGTTTTCACATTTATTATATTCACTTTTGCTTTATTCACTTATATTTTATTCACTTTAATTTTTTTCACTTTAATTTTATTCACTTTTTAAAATTGAATTTCACCTTGCACAATTTTGTTCTTTAAGATTGTTTTTGTAATTTTCCTTACTTGCTTGTCTCGTTTGAGCTCTATTTGTGTCGATTGTGCGCTTTAATACACCACACATTTTAACATCTTTATCTCTTCTGATGTATAATTTATACATCAGTTACAAAATCCATCATGGCGGATATTTTAAATAATATTGAATTTGACAATGTTGATACCGATGAATATGACAACCAAGAACAAATTGAACGTGAAAAAGAGGTTGGTATTTTAATTATTTTTAATATTCGTTTTTATCATACTTTAATATGATGAAATTTTCAAACAATATCAAAATTAAATAATATCCATTTTTTTCTCTTATAATTAGCTTAGTGGAATGTTAGCCAACGGCTTTGATGATTTAAGTTCTTTATCATCTACCAATTTTTCAGATTTGTCTAGTAATGAAAATGATTTTACTGACAGTGATCATGATCAAGAGCAAAAAATTGAGTTGGATGAAAATGGCAATTTCGATCAAAGCAAAACATATAAAAAAAATCCAAACATTTGGACTATGAATGATGATATGACTTCAACACCTAAAAATCTACTTAATCCATTCAGGCAAAATTATAGACCTATCAACAGCACTATACAAGAAGTTGATGAATTAAATTTAGACAGCACCACTTTTAATAAAGATGTGCCAGTTAATAAAAGTAAAACATTTAAAAACGATTATTCTCATGATAATCTTAATATTCAAAATAACAATTTGACGCAGTATGGAGAAAAATCAGTCAATAATTTAACTGGTAAATTTGAAAAAACTAATCTAATTCAACAACAAAATATTCAAATTTTATTAGATAATAATAAAAAGTTAAATCAAGATTTAGAAGCTTCAAATAATGTAATTAATACTCTGTCCAAAGAGATTGAATTTTTAAAATCTGAATTAAAAGATCAACAAACAGAAAGTAAAAAACAAATAAAAGAAATTACAGAACTTAAGGCTAACTTAGAAATTTCTGATTTAAAATATAAATCAGTTAATGAAGTAAAAGAAGAACTGGAATGTAAATTAAACGTAGCAGAATCTACAATATCAAGTTTAAATTCACAAATTAAAGAGCTTTGTAAATCTACTTCTTTAATTCATATAAGAGAAAATTATGAAGCTATAATTAATAAATTAAAAATAGAACATGAACAAAATGTAAGAACATTAAAACTTGAAAATGAACGTCTTTCTAATTTACTAGATGAAGCAAATGATCAAATTAAATCTGAAAAATGTAAAGAAAGTCTTAATTTTGATTTACAATTAGCTGAAAAAGTTGAATTAATCAATAAATTGAATCAAAAAATACAAGTATTAGAATTAAATAAACAACAATCTAATGAAATAATTAATGTATTAGAAGAAAAAATTAAAAATTTAGAATTTAATGAAAAACAACAAAATGAAATATCAAAAAGTACAAATAATAACAGCATAAAAAATAAAACAAATGAATCTATTAATTGTCTAAAAATTGAACTTGAAAATGCTCTTAAAAATTGCAAACAAAGGAGAACAGAAATATCTGATTTGCAAGAAGACCTTTTATCTTCAAAGAAAAATTATTATGAATTAAAAACTAAATATGATGAATTGCAATTATTAAATAAAAAATATGAAAAATCACTAGAACAAAACGAGGAAATAGCTACATTAAAATTAACTATATCAGATTTAGAGAAAAAAGTAAAAGCTTTACAATTAAAACCTAGTTTAAATAATTTAAAAACATCTAAACCACATGATGATTCTATGAAATTATTGGTTAGTTCGACAATGGAGAATTGGAAACAAGAATCTAATTCATTATTTACTATGCAAATTAATGAAAAAGTCCGTAATGCCAAACTTAAATTTCTTAAAATTCTTGAACGAGAAGTCAAATTAATAATTGATCAGATGAATGGTCAAACACTAGAAAATAATTTAAATGATGATCAAAAAAGTTTGGATAGTCAAAAGAATAGCGATTCAAGTGAAAAAAATATGGAAATTAAAATTATTTTAAAACCATTAAAAAAACTTTGGGAAAATCTTACTTCTTCTTTTAATGAAAAAGAAAATAAATTAAAATCTCAAATTTCAGAATTAAATTTGGCTCAAAAATCTTTAGAAGAATCTTTAAACGAATCAAAGTCTCTTGACATTTCTATTAATGCCGAACAATATTCTGAACTGAAAAATTTTATTGAAAAATTAAAAAAAGATAATGAACAAATGAAAGGAAAACTAATTAAAAATAAAACATATTGCGCTGAATTAAAAAAAAAATATGAAAGTGATATACAATATTTAAAAAAAGAATGTGAAATTGTATTAAAAAAGTATGAAAATATTTTTATTACAAAAGAACAACGGATTTTTGAGTTATTTAAAAATGATTCTGATGATTTATTAAGAGATTTAAATAAAAAATTTCAAGAATTACAAATTAAGGTGCAAAGTAAGTTTAAAATTTAAAAATTTTAAATATTTTAATAATTTGCAATATTTTTATTTTAGAAGATTTAGATGATTTGGTTGCACCTCAAAATAAAATGAAAATATATGAAAGGATACAAAAATTTCTTCATAATTTTCATGAATTTGCTTTAGATAAAATAAAAGAAAAAGATTTGTTGTCTGAAAGTTACTTGGACATATCTACTTCGTTTATGGATCCTCCACAAAAAATTAAACAACCTTTTTTGAAAAATTGCGTTTAAAAAAATTAGTGTCTTTTATTTAGAATTAAATTTTCCATCAACTAGTGACTGCATGTAAAATAAAATCATAAGGTCCATCAATCATTGCACATCTCTTCTGTACATACTCAATATAGTTCGTTATTTGTAAATTAATATATATATTTTTTTGTACGACATGAATTGTTGACCAATCACGATTTTAAATGTTATAGTGATATTTTTACTAAATTAAAATATTAAAATCAAGAATAAAACAATTTGAAATCTAGGATATATTATCCTCTTTAGAATTGCATAATAAACTTTTTCTTTATTTACAATAAAATTCGATTAGTATTTTTTGGCATTTTAATTGAATTTTTTTAAACTCAATTTTTTTTTGTATTATTAAACATCTTTTATTTTACTTAAATTATAATGTTTGAAAAAAGATTTACCGAATTCATAGGTACTTATCATAATTGCACAAGCAGGTACTACTTTAATCATTCTTGGGGATAAACCAGCAAATAAACCTGAAATGCCACTTTTTCTGTAAATACTTAACATAATTTCTTTTGTAGTTTGTGGAGAAGTGTGGTTGTAATTCACAAGGTTTTCACCTAATTCTATTTGTTTATGCGTTTTGACCACATCAAAAGGTAATGTGACTACTGCTGCAAGAGCTCCAGATATCGCCCCAGAAAAAAAACTAAAAGTAAAACTTGGTTCTTCTACTTGTTCAAATTTGGTTTTTAAACCTTCATAACCAGCCCAATAAATACAAGAAAATGGTACGTCTCTTAAAATAGTAGGTGTTAAACCCTTATATAGAGCTAAAACGCCTTCAGTTTTAATTAATTGTCTAACTGCATGATTAATTTGTATATAACTTAATTTTTGTGATTGCATCTTAGTTCTAATCATTTCTAAAGGACTAATTAAAATAGCAGAAAGAATTCTTGCAGATCCGCCTGCTATCATTGGAATCCAAATTGGTTGTTTTTTTATTTTTAATTTTTGAGATATTTGTTGTCGAATTTTATCATAAAATGTAAAGTAAACCACAGTGGCTGGTACAGCCATAACTCTTGAAAAAAATATACAGTTAGATATTATTTTTGTATAAATAAAAAATTTTACAATGTAGGAGGAAGTCCACTCCATAGACTTGATATTCCTTCAGTTTTGGCAATTTTATATATTCCATCCTAATATAATTAGACAAAAATAATTTAACAAAAAATAATTTATCAAAAACTAAAATTTAATTCTTACTATTGTGCCATTAAAATGTACTGGCTTTTTAAACCAATTTTTACTATTATTTAAATCTATAGTAGAATTGCCATTGCAATAGCAAATGTGATCCATCAAACCGTTACAATATAAAAAACATTTATTTTTCATAAATTCTTTTTGTTGAGCCTGCATTCGAATTTTTACTACATCCAAAGGTGTAACTAACAAAAACATAAAACATGACTAACTTATTTATTAAAAACAATGAACAATAATATAAAACAAAATGTCATTTAAGAAAAATTTACATTTTGTCATTATTTGACATTTAACTTACCAAATAAAGAAGTGATTACAGCACCTGTGCAAGAAGACAGCATTTGCTGTGCGACTGTTATGTTGTATTTATTATCGTCCATATTTATTTTTAACTTAACAAATATTAAAATTCATTTGTAACGACTTAATTTCAAATATAATAATTTAAAATAAAGTTATCATATATAAATTAATATTAATAATTGCTATAAGACACTTTATTAAGTATTATTAAATAATTGTTGAATAACTAAAGCTTGATTAAAAAATACATCTTAACATTTATTTTCAAAAAAAAAATAGAAATGTTTTTATCAATATTTTGACTTCTTTTCTGAATAATTTGTATACAAGACATTAAGCACATGGTTTAGTAACTTTGACAACTGTAAATACTGGAATATTTAAAAATAGCGCTATTTTTAAAACTTTTTTAAATTACTGAAAAAATTGTGAAATTTCTTGATTTTTTAAATTAAGATTATTTTTATTAATTTTCCAATTTTTATTAGGAATACCAGAATTTTTCCAAAAAAAAAAATTAAAAAAAATATTTTTCAGTGTAACATATTTATTATGATACATTTAAATTTGATTCTTTAGTAATAAATTAATTTAAATTTTTTATTTATTTAATAAATCAATCTTATTTAATAAAATATTTTATCATTAATATATTAATTATTAATAATTTTAAAACTTATTTTTTATGTCAATTTTTTTTTTAAATGATTTAAATATTGATTAATACTATTTTAAATGCATTGTAGTTAAATATTAAATTAAAAATAAAATAAATTAATTAAAAAAAATAAACTTTATTTTTTATCTACTAGTTTTTGTAAACTAATTTTATTTTAATTTTTAAATCATTATATAATGTAATTTTCTTACTTTTTTTTTTTTATTTACGTGTAACATTTAACTATATTTAAATTAATTAAAATTCTTGCTTAAAACTTATTTAAGTTAGCAGATTTAAATTTTAAAATTAATTTAATAAATATTTAAGTAAATTTACCTTGATAATAAACTTACTTGTCAAAAAACATTATTAGATGTTTTTTTTTTATTTAAAAACCATTTTAAAATTCAGTATCTTATTTACATTTAAAAAAACTATTTGAAGTTCAAAAAATTCTTAATTCTTTAAAATGAATTTACTGATAAATAATCATTTTTGATGAATACTATCACTTTTAAATAAAAAATAAATTTAACTTTAAATTTATTCAAATTTCAGTATAAAATAATATATTTTTTTATTATTTAAAAAACTAGTTAAAAATATAAAAATAAATTGTTTAATCATTTTTAAAATAGTATATTCATTTTTAAATGATAAAGACAAATGATCATATATTTACTAAAAATATTTTTTACTTATTGTTTAATTATCTAAAATGGATTATATTAAAAATTAATTAAAAAATTAATTATTCTACTTTTTTTTTAAAGTAAAAGTTTAATTGTTTTTTTTTTTTTTTTTTTTTTTACAACACGATTTTTATTTCATTCTATATAAAGTATTTAAATTTAGTTTCATTATTAAACGGGTTAGATTTACCGGATGAACTTGATAAAAATTAAAGCCATCCTAAAATGTTCTTTACAGTTGTGGAAAAGCATGTATTTTTAAGTTATTGATGGTCAGTTATACATATCATTTTTAAAAATTTTGTTTATAATTACTTTCAGTTTTTGTATTTTATTATTTTAAATCAAATATTAGTGTTTTTTTAAGTGATTATTTATACTTAATTTAGATTTTTTATGTATTTTTAAATTTTTATCATGAAAATTATGTTTATAATATTTATTATAGTATCTATGATACATATTTTACATGCCGATATATTTACAAAATTTAAACGTAAGTATTTATTAATTTTATTAATTAGTTTTTATTAAAAATAAATATTTTTATATTTAATGAAAATTAAAAAAAAAAAAATAGATTATACTAAAGCAAGTAATTTAAATTATTTAAAGTTTAATTTAAAAATTAAATCAAATCAACTTTTAAAAAATTCAATTCAAGCCAAATCTTCATCAAAAATAAGTGAAAATGTTAATAATTTTTTTCAATATTTTAAAATGAAAAATTTTAAGTTTAAAAATTTAATAAATAAAAGAATTTATGTAAATCAAAAATCGTTAATAAATGAGTTCAAACTATGGGCAAATTATGTTGAATCTAATTTAAAAAAGTTTAATTTATATTCAATTAATAAATTTTTTTTTAATAAAAATTTAATTAAAAAAAGTGTTAATTTTTTTCAAAACAAAAAAGCTATAATGCGTAATGGATGGAAAGACGAAGAAATAAATAATGATTTTATAAATGAAAAAGAAAACAATACAATTAGTTATTTAATAGATTCTAACTTAAATAATTATTTTAATAATGATCAAGAAATTTACAACAAAAAACAAAACATTCAAAATGATATTAATTGTTTGGAAAATTGTCAAAATGAAACAATTTATCTGGATAATAATTTAGATGAATTAACTACGGATGAAGAAACAATAAATTTAGATAATGAAGATTATTTAGAGAGCGATTTATACAATGATGAATTAAATGAAGATGAACTTGCAATAACTAAGCAATTAATTTCTGATTTAATTTATCTCAATCAAGATAAAATTGATGAATTTTTAAAAAATGTTAAATTTGGAAGTTTATTAACTAAAAAAAAATTAATAAAAAAACTTGTAATCAAAGCTTTTAAAATTCTATTAAACAAAGAATTTTTATTTATATCAAAATATAAAAGAGCTGCTTTTAAAAAGTGTTATATTAAAACTAAAACTAGTGATTTACTTTTGATACCTTTAGGAGTTGCAACTGGTTTAACTCCAATTTTATTACCGATTGCACCAATTTCTTTAATACTTTTAGGAATATCTAAAATTTTTAAATCAATACTTTGCTTTATATTAACAATTGATTAAAAAAAAAATTAATACAATTTAATAAAAAAAAATTATTTTAAAATTTTTATAGTATTTTAATTTATTATTGTATATACTTTATATTTCTAGTCTAATTATTTTAATTTATCTATTTTATGTATAAATTAAAATTTTAAGTTTTGCAATATAGAAACTAGAAAAATTAATGTTACAAAATAAAATTTTTTTTTTCTTATTTAATTTTTTTCGTTATTGATTGTATTTTTAAAATTATTAATCACGTAAAACTGTTTATTAAAAAATTGAAACTTAAACTAAATCATTTTAATTTTAAGCATTTTAAAAAAAGTTAATTATAAAAAAAAAATAAATTCTTTATTATATATATTTTTTTGTTTATATAAAATACATGTTCATTTTACAGATCATTTTTGAAATCATTAAATTAAATTTTAAAATAAATATTTTATAATAAAACATTAAACAATTTTACATTTATTATAATTATAGTAAAATAATAAAATTTTAAGTTTTATGACTTGTATTTAATAATTAAAAAAATTGATAATTTTTATAAACATTTTTATTTAAATGTTAGTAATATAAATGATTTTCAAACTTTAATTGATTTTTAATTAAATGTGAACAAAATGTAATTTTCATATACGTCTAAAATAAAGTAAATTGTTTTATAAGAATAATCACTATGAAAAAATAAATTATTTTAAAAATGTTTAGAATAGTTAATGAAAAAAAAAACATTTTTGAAATTATTTCATTTTAAATATGTTTAAAACTAAAACCTGTTTTTATTAACCTGTTTGTTAATATTTTTAATTTAATAATTTACGTTTCATATTTAATAAATTTATATTTAACCAAATCAATATTTTTAATTTAATAAATTTAGATTTTTTTTAAATAAACAAAAAATAACAAGCAAATAATAAAGTTGAAAAAAATTATTTTAATTATAATATGCTAAAATTTTTTTTATTTAAAATGCAATTACATTTATTAAAAAAGTAAAATATTTAAACAAACTTTATAAAGAACAGAATATTTGAAAAGTTAAAAATTTAATATTATTTATATTATTTTCATTTATATAATATGTTGCAATAAAAATGATAAAAGTTTATATTTTAAACAATTTTATTTGTTTTTATGCAATATTAGAATTAATTTTTAATTTTGATATTTTAAATAGCTTAATTATTAAATTTAGTTTTTTGTCAATAATTTTCAACAATTTAATAGAAACAATAGTTTATTTAATTTTTTGGTACATATTAGATTAAAATGATATTAAATTGTTGTATTTATATAAATTTACTTGAAAACTTAACTGATTTTAAGAAATGAAGCGAAATACATTTTTGTTATTTTTTACCTGTTATACTACTTTAATAATTTGGTCAAATTGGACCTCAAAAACAAAAAATTAACGCCATCTAGTAATATATGTTTTTTATTTAAAATATTTACAAAAATTCCAGTTTTTAGAAATCTTAAAATACTTTTATATTACTAAGATACAATAAAACAAGTTCTTAATCATTTTGATTTTTGTTTTTTTTTAACAATTATTTTTAAAAAGTGTAATGTAAAAAGTTAATAAATCGACATTTTTTAACTAAAATTTAATAAGTATATTCAATAAATACATAAAGTATATTGATTTAATGTTAAAAATTGTTCATATATTTCTTATTTAGTTTTATTTTAAAGTATAAATAACTTACAATATTTTTTTTATTTTATTAAGTTAAAATAAAATGTCGATTTATTTCTTTTCCCAGTTAGGATATTTTTTGTATTTATTTATAGTTTGTGAACTTTTATATCGAATTTTACGAGGTATTTGGACTTGTTGGATTGGATCTACATTGGGATTTTCATATAATTTTAAGAAAAGAAAAGGTAATTTAGCGATAATTACTGGATCTTCCGATGGAATCGGATTAGAATATGCAAGATTTTTAGCCAGTAAAGGTTATAAATTACTTTTAATTAGTAGAAACCAACAAAAATTAGAAATGGTTAGAGAAAATTTACTTAAAGAATTTGGTGATAAGTGTGACGAAATCATAATTTTAGCTGAAGATTTTAAAAATACCGATATTTATGAAAATATTCAAAGTGTCATTAAACAATTGCCTCGAGTAGATGTTTTAATTAATAATGTTGGTGTGGCATATCCAAGAGTAGATTATATTACAAGGTTAGAAAATGCTTGGCAATATAGTGAAAGTATAATTAATATAAATATGAGATCAACAACGAGAATGATACAAATTGTATTACCAATAATGGAAGCCCAAGGTGAAGGTTTAATTTTAAATATTGGTTCAATGTCAGCAGCATATCCATTTCCACTATTATCGGTATACGGGGCATCAAAAACTTATATAGATTTTTTTACTAGAGCTTTACAAATAGAAAATAAGAATAAAAATATAATTATTCAAAGTATCTTGCCATCATTTGTCGTTACTAAAATGAGTAAAATTAAGAAAACATCTTTTTTCGTTCCATCTGCGGAACAATTCGTAAAATCTCAAATTCGTACCATTGGATTAGAAAATCGTACTTATGGTTATTGGACACATAAACTTCAAGGATTTTTTTTGGACAGATTAGCCTTAATTATGGGAGATAATTATGTTTCGCGTTTTCATTTTAAAAGTATGAAACGTTATAGGGAAAAAAATATTTTTCAAATGAACAAAAAAAAAAGTTGAATTTACATTTTAATTTAGATAATAGAAATTATCTGTATTTTAATGTAGCATATAAATTGATTCAGTATTTTTTTTTCTTTTTTTAATTATAAAACTTGATTTTTTTTTGTTTTAAACAGTTAAAATTTTGTACATTTATTTTATTATAAAATAAAGTTCTGGTTATTTATTTAAACTTACAAATAATTAAACATTACGGAGCCAATTATTTTAAATAATTTGTTAATAATTATTTTTTTTTATAAAAAATAAACACTTAAAATTTTTTTATTTGTTATTTAAATAATTATTTAATTATAGGTAGTAATTAATTTTACAAGTGGATCAATTTATTTAAAAAAATAAATTATACTAATACATATAAGAAGACAAAATTTAAATTCATGAAAAACAAATATTTTTATTTACTTTATTATTAGCATATATTTTAAATAAATTTATTTATATTTACATTTTTAAATGAATATTATAGCAGATAAATGAAAAAAATATAGTTTTAAAAATCGATGTTGTAATTATAATAAATTGATAAATAAATCATTTGTTTGTTTTTTGAAGATATATTTACAAAATGTGTTTATTATTATTTTTTTAATAATTAACATAAAATGATATACATTTTTATGTAAATGATTATTTTCTAAATAAGATTTAAAATTTTAGTTTTATATTATACTTTTTAATAAACAATGTTAAAAATTTGTTTCAATTTTATGCAAATTTTTTTTGCTAAAAGTTAAAAGTTAAATTTATATTATTTTTAAATATCTATATTTAATTTCTATATTAAAATTCTATAATTTTTATACTCTATAAATTTAGATTTATTTATATTAATTAATGTAAGATCTGTTACTTTTTATTTTCATTTAAAAAAAAAAAATATTCAATAAAAAATTTGTAAAATTTATTTATAAAAGTTAAACAAATTTTTACAACTTTTTAAAACTTATTTTAAATTAATTAAGAATAAAAAAAAAATAAATTAATAATTTCGTTTTATTAATTTTATTTCAAAAATTATCAAAAGAATATGAGTAAAGAAACATTTTTTTGAGTAAAATATTTTTTATGAATATTTTATTCAATTAAATTCTAAAAATTATATTTAATTATATAATAAATATTAAATTTTTCAAATTGAATTAATGTGTATAATTATATTTTTAAAATCTGTTTATTTTTAAAATGTTTATAAACTTCTTTTTTTTTAAATTGTAATTTAAAAATTAATTTTTAGCTTTTAACTAATGCTATTAAATCTTTTATATAAAAGACTATTTTTTGGTATATAAAAAAAACAAATAAAACCTTTATTTTTATTTATGTGTTTTAAGTTATAGAAATAATATTTGTTTACAAATTTGAAATAAAGATGAAAATATGAATAAAATAGGGAAAAATACACTAATAAAAAAATGTACATTTATTTGAATTGTTGATCAAAATGATTAGAATCTTGATTTGATTATTTGTCGTTAAGCAGACAAAAGGTGAGAATGCAAATCATAATCGAATTCAATAAAGTGAAACTATTTTAAACTGTATGTTTAAATTATTATTTTTTTGTTAACTCAACTAAAATTTCAATTTTAAATTGTTATTAAGTGATCATATATTATAATTTACTAGTCAAATATAATCAGATGATCAAAATACAAGAGATAATTTATAAAAACTCATTCATATGTTACAATGTAAACATAATTATTTTATCATTAACGGTAAATACAAAACATCAGTTAATTGTACACGATGTTTCATAAGTCTGAATAGTAACTTTTGATTATTTTTTTAACTGATTATGACTATGTTGACTGAATGTATTTATTTGTGCATTTTAACATTTAAATTGAGCTTAAATTTTTTATCAGATTTAGTGTGTGGTGAATTGTTTTTTGTCTCATAGAGAATGTGTTTTTAACGATTTGTAACTCGGTTGGAATGATCTCCACAAACAGATTTGTTTACATAAGTAAAATACAATTAAACCTACACAAACACAATTTTAAATGTCCAGCTATTTAATACTACCTAATTAAGTTTTTCAAAATTTATTTATTTAAATGTTTCGACTTTTACGATTGACATTGTACTTTGACGTAAAATATTTTTTATAAAATAAATACTATTTATTTAAGATTTTTAATCAAACTACCGCACTAGTTCATGTTGTCATTGCCCAAATACAAATGCTTGAATTATATTTTATATATATTAATGAAATTATTTAGCATCAAAAAGATCAGCAAAGATGTTCTAAGTAAATTTTATTTTTTGTTTTTTAAAAATTATTAGTGGTTTGTATTAAAGCTAAACATTTTGCCCAATGAGTTGGACATGCAATGGCGTAATTTCAGAAAGGGGGTTGACCAAGTCTCCAACCTGTAGCATTAGGTCCGAACTTGTATACTAAACGTCTTCCAAACACAGGCAAAAGTACTTGAGACTTGTAATAATATCTGATTTTAAATGAATTGGAAAACATAGTAATTAGTCAAACATGTTTTCTTTAATTTAAAAAAAAAGAAGATATAATTGAAAAACTGATATAAGCTTATAAAGAATTTAAAAAAAAAATTATGGAAGATTATAGAAGATTATAGAAGATTATAGAAGATTATGGAAAATTGCGGAAAATTGTAGAAAATTATGGAAAATATTTATTAATACTAGAAATCATTAAATGCAATATAATAAATAAATTTTTTTTTACCTCATTGCCCTGCTAAGTTTTTCATATGTCATTCTAGGGTTTTGTTTTCTTTGGCCCCAAAGTTTAGCAACTTTATCCGATTGTACAAATTTAAAAACACCATCTTCTCGTCTTTCCCATCTTATAAAACTTGGATTTGTAAGCGGATCTAACAACAAATCGCGAATAAATTCCCAAAGTTTGCCATTACCTTTTCCTAAAAATAAAATAATAAAAAGACACTAGTTTATAAAAATAATTTAAATGAATTTAAATTTATTTTTTTCCAAATAATGATTGTATTGTAATCATTAAATTAAATTAATTGTTTAAATTTTTTAAATTTTTATTAATTTGTTTCAAATTAACTATTAAGTTTTAAAATATTTTGTGAATTTGTTTTAATATAAAATATTTAAATTTTTTTAATTTTTGTTAAAATATAAAAGAGTATTATTTTAAATTTAATTAATAAAAAAATAAACAAATGAATAATATAAAAATTAATTATTTTCATAATTGATAAATTTAAATTTTTAAAATATAAAAATAATTTAAATTTGTATCTAAATTTTCTATAAACATAATGATAAGTTTATATAAAATTAATCACGTTTTTTAAATATTTTTTCAATTAAAATTAATTATTATAATTACTATTTTTTTTATTATCTTTATCCGGAACAAAAACTTATTAATTGTTAAACTTAGACATTTTTGTCAAATAAACATTAATTTGTGCTTTTAAGATCATATTGAACACTTGTTAATAGATTTAGCATAAAGGTGTAAGCGTTTTACTTTAATTTTTATTTTTAAAATTTAAATATTTTTTTATCCTCACCTCTTCCTTGTCGACTTCTTGATTTTGGATCTTTTTTTGGCGGTCTTCCCCTTCGACAAGCTACTTTTAATGCATTTGAATTAGATGAAGAATGTTCTAATGTTGATCCAGGTTCAAAAGAACTATTCAATCTATTTGGTTCTAACAAAGTTTCAGTTGTTGAACTTGTCATAAAATTGGTTTTATTAGTGTTTGAATGTATTGAGGTCAAACTAACATTTTGACTATCGTGTAAAGATAAACCATTGGAAACGTGTGTATTGGATCGATTAAGATGTTCATTAACTACAGTCATACTTGAACTAGTACTTTCTCGATCTGAATCTGTTGATGCACAAAAGTAAACTTTAATAAACAAAATTCATTTTAATTAATAGTAAAAATGAATTTCAATAGACATGAAAAATATTTAATATTATAAATAATCTTTTATATTCATAATATTTTTATTTTATTTTAAAAATAATTTAAATAAACTTACCACTAATAGATGACGGACTTTGTCCATATCGATCGATGTCATAACATGAACTACGTAATAAATCAAAGCTAGGTAAATTTGGAAAATAATAATTATACTCTGATGTTTGGCTTTGATTTGAACAATTAGTAGAATTTTGTAAACCAATGTTATTTTGCCCATTTAAATTTTCATTTTCAATCGCTATTATAAATTTAAAAAAAAATAATAAAAAGTTGTATTTAAAAATTATGTAAAATATATATATTTATATATAATTTATTTATACATTTTTTGTTATTAGATTTAAAAAAAAATAAAATTTAAAATATTAATTAAATATATATTTTTTATTTAATGATAGTAATAACATTAAATTATTTTTTAATTGAACGCTCAATTAGTGCAAAACGTATAAATTAAAAAAAAATCAATTTATAAATGTTTTTACTTTTTAAACTTATAAACAAAATGTAAATAAAAATAAAGATATTTTTATTCATTTGCAAATATAATTAAAAAATGACTAATAGTACAAAAACATTAAGTTTTGTTGTGAATCGTTAAAAAAAGTTTAGCCTAAAAATTATTTTTTTATTATTTTAAAAATATAATTAAATAAAACAAATAATATTTAATCAACTTACAATGCTGTCCATTGAATTGTCGTATTGTTTCATAAATAAGACCACCGTATTTGGCACTAATTTGAAATAAATCATTTTTATTCATTAAACTTAATTGACATCCTGAATAAGCTGAAAAATGTTGTTGTAATTCAGCCACAGGTATTTGTTGATCTGAAGCCAATTTAAAAAGAAATTCATTCAAATCATTAGATGTCCAGTTTTGTACGGCTTTTACACACCATTTATTTTGAAATTGACAAATTGTATTTGAACCACTATTGCCATTATTTAAATTTAAAGTATTTGGATTTAAATCATTATTTAAACTATTGTTGTTAGCGTTGGGACTTTGATTATTATTAATATTATTAATATTAATATTATTAATAGTATTAATATTATTTATATTATTATTAATATTATTATTATTGGGGTTGTTTCTATTCACATCCATTGATAAACATTTACTATCCAAATCAATATTTAGTGTATTTGTAGAATTCTCGTCATTAAATTGCAATAAATTGTTATTAAATTTACTTAAATTGCTAGACAATAATTCATTTTCTAATTGCCCGCTATTGATTGAATTGTTGTTAATAGATAAATTGCAATTAAAATTATAAGTGTTCATATTTTGTGATGCTGATGAATGAATTGAAATATGTTGATTGTTTAGATGTTGTGGAATTTGTGGCTGTTGTTGTAAATGTTGTGATTGAAGTGTATTGGTCTGATGTATTTGTTGTTGTGAATGTTGCGAGAGAAATGTTGTATGGTCATTATGTGATGCAACAAGTGCAACCTGCATTGAATGTGATTGCATAGAGGTTTCAGTAATATTGGTCAGCTGTTTGTTTGGTGAATGATTTTTATGTAAGCATTGATGTTGTGCTTGATCATTACCATTTTCATCCGAAATATTAGACACACAAGACGGACTTAAAGGGTTAGTTTGACTGTTTTCTAAATTAAAATCAATGTTGTTATTAGTTTGAGTGTTCTGCTCAAAATTAAGAGGTGTAATTCCAGAAAAACTGGACACCGAATCAGATCCATTCCAAATAGAAAACATTAATGAATCAAATTTTCCGTCAATATAGTCATAATTCATTAAATTTGATGTAGTGTTTGTATTTGAAAAGTTCGTAGAATTTAGGTTTTCATTATTTGTTTGTTGGCTGGTTTCACAACAATCTAAACTTAAAGAAGGTAAATCCGGATTGATACTTGGATTTGTAAGCAAATTTTTAATTCCTGATAAATTCAATCCATTGCATGTATTTGGTGTAGAATTATCAAAAATTAATTCACATGAACCAATACTTTGACTGGAAACTGGTGAATCTAAAACGCTAAACGATTGCAATCGATGCATATCTAATGAATGCATCATATCTTTATTATTTAATTCTATATCAGAACCCGAGATTTGATCTACTAAATTTCCGTTGATTTGTTCTAAGGAATGAGATCCCAAACCAGACAGAGGACTATCTGGCAGTATATCATTTTGATTATATAACCCTACCCCAGACGAGTAGCATTCAAACTATTTAAAAAAAATTAACAAATTAAATTAATATTATTTATAATATATATATTTTATTAATTTTGTTTTTGAATTCTATTAAATAATATTTTAATAAACAAATTTTACTATAATTATAATTTTATATGACATACCAAATAGAACTTAACTAAAGATATAATTATAAAATCAAAATTTTGAATTATTTGAATTTCATAAAATTAAATAATATATAATTAAATATTTATGTTACTTGTAATTTAAGTTAAATAAATATAAACTGCTTATTTATTAAATTCTCACTTTATTCATTTATTTCGAAACATAATCTAATTAATTATTCTTATTAATTTAACTAATATTCTTTTTTAAGATTATCTAAATAAATAATATAATTATTTTAATATAAAAATATTTTTTTTAAATCGTTTTTAAAAGTATGACAATATATAAAACTTGTGTAATTTATTTTTTTAGTTTAAAAAACTATTAAAGTTTTTAATTTTTCACTAAAAAAATGAAATTTTTTAAAAAATATATAATGATGAAATAAAAACAAAATTAACTTACCTGTTTATTAGGCATTAACATTGCAACTTTTATATATATTATTTAATTAATCCAATGGATTTCTATTAATTGAAAACAACTTTACAATTAAATTAATATTCTTAAAATAAATTTTAGTTATTTTAAATAGTTGATATATTAACATTTAAATATTTTAAAAATAAATTTAAATTAAAATTTAAAAAATTACTTTAACATAGAAAATCGGATTTTTGTAGAAAAATTTTAGAATTGTTTTGTAATTGTTTGACAATTGCATACTATTGTATTTTTTCACCATCAATATTTATAAAAACGTTATTTAATTGATGAAGTATTTTAATCTTTAAAAAAAAAAAAAATTAGTAAAATCTGAATTAGCATCATTTAGTAAAAGTTTAATTTAAAATTGCGTGGTTAAAAAAAAAAATATTTCCATATGGTTAATATAAATTTAATAATATATATTTAAGGTAAAAATGCAGCAAGTATTTATAAACGTAATTTTAATATAAATGCAATTAAACGCAATCATCAATTAAACAAATCATAAATCACTATTTAAATTGACCACGATGTCCAAATTGCGATTGCGATTATAAGTATTTGTACATCTTTTTACAGTAACATTTTTTTTTAGAGTAAGAAAATTTTTATATTTATTTAAATTAATTAAACTTAAAATGTTTTTAACAAATTAGTGAAGCCAAAAAAAAAAAAATAATGTTAACATTATAAGTTTATAATTATAATGATTTATGATTTGAATTATTAGTAATTTGAAATAGTTAAAAATAATTTAAATTTGACCAATCAATATAAAAATTAAAATTAAAGTTTTACAAGGTTTTTAAATAATTTTCAAGATCAAAATTTAATAGAATTTATTAAAATGCTAGTTATATATAAAAAAACTAAATTAAACATAAAATAAATTTTTTAATTAATTTAAACATTGATCAGCTATTTTTTTTAATTTCAAATTAATAGTTTAAGAAATACAACAAATTTGAATTTAATATGTAAAAGATTCTAATGATTTGATAAACATAAAAAAAAAGAGAACAGTAGTGGAAAAAAGTTTATAAAGAAATATAAAAAAATTATTTAGATAGTTTAAAATAGTAAAGTAACTTTGCGGTCAAATGTTTAGTGTTATTTTTTTATTTTATTTGTTTAACATAAAATATAAAAGTAATATTTTTAGTTTTAATAATTTTATTTTTGCTATAAATTTTATTTTATTTTTTTTTTTCAAACTTTAAATCAAAATAAATAAAAAAATATATCAAATAAATTAGACATTTTTTTTTTTAATTTTAAACTTTTTTGGTATTTTTATAATTAAAAAAATAAATTATTAAAACTTTTAAAACTAAATTTTATATTTATAAATATATTTTTTTAATTTATTGTATTTGATTTAAACAAATAATTTAATTATTTCTTTGCAATAATAAAAAAATAATTTTTAATTTAAATTTTTTTTAGGTCATAAAAGTTAATATTAATATAAAAAAAATAAAATAAATATTAAATAATTTAGTTTAAATTAATTGACACTTTTTATTATTAAATACTTATATAAAACTGATAAAATTAAATTTGCCATTTATTGGTCATTATAAAGCTGTTTTTTCATGTACCCTACACTTAAACTTTCTAATCCTTTTAACTTTTTAGTACATCTAAAAAAAAAATTACTTTCTTGTTTATTTTTTGAGTATTTAGCAAAAGTATCTTTTTATGCCACTGGCATCCATTGACCTTTCATTATTATCATTGCTCACTTATTTTATAATATATTAATTTTTACTGATAACTTATTTTTATTTACGTTTTTAAAAATTTTATTTAGTTATTTTTTAAGTTAATTAAAAATTTAATTTAGCTACTATTCTTAATAAATAAGGTATTGATTAAAATTAATTTAAGTTATATTTAAAAAGCAAATATTTTTTATTACTAATTTTTTTTTTTTTAAATCTTTCATCTTACAAAAAAATCTTTTATAAATTATTTTTTTTTTTAATTTTTATGATTTATTTATTGCTATCAACTGAATTTATTTAATTTTTAATCTTTCATACTTAAGTTTATTTTTTAAAATTTATATTTATAAAAATTACACAATTTAAATTTATTTTTTAAACTTTTATTTTTTTTTTGTTCTTAAGATTTGTAGTTTATTTAAATTTTGTATAAAAAAAAATTATTAATTTAAAAATATTTTAAACTAGATAAACTTTGAAAATTATTAATTTATTAAATTTTGAAAAAAAAAATCTGACAAAAATTAAAAGATTAAAATCATGTCAAATAACTTAAAAAATAACATGCAATTGTAAGCTAAAAAAAAAAAATAGATAAATAAATGATGAACTTGCAAAAAACATACTGATTGCAGGAAGAAAAAAACTTAATTTAAAATTATTAAATTCATTGAGATTAGATCATCCGTAGATGATAAACAATTGGTATTATTGCATTTTAGCATTCTCGTATGAAAACTAAAAATTAATTTCAATTTTACATCTATATGACATTTATAAATAGATTATTAATTTTCATATTTTACTTTCCGTTTTTATTATTTGTATTTTTGCTGTTTTGATTTCGTGTCAGCTAAATAAGAAGTGATAAATTGACTTAGTTTTTAAATAAATGGTTAAAAATAACACGTTTTAATCACTTGTCAGTCATTTGCAATGTAAAACAAACGGTTGTCAATCAAATTTTAAATTAAAAATGCCAATGCAAAAAATTATCTTTAATTCGACTTTTTCTTTATCAATTATGATTGATATTTCAAATTAAGATTTTTTAACTGATCTACAGTTACTAAGGTGAACAACTAACTTTAATATTGAGTAAATAATTAATAATAAAATTAAGATTAGCAAAGTAAAACAGTAAAAGTGTTTAAAATTAATAGCCAAAAAACCATTAATAAATAACATTATTTTTTGTTATTATCGTAAAAGTTGATTTATATATTAAAATGTGTAGTAATCAAAATTTTTATCTGCATAATTCTGGCGAGGCAATAACCACAAGGTGAAAATAGATTTTTAAACTGTTCCTTAACATTATTTTCATTTACTGATTAGCTCTATATAATATTTATTTTAAAATTCAAAAAATAAGTAAAACTTGAAAAAAAAAAATAGACAAATTCAATCAATGAAAAACAGTTTGTTTAGATTTGCCAACAGGAAGTTTTATAGCCGTTGTAAGCTATTCATTGCACTTTATTAAAGATTTATTTAAGAATCGACAATCAACAGATGATTGGATAAATACAAACTAAATACAAAACAATCAAGTAGGAATCAAATTTACCGAACTAAAAATGATTGAAATAAGTTGATTGTTTCTGCCAAAATTTAGCTCATTAGTTTCTTATTTGACTTTACTATAATCAAATGAATAGATTTCGAAATTTTTAAGTCAATCAGTAAAAACAATTGTTTAAAACATCTATTTGGTTAGTGCAAAATATATATGATCAAACTTAATTAAACTTTAAGCAAACCGTATTTAATTAACGTTAATCATAGGGCATGAAAAAGGGAGAATAACTAATCGGTAATAGAAAAAAGCAGGATTGGCAGTTGATTGAAAATTGCAATTTAAATTATTCATTGTTATCTTATTGAACTTTTACAAACTTTAAGCGTGATCCAGGTAAAAATAGATTGAAACCAGCCAAGCCAGCTATTTTTCATAACTAGGCACCTGTATACACTTATTAATGCAAAATTATAATTTGATTTTTTTAACTTTAAATTAATATATTAATAATTTAAAATATATTCTTAACTATTTTTTTCCAATTTGAATTTTCAACTTAAAACAGTGTTTAGTTTTTTAAAAAAACCTAAAATTTGTTTAACAATTAATTAATTAATAAACTGTCTTTTAAAAAATAACTTCTTCTTTATTACAATTTATTTAAACTTTTATTCAAGGTAAATATATTTAAATCAATTAATTAGCTTGATCTTATTTTTTAATTCAGATAAATAATTTTAAAATAAAAAATAATAAATTTCATTTAAACATATTTTTAAAACTAGTTTCATATTGGTTTTTGTCAATGAAAATTTAAATAAATTACAAATTAAATTGTAAAAAACAAGTAAATAAAAATTTTATTTAATATCACTTTTATAATATGTGTAAAACTATAATTAAGAAAATGAAAATAAATAGAAAATTGATTATTTTTTTAGTATTTTCTCAACCCACTCAAATGTTCATAGATGGAGTCGAATTAGTTAAAAAAATAAAAAATCCAATTATCATTATGATCGTCTGCATCTACTACATAAACAGGCCGTAATGGAAAAATAAAATAAAAATTAACTGTTTCTCATTCATTTTTTTACTTTTTGGTCAGACAAAAGTTGTACTTGGCTTAAAACCTTTTCTTTTCAACTATTAATATTGATTAGTCGTTTTTGTAAGGACAACTTAAAACAAAAAATTTACAAGTTAATATAATAAAAATGATTGCTCCATTTGCTTTGTACATCATAAGTAGAACAATTATAAGCCATGACACGCAATTCATGATCTATCATAACCATATAAATATATCAAATCTTAATCGATTTCATTAATTCTATCAAAATTTTAAAATACAATTAAATAAAAATTGAATTAAAAATTAAGCCAATTATAACAAATTAATAAGCTATTAGTTTGTTCTAGAGCTCAGATTGTTTTTATTTTAATTTTAAATTTGTTTAGAAATTGTTCTAAATATTGATACTGTTTTAATGCTTAATTTTCATTATTTATCAAGATCTGTTTATGGACTTAATTTTTTTTTTAATTTTAACGTTTATTAGTTAAGAATTGATGCTGTCCATTATGGAACATGTTAAGTGTAAGTGAAAGCAATAATCTCAGTGCAACTGATCAAGCTTGATGTAAGGCTAGTTTGACTTTTCTAGCCTTTTAAAGAAACAACTATGCAACAGTTGCTTTTGTTTTCAGGGCTTTTAATCATGAACTTGTGTACTTGAACCTGGCCTGAGGCTTGAGGACAAGATTCGCGCCACTTTTAAGTTTGACTTTGTAAACTTTTTTTGTCAATCTGTTTAAAATAATCGAATTTCATTGAAATATTTTTTGCTTTCTAAATATTACTTTTTAAATCATTTTAAATAAATAATTTCTAAATAGTTTATTATTTTTTTAACTATATTTTTTTTTTATTCAGATATGAGTTTTTGTTCAGATAAAAAATTTATTATTCTAATTTAAAATTTATTATATAATTTTTTAATTAGATTTTAACTAAATAATAATTTATTAATTAATATTTAAATAAAAATTATTTAAAAAAAAAAAATTATTATTTAATTAAATTAAATATAATTTTTTTAAATAAAATCAAATTAAACTATAAAAAAAAAATTGTTTTACACTACTAGTTTTTTTTTTATTTTTAAAAAATAATGTTTTTTAATGTTAAATTAAAATTATTTTATATATAAAATAATTCAGTTATAATAAGGTAAATTAATTAATATTTTATTTTTCTACCTGTTTAGTATTTAAATTAAAATGCCAAAAAAACTTGAAGTCTAAAAACAGATAAATTATATTTTAGTTAATTATTCTATATATTGATATATGATTGATAGTATTTTTTTTATTATGTAGTATAATTATTTATTATATAAATCAAAACATAAAAACAACTTCAAAAAAAATTAAATAGTTTTTAATATAAAAATAAAATAAATAATTTATTTTTAACGTAAATAATATTTTATAAAAATATAAAAATTAATTCTTTTTTTATAGAAATCAAACTTCCGATTTTTTAATTTAATATAAATATATATATATTTATAATTAATGTTAAATTGAAGTAATTTATTAACTTTTATAAAAAAAACAAAATTTAATTAACAAAATTTTTTAAAAATTAAAATACTAGATAAATATATTTAAATTTTTATATATTAATTAAATATAATTTTTTACATTTTAAAAATTTTTTAAAATTCATGAAATTTAATTATTCATAAAACACTTTAATTTAATGCTACAGTGTTTCAAACTTTTTAAAAAAAAATTTATATATATTTATTTACTTATTTTATTTAATAAAAATATTTCAAAAAATTAAATAACAACAAAGCCATAAATAAATGAACATATTAACAAAAATAAAAAAAATATTTATAAAAGAAAAAAAATGATTGTTAAAAACAATATTTTCTTGAAAGTAAAAGTAATTGAAATTCAAACATTAAAAATCAAATAAAAAAGTATAATTTAAAAAAAAGGAGGATTAAAAATGAAGTTAGTTATTCATCTGATTTTTACATTTATATTAACAATATTTTCGCGGTCAAATTGATACTTTTTTAAAAAAATTTTATTGAATTTGGCTTGAGTTTAAATTTCAAGTATATAAATTTGTTTTGCTTAATTTAAATTTAATAAATTTTTAATACAATTTCAATTTTCAAAAAATAATTATTAAAAAATAATAATTTTTTAAATTATTAAATTTATTTTTATTATATTAAACTGTAATGATTAAATTTACTAACCAATATTTTAAACCTAATATATAAAAACAATAAAGTTAATAATAAAGTGATAAAAAATTAAACATAAATCAAATTAATTTATTATTAAGTTTCTTCAAAATGGTGTAAGTATTGAAATAAAAAAAAAACGGACAATACTTTTTGATTGTAAATATCTTGGCCAAAAATTCTTGCTTCATAGTACTAAAATTTTTTTTTTTAATTTCTATTATTTGATGCAAGTAAATAAATTTAAAAGCCAAATTATAATTAAAAAAATAAATTTTAAAAGTTACTAAAATAGTCGTGATAGTTAAAGTTAGATTCGATAGTAATGACAGTGAATTTATACAAATTGCCATTAGGTCAATGCTTGTTATAATCAAAGCATTAATTTTTCATATTAATTTTTTTTTTAAATTAACAAGGCATTTTAACTGGTAAAAAATTTATTTTTTAATACTTTAAATTTTGATTTGAAACAAACACTTTATATAAAAAACTATAAAACAAATAAATTAAAACAATATATATATTTTTCTTAAAGATCTAAATGAAACTATAGGAATCATGTTCAATGTAAGTTTTGTAAACATGAAATGAAAACATGTTTGTCATAACTATTAAATGACAACGACTTTTAAATAGTTATACTTAATTATATGGGTAATTGAAAGTGTTTAAAAGTTCGAGTTTGTTTTCCTGATTAACCGGTCAGAAATATTAAGGAAGATACAAAACAGATATGCAGAGTTACACACTAAAAAACTAAAGAAACAGTTATAACTTGTAAGATAATAATTAAAAAATAACCAATGCTTGTTTGGACGCATCTTTATAAGATTTAAAAAATGTTTGCAATCCCAGATTTGATTACAAAGAACTTGATGCACGCAAACAATATATAAAAATAAATAAAACTATTTTTAATTTAATTCTGACTAAATTATAAATTTAGACATTCAATTTGCTTTTTTGTTTTGAATAGTTCTGATTGCATCGATGTCTTACTCATAACTTATCCAAATTCCGGATATTTCTTCATTTAAATTAAATTGTAAATAAAAGGTTAATTTTTAAAAAAAATGAACTTGAACCAAATCATCTAAATTGTTTTATTAGTATTGATAGTCTATACACATACCCCTTACTAATAATTGATTAAGATTACAAATATTTCTTATGCGCAAATTAAATAAACAATTAGATTGCATCACAATTATCTTAAAACACTTAATTCAATTAATTGTGATCAATTTTGATTGCAAACTTTGCTTGACAATTGTTGCACTTGATTACATTGCAATGATAAATTTCAGAAATTTTGCTTAAAAAAATAAATTTAATCTCTTTGATTAAAATCTAAAATTAAAAGCGCCATTTAGACCAACATTACCCACGCTTTTCATTCAAACGATGACAGCTTTTTGAATGGACAAAAAGATAATTTTATTTTTGCTTTTCTAAAAACATCAATCATGCATATTTCACATGTAGTAATATACGACTTACATATTATATGCAAATTCAAAAGTTAAAATAATATAATATAATAATAATAACTGTACGCCCAATTTTTTAAATCAAAATTACTTGTAATTTTTATCAGCTTATCTTCATAACGCATTTATTAAAATAATAATTATGATGGCTTAAAATTTTTCGTAATTTAAATTATGTATTTGTTTGACTCAATTTTTCATAACTAAAAAGACTTGTTATAAACAATTTCTTATTACTTTTGAATATTGATATAAAAATTAAAATCATTTATTTAATTTTTTTTTTTAATAAATAAAATCTTTATTATTATGATTGGTTTAAAAAATTTAATTTTTAGATGGTTTTTATCAATTTCAAAATTATATAAAAATTTATTTATTTAGCAAAATAAATATTTTGATGTGTCTAAAATTAAATCTAGAAAAAAGTTAAATAAAATAATAAATTTATTAAGTTATTTACTGTTAAATTTTAAAGAAAAATTTTTTTTATAAATTTAAATGTTTAAATTTATATATATTTTTTTTTTAATCAAAACCAGATTTTTTTTTTATCTTAATTACATATCTTAAAGACACATTTTGTAAAAAAATTGACCAACTAACAAACAAAATTTTGTAATTTAATCGTTTAATATATTTACATAAATTTTAATTTTTTTAAGATAAAAAAAATGATTAATTCAATTATTTAAATTTTTTACCAACAATTAAAAATATATTAATTTAATTAAAAAAAAAAAATTATTATCAAATAAATTAACTATAAAAAAAATTTAAATACACAATAATAAATTTATAAAAAAATTATATACTTTAAAATAAAATTTATAATAAAAATTTATCATAATAATTATCAACTTGTTTAAATTTTAGACTAAAAGGGCAAAAAGATCAAAAATAGAATATAATGAGTGGACAATTTATAATAACATGTGATGACATTGTACTTAAATCAGTTGAAAAAAAATAATATGTATTCATTTTCACGGTGGTGACAAAAGCGAATTAAGTTGCTTAATAGTACGAACTACGCATTGGCTGCTAGTGTCCATGATTGAGCAAATGGAAAGAAACATGAAATTCAATGGCAAAAAACATTTTTACTATTTATCAGTTATAATTTAAACATTTAAAATATGCCAACATTAAGATAAACTAAAACTAAAAACTCGAACGTGAGCATCTTAAAATTATACCTTTTGACCCGTTCAAAAATGACTGAGAATGTCGCAAAAATTTTATCTGAACTTTGTGTGATTAATATTACTAAAACGGTCAAAATAATAAAGTACATAATTTAATTTATATTTAAAAATATTTTTATAAATTATTTAAGAAATATAACAATATTTATTTTGTTTTTACATTAAAACTAAATTATTGCTTAAAAAAGTTAGATAAAATTTAGAAAAAATAAAATATGAAAAAATTAAATTCATTAGTTAATATTTTAAAGACATTGATTGAAAAGGCAACTAAATACCGGCATAAAATATTAAAATTAAAACCTAAAATTAATTTCAAATTTTTCTATCAATCAATAATAACAAATTATAGTATAAAAAATAAAAAACTTAAAATTTATTAATTTTAAAATTTTAATAATGAACAAAAAAATTTTAATCAAATTTTAAAATTAAAACAAAATGTCAATGGAAAAAATGATCAATTTCAATAAAAAATTAAGCTGCCAATTAAAATTCTTGAAGGTTGTATTAAATTTAAATGTAATTCTATCTAAGTTTCAATCATAAGCATTTTGACAAGCTAATACATACTATCACTTTTTTAAAAAAAATATTTTTATATTTTTGCCTAACGGGATTTATGAATTTTGCTATAAAATAAAAACAAAAAAACATTTTACTAAAATTTTAAAAACTAATTTGAATTACATTAAAAAATTACATCTGTTTATATTTTTCATTGCACTTTACTCATTTATTTTAATAAATCAGATTGGTTGAAAATGCTTTTTCAAATGTTACATAAGTTTTGACTGAGAAAACCCGTAAAATAATTGCTATAACTAGCTACAAATAAAAAAAAAATTAAAGTAAAATATTTGAATGTGTTTAAAGAAAATGATAAAATAAA
Source organism: Pyemotes zhonghuajia (assembly GCA_025170145.1). NCBI lineage: Eukaryota > Metazoa > Arthropoda > Arachnida > Trombidiformes > Pyemotidae > Pyemotes > Pyemotes zhonghuajia. The sequence goes on along the minus strand of CM045846.1, from coordinate 8,223,112 downwards.
ATTATTTTTAATTAAAAAAAAAACAGTTTGCTAAAAAATATTGCTCATTGGGAAATAATTGAGTAAAATCAAATTTAAATGTCTATATATGTTGGTAATTTTTAAGTTTAACAGTAAAAAATAATTAATTCATCTACAAATTAAAAAAAAAAATTATAAAAAAAAACAGTATAATAATTATATTATTTGTTTAAAATTGTCTAATTATATTTTAATAAATCTATTTTTTAAGTATGAATATATTAAACTAAAAAATATATATTCATATTTTAAATAGACTGATATTTAAATACATAAATTTTAAAGTGATTTTTTATAAATGATTAAATTGTTTCTCTAAAAAAGGCCGGCTTTTTAATGATGACGGCTTAAAAAATTCAAAACTAAATTTAAATTTTCTTTTCTTGTTTTGATTAATTATTCATTTTTAAAGGCTAAAGATGCTATTCATTTGCACAGTTTGAACCTGAACAAGGTGTGCATACTTTAAAAAAAAAAAAAAAATCAAACGGCAAAATATAAAATGCAAACAAACATTTAAATTGCATTAATTGTGAATATTACCAAAACAATTTTAGATTTGCATAGATTATCAATTTAAAGGGCATCAGTTTTTGAACGATTCTTTACATATGAACAGTTTTTTTCGTTCCTGTTTTTTCAAAGTCATTTAAAAATTATTTAGGAACCGGCTTTTAATTTGTGTTTTACACTTGTATTTTTTAAATCGGATTTTATATTAAATAGTTAATTTTTAACGCATAAACATGCGTTATTTTAAATTAGTTATTTTAAATTTTAGACAATTATATATAAAATTCTTACCTTTTTATTCAAACAAATTTTTTTTTAATTCGATAATCCTAGTGTATATCCAATAAAACTTATAATATATAAAAATTGATTTTATGGCTGGTTCAATTTATTTATTCAATAGAAGAACTATTGTTAATTAAATTAATTAAAATTTTAAATTTTATAGCTTCAATGATGTTTAAGATGACGTTTTTATTTATTTTTGATTTAATTTACACTTAAAAACAGATTTTCAGTCTGAAACAACACAACACATAAACTATTAATAAATAAACTTTTTTTTGTTGATTTTAATAAGTTTTTGTCATTATTAATTAAAAACTATTTGAACTTTAATTATATTCATTGTTACAAACAACTTATTTGTTTTGCATACATTTTTCATCAAATGCAAAACTTGTTAAAATGAATAAATACAGATGTTGAATTAGATTAAATATTTTTAATATGTTTATATTTATAAATTAATTTAATAATTAAAAAATCATTAACTACAATTATGTCTAAATGTGTAAAAAATGATCACACATCCTAGACAATAATTTTAAATAGATTTATAATAAGAAATATTTGTAAAATTTAAAATTTATAAAGGGTCAAAATCATTCACAGTAATCAATCTTTAATTATTATGACGTATTTTATGAATAAAAAATTTAAGTTTTATAAATTAACATTGTATCTGACAAATTGAAATTGCTATAAAGTATTTCGTTGTTTATTTTAAATGAATTGACAATAACTTTTTAATTAATTATTAGTGGAATTTCAAGTCGAAGTATTTTAATCGTGACAATAAATTTAACTGATTAAACAGTTTAAAATAAAAAAAAAAAAAATAAATGTTGATAGTTTTGTTTGTTGAAAAATAAAATTTATTTAAAAATTAGCCATATTATCTAATTTGTTATTTAATTCAAATTTATTATTTAAAAAATTAAAAAAAAAATTTTTCACTAAAAATTAAAAAAAAACAAATTCTACTTAAAAATAATAGAATAATTTTAAATTAAAATAATTTACTTATATATTTTATATTATTTATAAAAAACATTATTGATTTTAATTTAGTTTTAAAATTGTTACATAAAAAATAAATTTTTGGCGCGAAAAAAAATGAAAATTATTTTAGCATTTTTTATTCATTAAAAAAAAAACAAATATAATTCACTTATAATAAAAATTATAGATGATTTAAAATGAATAATTATCCAATAATGTAAATAAATAGAAAATAAAAAAAATAGATAAAAAAAGCTTTAATCCGGCTTTAAGATTTAGATTTGCCATTCATAAGCGATTTTGAATTGCAATAAAAAAAGTCCGAAATAGAAAATTTTTTTTTAAAACCAAAATAATAATTAAGAAAATGTCAAAAAAATATAATTTGAAAACACGTAACGATTGGTAAAAAGAAGAAAGTGAACTGAAGATTGTAGCAGTTTGAAGTGGGATCAGATGTTTGACGCTTATTTGCAACGAGTGGTACTTAATAGAACGTGTGAGCAAAAAAAAGAGTGAAAGAGAGAGTGAGCGAAAGAGAAAGTGACTTAAAGAGAAAGCTAAAAACAAAAAAAGGGATTTGGTGAATAAGGGGGATTAGGGGAATTAAAGATGTAGGGGAATAAGAAGATGTAGGAGAACTTAAAGATAGGGGGAGAGTAGAAATGTGAGGAATAAAATAAAGTAGAAAAATAAGAAGATGTAGGGTGAAGGGGAAAAAAGGGATAAAAGCATAAAAAGGTAAAACAAGTAATTGAGTATAACGAATGGCTGATGGTCAAGTGGACTTGCCTTTCACTTTTAAATGCACTCTGACAATTAATTATTGCCGGCCCAGTCTCAAAATGCCAGCCACCCTTCTAACTGTAAGTTGATCTGTATTTTAAGTTGACTGTTTTAAGTTGATTGTTAATATTGTCACTTTGCATCCCGTTTACTTACTGCACATTTTCTAAGCCACTATATTGAAATTTAAGCCAGTTCCACCTGTTTGTCGGCTGTTTTGATTCAAGCGTGTTCGGATGTATTTGAAGTAAACAGCCAACGACTTACCCTTGCTCCGTCCTACAATACTGGGGCTTGTATTCTAAGCCGGCATCCTGCGTCTAACTGACAAGTGCAATTTTGCAATTATCCACGCCGCAACTTCTTGAGCAACAAGTTTTTGCCAATTGTATCTTTTCAGGTCTAAAAGTGCCCAGTTTTGATGTCAAACTTGCGCAGAATTGAATCAATCTTATCATCGTTTGCACATCGTGATGGCTGCCATTGTGCAATGGCCCATTAACCGTTCCATTGTCTTTTACTGGACCGATCGGGGATAATTTCGGTCAAATCAAAATCTAATTGATTTATTCATACTGAATCTGATTCGAATCAATAAGCTTTAAGCGAAAAAATTATTTAAAAAATTTATACTTAATTTTCAATTTTAAAAATTCAACTTTTATAAAAATTAAGATAAATAATTTTCATATTTAAATTATTCATTGATTTCTATCACTAAATTATATTCAAATAACTTTTTAATTTACTTTCTGGTAATTTTTCACTATTTTAAATTACATTAATTTACAGTAAACATTAAATATGAATTATTCTGCAATGCTTAACAATTGCTAAATTAGATTGCTTTTTAATTAAAAAAAATTTAATTAACTTTGTTTTTCTCATTTTAGACTTTTTAAGAAAACAAATTGTACAATAATTTAAAAATAACTGATACCGTAAAAATATAGATACATTTTTTTTTAAAATAGTACTTGTTGTCTGAGCCACGTTAAATGATAAGCGATTGCTTATTAAATGTTTCTCAGGTTTGAGGCGACTTAAGATATCACTTATGCAAGCCATCTTGATTAAATCTTGATTAAGATAATTTAACAAGCAAGCAATCATTAGTTTAAAAAGTATACTTATATAAATAATCAATGCCTGGTTTGTAACATTTGTGACTTTAGTTTACTCAAAAAAGTTCAATCAATAAAATCGATGCTTTTGGCAATTAAAAGCCAAGTGTAGATCATCAAACATTCATGATAATCAAATTTTTTATTCAATCTTAATTTTAATTAAATACAAAATTAAAAACAAGAAATTAACAGATTTTATTATTGAAAATAAAATAAAAACAAATATTTAGAATAAATAGCACAAAAAATAAATAAAAAATTGTTTTAAAAATAATTTAGAAATAACTATCAAATCAGATTCTAGAATAATAATAAAAAAACAAAAACAAAGAACAGTTACAATAATAAAAATCAAGAATAAAAAACTTAAATATTAAGTTTAAATAAATTCAGTTTTTAACGATTGTGTTCATTCATTTAATAACTTAATTTTTTTTTTTAAATCACAATTAATTATTTTTTAAAATAAATAAGTTCATGAATCAAAGTTCGAAACAGATGCTATAGTAAATACAATTTTTGAGCATCTGTTTCTTATATAAATTGTATTATTCAAAAAACTAAACAATTAGTTTAATGAATTGTAAATTAAGAAAACATAGAAGATAAAAATGAATTTGTATTAAATAAAAAAAACTGGTAAAAAAAATCAAATAAAACAAAATGAATGACAGCGATCGATTACACTTTGTCCGAACACGTTTTGGCCTGAATTTTATCAAATACAGTTTAGATGTCGTGTTCAATTGATGCAATTGTTTCAAATTTAATTTAAAAAAACAAAAAATGCAAATTATTTTTAATTCATTTTTATTGTTGTTATCATTCATTTTTTATTTTAGTTGTGTTTATACTATATTGATTCAACTATTTTATTAAATTTATATAATAAATTGAATTAATAAACTAGATTGATAAAAAGATTTTAGTATATTGATTTGCCAAATTAATAGTGGACACTATTTTCTCAATAATAAATTGAACTTTAAAATTTTTGATTTGATAACAATGCAATACAATCTCTTTATCGATTTGACAAGTAAGTTGTTCACAAAGACAACAGGTGACAAAATGCTAAAAAAATGTGGCAGACGTTTGACTGCTTTTTTAGTTTTAAATAAGAATTACCATAAGATCACTAGTAAATGAGTCAATCGCTTTTTTTTTTTTAAAGAATGGTCAAGTTAAGGCTAAGGCCAAAGTAAGCCAACATAATCTTAACGCCGAAGGCTAAGCCGGTTTTAGTTGTAGCAAAATTAAATTGCTAAACTACATCATGTTTCTTGACCTTTATAATAAATGTATTAACTGTTTTGTTACTACTAGAATTAAATATTGATTCAGCTATACCATAGCTAATCAATTTGACATTTGATTTTATGTATAATTCCAGTTAGAAAGTTAAATAAAAAAAAAATTAGGTAAAATATTGTAATTTTAAACCATTTTTATAATTTATTTTAAATTTTTATAAACATTATTTTAAATAAAAATAAAAAAAAATATTTAATAATTAAAAAATAATAATTTATGAATAATATCTTCATAATAAATTTAAACTAATAAAATAAAGATTCAAATTTTTTTTTTCATATCGATTTCAAACAAATATCTAACTTTAATTTTTAACAAATTGTTATTAACTAAAATTTATTTAATAATCATGCGAAATTTATTTTTTTAAAACAATTAAATTTACAACATTAAAATAATATATTTTAGCTACTTCATTAAGCTATATAAAATCTATCTTTTAAAATAAAAGTGTTAAGTTTTATTAACTTTATATTATGACTTTATGAAAAACTTCAAATATATTTTTCTATTATGACAAATAAAATTTAAAATTAATCTGTATTTGTCATAATAAAAAAATAGATAATGATTTATTAAATCATTTTAAAGTAAATTTAATCAATGAATAAAAAAAAAATAATTTAATACTAATTTTTTTTGTCAATTGATTGCTAAGCCAATATAAAAAATCGTACTAGTAATAGAAACTAGATTTAACTAAAGTTTCACAACTTTTTGAGAATCAATAAAATTTAACATTTAATCTTAAATTAATATTTGATTGTATTTTAAATTATAAAATAAAGTTTTTTTTTATTTTTGTATTTTTTTATTGAAATTTTTGACTAAATTTGATTATATAAACTATTTTTAAAAACAAAGCAAACTAATAAATATAAATAATAGCTATTATAAAGATTAAAATTAAATTTTTTATTTAAAATTAAATTTTTGTCGGATTTTTTTTTATTTAAATAATCTATAAAAAAAAAATATATAAAAATTTTTTTTAAAAATAATTCAAAAATTCAATTAAAAATTTATTTTATAAAAACAATCAGCAATTTGAATGATGCGTACTATTAGAAATTAGTTGAGAAAAAAATATATATTTACCTTGAAATTGAATCAATCAAATCAATTTAATTTGCTACGAATGATCAAATAAAAAATATCAAGGTAAAAATATAATTAATAATGATGTACATTCTTTTGACATTATAGTTCAGGTCATTTTCACTAACTTATTAAACAAAGAAATTATACCAACAGCGTGCAAGATAATGAAATTATTACTAGCAGCATGGTCAACAAAAAAATGTCAATCAAAATTTTTTATAAAGTATCAAAAATGGATATAATTTATTATTATTATTATTATTAATATTATCATATTATAATAGATAAATATTAATAAAGTAAAAAATCGCACATCATGTTTTTCAATTACTATTTGCACGAAATCGTTTGCTTTTATTTCAAAATGTTTGTCAAGGTTAAAACAGTTCATAACTTGCATTAAAAACTATAAGATTTAAATCCATTAAATTTCAATGTATCTAAATCTATTTGAAAAATATAAATTTTTTAATTAGAGTGCATTGAACCGCAAGATATTAAACTTTAAATAAAGCAATACTATAAAATTAATTTTTTAATTAAATAGATTTTTTAATTAATTTAATTAACTCTAAAATTAGTTTAAATCTATATAAAAATAATTTTAATTGTCTAATAAAATTATAAATTTACAAATTTACATATTGTTTTGACATTAATCTAACACATTGGAATCACGTTTACAATTTGTAAATTTTAAATGGGCGTTAAAAGGGTCAAAATAATATTTTTAAAACTACTTTAAAAAAATTTATATATCAAAACGATTGAAAAAATAAAATGGGCAAAGTTTATTTTGATTACGATTACAATTACGATGACTATTAATTTTCAATCAAACATAAGCCGTGATTTTGCAAGTATTAGCCTTCACACTGTAAATCAAAAAGGGCCACAAACGGCAATTTTAATTTCAATGTACATTAAGCTTTTTTAACATATAAATGCGATCTATACAAATTAAATATAATGGACAAAATAACAAAAAAATAAAAAACAACGTCAACAAAATAAAAAATATATTAAAACAAAGAAATATATATATTATAAATTAAACTTTTATACTTAAATAAGTAAACAAAATTAAGAACTAACAAAACTATAAACATATTGAATTAAATTTATATATATAAAAAAAAGTTTTAAATCAACTATATATTTATTAGATTTATTATTAAAGTAAAAAAAAAATAAAACATAAAAAATAGAAAAACAAAAATAAAAATTGATAATTAAAATTAATAAAAAATAACATTTTTTTAATTTTAATTTTATCAATGTGAATTATTTAAAATTTTATATAACTAAAAAAACTAGATGGTCTAAAATAAAAAGAAAATAACATCAGTCAAAAAATAACTTAAATTTTCTTTATATTTTTTCAATATTAAAAGCACTTAATGACTAATATTTAAATAATTTTTATACAAAACTAACGGTAATAAAAATTTTGTGTTCGGTACATTAAGAAAAAATCATTTATACTTTTTTTTTTTTTGTTTTTCTTTGTATTTTTCAAAATATAAACCATTTTATATAAATTTATTCAATTATTTTTTTTTTAAATATTTAAATTAATTTATTTATACTATTTTAACTTAAAAATAATTTTAAAAATATAATATTTTTTCAAAATAATCAATTTATTTTTAAATATATTTGATTAAATTATAATATTTTTTTTTATAAATTCATGTTATTAATACATTTGTTATTTAGCTTCATTTTGGGGATTTCTTAAAAAACAAAGATTTAAATATTAAATTTAATAGCCTAGCAATTCATCAAAATAACACATTTATAGCTAAATAAAAAGGTAAGGTCAAATAAAACAAGGTATAAACTATACATAATTTTAAAATTATTTAATTTAAAAAATAAATAAAGAATAATTGCATCTTAATTTATTCCGAAATGGTTAAAATTTATGATTTTTGAAAGGAAATGTACATGATAAATTTAAAAATAGGGATAATGGCGTATTTTAGCTAATTTTGTAATAAAAATAGTTGTTTTATTATTTGACAATTTCGGTTACTTTTATCCACTATGACTATTTGTGATATTTTGTGATAATTTGTAACTATTTATAAACAGTTAGATAACTATTGATTTAATGATAAAATAAAAAGGCTTTAACATTTATTAAGTTAAATTTAGCAAAAATATGTCAATGTATATTTTGGATTATAACTTATTAAATTGCTAATTTAAATTTACCAAGATTTATGCCTTAATTTGTAAATAAAAATTTTTTTTTTTAATGCATTTAGATTTTAAATTAAATTAATTAAATATAATTTAAGAAATTTATAAAATTTAATTTTTACTATTAACAAATTTTAAAATAATTAATAATAGTAAATAATAAAAAATAAGTGCAATTAATGTAAAAAAATAAATTATTTCAATCAAAATATTTTAATTTTAAAATAAATTTTTATGTTATTTAGAACTATTTACATATGTTTATTCGAAAAAAAAAAATAATTTATAATTTTCAAACTTGAATTTAAAAATAATTAAGAAATCTTAATTTAACTACCATTTTCATGATAATTTTATTAATTTAGCGTTACTTAAATACTTTTTTAAAATGACATTCAAAATTTTTAACTCTATTTTTTACTATGTTCTTCATAATGTATTCGGTCTAAGGTTCGATTGTTTATAATGTAATTTGTTGTCTTTTAATAACATATTGGAAATCAGCAATTGATTATAAAATGCCAAAAAATAATTATTATTCCATTAAAAAAATTAAAAATTAAAATTCAAAAGCTTTAAAACTAAAAAGTTTTTTAAAATACTTATATTTTTAACCACAAAACTTTTTAGCTGCTGTAAGACGTTTGACGTAATCCTCATCACTAAATCAACCAATAAAAGAAAGTTTTAAGCAACAAAAAAATTGATTGCATTATTTACGTTCTTTTTGCACTGTACATGCAATGACCACCAATCATTTTAGTTGTCACTAAAATCTTGAAATATTTTTTTAGTTTTTTTTATCTTCCTATTCCATTATGAATTTATTTTCATCATTTTTACTTTATTAATTTATTAAATACTTATGTTTATTTTGAATTAAAAAAATTCAAAACAATTAAAATAATGTTTTCTATGTCAAGTTTAATTAATTGAACTTTTATAGATTGTTAAATGTCAAGGAAAAATTAAAATTATAAACCATTAAAAATTAAAAAATAATTAAAATTAATTAAACATAATTTATTCATTAAGTTATTTAATTTTATTTAAACTGATTTGGATTAATTAAAGATAAGATAGTTAAATTAGATAGAAAAAAAATATTTGTTTAACGTGAACAATTGTTCTAATTAGAATATTTTGTCTGAAAAAAATTTATTAAAATAAAAAATCAATTATTAAATTTAAAAAACTTGATTTAATCATTTTCTGCACCCCTTTTTGTCAAACATTAAAACAGAGAAAATAAAATAAAATCTTTCTTAAAAAAAATAAATTGCAATACATAAAAGATATTTGCATTGCTAGCATTATTATCATCTCTATACAATCATACGAAAGTGTGCATGTGAAACAATAGTGCACTTAGATGATTCGAACTCGCATACAATAAATTAATAAGATGACAAAAAAAACAAGAAAAAGAAAAATTAAACTAACACTTGTGAAAATTAAAAATAATTAAAAATTAAAATCAATGGAAAAACATTTCATGTTAATAAAGAAATGAAACAAGTTAAATAAAAAATAATAATAATAAATAAATGCCACTGGCATAAAACTGGTTAAACACTGGCCAATCATTATAATGACCATTGATTTAAACTATAGACTCATCAAACGTTTACAATATACTTTATCTTGACACGCCCATTTAATCATCCAAACACATCGTGCACAAAGTGTGCAATTAAATTAGTATTCAACGTTGTTCTGTTTGTTTTTTTTATTTCTTTTTTTCTTTTGTTTGCGATTCGGTTTCAATGACAAATTGACGCCAATAGCCATCATTGCAATTATTAAACAAATTTCAAATTACAAATGTGACCTACTGAGCAATATTAACTAAACCTTTAATTATATTAAGAAAATTGAACGTTTCCTAACAAAAAAATTAAAATAAATTATACAAAAAAATTTGGTGTGTAAAATTGAATGTTCAAGATTTTATAAATTAAAATAAAAAACAAAATTTCATGCAAGCGCAAATTAAGCCAAACCAAAAGTTTGAAGAATAGCAAAACGAGAAATAAATGTCCACGTGAAAAAAGATTTGAAAATAATTAAAATAAATATGATAACCTTTTTCAATAAATTTCAACAATTTGCTTTTAACTAATAAAGAAAATTAAGAAAGCGTTCAAGAAAGTGTTAAATAGTGTAAAAAATCTGCTACTGATTGTTAACATTTTCAGTTGGTTTAATTGCACTATTTGCGTGGTAATTTGGTTTCGCCATAGGTTTGTATTGCTAACAACATGTGGAAACACACACTCATGTACATACTCACGGTGTAACAGGTAAGCTACCCAACCGTCTGATTAATTCGCAGAAACAGGACCGTGAAGATGAAACAAGATGATAAGATGAAATAACATGCCAAACGCACGTCACTTGTAATATACAGCTTGGCCACCTATACCACAGACTGTAATCTCTTTTTATCTGCCCTCTGAAAATTATCTTCAGACATCAATCGCAAGTAATTTGACGTCAATTTGCGCCCTTTTGCATTTCATGTTGTCATCAGCTTTGACAGCAGCAATTCCATGTGATTTTCCACTTTAAGCCTGTACAGATAATTTGTTAAATAAAACGGAAATCTAGTTTAAATAAAAAAATTCGCAAATTTCTAATTCTTTGACTAATAAATTTATTTTTCAAAATTTAATTGTTAGTTCTTAGTCTGCAGATCATGTCTGATTAACAAACTCTCATGAAGATTATCATGTTTTAGCTGGATCAATAAAAACATAAAATGAAATTAATTATAAGCAATGAATAAGATTACCAGCTTTTTAAGTTAATTAACACAATTAAATTAAAAACAATTTAAGTTTTTTTAATTATTTTAATAATTATTCTATTTAACTAATTTTTGATTTATGGTTATATCACAAACATGCAAATAAATTTGGATTTTTGCTTTTGATTTGACACATATCTGTTTTTTAATTAGAACAATTGCAATTCTTAATCTCAATCAGAAAAGCAATTAAGAAATGTGTGTTGATTTTCAATTGAAAATGCGTCTATTTTTTTATTGATTTTAAAGCAATCTAATTAGAATATAGTCTAAATAATACGTATGTTCATTAAAATGTTGGCTTTATGATAAGATGTGACGTTGAGACAACGTCCCATCAATGAGCAAAATTTTTGTTTGGCCATTGCGCGACAAGAGACACATCAAAGCTGAAATTAAAGCTCATAACTTATGAAGAAGGTCACCGACTGAATCAGATGGAAGTTTATCACTCACCACTTGAGCGAAGTAGGAAAATTTGATGAGACTATTGAAAAGTTCACTTGAATTTTTTTAATTGAAAATAATTTTTCGATATGTATCTTTAAAACATGGTCAAGCTTCATCTTGTAATTTTTTAATAAATTTATGATATTCTTTGTCCAAACTAAAACAAACATTTTCCCATTTAAACATCTGACGCATTCGTTTTAAGCCAGCTGATGCCATCTTATTTCTTAAAGTAACTGACGCTAAAACTTTGTCAATCGCTTCTGCAAAAGCTACGTTATCTTTTGGCGGACAAAGAAAGCCGGTGCTATTATTCACAATGGTAAATTTCAAACCACCCACATTGGATGCAATTACTGGAGTGCTAGATGCCATTGCTTCAATAGGTACTAATCCAAATGGTTCATAATGAGAAGGCACAACACAGCAATCTGCTGCTGCATAATATAAATGTAAATTTGTTGGTCCTAATTGTCCTGTAAAAATTGTCTTTTCAGTTAATCCAAGTTCGTCCACAATGCATTCAATCCGATCGCGCTCTATACCGTCAGAACCACCAGGCGTAGAGCCACCGCCAATAATTAATTTCAAATTGCTATCACTTCTAAATTTTGATATGTTTACCGCTCTAACCAAAGTTTCAATACCTTTACGATGATCAAACCTGCCTACATATAGTACAATTTTGGCATCAGAAGCAAAACCTAACTGCTTTCTGGCATTTGTTCGATTAACTGAATTAAATCTTTCCACATCTGTACCACAAGGTATCATTTCTACATTGCCTTTTGAACTCATATAAGTTCGCATATGAGATTTCTCTTCGGGTGATGTGGCTATTATGCATTCAGCTTCTTCTAAAACTTCTTTTTCGTATTTCAATCTAGTTTCTGCAATTGGAGGAATATTTTCTACCGACATATATTTAATGCAGCCTAAAGAGTGATATGTATGTAATTGCTTAGATTTTTGAATTTTCCTCAATTGAAGACCGACCCAGCCGGAAATCCAGTAATTACTGTGTATAACTGGGTAGAGATAACCATTTTTTTCTTGAAACTCCAAAAAACTTTGTAAAAAGTTGGGTGCATATTTAAACAAATTATCTCTAGGAATGAACGCAACTGGACCTGCTTCTAACCGAATAGTTCTACAGTTGGCAGAATGTTGCACAATGGTGAGTTGATCAGGACTAACTTTACGAGTGAACATATCTACTTTCCAACCAAGCTTACAAAGTTCCTCACCTATGTGTTTGACATATACGTTTTGCCCCCCAGCTTCTTCTTTACCGAAATCCACAGCTAAAGCAAAGAATGCGATTAACTAGATTGAGATTGCAATTGATGCTTGTGTGACCTACCAGGATCGCCATGAACCGAAACAATCGCTATTCTGGAGTAGTCAAATTGAGGCTGTTTGCAGGTGACTACGGTGTTGAGCAAATCAGGCTTTTCGTTCACCACAAGTCGATTGTCATAATTGTAACCGTTATCGTACATTTTCAATGAAGTGCCCATCTTGCACTGATTGCTGATTGGAGAATTAATCATAATTAGTTTGAATCGTTTGTTTGGGATTGTTTTGAAAGCACAATTTAAATGTGAAAAGGTTTGCTGTTCAAAAATGAAAAGCTACTAGTGCAAAAACAGTTTGCCTGGCTTATTTTGGCGGACCTAACTTGAAACAATAGAAAAGAAGTTGGCAGTTTTTGAGTTCTTTGGAGAACAACATGGCCAGTTTTCGACAGGGATAGATACTTAAAGGTTTTTTTTTAATTAGACCACATGCTGAAGTTTAGAAAGAAAAGCTTTGTTCGGTTAGCACATCAAGAGCCATCTAAATTTGGCTGTGCAAAGCTGGCTGTCCAGAAGATATCGTCAGGACACTTAGTTGGAGATATGTGAAGAGGTTGGAGAAACTCCAGAGTGGCAAAGAGTTGACCATTTGACTAGTTTGATCTTTGAGATTGACGTCAAGACACTTTCTACTCAGGGGTTTCATCTGTTTGCAAGATGAACATTTGCTCGACTTATCTGTCGTCTGAATGCAACTGACTCTGGTTTTATCTCATTTGAACGTAATCATAGCCGTGCAAGCTAATTGATGTGGTTTTATGCACTTTTATCAATAATTTGCAAGCCATACAATCGTTTTCACCAATTAAGAGGTTAATTGCACCAACACACATGGTCATTTCTCATTAGTGTTCGAGTCGACCGGTTCCGCGTTGAACACTTCGCCCATCTCTGGAGTGTTGCAAGTGTTGCCGAAGAAAACTCAAATCTGTTCCTTTGATAATTAAGACACCAATTAAGACGTCTCCGCCTTCTTAAACTCACTCTTGCCAAAGTGATTCTTCTTATCAGATCAGTTGCGACAACCACTGCCAAAACAAAAGAACTTCTTCGCTTTGCTGCCGGCAAATACAGGTGGCGACAGTTTTGCTTTGTTTACTTTTTCCACGCAAACATGTGACTATTGTTTACAAAGTTCACGTTACACCTGTTGCATGCCGCATTTTGTTTTGATTTCTCCTATTAATTATTAATCAACCGATTCACTTTGTTTTGCATTACAAACATTATCACAGATTACCACTTTGCCAATTTGTTAAACAATCCATCTTTACAGCCGAGTCGTGTGCATGTTTTTGTTTGACTAACCACATCGACTTATAATCTATGTATGATTTGATGAATTCAATTGTTTTATTGGCTTATGGCTCTCATTATTATTATTCAACTATTCAACGGACTCCGGAATTTCCTATATTTGCATTAACCAAATTCCAACTAACTAGGTTTGACAATCAATTAACGTGAAACTAAATGTTTCATTCAATTGGCCACTTGCTTATTTAATAGTCATAATTTGACAACTTTCAATGCAGATCCACACATTTTCTTTGTTTATCATCAATTTTAGCTTTTCCAACAAATTTTCACCACAACACATATTCCAAACAAAAAATTCTCAAAATATCAGATTTTCTAAACAGCAGATTCTTCAAACAAAAATTCCAAACAACAGAAACCCCGTATAACAGATACTTCAAACAACAGATACTCTAAACAACAGATTCTCTAAAGCAGATTCTCAAAACACACTTTCAAAATATCACATTCTAAAAACATCGCATTCTTAAAACATCACATTCTTAAAACAACACACTGACATCACACTGACAACACACTGACAACACACTGACAACACACTGACAACACACTGACAAAACACTAACACCAACAGCACATTAACAACAGATTCCCGATTCACTTTTTAAATTCATTCAATAAACTGCATTAATAAAATAATTATTTTCTAAAATTTAAAGATTATTTTCAGTTAGAATTAATTCAAAAACAAGTATTAACAAAACAAATTAAGTAAATTTTTTTTTATTAATTTACCACTTTCGTCATTAATTTATATTTCTTGTATTATGCAGCATTGGTTTTACATGCATCATATAACAATTATAAAAAGTAATTTAATAGTGAGCATATTAAAATCAACAAACTGGAAATCAAGCTTACAAGATTGGTATTTAAACCCGCTAATAAAGCAATGACGAGATGCCCGGTGTTGGCCTATGATTATGTCTTAAATTTATTATAACACATACATGTGCCAAATTAATGTATATATTGTCACATTTAGGACATATGATAAACAATAATACCTAAAATATTGCTATATTTTACTGTGTTTGCATATTAGGCAATTAAATTTTTCACAATTAAATGCTTGAACTGACGTTTGTGTCTATGTGGATTTATCTCGAACTCAATGAAAACAAACCATGCAATGCCTGCTATGATTACGTATGACTTAAACCTTATCAAATTTTATAATCAATTATAAATATTTTCCATAAAATTCATTTAGTTTTTAAAAAAGAATAAATATTAAATTTATATATATATATACAAAAAAAAAAATAAAATAAAAAAATAAAAAAAACATATTTTAAATATTTTAAATGGTTTATTAATTAGATGAAATCCTGTATTATATAAATATTCTATGACATTTGGATGTTTTTCAAATATTAAATTCAAAAATTGCAAAAAGAACAATAAACTAAACAAACAAGATTACAAATGATTATTAAAATTAATTTTTAATTGAAAAACTTTAAATCAACAAACTCGAGATGCCGATTTCAATTTATGAAAAAAAAAACGTTTTAGATAACTACTAGTCTTGAAGTCATCTTGTATAAGAAGATAAACTTTGCACAAACAAACATTGAACATATAAACATGAACAATATTTACAATTAAATGGGACAAACCCACATCTTGACTAATTGTTTTATGCGTATTTGCAAAAGTTTTGATTTACAAAATCTAATCTTTAAAAACAAAATCTTTACAGTTGTGTGCTCATGTGTTCATCCAATAAGAAGGACTAAAGTACTTACATGTGTGCAAATATTTTTCAAATTGTAAAAATCAAATTAAGATAACTTTGGTCATCTTGAACTTATTGTAAAAGCCAAGTTGAAAACAAAGTTTACAATGGGCCAGTATAGACAGATCAAGCGATTTGCATTGAAAAAGTGCAATGTTTACAATTAAATCTGCTTCTGTCTGGATTATTCTACACTTGAACTTATTGATAAATTTCAATATTAAAAATCAATGTCTAACAGCACTTTAGCTTCTTTAATTTCAAAGTCACCTTTGTTTTAAATATATTAAACAATTAATGTTGATTCACGCTTTAATTTTTAAAATTAAAATACATGTTCCTATACAGATAAAAAACAAAATCAGGTAAAATAATATAAATTAAGGTACAAAAGTCGAAAACATAAAAAAAATATCAAACGTTTCACTTGTTTAACAAATCAACACAATATTTTTTTTACATTTAAATTTAAATTATTGCCTATTAAGTGATCATAAATCAGCAAAAAAAAAAAAAATTAATAAAAAATAAATAAATAATAATGAAAAAGCATAAAAATGAGTAAACAAATAAAAAAAATTATGTTTACGCAATCAATCATTCAATAAATCAGATGCACATATAAGACGTTTTTAAAAATTTCTTAATTACTAAAGCTAATTTTTTTAATTTACTTTGGTAGTAAACTTTATGTGTGTTTAAACTAATTTCATAAAAATTATATTCATATAAAATCACAAAATAAATCCAAATTTGCCATTGATTTTTAAAGCAATTTTAACAGGTGTACCCTTAGTATAATAATATGAAAATGAAAAGGAAAGAAAAAAACAAAATTTAATTTATTTAAATTTTATAATTAACTAAATAAAAATTGATAAAATAATACGAAAATAAATAAACAATAGATAAAAACTATTTGACATCGCCTTAATCAGTTTCTAATTGTCAAATAACTATTATTTACTTTTAGTAAAATCTTCTTTTCTTTTCATCTAAAAGACTAAATTAATTTGAATAAGATTTTTAAATTTAAAAAAGTTTTTCAAACTTAATTTTAAAATAATAATTTTTTAATAAATATAATATCTTGTAAAGCATATTCAATTCAATAAGAGTAAAATAAAAACATTTTAATTTGCATGAATGAGTGTAATAATAAAAATAATCAAGAAAAAATCAATTGAATAAAAATAAAGAAAATTCCATATAAAATATGCAAATAAATTGAAATAAATTAATAAATTAAAAATAAAAATAATAATACGTTTTTTACTTGAGAAATAAGCTCAAAGTGTTAGGTAAAACTCCATTTACGTGTTGATTGATTAAAACGATTAAAGAATAGACGCACCTGCTTTTAACCTAAACAAATGACTCTTTTGTTCTTGTTATGATTTATAAGTAAAATTGATTAGATTTACCATTTATAGCATGTGAAAATTCTGTTAAACAACCTTATTATAAATTATTTAATCAAAAATCAAAACAACCAAGTGTTGGTTTCTATTTTGATTATGTCTTATTGCATTTTAATCGTAATATTTAATTTTTAAATAATTTTTTATTTAGATATTTTTAAAGTTACAAAAAAAAAAAATATAATTATTTTTAAATTGTTAAATTAATATTTATTTTTATCTACAAAAAAAGTAAAATTACAAAAAAAAAAATTAACCAAAGTTGACTTAAGTTGTTGAACAATTAACAAAATAATTTACTAGATCATTAATAATAAAAAAATACTTATGAAACAAACACTTATGAAATAAAATAGATAATTAATTAAGAAATAAATTATTATTAAAATATTTAATCAGTTGACATTATACAGAGGACATTCGTTAAACAAAAACCTTGTGAAATGGACACAAATGGAAGATTACAGTAAAAAATAAGTATGCGAAAAACGATCAAAGGAATTGCTGACTTTTAACATAATAGATAAATAAAACTGAATTTTTATTTAATTAAACTAATATTTACTACTAACGGAAATTACTGACGCACTAAAAGAATTTCACGCTGAATCTTAGTTTTTTACATTGTCCCAAACAAGCGGATTGCATGATCTATAGTTAAATCATCAGACAGAGAGCCTTAAACAATCTTATTTGTTCAATAAATTTACGTAATTCAATCAACTGATTATTCTCAAATCGCCGGAAGTTAAGAAAAACAATTGCGAAATAGGTGAAAAGCAAATCAAAATAAATAAAAATGCAAAAAAAAGATAATTCTTTAGTGTATTGCAAATACATGCGTCACAATTAAACCAGATTTATTCAATGGTAAGCTGTTTTCAAAGGACTTCATTACCATTTGTTTGTTTTTGTATTTTTTGTAAGCACTTATTATATTACAAACATTTTGTTCACTTATTTGATTCTTGTCTCCAAATCAATGACGTCAGATTTTAAGAAATTTTTTCATCTTTTGAGTTTAAAGGCATCATGTCCACATGTTTTTAAGTTGCATGCTTTTTGCAAACAATTCTTAATAAGTTGCAATAATAGCTAGTATAATCAGCTATCTTTAATTGAATTGACTTTATTAACAGTTATTATTGAACGAGAAGATAATAGACTGTTGATGAGCAAATTACAATGATGAGCAAATAAAATGGATGACAAATGTAATTTTTTTGCAAAATTTGATGCTGAAACTGAACCCGCCTGTGACCGAAGCTGGCGTGCCCTTCTCGATCTTTTAAGTGTTACTATACGCATCTTGCCACACACAAACAGAAGATAATCTTAACGGCAACAGGTGAACAGTTGATTCAATAGAGAATCACCGACATTGCTGGCAAAATGACGTTCTGCCCATGCCTTACACTCAGCATGGGGCATTCCTATATGCGTTTCTGACGATCATCTGCAAACACATGCCCATCATTGGCATGGATGATAAGAAGAAGACAGGAGTAGAAGAAGAAGAGAAGAAGACAGGCAAGCCTAAATACGCAGTTGCATCGAAGGGCAAGTAATACTTTCTTAGTTGCCTGCATCTCTGTTCACTGTTTTCTTGTCTCTTCAATTGTGGCTGTTCCACAAGGTGCAATTAACCTGATCCTCATCTGAAAAGCCCACCTTTGGTTTTGAGTTAAACACACGCGGCGTCCGCTTGTTCGTACCTATTTAAACACCGCTAACTCTTGGCTCAATAGTAGTTCGAGTTTCGCAGCCATTTGCTAAACCAAATCACACTCAAGCAAATCTCTAATCAATTTTATTGAACAAGTTTAACTTATTTGTCAAATATTGATTTGTTGTGCAATTTTTAAAGCATTCGATATCAATCTAGATATTTTCTCTAATTTTTTTAATTAAATAAATTTGATTTTTTGTGAAATTTTTTTCAACTTTCAAAGTTTTTTCGTTCTTTTTTTAAAACGTGAAAACCATCTTTTAATATTGTGTTTGCTTCTATTTAAGCTTAAGTAAAGTTCCAATTTAAAAAGTGCCAGTGACTTTGATTTCAATTTGTATAACTCGAAATTTCCGCTTAAGATTGTATCATTTATTAAAATTTTATTTAAACTATCATGGAAGTTATTCAGAATACAATTAAAAATATTAGGTATGCAATTAATAAAAATCATGTTTCCAATGATTATGCTAACTTTTATTTTATTTCATAGAACTCAATGTAAAATTGCTCCAACACTTGACATATACGAAAATAAATATTATTCTAATAAGCAAACTGAAAATAGCAATGCTGATAAAGTAAACTGTACTTTTTTACCTAAAGAAGATTATAGTAGAATCGCATTAATTTCTGTACATGGCGATCCAGGTAAACTCAAACATTTCATTTAATATAACTTAAAACTAATTTTTTATTTTCATAGCTGTTGACTTTGGAAAAGAGGAAGCTGGTGGTCAAAATGTTTATGTAAAAAATTTGGGTGAACATTTAGCTAGTTTAGGATGGAAAGTGGACATGTTTACTCGTAAGGTGAGCCCTGATCAAGCCACTATTGTTGAACATCGTCCAGGATGCAGAACTATAAGGTTACAAGCTGGTCCTTTGGCTTTTGTACCCAGAGATGATTTATTCCGGTTTGCACCTGATTTTTTGCAAAATTTCCTAAATTTTCAAAACGAAAACAAAATTCATTATCCAATTATACATTCTAACTACTGGATTTCTGGTTGGGTTGGACTTCAACTGAGAAAAATTCAAGGATCCAAACAATTACACACATATCATTCCTTAGGATGTATCAAGTATATGTCTGTAGAAAATATTCCACCTGTCGCAGAAACAAGATTAAAATTTGAAAAAGAAGTACTTGAAGAAGCTGAATGCATTGTTGCAACTTCACCCGAAGAATCTATACATATGCGTCGCTATATGAGCAACAAAGGCAACATAGAAATGATACCTTGTGGAACTGATATAGATCGTTTTAATGCAGTTAATAGAGCCATTGCTAGACAACAATTAGGTTTTGCTCCTGATGACAAAATTGTACTTTATGTGGGAAGGTTTGATTATCGTAAAGGCATTGAAACTTTAGTTAGAGCAGTAAATTTGTCCAAATTCCGTAATTCAAAAGAACTCAAACTTGTGATTGGTGGAGGATCTACTCCTGGTGCATCCGATGGAAAAGAGCGCGAACGTATTGAATCTATCGTTAATGAATTGGGATTGCAAGATAAAACTATTTTTCCTGGTCAACTTGGACTTAGCAATTTACATCTTTATTATGCTGCTGCTGACTGTTGTGTAGTGCCATCTCACTATGAACCTTTTGGACTGGTTCCTATTGAAGCAATGGCTTCAAGTACTCCAGTGATTGCATCAAATGTTGGAGGACTTAAATATACTATTGTTAATGAAAAAACTGGTTATCTTTGTCCCCCAAAAGATAATCAAGCATTTAAAGATGCTATTGATAAAATTTTGTCATCAATACAATTAAGGGATGAACTTGCTGCTGCTGGTCTTGCTCGTGTTAGAAAAATGTTTAGATGGCAAAGTGTTTGTATTAGTTTAAATCAAGTTTACAACAAGTTGATTAAAGAATTTGAGCAACAACGCAAAGCTTGCTAGTTTTCAATTAATCAAAACTGCTTTTAAAAATTGTTTAAAGAAATTTATTCAAGAAATTTATTTTAAGAATTGCCTAAAATACAACACAGATCAACCAAATTTTAAAAAAAAAAAACCTTAATCAAACTTAAAGAAAACAAATTTTAAATCTCAAATCATCTGGAATTGCTTTTATGATAATTTCTAAATAAGCATCCAACACCACCAAAATGTTTTCCAATATATGTTGATCACCTCAACATTTATCCTTAAACATGTCTTCATATCAATATATTAATACAATATTACTGACTGGATCAGTTTCAGCTATTACTATATCATTAAAACTCTTTTAAAACTGATAGTAAAGTTTAAATTGCAACTACTATGGTTTAGTGGAAAAAGAACTAAAGAAAAATTCAAATTAAAAACACAACACATACAGTTTTAAATTAGTTATAAGTGTTAATTAAAAATCAAAATGAAAATTTAAATCATTCATTTTATTTTTTTTTTATTATGAGCCTTCACATACACATATTGCAATTTTATAAATTGATATCAAAATATTTTTTCTACTGTATATTTGTGTATGCCTGTTTTTTTTTTTTTTTTTTTTTTTTTTTTTTTAATATATTTCAAGCACTTTTCTTATCATTGTATGCAAAATGTGAAACAGCTTGAGCCACTTATCAAGTTATGTATTTATTTATTTGTTTAATATTACTTTATTTTTTTCGCTTTCTGTTCGTTTCAAGCTCCAGAAAAGATACAAAACATAATTGATATCTTCTTATTTCTAATAATTCACATTTAAGACACAAATCTTACATTGGTTTTTAAATTTATATTTTTTTTAAGCATAAATAAATGTATATTAATAAATATTATAAATATGAAAATTTTATCATTTATTATTAGCGTATTAGCATTCATTATTTTATCGATATATACATCGTATGTATATATTAATATTTTTACTAATTGTTTAATAAATATAAGATCATAATTATATGAATAATTTACTATTTTTTATTTTAAATATTAACTGATTTAATATGCTAAAATTAAATAATTTATTAACTTTAAAAATATTTTAATTTTAGATCAAATTCTATATTAAATTTTAAAAAGTTTTACCATGTTTTTATAGTTATGGTTAATAATTTATTAAAAAAAAAAAAATTATAAATTTCAATCAATTTAATAAGGGAAATAATTAAAAAACAAATAAAATATACTAAAAAAAATTATATCTAAATAAAATCTTCAAAAATAAAATTGAATTATTTTTAATTAGTATATCTTATAGTAAAAATTATGATAATTGTAATAGCAAAGATTGTAATGATTATTTATATTTCTGCTTTAAAAGCATTTATTATTTAATTTTTTATTTTTTCTTATTTTATAAACGAATTTTTTCCTAATTAAGATTGAAAATATTTTTTTTTATCTTAAATTCTTTTGCTGCACCTTTTTTTACTTTTTACTTTATAAAATTCCACTTGATTTGGGTTTAAAAGGTTAGTCAAGTGTGTGACAAAAATTATTTCTTTGTATATATCCAAACTTAATCATTTATTAAGATTACAGAAAAAAATTTGTTAAAAAATAAAAATGAAAAGTAAAACTCAAAATGCATTTTAAGAAATTAAACTTGCAAAATAAGTTGTTTTTAAACTTTTATTGAATAAAACTGCCGTTTTTCTAAGGTAGTGTTCATTTTTTTACTTTTGATTTTTATTTTTATTTATTTAATTTTTAAACCCGTCATTTTATTTAATTTATTCTTTTTTTTTTAATTTTAAAAACAATTTTTTAAACTTACTTATCTTAATTCTAAAAATTAAACAAAATTAATGTAAAATATTTTTAAACTTAATTTTTTTTTTTTGACATTTAGCAAACTTATAAAATAAATATTTGTTCATTTAATTAATTAAAAAAAAATTAAGTTTAAAAATAATTAGATTTTTTTGGTTAAATTCTTGTTAATGATATTTTTGTTTTTATAAAATGCTTAAAATTTATTAAATTTTTAAAAATTTTCATCAACTGTTTTTGAATGAATTTGAACACTATGATTAATTAATTCAGTGTTATTTAATATATCTGATTATTAAATGTTGATTAAATAATAAGTTACATCAACTCGATGCTTATTTTTGATAAGTAGTTAACTTATTATTTAAAATAAAAAAAGATGAAACATGAAATTGCATTCAATCAGCGCATGTTAAAGGTGACCTTGGCAGTCATGCCATAACATGCCTAAACAAAGCAAGTTTCTTAGCCTTGCTTTCACTTTTTATAAAAATTAATTGCCAAGAAATAAATATACTGAAAATCTATTTAAAATTATTTAAAGTCCATTTTTATTGGTCAATATTATTATATACAAACGCGACATGTGAATATCTTATGATTTTTGACTTTTTTAGAAAAATTCATTAATTAATTTTTCATAAGTTTTTTGTTTTTAATAGTTTAAAAACTTTATTTTTCAAATACCGGTTTTACTTAACTTTTTATTTAAAAGTTAAAAAAACTTTAAATCTGTGTTTAGAATTGATAAATTGATATTTTTATATAAATTAAATCAATTTTATAATGTAAAAACAAATCATATTTTCAAATATAAAAAAAATTCTAATAAAACTTATTTTAAACAAGTTGCAAAAAAAGGCATTGTAATATTTAAAAAATTGTTTCTAAACATTACATAATTTTTTTTGCAATTTATTTACTTCAAAAGTTAATTTAAATTTACTAAAAAATAAAAATATATATATATAAATTTAAATATTTAAGTTTGATTATTATGTCATAACAAATCAAAATTTTATTCATTTTTATATTTTGCTTATTTATGCATTTATTACGATATTTTCAAAGTTCATTTATACGCTAAATATTATTTCAAAAAATTTTTTAGTTTTTATAAAAATTACAAGATGGCAGTTTTGTTATCAAATAAAATTATTTATTTTTTTAAACTACAAGCTCTATCTAGTTTTATTTTTATTAATCATTACAAAATATTATAAAAAAAATTATTTGAACTAAATGAACCCAAAAATTTGATTACATTGTCAAACAAGATTCATCTTTTATATTTTTTTTATTAAGCATGTGCGATAGACATTAAATATTTTTAAATTTATTACATTTTTTAAAAGCTTGCAATTCTGCATGAATTTAATTTTGTACTAATGATTTAACATAAATTACAATAAAATAAACTTATTAGAATTAAAAATGTTTGAAATAAAATACTGAAAGCAAAAATTAAAATTACTGTGTTGATTAATTAAGAAATAACCAAAATAAAATAAAATATAGAAAAATTGCTTTTATTAACTAAATTGTTACATGAATTGTAAAAAATTCTCAATTAAAATAAAATAATAAAAAATTAATTTATTAATATACAAAAATTAAATCAAATATTAACATTATTTATTAAATTTTAAATAATGATTTGAAATAATTTATATTTAAATTACCTTAATGAATTATAATAATCACAATAAATAAAACAATTGTTTTAAAAAATAAATTTAATAATATAAAAAAAATTTTTTAATTAAAAGTTGCTTAAAAAATTAGTTTTGATTAAATATTGAAGTAGTGGACGGTACATTATTAATTATAATTGGCTTAATAATAACCGGTTGAGTTGAAGATAAGCTGCTCTGATCTAAATTTGAATTAACAGATCCTGTAGACATTTTCCTAGATGAAGATACGTTTGGAGTAGAATCAGCACTATAATTAGATGAAGAATGTTGAATAGAAACTGTTTTAGGTAATCGAACAGGTGGGGGAGAAACCGTATTTGCATAATCTTTTGCTAGTGTTTTGACTACTGGTTCTTTACGAATAGAAACACTTGAATTTGATTCAGTTTCTAAAAAATTAACAAATTGCTGTGTAAACGAGCCTTGATCATTTATTGAAGATGTCATTCCATTACTAGATGTAATACTTGTTTTTCTGTTTGATGAACTGTGTCCATTTCCAACTTGAATACCAGATCTACGTGTTTCATCTTCATTAAAATCTAAAATTCTAGCCAAAAGTCGTGCTACTTCATGTTTTTTATCAGAAGGAGCATTTAAATAACCAAGTACTAAATTTTTAATAATAGGTTTATCAACTTTTCCTTCACAACTTTCATTTAATTGTTGAATCTCACTTTGTAAATGTAAATTGTCTGAATTCTGTTGTTCAACTAAAATTTTAATTCGGTTTTATATTAAATAAAATAAATTAAAAATTTAATTTTCCATCAAATCGCAACGATGAAGAAACGATACAAAAAAAATGAAACAAATAGTTAATTTAAGAAATTTTTTTTGAAAATATTATAAAATAAAATGTCAATTGTATAGAAAATTTAAATTTAATTGACGAAAGGTGTATGATCTAACGATGAGCAGTACAGTAAGTACTGGATATCTAATATTAACCACCAGTACCTTAAGTAATACTCAACATAAGATCAACAAAATTAAAATTAGGTCTGTTTTTAAATATTTACTACAAAATTTTTAATCGTCCAAAATCACGAAACCAATTCATAGTATTTTTTAAGTAGTTAAAATTAATATATATTAATATATATATATATAAATATATATATTATTTTTTCTTTCATTTTACATAGCCCATTATTGATGAAAGCATGTTAAGTGTATAAAAATAAATTTTAAAAATGACTTTCTGACTAAATTACACATCAAATTTATGTTCAAAAAGTTTGAGCTCAAGTTAAATTTTATTTAGTCAAATTTAAAACCCAAACTTGTTCAAGCAATGAATCAAAGTAAATCTCTGTTTTAAATAAAACGTTTGTGCTTAAGAAACTGCATAAGACTAATAAAAATAAGAACATCATCAATGCATGAATGGAAAAGTAAACAAAGTCAGAAAATTTAAATTCGCATAAAAAACTAAGATAATTTAAATAAAAAAATTTTAAACGGAAACAATTTTTCACAATATCCACTGTGAATTCGTTAAAAGTTTACTTTTAGCAAGAAATAAATTGACCCGGACTCGATCAAAGTGTGGCATGCACATGTTTCTAAAAAAAAGTTGTTAAATGCGAATCAAGCGAATCAATCATAATAAGATAAGATAAAGAAAAAGCATTTTAAAATTAAAAAGTATAAGTAGATTTGAAAATTTGACAAACGCGTGGCAATAACACAATTCCGATAAAATCAAACAAATTATTAAACACAAGGAATCGGATTAAAGTTGCGAATTTATAGCATTAGTTTCATCTCAATTAATATCCTGAAAACTTGTGCTGATTTTAACCCAGGATAATTAATTGAGATTAAATTAATAGCCAAACTGTTTCGCCTTATGTTTAATTTGTTGAATCTTTCCATTTTTGAATGATTGTCGGTCTTCTTTATAAGTTAGAACGAATCATTGGTTGCGACTATCTAATCATAGTCCAGCCTTAATCGGACCGACAATGTATGGACAAAGTTAATCTGTGGAGTGCACTTTTCCTCAGATATAGTTATTTAAAACACGCCTTTAATTATAATCTGTTCAAATGTCTCCTATGTCAGCAAACTTAATATAGGCACAATTGCAGTTAACCAATTGTGAGAGTTGCTTAATTACTTTTAGTTTAAATAACAACGTTCATTATGGTTGGCCGTTTGGCTGACTAATTGCAACTCTTGTTTATTTTCTGTTAATTGCTTCTTCTTTAATGATTTAATTCATTACTATTCTGACTGTTATTAATTAAACAACACAAGCGACATTTGTCAATCAAGAACAATTAAAGTCATCTTATTACTTACGTTGAGCTTTGAGCTGGTCGATTTGGCGTTGTTTGGCGTCCAGCTGTTGAGTTAAGCGGGCGGCTGCCTGAAGAGCGGAAGCGCTTTCCTGAAGATTGAGCTTACACCTGCTGATTTCCGCTTCCAACTGGGTATTCTTTTGCTGCTCTTCTAACAGATTTTGCTCATGTAATTTCCTGACCATGGCACTTTTATGTTCTTGATCTAAAATCAGACAAATAACACGATTAGATACATATAAAATACTTGGGCCAGACCCATATTTTTCATTTTTATTTGTATCAATATTCATTTTTGAACTAACCTTTTCGCATCTGTTCAATTACCAATTGTAATTTAGTCTGGGAGGCTTGCAATTGTTGTACTTTATCTTCTAATGCACTGGATTTCGCATTAGCTTGATCAAGCTTATCAAAAGCTTCTTTTGCCTGTTCTCGAAGCGCTTCTAATGGTCCATTGTGGTTGATCACCTGCTTTTTAAGTAAATCTCTTTCATTTTGCATCAATTGCAACTGTTCTTGAAGGCATTGTTCACGCTTTTGAGCCTCCAGCAATTCGATTGTATGAGCATCATCTATTTCAATCAAATGTTGCCTTAAACGAGTCAATTCGGCGGTCAATTTCTGTTCTAGTTGTGTTTCCTATAAAGAAAAAAATAATAATAATAATCAAATTAACAATTAAATAAATATCAAAAAGCAATTAAAAAAATGTTTGTTTAAATTACAAATATTTGTTTTAAATAACGAATTTATATTAAACAAGTGAATAAAATTATAAAAACCTCGATTTCAAGCTAACAAGAAACATTGATAATTAATGAATGTTCTATATTTTTTATTAGCCTTAATAAATTTTTTTTTATTTATTTTCCATAAAACTGTATTGAATTTCATCAATAAATTTTTAACTTTATTTTTAAATATAACAATTTCTAATGGTAATTGCATAAAAAAAAATTATCTAAACAATTTTTATTAGCCGTGACAAGTTAAAAAAAAATCGAGCAAAATAAAAAAATTTTAAAACGTTATTTAACTAGTGAATGTTTCTAAATTTATGTTGTTTTTTTTATCAAATATAATTTAAATAATTTTTTATTTTTTAAGAATCAAGTGTCAATATAAAAAAAGTGTGAAAAATAAATTGAAATATAAAACATATTTGTCTAGCAAGTTATTTATTTAACTAATTCAATATAAGATGACAATCAATTAAATAAAATGTTTTGACAATTATTGTGTTATACACACCTTATTTAATAATAATGAGAACAAAAATAAAAAATGATTTAGTATTTGATTAAATTAATAAAATAATAAAAACTTAAAAAAAAATGTAATTAAGATTAGAAATATTTTTTAGTTAAAATTTGTATTAAAAGTAAAACTAGTTAACTAATTGGTAAAACACGAAAAAAAAATCAATTGGTTTTGCAGAAAAAGAAAGAAAAAAAGCTTTAATAATTAGTCGGAGTGAAAAAATGAAAAAGAAAAGTGAGAAACGAAATTAGCAAATTAAATGATTTAAATGAAATATAATGAAAAAAATAGAATATAATGGAACAACTAGAATATCTTAAAAGAATGAATAAAAAACTAAAAAGTTAAATAATAATTAGAAAATTAGAAACGATTAAAATAAATTAACTTCACATACACACTGTAAATTGCACAACTGGAAACAGAATGTGCGAAAAAAGCGAAATTTCTCAAGAATTTGTGCATAAGAAAAATTTGATTAAGAAACACGGACAATTTAGAATTGAATACTTACGTGAAGAAGACCAAACTTATAAAAAAGTTGATTTAAATATCGAATTGATACAAGCAA
Source organism: Pyemotes zhonghuajia (assembly GCA_025170145.1). Taxonomy (NCBI): domain Eukaryota; kingdom Metazoa; phylum Arthropoda; class Arachnida; order Trombidiformes; family Pyemotidae; genus Pyemotes; species Pyemotes zhonghuajia. The sequence goes on along the minus strand of CM045846.1, from coordinate 8,194,370 downwards.
AACATGTTACGATCAAACTTATCATAATTATCATAAATGAATAACATGTTTGTTAATTAAATTGCTGACAACACTACGCATTTGAGCATATCACGAACACAGAATGGCGGTTAGAATAGGAAAAGAGGTTAAACTTTTCCATAGCTTTCTCACTATGTTGAATGTCTTGTAAAGTTGGTTCAAGGCGATGTTCGCAGAATCATTTTCATCAAGGGTCCTGATCACAGCTGCAAAGCAGGTAGAATCACGATGAAACTGAGTTTGCAGTGATCAGTATGTCCGTGTTTTATATGCGAACCAACTTGCAACTGTTCGGATAAGTAACGGGCGCAGCCAACTGACTCCTGCGCCGCAGATCAGTCAAGTCGGGCAGGCGTAAAAAGAGGCGTGTGTCAGCCCCTTGTTCGAACAGGTGCACTCACACGTATCTACCAACAGGCCCCACCGATAAGCAACAAAACACACCTGCATAGCCCGTCAATTCCACCCAAGTCAGCCATGCGCAACAAACAACTGTGTAGGCGACTCTCCATTCTCATCTTCTGCTGCCACATCTTCTGCTATTAGATCTTCTGCTATTAGATCTTCTGCTATTAGATCTTCTGCTATTAGATCTTCTGCTATTACATCTTCTGCTATTACATCTTCTGCTATTAGATCTTCTGCTGCCACATCTTCTGCTGCCACATCTTCTGCTATTAGATCTTCTGCTGCCACATCTTCTGCTGCCACATCTTCTGCTGCCACATCTTCTGCTGCCACATCTTCTGCTGCCACATCTTCTGCTGCCACATCTTCTGCTGCCACATCTTCTGCTGCCACACCTTCTGCTGCCACATCTTCTGCTGCCACATCTTCTGCTGCCACATCTTCTGCTGCCACATCTTCTGCTGCCACATCTTCTGCTGCCACATCTTCTGCTGTTACATCTTCTGCTGTTACATCTTCTGCTGTCCTCTTCTACCACCACTTCTACCACCACTTCTACCACCACTTCTACCACCACTTCTACCACCACTTCTACCACCACTTCTACCACCACTTCTACCACCACTTCTACCACCACTTCTACCACCACTTCTACCACCACTTCTACCAACACTTCTCCCTCACCACTTCTCCCACCAACACTTCTCCCACCACCACTTCTCGCATCACAACTTCTCCCACCACACCCTCTCACACCACACCTTCTTTTGGTAGATTTCATCTGAACCAAACACATTCTTCTGGTTATCTTAAAACTGCAGCTCTCTTAAAAAACTAAAACGCCTTATACATCTTGAGCACGTGTATGCAACCATAGGCTCTTCTTGCTACACACTTTTAGTAACCCGTTTACCATACACATCTATATAATACTTAGTAATCAACTCACAACATCACAACCCTTCTTTAAATTCATTTTCTTCAAATTTTTATTCTTAAAATCTTCTATCTAAGTATTACATCCTATACCAAAATTCAATCAAAAAATCTTTTTCTTTACATTTTCTATTTAATATATCTTTACACTGCAACAGGTATCAACAATCGTATACCTTTTTGAAAATTAGTTCAATTCAGTTCAAAATACCGGAAAACTTTTTAAATCCACAAGTGCACAAAATTACAGAAAACAAATACAAAGTGCAAAAAATAATAAACTTCATAATTAAAATAATAAAAAATGCTTTAAATAATAAAAATGCAATTGCTATTTTTTAAATCTGAATATCTAAAACTACGTTTTCGCCTATTATACGGATGCGAAAACAGCAATTAATTTCTGTTTTCTCTGTTTGCCATTTTATTTTTCATTTCATTTTTTCATTTTTCTCCTTCCCCTTTTCTCTCTCTCTTTCTCTCTCTCTTTCCCTCTTTATTCCTTTTTTTGCAATTTAAAACCAAAAATATATATTGAATAAAACAACATTTACAAAATTTAAATAAGTTAAGAAAGTCTTAGGTCTTTAAAAAAAAAAAATAAATAAAAATGGTCTTCATTATGTACCAAGTTTTATAAGTATAAAAGTCTAAATTCAAATAAGTAATTTGATCACAAAATGCTACAACCAAACTGAATCAATAGCACATCAATCAGTTCAAGATTGCAATTAAAATTGGGTACAAATAGCAAAAATAACTATTTGAAAAATAATTAAATTAATAAAACATAATTAAAAAGAAAAACAACATATTCAGCTGTTGCCTTGTATCAAATCAATAATTCAAAAAGCGAAAATTCTCATCAAAAATATTTATTAACACAAAAACGATTGTTTTAAATATTTTGAAATTTATGCTTTTTAAAAATTACGATTCAAAAAAAATAAATTGTATATAATAATAAACAGTTAGCGCATATAATGTGTCAATTTACAATATACAATGATGATAAATTACAGTAAAGATCACAAATAAAAAGTTGTCACAAACTATTGCGACTAAATGCACAGCATGTAAACTTCAAAAGACATCTTTTAAAACTTTATCCAATTTTAAAAGGTAATTAGTTAAAACTAAAAAAAAAAAAAACCTGTATGCATGGAAATCGATAATAATAAAATTCGTTTCTCGTTTGAATTTTTTAATTTAAATTTATTGCTTAATTTATCAATTCATAATTTCTACAATCTTAAATAGCCAATTTCAAAACAGTTTACATCAATATTAGGTGTCGTTTTTTCTATGTTGTTCTTGATGACTTATTTAACTATAAATGAACTACACATATTTAAATAAAACGGTAATTAATTTTAGTTTCATATGCGAAAAAAAAAAAAAAAAAAAAAAATAAATGGAAACGCACTCACAAATAGAACAAGCATCAAACAAATCATTTAATTACAAAAATTTTTAATGTTTAAAACAGGATTTGAAGAAAAAATTTGCAATTTAAATATAATAATTAATGTATTTATTTGAAAAGCTAATTTCTGGTTAAAAAACTTACCGGTAATTTTTTTTCAGATGCTTTGCCTATGGATTGAGCTAATAATAAATTATTAGGCAAGTTTTCGCTGATAATCAAACTATTGTCAGACTCAAACACATTAGATGAATGAGTCACTGAATGGCCATTTGCTGAATCATTGACTTGTTGAATAGCATTTCTTGATGGAATGTCGGCCCTGTAAAATGACATGTCTGAGTCACTCTCTTTAGAAACATGTAAATGAGCACTAGAACTAATTTCCGAATTTGAATCCACCTGTTCGCATTCTATTAACGGGCTAGAACTGTTTATTTGATTGGAAAATGTGTTTGAGCTTGAACAGTTCACTTCGGAAACAATCATTTGAGATCCAGTTGAATCTGGGCTGATATTATGACAATTTCGCTCTGATTCTAGAGCATTTTTAACATATAATCTGAGTTTAGCCATATCATGTCCAACGGCACCATCAACCTGTACATTCAACAGATCGCATTCGGACATATGATTGTCACTTGCTAGTTGATTCGATTGATCTAAAAGTTGGACATTATCCGGCACAACTTCTGACACTCTTTGAATCGATTCATCGGTAATTAATTCACTATTGACCAAATCAGGCTCGCCATCAATAGCGTGCATAGTGGTCGAGTTAACAATCGCTTTCTGCTCAGATGAATCGCACATTGTAAGCGCCAATTTTCATTTGAATTTGACTCGCTTGATTAAACCAAATTAATCTTCGTCACAATTTGCTTTTGCTGTTGCTTACTAAAATTTTTTTAATTAAACTTGTATTGCAATTTAACTAGACAATTTCTTCTAACAGCTTTTACTTGCTTTTATTGATGTTTTGAGTGTGAAATTTATTCACAAAATCGAACCTGATCTTATAAAACAATTGGCAATTTCTGTTTTATCAATTAATTAAGTTTCTTTGACTCACTTTAAAATTAATAGATCAATTTAAAACAATTGTTTCTACATTGCTTAAGTGTGTATTCGAAAAGACTTCCTTGACGATTCATTTAATCCACACTCAAATGAATTATTTGTCGGCTTGGAAATTTCAACCAAAAGGGTTATAATATTTACAAGCTTAAAAGTAATTTAAAGTGAATCATACATTCGCATACAAATATGTGCTGAATTTAACAGCTGTATGAAAGTAACTGTTTAAACACAAGAATATTAGTAATTAAATTAATTTTAATTAGGCCACTCTGATTGGTTTTTGCCTGGATTAATCTAATTTTGCAAATTTGGGTTTTCAATTAAGTAAAAATATCGCAGTTCAAGTTGACAGACTTTTCGATAGTTTGTTTTGTTTTGACTAGTCAGCTGTTTAGGGGCCGTTTAGCAATTACCAATTGTGGGTAATTAATCTAAATTATTGCTATTTGAAATTACATTTTTTATTTTATTACTTGCAGAATTCGCGATTTCATTACGAAAATCGGGTTTGGTTATTTAAGGAAAATCGATGAAAAGTAGCATGTAAACAATTTTTTGTTCCTTATTCTGCATGTATTTTTTCAAACCATAATTCATAAAATGCACGCTTTTCCATCCAGTTCTATAAATTATTATAACATTATTCAAACAATTGTTGCAAAAATTAAATTTATTTAAATTATGACCTGCTAAATTGAAAGACTTAGGTTTGAGACGGTGAAAGCCTGATTGTCATGATTGATGCACTTAGCAATCTAAATAATCAATTGAACGTTGAAATGATCAACGTGAACAATGCGAATTAAGTAAAACAATCGGTATACATTTTAGATGAAAATAAATGAATGAAGATGTAAGAAATCGAATCAACAGCTGATTTTCTTTGTTTTAATTGTTCTTAATATTAAAAAAGAAACCTTTTTCAGATTTTTAATTGGGCGTTAAAGTCAATTTATCAATAGTACAATTGAATTATATTTCAAGTTGATTGCAGTTGATTTAAAAGTAAATTACAGTAAATTGTGCGCAATATATTTTTAAATCTTATAAACTTTAAAAACAATTTGAGTTTTTTTAGTTAACCGTTGGGAACACATTGGGGATTATATTGCACTAAGTTTAATCTTGTCTTTTAAAAAGGATTATTTGTCTTAAAATTGTTTGAAACTCAAGGCTAAATCTAGAATTAACAAAATTTAACAAAATTTAACTAAATCAAATTTAATTAATGAATAAAATTATTTCAATCGGTTTATCAAATTTGATAATGTTTTTTTTTGTTAAAAAAAACCACCCATGTTCACATCTCTTGTAAATGACATTCATTTACAATAGATAATTTCATATCTAACTTTATTTGATTAATGATGCTGTTTTGAGAATTATTTAACTGTTTAATTTAAAATAAAATTAATTAAACTGGTTTTCAATCGAAAACAGAATTAAAATATTAAAAACAACTTTAACAAAAACAGAGACTGAATTTGACCAAAAATATTTATAAATTAATTTTATCGTTTTTATCCCTTTGTTTATTGTAATTTTTTAAGATTTGTCAATGGTTAATTTTTATAAATTAAATTTTTAAATTAAAAATACAATTGCTTTAGATAAATTTTTTTTTATAAAGTTCAAGGCTAATTTTTGTTCATGGTCTGTCGATGCTAACTAATCAGTCAAATAAATATATAAACCTAAAAAAAAAAAATAATTATCAAATATTTTGTTAAGTTTTTTTGTTAAAAAAAAAATTTAATAATAATAATTCAAATAGGTAATAAAATGATACAGGAAATATTTCATCAGAATAAAAAAGTATGAGACAATGAATAATTTTACCATTTTATCAACTAATGTCAATGTACAATAATAATGATTTTTGATTATAAAAATAATTTTTAACTTTTTTTTCCATTTATAAAAAAATAATTTTTATCTGATTAAATTTTCCATAACAACTTTGACAATTTTTTTATAACATTTTGATTAGAGAAAATTATTTTTTTTTCGTTTAATAACATAGAATATTATTTAGTTTAAAAATCTTAACTTAAAAAAAAAATTTTAATATAAAAAAAAATTTTAAATAATATTGAACTTTTTCAATTATTGACTAATATTAGATGTATAATTTAAATATTAAACAAAAATTTGATTCAATTATAGATAAAGTAGATTAAATTTAATTTAAATTTATTAAAACTAATTTATTTGATTTACTATTTAAAGTGTATTTATTATTCTGGTTTATAAAATTATTAAAATGATTTTAATAATAGCAATCAATAATTACTTGTTATAAGCTTAAAAAAAATTTAACATAAAATGCATAATTTAGTTTAAAAGCAAAATTTAAAAAAAAATTTTTTTTAAATATCTACATTCATAAAAAATGATTAAATGGATAAAAATTTAATTGAATGTAGTAATTTATTTGATCATATTATTTTTCTATTTAAAAGTATTAATATGAATTTTATGTTCAGTTTTTTTGTACTTTATCAATTTACAAACGGTATATAATTTTAAATATATGCAACAAGTTACAAATTATTAATCTGGTTTATAAATTCATTGTTTAGGCCAAAATAAAAAATCAAGGCTAATTCAAATTTTTTTAGCTTTCTTGGCCTGTTGCATATTTATCTAACAATAGTAGTATGATTATCAAACCTGAATAATTCAATTTTTAAAACCCGTTATTTACAATTTATTTAAATTATATTTATGTGTTAATCTAATTACCTCGAAATTTCAAACTGAAATTGCCTGAATCACTAAATTTATTATATAATTTATTTTATTAAATAACTTCTAAAATTATAAAATATTATTTTTTATAGTATATGATTACCAATATATACAATATTAGAACAAAATTTAAAAATATCTGAATCTAAAATAAATGAAATATAGTGACAAAAATAATTTTTTTAATGCCACTGAAATATTTTTAAACATTATTTTGATAAGCTGGCTAAACAACTGATACATTTTTCTATTAAACAATTTAAAAAAATAAATATTTTAGTTTCGATAATTTTTGAATTAATGGATAAACTAGACTTTGATCTAATTTTTTCATAATAAAATTAGTGAACTATGATTACACGTTTTCTATGTTTACTTTTTCCAGGTGAGTTATATAAAAAAATATTTGCAGTCAAAGTTGAATCAGACTGCGTTAAATATGATTGTTATTTAAATAAAATTATTTATCATTGTTATTATTATTTTTTATTTGTTTGGCAATTATCGCTTCGCATCAATAATTTTTTCTATTTTGCAAAAGATACATCTGTCTTTTTTAATTTTGTTTATTTGAATTGCCTGCATTTAGATCAATTGTGACAATTTTTTTACCCACATGTAATTTTCAAATAAACTTAAATTACTTTTACATTAACACCGGTTTTTAAATAAAGTTAGATTTTTCTGTGAATTTCACACTTTATTTTATACTTTTACACTTGTTTTTCTTATCTTATGCTGGTAATTTTTTTTTTGTTTAATTTATTGCAATCTAAAAACGTAATAATCTACTTAAGTTTGATTTAGTTCACATACAGATATAGAATAAAAGTTACTAAATTTTGCTTCAATATAACCGTCAAAAACTTGCTAATTACAACATTTATTTTTTTTTTAATTTAGAACTCATCAAATAGTTGATCTAATTTTTTATCATCTTCTTATAAATTAAATTTTTTTTTGAGAAATAAATGTGAAATTTTGACTATGTTACAATTACAAGAATAATCTGAATAATTATTTTATTTTATTTTGTATTAATAAATATATTTTTTTTTATTTGATATAATTAATAATTTATTTAATTTTTTTGTTACGAATTTAAATTTAAATTAAAAATTTGATACTTGAAAATGTGTAATTTTTAAAAAATATAATATATAACTTATTTTTTTTTAATTTATTTTTAGTTTTTTGTTAGCTAAAATAAAAATGATTAGTTTATTATTTTTTTTATTTTAAAAAATGCAAAAATTTACTAATTATTTTTATTGAATAAAGTGCTTTTGTTCTGATTTTTAATTAATAAATCAGATTTTGCAGTTTTTAAAAAAACAGTAGCAAGCATTTGCTACATAATAACTAATTTGTTGATTATGTTAAATTGCAGCTGTTTAATTTTTTTTAATTGTCCAAACAGTTTTGATTAAAACGGCTGATTGCACATATTTGTGCACCTGCTTGTGAATTATTTTTTTTTTTTTTTTCAAATTTTAAGCATAAAATTAAGTATTAGGTATATGCTTACTGTCCAACTATATCTTTATCTAAAAATCAGTTTTTTGATAAGACAACCGGGTATTTATTTTTGATCTAGAGCCACACCTAGTAAACAGTAATTTTTTCACACTTTTCAAATTATAAAGTTAATTTAAGAAATAAAAAATTTATTACCTAAAATAAGTTCTACTTTAATTTGAATCGCATTTCTTTAATTATAACTGACAAACGGTTTTAAATTTGCGCTAAAATAAAATTGTTTTGATTAAATTTTAAATTTTGATCTAAAAACAAATTATTAAATTATTTATATCAATTCAAAATTAAGAACTTACTTTTTTGATTGTATTTTTTTTTTCTTTAATTTTTTAATCAAAAAAAAATTATATATAAAATAATTATTTTTAAATTAATGTCATTTTAATTTTTTTTTTAAATTGAGCTTATGTGCAACATTGTTTTAAAATTATATTTTATTTATTTTTTATTTTAAATATCATAATTCATCAGTTAAAAAAAATATTATAATTAAACTGAAAAAGAATGGCCGTTTACTGATTGTAATCAAAAACATCTACAATTAGTGGAATGCAAAGTTTAATTAAAGTTTAGATAATAAAAATTAAGAAAGAATTAAAAATACTATTCATTTAAATTACTTTAAACGCAAAGTTCGCATTTTTACTTAGTTCAGCCATAAAAGTAATTGAAACCACAATTTCTTTTATCTTTTTTTTTTTAATTTATTTCTCAAAATTAAACTTTTTAATTATTCTTTTTAATTAAAATTTTTTAACCACAATAGATAAAACCTAAATTTTAAAAATGTATCTATTATCTTTTTTTTAATCATTTTTTAATTAAATCACCAATGAAAAATATTTATTTTATTTGGTTTTTACAGTTAGTCAAGATAACAAAGTTAAAATAAATTTTGTTAAATAATCATTTTTTTTTACCAGGTAAAATGCCCATAAATTTACAAATGATGCCCAGCATAATTTCGTCGGCTCCACCTGCAATGCTTAGCAAACGAAAATCCCGAAATGTTCGACTAATTAAAATTTCATTAGAATAGCCCAATCCACCAAAATATTGAAGACATGTGTCAGCTATTTCTCTGGCCAAACGTCCAGCTTTTAGTTTTAAAATAGATGTCAAATAAGTCACATCTTCGCCTTCAATAAATTTTTCAGCTGTGCTATAAAATAAAGCTTTAAACAATTCTAACTCTGATTGTAATTCTGCCAATCGAAAGTGTATTGCTTGATTTTGAATCAATGGAATTCCAAAAGTATGTCTTTGTTTACAATATTCAATTGTTTGATCAATGATTCTTTGAAACGAAGTGATGCAAACTGCCCCCAAACATAATCTTTCTTCTTGAAACTGGATCATTTGGTAGACAAACCCATTATTTTCGTCTCCTATTATATGATCGTAAGGCACGCGAACATTATCGAAATGCAAAATCGCAGTGTCAGAAGATAGTTGTCCCATTTTTTTTATTTTGGATCTAGTTACCTATTTAATTATAGATTCATTATTTGCAAAAAAAAAAAATTATTTATTTAAACATACTCCTTTTTGATTTAAAGGCACACAAATTAAAGATTTATTGCGATGGGGAGATCCTTGACTAGTGTTTGCTAATAAACAAACCCAATCAGCTTGATAACCGTTTGTAATCCACATTTTCTCACCATTAATAACTAAATCATTGCCACATTTTTTAGCTGATGTTTTAAGTGCAGCCACATCTGACCCTCCGCTTGCTTCACTTACCGCTACACATGCAATATAATCTCCAGATAATGTTGGACTAAGAAAAGTTTTTTTAAGTTTGTCGCTACCAAAGTTTGCTAAAGCTGGAATTGCCATATCAGTTTGTACAGCTATTCCACTAATTACACCGCCACAATTAACTGTTTTTCCAAGCTCTTCAAAAAAAGCTATTGTAAACGAATAATCTAATCCTTGGCCATTGTATTTTGGATCCCTTGTTAGGCCTAATAAACCTGCGTTTCCAAGTTCTTTAAAAACTGTTCTACCGTCAAATATTTCATCTACTTCCCATTTATCCACATAAGGATTAATTTTATTTTCTACTATCTGTTAACAGATATAAAAACTATTTTAGCTTCACTAACTTATTTATATTTTTTCTCAAGTTTACCTACTTTCCTAGTTGTTATTCTTAAAGAATCATGTTCTGGTCCAAATTTTATTTTAGTTACTGAAGAAGTACTTAACAATTTTGTATTTGACGAATTTCTATATAATTTTAAGCAAATTTTTAGCATATTTATTGCTTAAAATTAAATTAACAAAAAAACTAAAGTATAAACTTAATATAAATTGAACACTAATTTTATTTAAATACAAAAATTGTTTATAATTAAAATTGAATTAAATAAATAGCGCAATTTTTAAATAATGTAATAACGTTCAAAAATATTAAATCGTTTGCAAAAACTTAAAAAAAATAATACAAAATTAATATTTTTTGTTTACATTTTTCTTAATATAGCTTTAAAAATTTAATTTTAGTATGAAAACTATATATTTTTGTAAAACAAAAACACTAAAAATTTGTAAACATAACATAAAGTAATCATTCGTTTGTCTCAAAATATTTAAAAAAATAATAAATTTTTTAAAAAATAGCAAAAAATATTTTTTAAACAAAATTAAATTAAAACTAATAATAATGTCTTAAAAAAAGTTCATAGTGGTCATTAACATGATGACCAACAACACATCGTCTTTTTGATTTAAACACATTAATTTTACCTGGTATAAAATTTATTGTAAATCCATTTTTTTTAGCAAATTCAGATGAAAAAAAATTGGTTTTTGTTTTAGTTAAGTCGGGATTATAAAGAACATCAGTTAAATGCCAAGGAATCCATTCTTTGCCATTATAACTTTCAATCATGACATCTCCAATTTCTGTTAATTCATAAGTGTTTCCATACAAATTATTAACTTTGATGGGCTTGTCGAGTTTCTTAATTTTGTAAAAAAATCTTCTATCGAAAGCCATATGATGAGTTGTTTTTGGATCGAAAATCCAATTGCATTCAACTTTTTGACCCAATAAAAAATTTAACAACCTACAATTTTTTAAAATATGATCTTCTTTACAAAAAAAACATTTAATTTCGTTTTGTAAATTATTTAAATCTTTTCTAGTTATAATTTTTACTAATAATTCACAATAACTTAAAGTTATGTTTCTATTATTTTCTAACATTTTTTTATAAATAATTTTTAAATATTGATAGTTCATTGGCAACTCATTCATTATTTTTGTAATTATTAGTTCATGTGACAGTGGTTCGCCAATTGAATCTAAATTGTTAGCAATTATAATTAAAACTTTAATAAATTCATTTGCATCCATATCAGCTTCCCATTTATGTTCTAAAAATCTTGATTTCCAAATAAATCCATAAACTTTTTTTTCATTTTCCATTTTCAACAAAAGTTTTTTCATCAGTTCGTTGCTATTAGAATAAAAGTCTAATTTTTCTAAAAGCCTTTCATTTGCTGTAAATTTTATAATTTTTATAGCTTCTTTATCTAAATCTTTCCATTCACGATACGCTTGACTTGTTTCATCTTCTGGTTTTTTTAATTTGTAAACTACATCATAAAGATCCATGTCTAATAAAAAATTATCTACATCTTTTTTCCACTTTTTCCAAGTTAAAGATGAATAACAACCTTCAGCAAATTCTGATCTTTTAGATTCCATTTTAAATGTTTTTGATTTTTTTGAAATAATTATTTGAAATTAAAATTGAATGGTTACAATTTCTTATAAAACTTTTTGCTTGTTACATTAATTACAAATTAAATTTTTTATTAAACTTATTTTTAAACTGCCATTAAGTAACGTCTCACAATAAAAAACAGCCTACAATTATAAATCACTAATTAAATATTAAAATAAACACAATAAAATTGTCAATTTAAGTTTACATTTTATATAAAAAAATTTTTTATTTGAATTGGTTATTTCTTACTTGATATTATATAATTATAAAATTTGTATAAAAAACTATTGATAATAAAAAAAAATTTAAAAAAAAGTTTTTTTATCTAAAAGTTTATTTTTAATTCAAATAAATATTATATAAAATATTTATGTTTAAATTATTTAATTTAGTAATTTAAAATAAATAAAAAAAATTAAATTAATTATAAATTAAAAACAATATATATCTAGTGAAAGTAAGTAGATATAAATCTAAAATTGATAAAAAAAAAATTATTTTTGTAAATATTAAAATTATAATTTTAAATATTAAATAAAAAAAAATATTAAATTTTAATTTAACACAACCTTAAAATTTAAAATCTAATTAAATTTTTTTTTTTAAAATAAAAATGATTTACTTTTTTAACAAAAAAAATAGAAAAATATTACAAATAATTTTTTTAAAAAATAATTATGCTAACAGTATTTATTTAACCTGATAAGAAATACTTTATAAAATCAAAAATAAATTTATGTAAAAGCATTTATTCTAATATACAAATATAAAGCAAATATGCAGACAAAAATTTGTGCATATTATTAAATTAACAATAGCTCTAAATAAATATATATTAATTTATAATAAAATGTTAAATTAAATTTTTAAATTATGAAAAATTTTAAATATGATGCAGATAAATGTGGACATAAAAAAAATATATATATTTTTTAATTTAAATAAGTATAAATTAATTTTGTCTCGTTGCATCATTAATTCCAAAGTTTTTTATACACTCTTCAATGTCAACTCTACAAATAGGACATCTTTTATTAGTGTAAAGCCATTGATCGACACATTCTACATGGAATAAATGCATACAAGGCAAGCGTCTAGAAAAAACTAAAATTAATAAAAAAATATTAAGCTTATATTATTTAATAAATACCTAACGTTTTCATCATTTTCAAAGTCACATAAACAAATTGTACATTTGTCTAATGAATTTTCATTTATTTGTTCAGAACTATCACTTCCTTGTTTTATTATTTTTTTATACTTGTGTTCAAAAGTATTTTGATTGATCGTAGTTCTTGAAGCTCCATTATTTTCCGAATAAGAACGACTTTGTGTAACATGCCTCATATATGAAAAATCACGAATTATTTGAGGATTTACATAAGGATTACGTATTGCTAAACGAAAACGTCCGTTTCGAAAATCATCATTTACCTTAAATTAAAAATTAAATAATTATTAAAATAAAAGTTAAAAAATAAAAACTTACATAATTGCTAATAAAATAAGGAAGATTTCCATGATAAGCATTTAAATAACCTAAATTATTTTGATTAAAATTTGATCTTTGGATATGTGGCTGACTACAATTTCTATTTGCTGACGAAACTTCTCGATCATTAAATCTCGAAGATGAATCAGTATTCCAAGGGAAAGTGTAATTTAACCAATATTCTGGAGCTAAATATTCAGGAACATTATTAGAAACAGGCCAATTATCTTGGTAAAATCGATTATAAATAGCATCCATTCTATTTCGATATAAAGATGGTATTTCATTTCGTAAATTTTCTCGAGAACCAATAGGTATATTTGGTGCTAAATTATGAGTTGGAGGTATTTCTAGAGGCCTTGGAATTCTACGATTAAAATAAAGACCATCTGAATTATTAGATGAAAAAAATTGCGGACTATCCTCAATATGAGGCAAATCTGTCATTCGGTTCATCCGATCTGAATAGGAAAAGTTGTAATAATCTTCATTATTCCTATGAAAAATGGAATTTCTAATTTGAGATGGTTGGGAAGATATAGAAGAATCACAATTTTGAGAAAATGAATTATTAAGTACAGTATTTATTTCGGAATCTTGACCAGATAAATTTATAACTTCAGGACTAGGCGTTCTATGAGTTTCAACATTATCAGACACTAATGAACGATTATTTTGGGAATTATTTTCTCTTAAACTGTCACTTTGATTTGATATATTATCACATTGATTCCTATTAGAAATAAGTCTAGATCTACAAAATGTCCTATTGTTTTCTTGTCTTTCATTTTCAATCTCTGTCAACATAACATGATGAGCTGAATTTCTGACTTCGGCTCTTCTCAAAAACCTTTGATATAACTCTCTTGGGTCAGAAACTATATCCCTATTTACTGGTGGAACAGAATTAAGATGAGGTCTAGATACAACTTCTGATGGAAAGTTATTATCAATTGAATTGCGAATTCTCCTTAAACTTAACTCGTTTGGATGTAACAATCTATTTGAAGTTCTTCCATTTGAAGGAACGTTTCTTCTAAGATTAAGTCCAAAATTTTCTTCTTCAGAATTAAATCTTCTTGTAGAATTTAAATAACCTAAACTTGAAGAATAAATTGGTTCTCTATATTGTGGTGATGTAACAGTTGAAGTGGGCACATTTCTTAAATTTAAATTATTTTCAGTTAATGTAGAAGAGGCATTTTCGGGCTGAGCTGTAGTATTATCTAAACTAGTGTTTAAACTAATAAAACGATTATTATTGTGATTTTGTAATAACGATGAAGAATTTGTATTATTTACAAGATGAGTAGATGAGAAATCTAAATCACTTCTTGATGATGAACAGCAAGAAACAGAAAAACAAGAAGAATTTGAGTTTCTATCATTTACAGAACAATGACAATTAGGAAAATGATTTTTTAAATGTAATCTGGATGAATCTAAATCACTCATTTCACTAAGTGAAGATTGTGATCTATCACATTCATTAATTGATCTTTGATTGCTTGAATTAGGTGATGTATTTCTAGATGAACATGGAGACAATCTTAAATGTAAAGAATTATTTGAAAATTCTCTTAAAGTTTCATTTTGTTCATTTGAATCTTCAATAGAAGAAAAACAACCATTTGATGGATCTTGCAGACCATTAGAATCCAATCTGTGAGTTTCAGGTCTATAATTTAATTTAAAAAAAATTTAAAATAAAGATAAAGATTAAATTGTGACGAACCGTAATCTATTTGCAGACATATAATTGCCATAAAATTCACGAAGGGTTTCCTGTCTATTTAATTGTGAAACCCATTGATATTGCGGTATATTTCTAAAACTGGCCATGTCAACTTGCGTTCCTTTGGTAAAAAAATAAGACATTTTTTATTAAAATAAAAATTAGCAAAATTTAAAACATTTACTTGAAGGAACCCTATTTCTTCGTAAACGATTAAATCTAGCGGCAGCAAAATACTGTGACATTGAAGAATGAGGAATTCTAGAAATATTAGGTAAATGTGGTTGATTAATTTCTTCATTAATATTATGTATATTATCAGAAATTTGTCCATTTAAATTTGTTTGATCTATCAATCTTTGATGTAAATTATCAGAATGACTAAGATTTAAAGATGTAGTTGACTGATTTTGTATTAAAGATTCATTAACATTATCTGAAAAAATATTTTCTTGTTGATTTTGAACAGATTGAAATTTTCTTCTTGTATTAGGATATCCAGACTCCAAAGATTGGTCAGAATTATCTCTAGAATTGTTCCTTTTTCTTGAATTGACATTCTTAGCGACAGAATGAAACTTTCCAGCAGCATTGCCTTCTTCATCTGAATTTGTTAAGTCTATCAATTGATGATTTTCATTAGAAAAATTATCTTGCGTTATTTCTATAGATAAACTGCCATCGGTTAAATCAATAGACGGAGAAATTGAGCGTTTAATATTGTTGTCAATATTATTATTTTGTTGATTATTGTTTAAATTATCTAATAGAATAACGTTTTTCTTCTCATTTTTGATGGATTTTAAAATAGATTTATGACTTTCATTATTTTCAAAAAATTCAACTGATGAATCTGAAAAGCTTTCATTTGTTTCTTTTTCAGATCGATGATTTGAAGTGCATTCGAAGATTTCTTCAGAAGAGTCTGAATAAGTTTCATCTTCTAAGTCATTAATTTCAATGGAAGATTTGTCATCCGAAAGAAGATTATTTGAGTCAATTTGTGAGTCATTTTTGCAGCCGTCCATATTAACGTTTGCTTGATAATAAATTATAACCTAAAAATGTTATTTAGCTTGGCTGAAGAAAAAATGTAATTTCGGCCTAGAATCAAGAAAGCGGGCTGATAGCATCAATTGCACCACCATCAGCACACGTATGCAACTAAACTTAACATAATTGCCATTTGATCATAATCAACCAGTTAAACTGAGCAAGCACTTAAAATGCACAATTCGAGTATGACAAGAAGATGGCTGATTTCTGACCATAAACACTCTAAAAGCTTCTACAGATGAAAGACGCCTCTTAAGTGGTGAAAAACAGTTTTCCAATATGTTTCAACTTAAATGCGCCTAATTAGCGCTGGATTTCAAATTCACTTGTTTCATTGAATCACTTTTAATTTACTTTGTGATTGACAATTGGTTCGTCCTTGATTTAGTCTTGCCCAACCTGCGTTTCAATCATTTACATTTTAAATGTGATCAATACAAGAACACAAAAAGAAAAGCTATTAAATTATCTAATGCGCATGCACCAATTCTCAAATGTAAACAAAAACATTGGGAACACCCCTTTTTAAAGTTCTTTCCTAGCTATTCTCTCAATTGTCGACTTTAGGACAATAATTAAATCTGAAGCAGTACCTTAAAACTTATTCAAATATAATAACTTGGTTGAGCGACTGGAACCAACAAACTTGACCATCAATTTTAGTTATTTTAGCTTTATTAAATAACCTGCCTTTGATTCGGTTTAAAAAGCGTTTTTTTAAGTCAATTATAAATTATGAATTGTTGAGGAAACGCAGTTTGTTGCAGTGTACAGTCAAATAAGATGCACAAGTGTGCACAAGATGGCAATCTTAGCTTTACGTAATCAAACAAATTTAGAGCGATTCGCAACAAAATTCTCAACAAATTACTTAGCAATTCAAACATACAATACCTCATAAATTGCTCTAAATAATGCTTTAAATTCCATTCATCAATTGCTTGCACACATACATCATTTCATTAGATTAAACACCTATCAAATATTTTCAAATTATTGTCTAAATCAGACACTTTTTAAAAACTCTTCTGTCAAGTAGCTTACGGTTTCAAGTATCTTATTCACTTGTTAGCAAGCGTCTTTTCCTTTAACAAACTTATGCCCTACCAAACATATTCATCTTTAGTTTACAGACGACAATTAAATGCAACTGTCTAATTATGTGAATATTATATTTTGATAATTGATGCTATGCTTATTAATTTTTTACATTAGCCACGTATGTTCAGCAACATAAATTTAAACGTACAAGTCTATATTACTTGCGAATTCACAAATCCATGTTTACCAAATCTATGCAATAACAGTCTATGCATTTATACGAGAAAAGAAACCTAAAGAAAACAGGAATTTCATTTAAATCACTTTTACAAGAAAGAAAAGTGATTTTTGCTTAAAGTGTTTTCAATGTCAGGCTTGTATTAAAGTTTCGTAAAATAAACGTTTAATTCTTGCTTAGATGCGCTAAACGAAGCAGATTGCTACCAAATTGTACAAATAAATATATATATATATATATATATATATGTATGTACAAAATCTAAAAAATTAAGAAATACTCTGAAAATGAGTGAAAAACAAGTAATAGTTTAAGTTGCGAATAAACACACAAATGGTAAATAAAATATTCAAATCATATCTTCGAATTAATCGGACAATATATTTCAAGTATAATATCAACGTGATTTTTTTTATGTGTGCTTAAAAAAAAACATATTTTTACTTATTTAGTCAGCTTTTCTTGGAGGAAATTTTAAGGTATAACATTTATTTGATTAGAGCAAATTATTTTTTGTGTGTGATTATTACTATTCATAATTAATATTTAATACTTTCTTTTTTTTTTAATATTTATTGTATTTAGTTATCATATTTTTTCCAAATTTGATATTGCTTTCATAAACATTAGTAATAAATTGCCTAGAAAAGCGGAAGTGGATTACGAATCAACAGTTGTGCAAATAGACATGTGGACGTAAATGCACAAACTTTAATCACTAACACAGTTTCATTTATATTCATCATTTTCTTTATCAATCAATTGATTATAAATAATTTAAAGTGCAAAAAAAACTAACTAAAAAAGCTTAAAAAATTATTAATTGTAATTTAAAATGTTTTTGCTAAAAATTTGTACTTAATATTAATTAATATTTATATATTTTAATTTAACATAATGAGTTTTAATTTTTTTTAGCTGTTTTTAAAACTAAATATTAAATATTTATGATTATTTTTTAATTTTTGGTATTTTTTAATTATTTTTATTACAAATTGTTCTTTATATTAAAATTTGAAAAATTAATTCAATAATTAACAATAATATTTATTTTAAAATTTTTTTATTTCACAATTTTTTAATATAATCTTTTTAGTTTTTATTTTTAAACATTGATTAAATTTAAGATTACTTAAAAATATTGAAAATTTGTTTAAAATCATTATTATATTAATTATTTTCATATTGTTTGTGATATTATAATAAACTAACAAATAATTTAGCCATAATTATAAAGTTGTTTTCCTTATTAACATTTGCCTTTTAATCTTTAAAATTTAAATTTAAACAGCGCACTTTTAATAATGGATAAAAAATGCTGGAAAAGCAAGTTAATATTGATTTTCTTTTTGATGGGAATTCACCAGGTGAAAAGTTTGGATGAATTTTCCTTATTAGACAAACTATCCCATCCAATATCTACGACTCGAGAATTGACAGCAAGATTATTAAATCGGTCTCATTCTCCGATTGAATATGTATCCATACATACAACTCATAGGTCAATATCGGTTAGTCAATCATCTCGCAGACATTCCACCACACCTAAATACACTTTTTTACCTGTTATAAACGAAACTAGTCCTGATTTTTGTGATTGTAAGCGATTCATATTTAAATTATATTTATCATTAACAGTTTATTTTCCTATTTTAGGTACTGTGATTCCACAAACCAGAATCGTAAACGGAACTAAAGCAGATCCTAATCATTTTCCATACTTAGTTTCAATTGGCAGAGCAATTAACCACAAATACACCAATCAATCCCATTATTGTGGCGGAACTTTAATAAATCCTAATTATGTATTAACTGCTGCTCATTGTCTAAATGACTTTAAACCAAAAAAAATTTTAATTGGAATGGGTTCAACAGATAAAACCAAAATGAAGCAGACAATTGAAGGAGGTCAAATAACTATTCATCCGGAATATTCAGGCTGGCCTAATTATTCCAACGATATTGCATTAATCAAGCTTAAAGAACCGGCTAAACTTAATTCTTTTACTAGTGCTGCCTGTTTGCATTATAATACTCTTCGTTTTAATGGAAAATTGATAGCAGTTGGTTGGGGACAATTAGCTTATGCAGGTATTAAAATTTAGTTTTTAGTTATTTAATTACTGTTAGTTAAAAAAAATTTTTTTAACCAGGTATTTACCCAAAAGAATTGCAAAAAGCAGATTTACAGTTTGTGAAAAATACTGATTGTGCATTAAGTTGGGAAAAAGAAGAAGGACATCCACCTATTTCAGCTAAACATATTTGCGCATATAATGAACATTCGGACATTTGTGGAGGTGATTCTGGTAGTCCCCTTATAACTGAATCTAATGGTAAAAAATTCGTCCTTGGTGTAGCTTCGTTTACTAACTATTGTGATAAGTCCCAACCTGCTGTCTATGTTAGAGTTTATCCTTATATGAATTGGATTAATTCAGTTGTAAAGGAGTTTTGCTTTTAAATTTAATTAATATTAATAATAATATTTTATTCATTTGTTATTTTTAAATAATTTTAGTAAATTTAGTCTGTAATGGCTTTAAACTTATAAAATTTTGCTATTAATTTATTTATTTTATTAAACTTATTGCAATTTTTAAATTTTTTAAATTTAATCTTTTAGTATAACTGCATTAATTTAAATAAGTGCATTAATTATTATAATAGGTAATCAAAAATTCCTAATTTATTACAATTGCTTAGTTTCAAGCAATGATTCGTGCATAAGTTGATTTGTTTGTTTGAATCAAGATCAATTAGCTAATGTTTTATATAAATTTTTTTTCTATCTGAAATTAAATTTACCTATTTTCTATATTTTTTATTATGATTACCGGCAAATACAGCAAAAAAATTAAACTTTTGTTTGTATTTTTCTATAAATAAATCAGTCTTCTAGTCTGAAAATAAGGCTGTACTAAAGATAAAAAAAAAATTAAGTCAAAGACCTAAATTATATATTTTAATATATTTGTAAATTTGTCTTATAAAAATTTTTTACAAACCTAACTAAACAGTTTTATTTGAATTTGAACATTAAAAAAAATAGAAAAATGGATGAATTTCTAAATAATTCATTTAATTTTAAAAATCAAAGTGTAAAAAATGAAAAAAAAGCTAATTTGGATCAACTAGAAAGAATATCAAGTAGCCAAACTTACCACAAACGTAGTTTAACTGAAAATAAGTTACCTTGGTATTGCGGAAATTTAGATCCAAGTTATATTCAAAATAAATCAAATGATGAACAATTGATGGAATATCTACAACAAATTAATTACCCACGTAAATCACCTCAAATGTATAACCCACCTGCTAATCATGAAAATCATTTAAAATTTACATCTGGTGCCTTTGATAAATCTGAATCAGAACATCATCTTCGAGGTTTAAATGTATTTGATAAAAAATTGTCTTCTAAATTAGGACAAAATCATTTTAAAAATCGAAACAATAAATTTTCTCTTAGTCGAACTTCTTTAACACGTCGAAGAGTAGGCAAAAAGCATTCATTTTATTTTTCTAGTTCTTCTAGTGCATATAATTTAACAGCTTTGTTTTCTGATTCTTCAGTACCTGGTCTTAGGGAAATTTGTCATTCTGAACATTATTTTCGCAAAATTATTTGGTTTGTAGCTTTTATTCTATTAAGTTTTTTAGCTTTAACTGATATCCAACAATTACTAAGTGACTTTTATTCCTATCCAATTACTGTGGATATGAGATTAAGAGAAAGTCGTAAACTACCTTTTCCAGCTGTTACAGTATGCAACTTAAACATTGTACGTTTTTCTGCCTTGTGTAATTCAACTTTAAATGTATCTATGCCAATTGAACTACAAGAAAAACTTTGTGGAACAATGTTGACTACAATGGTAAATAAAAATTTTAATATTTTAATTAAAAAAAAATAATTTTTTATTTCAAGAATAATACTTCAATTGAAGATATCAATGATATCATATCTGATAGTGATGGCACAACTCCTGAAAATAAAGATGTTGATCAAGATTACGGTAATGATAAAGACGACGAAAAACAAACAACTAAACCGGCTGCAACTACTCAAATGCCATCAAAACATAGAAGAAAATATAATGGTCGCAAGCGTCCAAACAGATTTAAAAGGAGTACAAACACACAAAACAAACCTCATAGTAGTAGTACGAATGTTAATTTAAATAGTAACGTAAATAAAGCAATACCATCTTCTCCAGATATCAATCCTGAACTAGAGATGTTTGAACTAACAGAACGTCAGGAAAAAGAACTTCAAGAAAATCTAACCACATGGCTTGCTGTAATGGCAAACAAAAACAAAAATTTAACATTTTCGCTAGGACATCAATTCGATGATATGGTTTTAAGATGCACAATTAAATCATCCAATTGTACACATCCAAAGTAAGTTGAAAGTCTGGACAAGATACAAAATTAAAAAAATTTAAACTGTTTTTAAGTTCTTTTGTATCAAGTTTTACCCCGACTGAAGGCAATTGCTATACTTATATTGCAAAAACAAACACAAATCCATCTAATCAACACTCAAAACCAACTGCCACACCTGCGCCAAAACGACTTACCACAGTTCAAATACCTGATAGCACCATCAGCACTGAACCTCCTCCTATCAATCCGCCGCTTCAAAGCGATTTATTTACGACAGAAGCACCTACAACTTCAAGCACAAATCAACCTGAAGTTAGAGATCAAAATGGTAATTTAATTAATGATAAAACTTCTTCTCGAAATAAAGAACAACACAACCAGGTAGAAACTATTTTGGCGGGTGCAGATCACGGACTTGAACTAGTAATAAATTTGGAAACTAATGAATATTTGCCAGGAACAGCTCAAATAGGTGCACTTGTCATGCTTCATTCACCAGATGATTTTGGTATTTCAGCCAGTGAAGCCATTCTGGTTAGTCCTGAATGTGCAACATATATTGGTTTAAAAATGATGCGTATCAGTCGTTTACCGGCCCCTTATCCAGAAAAATGTATTGATGTTTGGCCAAAGGGATTGCAAAGAAAATCCATGCTAAATGCAAGCTATAGTCAACAGGCTTGTATCAAAATTTGTTTACAAAAAACTATTCAAACAAGATGCAAATGTCAATCTGCATTCTTAGAACAAGTTGAATTTAATGGAACTGAGTTTAGAATTTGTGATACCAGGAAAAAAAGTAAGTTTTAAATTAATGTTAAATTTTAAAAATTAAGAAAATTATTTTTAGATACCAGGAAATGTGTGGAAGAAGTAATGCTTAGACCAGAAAACAAACTTGATGATTGTCAGTGCCCTCCTAGATGCCAGTTAGTCTCTTCATTATCTAGTATTCAAATGTTAATTTAGCTTTTACTTTCTAGAGTAATTCAATACGAAAAAACTATTTCTGTGGCAAGATGGCCTACAAGAGAAGTATTGAAAAATAAAGAAATAAATATTTTTATCATTTTTTTATATTTTAGGATCGAGTATCATTTGACAGAGGAACCAAGGACATCAATATAACGTAACTAGATAAGATTAAATAGTTTTGTTTAAGTAAGACTCTTTTTTTTTTAATAGAAATGTGGCTAAAGTGGTGGTTTATTTTCAAACCATGACTTTGCAGGAAGTTACACAACAAGCAGCCTGGACTGTAATAGTATTTTTTTTTTATTTAAAGTTTTTATCAAAAACTTATTTTTTGCAGACAGCTAAACTATTTTCCAGTCTTGGTGGATTTATGGGAATGTATGTCGGCTTTTCATTTTTATCCTTATTCGAAGTGTTTGAAATTTTGATCCGAAGAATCTGGTATGGATTGACGCGAAGAACACCGTCTTTTCGTGGAGTTGTTCAAACAGTACTTGCCACCATCAGATCTAGAAATCAATTACGAAAACGTGGTTTAAACAATGATGTTGAAAAATCTTATGGTAAAAAATGAATGTCTAGTTTTATTTGAGTGTATTCATTTCTATGTTATTAATATCATTCGAGCTTATTTTTAAGAAAAATTTTACAATATTCAAATTTATTAGACAAAAAAAAAATTCATATTTATTGGCTTCTACGACTTTTAAAACATCTGATAATCGATCCAATTTTTGAATAAAATTCTCAAACACACCCTGTAAACATGAGTGCGTTTGTTTACATTTTTGTTTATATGTTGTCTTAGAAACCTAAATAAACGCCTTTTTGTATTTACGTAATACACGCCATTTTTTTTTTTTTTTTTTTTTTTTATA
This sequence comes from Pyemotes zhonghuajia, assembly GCA_025170145.1. Taxonomy (NCBI): domain Eukaryota; kingdom Metazoa; phylum Arthropoda; class Arachnida; order Trombidiformes; family Pyemotidae; genus Pyemotes; species Pyemotes zhonghuajia. The sequence continues at coordinate 8,170,659 of CM045846.1, read as the reverse complement.
TGAAAACAAAACATTTTTGTCATTTTATTTTTTTCTATCAAGTGTAAATTAAGGTAATGAGCGTTTAGCTTAATCTAGTTTGAATTAATTAAAATTTTTATCATGTTTTGTTTAATTTCATAAGAGTCAATTTATAAGATTTATTCACTCTTAAAGACAAACGTGAATTATTTTTTAATTATTACAAAATTCTTGTTAAGTTTAGTCCAAAAAAATTGGTTTTTGGAATCGAATCACAAATGAAATTTTACCAATTTTTAATTAATACAGTTTAAATTCGGTTTTTAATTAAGTTTTAAATTTAGCCCTTAATCCGGCTTGGCAGCGTTGTCAGCAATCAATTTAAGGGCCTGTATGACTTGCTTGCATTAAAGCATTATTGTGATTGTCGTTTTTATATAAGAAACCGAACAGGTAAGATTAATTCCTAACCTGTATTAGTTTGCTTAAATTTAAAAAAATTATAAATTAATTTATGTCAACTGTTAATCGGTTTAATTAAATTTGAAAAATCAAAAAAAAAGCATCTTTTATGCAATTTAAGTAATGTAAATTTCGTTACATTAGGCTTTTTAATTAGACTTATTTTTTAAAATAAATTTTTAGTGCTATATTTATAATAGCTTATTAAATTAAGCATTTAATTGTTTTGACCGTTATTTATTGTTTGATTTGTTTATTTCTAACAACTTTAATTTTTACAAAAATTTAAAAAAATAATATATATAATTTAAAATTTGCATTATTTGCAACTGATCAATGTAGTTTGTTTATTTTAGTAGATGCGTTTTTTAAATCACTTTATAATTTTTTAATCGATAATTAAATGTAAAATTTTTTTTTAAACTCTTGAAACTTTTATTTTTGACTAAGTTTGCAATTCAAAACTATTTTACTAATTTTTAGAACGTTGAATAATGGCTGGAGTGTCAAATAGTGCCGGAGTGACGAGTGTCAGCACTTCGGGTGGACCTTACAACTATTCATACATATTTAAATATATCATTATTGGAGACATGGGAGTTGGAAAATCTTGCCTCCTACATCAATTCACAGAAAAAAAATGTAAATCATTAATTTTATTTAAAGTTTATTAAAATTTTAAATTATGGTCTTTTGCTAGTTTTGACTGATTGTCCACACACAATCGGAGTAGAATTCGGAACTAGAATAATTGAAGTCCGAGGACAAAAGATTAAATTACAAATCTGGTAAATTTTTATATTTTAAATAATTTTTTAGAATTTATTAATTATTTTATTAAAGGGACACTGCTGGTCAAGAACGTTTTCGAGCCGTGACGCGTTCTTATTATCGTGGTGCAGCCGGTGCATTAATGGTCTATGACATTACTAGAAGGTCAACCTACAATCATTTAACTTCGTGGCTTACAGATGCAAAAAATTTAACAAACCCAAATACTGTTATTTATTTAATTGGAAACAAAAGTGATTTAGATGCTCAGCGTGACGTAACTTATGAAGAAGCAAAAGCATTTGCGGATGATAATGGTTTAATGTTTATTGAAGCTTCAGCCAAAACTGGTGTGAATGTTGAAGAAGCTTTTTTAGAAACTGCAGAAAAAATATATAATAATATTTTAAATGGAAGTTTAGATTTGAATGCTGCTGAAACAGGTGTTCAGGTAATGTATATTTTGATTTAAATTTATATAATTATTATTTTTATTTAGTTGATTGTAAATTAATGTTATATTTAATTTTTTTTTAGCACAAACCTCAAGGTGTTGGTAGCAATAATAATAGTGGTAGTGGACAAAGGCTTGGTATATCCGGTGACTCAGCCAATAAATCTAATTGCAAATGCTAAGGTATTATTTTTAAATCAGTTGTTTACATTGATTAATTACGCACGTTCAATACAATTAAAGAAAAATAGCTATTTTTATCGTGTTATATAAGAAAAAAAAAGGAATAACTACAAAAAAATTTGCTTTTTTAAAGACATCAGAATTGTTTGAATTTTGTTTAACACTTAATTACACACCTAACACAACACAAAACACAAAACACACAACACGCAACACACAACACGCAACACACAACACGCAACACACATACATTCACACAAATGAAACATAGTTCTTAAATTTATTGATTATAAATAGTAGGACTATTCAAAATTAATTTTTGATTTTTTATTTACCTTATTTGTATAGAAAGTTATATATATAATTAGAATTTATATTTGATTTTTTAAACTGGCTGTTGCAATAATGCTTCATATATTGATAATATCATTTTTGGAGCAAAACAAAGAGAAACAAACATCAACACACAGAAAAGAAAGTTTAATTTCAGAGTATAAAGAATAATTTTAACTAAAACATTACAATTTTTACATTAGGTCACTAAAAGTTGAATTTTGTAATTAAAAAGAAAAATATTTTTCAAAAAAAAGAAGGAAACTTAAAGATTATGTTATTTGTTGTTTTTTTTGCGTTTGAGACGTTTAAAGGAAAATTTGAAAGATGAAGAGTCCGAATAAGCATTGAGAGATTTTCCTTAATTTAGGCCACAACAAACGAAGAAATGATGCCAAAGTCGGATGATCGACATAGAGATAGAAGATGATGTAGGCTATTGTAACCCAGCCCGATTCAACTTTGGCTTAATAAATGTTGCCAAAAGCTTGACTTGTTCAGTTTCGCTTCTTTCTACTCGCGTTGCAGCGCTTTCTTAATCCAGACATGGTTTGCTTATACCGAGCAACGTTGGGTTTGAACAAGTGCAGAATTAAGTTGGGAAAAAATTTGGCACAACTAAATTTAGTGTTTATAGCAGTTAAATTATAGTAGTTGGTTAGCAAATGAATCACTTATCACAAAGCAGAATAGCGATGTGTAAATGGAAACGGTGCAGAGGCAACTTAAGTTTAGAACTGAATAGTTAGTTTCCGATTGTGGATTTTGATTGGTTTGTTCGCCAACGCGATTCAAATTTAAAAGTGGTTTTACTCGATTTGGAGTTGAAAAGAACGCATTTCGAAGTTGTGTCCTTTTAGAGTAACAAGTGGTGGTTTGTTTGCAATAACAGTTGTCTCTGTCTGGTTTGCGCAAATCTTGGGTAATTTACAACTTTCTGGTCTTATTCCTTACCTGTTATCCTTAGTCCAATCCAAGTCTAAGCAACACTCCTAATTTCTTACAATTCTTTCTTCATCTAGTGCTGTCTTTCTCTGTGGTCGTACTTAACTCGTGTTTCACTTTTGTTGGTCTTTTGGCTCCAGATAATTAAAACACTTGTTTTGAATTTCGCGTACATTTTCGCATATATACCGTTTCAGGCTGTGTTTACTAAATTAAACTACAGAAGCGATGACGTTATCAAAGTCTTGTTTAAACAGTAACTATTGTTCCAGTGGATCAAATAATAAAATGCCTTTCAAACAGCGAAACATTGATGAAAGTGAAAATGAAATCGATTTCTCGGCTAAGGCACTTAATAGTTTAGAAGAAATTCCTAGAATTTGTAAGTTTTACTACTTTTATCTTAATACCTCATTCATAATTTTCTTCATGTCTTCAGTTTATTGCAGTAACATCACTCGGCTCACACTCAGTCACAATAAAATCAAAAGTTAGTGCATTTTTTTTTAGTTCTTTTTCTAATTATTTCAACCATCTTACAGCTATTCCGCCTTCAATTGCAAATTTGTCAAGTCTGGAAATCCTAAATTTATTTAACAATCAAATTGAAGACATTCCTACTTCTTTAGCTTCTATGACTAAATTAAAAATCCTCAATGTTGGGTACCGTTTTTAAAGTAGTTTTTATTGGCATTCAATTTAATAATTTTTTTACTATAGAATGAATCGTTTAAATGTTTTACCTAGAGGTTTTGGTGCTTTTCCTAGTTTGGAAGTTTTAGATTTAACATATAACAATTTAAACGAAAAATCTTTGCCTGCAAATTTTTTTATGATGCGTATGTATTCTCTAATTTTTAATTAATTAGTCAATAATTTTTTTTCTAAATTTAGAAACTTTAAGAGCGTTATATTTAGGAGACAACGATTTTGAATATTTATCACCTGAAATTGGAAATTTAAAAAATTTACAAATTGTAAGATCAATATAATTTTTTTTTATTATTTTTTTAATAACTATTTTATAATAGTTGGTCTTAAGAGATAATGATCTTGTTATGTTACCGTCAGAGTTAGGAATGTTAACACGTTTAAGAGAATTACATATTCAAAATAATAGATTAAGGTAAATTTATTAGTAAGATAATTTTAAGTATAAAATTTTATTGCTAAATATAAAGTTAACTTTTGCTTTATTTTAAGCGTATTACCACCTGAATTAGGAGCTTTAGATTTAGCATCTAAACGGAGTGTGGTCAGAATGGAAGGAAATAATTGGGTGCATCCTATTGCTGAACAACTTCAAATTGGTGTAAGCCATGTGATTGAATACATAAGAACTGAAACATATAAATTGTAAATTGATATATTTAAAAAAAAAGATCATCTTATTTAATTTTAATTTTTATTTTTAGTTTATACGGAAGACATACTCAGACAATGACGCCAGCTGCCATTCCTCCTAAAAATGAAGAGAGAAAAGCAAAAAAAGTTTCTAGAATACGAAAATGAAAATTATAATTCATTAAAATTGATTTAAATTTTAATTTTATAATCATTTATTCATTAACACTTATAACAAAAAATGCCAAATTACTTAAACTAACATATAATACTTAATAAAAAAAAAATTAGTATAGTTTTCATTAAAATTTTATAAATCAATGGTTAATCGCTTTTTGATTAGGCAATTTGATTTTTGTTTTAAATTATCAATTAAATATTTTATTAAATATATTTATTGTTACAATTTGTTTTTTTCATTAAATTTTTTACAAAATTAACTAAATAAATTATTATAATAATCGAGCCTTTCCACGGTGATTAAATACATAAAATGAAGGCCTGTTTATAATAGTTTCATAATTTTTATTTTTGAAATCATCCAATGCTTTAATTTCTTTAAAATTTCCTGTTACTCTAACAATAGCAAAAATTGTAATTAGCAGACTTAATAATGCCTGTAGCAAAATGTCCAACGGTAAAATACCATTATATTCTTTTTCAATTAATCTTAAATAGCTCCTAAAAATAATTTTATTAATGTATCAATAAAATTAAAATAAATTAATTATTAAACCTGTATTGAGCAGCAGAATATCCGGAATGAGTAAGTGAAAGCAAACTTAATATGACTAAAATTTTTGACATCTTTATTTTTGAAAAGATATGTTATATCACAAACTAGATAATAACTAGAATTAAAATTATAATTGTAATATTTAAATATTATGTATATAAATTTTGTTGTTAAATTATGTTGCGCATGGCATCTTTTTTAATTTTGATTGTGCTGCCATCAAGTTTTTTTTTAAGTTATTAAATTATTTTATCTATGAAATTATTTTTAAATAATTTGTTTATTTTTCCTTTTAAATTTAAGTTTTTTTTTTATGATTAATAAATTTTATTGTATAATCATTAATTATTATTTTTAAGTCATTGAATATTATTATTAGGAAAAAAAAATAATTAAATAAAAATTCAATTTTTTAGAGTAAAGTAATATTAATTGCTATAATATGTTGTTTTTTTATTATCTTTAAAAAATAAAAATTAAAAATAATATAAAATTTTTATTATTTTATATAACTTTTATTTATTTTAATTTTTAATTAAAATATTTTTATAAAATCTTATTATTTATAATCTTAAGTATTTAAGAAATTTTTGAGATAAGTCTAATAATTTTTTATTAATATATTAATAATTATTTAAAATATTTTTAATTCAACATAATTAAAAACATTTTATTAAACTTAATATGATAAATTAAATTTATAAATATTGTTTAATTATTTTTTTTTTAATAAGTTAATAATTAAACATATGTTTAATGTTTATTATTATATTGCTATTTTTTTATTTAATCAAGGATTTAAAAAATAAAAAATAATTATAAAATAAATAAAAAGTTAATTTAAATATTATTGAAATTTTAAATGTTTTTATTATAAATATTATACTTAAAAATAAAGATATTTATTATAAAATTTTTCTTTATAAACCCAACAAATAATAAATATTTTTACATTAAAATTTTTTGATTCAAAATATAAATAATTTAAAATAAAAATATATTTTTTTTTTATAAATAAAAATTAAAACATTTTAGGTTTAATAATTAATAGTAAGCAAAAAACAAGATATGATCTTAATTATTATAAAAAATAATTTTTTTTTATAATTTGGATTAAATATGTATATATAATAATGCATTTTCATAAAAAATCCCAATATGTTAAATTTTCAGTAAAAAATTTAAAAATTGAACAAATAAAATTAAAATAATTGAGGACATATAATTAATTAATATTTTTTTTTATAATAACAATTATTTTGAATACATAAATTTTTTTAAGTTTAATACATTTATGTTTTACATAAATTTTTTTTTTAAATATTTTAAAATTTAGAGTTTTTTTTTAAGTTAAACTTTGTTTAATTTTAATATAACTCAATTTAAAAAAAAAAATAATATTTCAAGATTGAGTTGCTTTCGATAATCTTATTAAATAAAAATCTAATTCTTTTATTTATATGATCTTATTCGTAAAAAATTGAGAAAAAGATTACTTTATTTAATTTCCTTGTAAAATTCAGATTGTTTTTGAATTATTCATGTAAAAGCCACATCTAAATGGCACAGTAAATCTGATTTAAAACTGTTAATCTTAATAATGTTTTATTTTTATTCTTTTGCAGGATTAATTTTATAAACAAAAGCTATCAAAGACATACAATTAAAATCCCGTTAATTGGTATAATGCCAAGTAAATCAGTAATCATTTTGTTGACTTTGATATTTGTCTTTCCATCGCTGGAATACATTTGTCTTCACTTTTCTTAAGCTTTTTGCACGAATTTTGCCGTTTTACCTAGACATCACTTAAGCACCTGCTAAGCTGTTTCAATTGGTGCTCTCAGATCGTTTTAGCCGCCATCACCTGCATACTTAATTTACTTTAAATTATTTTAACAAATAGATCTGATTTGTTTATATTCATTGAATTAAAAAAGGACTAAACTAGTAAAAATAAAACAAAGCATCGGTAAAAGGCGCACAAGACTAGAATAAAATTATTTTTTAAAAAAAATTAAATAAAACTTGAACTGAAACAAATAAGATGAATTTTATTTTAAATTTTTAAAATCAAAACAGTTATCTAAAGGTTTTTTTTTTTACTTTAAATTACATCAGTTTGTTGGCTATGTTTGTTTTATTTTACTTATTTTTTATATTTATTTGTTTCATTTATTTTATTTGTTTCAGTTATCCATTATTTTTTTTTTATTTAAACTTTTCTGTTGCTTCTTAAATGATTAAGAAAATTTATCAGACTGTTCAAAACGCATCACACATTTAGCACCCGTGCAATTTTCGATCAGATTGCATGTGTACACGCATTAAATTAATCATTTATTTATCGCAATTCAATTTAAGACATTTTCCTAATTCTGTTTCATGAGTTAACTTGAAATTGTAGAATATTTTAACTGAATTGCTTATTCATATTTATTCTTAAAAGTAACTAATACGATAATTAATTAAAATTACAATTTACTGACTCATGTAATCTAAAAAATTAGTTTTATTGATACAATTGCAAAAATCTTATTATTTGTTTTTTAAAAGTTAAAAAAAAAAATTTATATTAATTTCATGAAATTTGTATTTTAATTTAAATATTTATTACTATTAGTTTAAAAATTATTTAGTAATGCAAATTTAAGTTTTTAAAATTTTTTATTTAGTTTTTTATATAAAAATAATGCAACAATTTTTTTTTTAATGAAAATTTATAAATCTAATTTTAAGATTAATTTAAATATTAAAATATTAAAATATAAATGAAAAATTATTTTTATTTTAATTATAAATTTAACATTTAAGATTTTTTTATTTCTAAATAATTTTGGAGTCTAAACAAGTTAGACCTGTTAAAAAAAAATTTACTAGAAATTTTTAGGCATTTTTGCCACAGTTGTTTTAGTATTTAAATTTTATTTTGTTAATTTAATTTTACTTCATAAAACAAAATCGTTTTTTTGAAAAATATTTTACTTGATGACTATTTTGCAAAATAAAGTTTTGTAAAAATTTTTATTTTAACTTTTTCAAACAAATTTGCTATTAAATTGTTTAATAATATGCTAGTTTTTTCACAACAATTTAAAGGACTTTAATTAAGTAACAATTAAAAATCTAAAACTATAAAAAAAAACAATTTGCTAAAATTTATTTAATTTATCTTACATTAATGTTTCATAATTTGTTTTCAATTAATCATAATAGATGAAAATAACTTTTTAGTGTTTATAAAAGCAATAGTTTTAGTATACAATTATTTGTTACCTGTTTTTGAAAGAAACTTTTTTAGTTTATTTAAATTTGTGTTACTCAATACAAAATTATTTAACCATTGTAATTAAGTAACTAATTTATTGAATTATGCATTTTATGATTTTTGCAGATGAACTTGATGTCTTAAAGTCGTTTCACATGTTCATTTATCTAGTAATAGTTAAATCAAGAAATAATTCGAATAATAGTTTCAAATGAAGTGAAGTAAGGAACGAAGATGGCAGTAGTGTGCGTAAAAAAGTTTTAGTACAATACCACTATAATTTTAATTAAATTTCGCTTTTATTAAAAATATTAACATTTTATGATTAAAAATAAATTAATTAAAAATTATATTTGATATAAAAATGAGAGAAAAGAAATACTTAATTAAAAAGGATTGTCATAAATTGAAAAATCTCCGCGACAAAATTTATTTTATTATTTTAAAACTTAATTTTTAGTTTAAACAGTCGTGAAGCGCCAAAAATCATATATAAATAAGTTTATTGCTTATCATCACAATTGGATCAGCTGCACATAACAACCTCCGAAATGACGTGCATAGATGTAAGATCAATGCTGGACCTGGCTAAATGCAATTTACTGAAAATAAGCTGCCAGTTGTCAAAAAAAAAACAAGCTTAAAACAAGCAAAGCGTGAATTTAATTTCTTTAAATCTATACACGGCCACAATAATATATATTTATATATTATTATTCAAATATATTCCAGTTGATTTAAGTGGGTGAATGTATTTGTCTGTAGTAAGTTGCCATTCATTCAGATAGTCGTTTGAAGCATGTTTTCTTAGTAATTTTTAAATAGGCTTAAATCCCATTTAGTTGCTATTGTTTTACATGTGTTGTCTAGATTGCTTTTCAAAATTTGAACAATTTTTGCCGGAAAAATATATTTATTTATTTTAATCTAAGTTTTGACTAGAATCATCTTTATAAAGACAAAGATCAAAAGTTTGCAAGCAATTTCTTTGCTGTGATCACTTAATGAGAACGCATTTTGTCTATTGTTCATTTCCACATTCTTGATTATGTCTAAAACTGCATTGGCATACGATCAAATTAAACTGGGCTCATAATAGTACTAATTATGATTAAAACTTAATCGCAATTTCAGTCACAACTAACGCAATTGTAATTGCACAATTGTATAAATATATGTATTTCAAACACCAGCAAATCCGCAACGACCAATGGTAAATTTGTATTATGGTGTGGGTGCGGAACACTAGATTGTTTAACTGCAAATAAAATGTACACATTCAAGATGAAAGAATCACAAAAAATCAACAGAAAAACAAAAAAGTGTCTAAAAAAACAAGGAAAACAGATTTGTGTGATCAAAATAAAGCTTTTAATAATGTTTGTTCTAAATGTAGTTAAAAAATCCTTCTCATGAATATGCAACATGTAATTTGTGCTCTGATTATTTTTTCAAATTAACTGCATATGTTCATAACTTTGGAATTTTAAATTCTTTTTGTACTGGTCACGGGTCCAAGTGAATGTTTTCAAGAAAGAAAAAATTAATTATGATTTCTAATCTGTTTATTATTTTATCTGTTTTTTGATTATTTTCTGATATGCGTTTGTGTTATTTGATCTGTCTTTTTAAAGATTATGCTTTTTAATTATGAAAATTCATCGAGTTGCAATTTGAGCAATAGATTAGTAGCAAAGCAAAATTTAAAAAATTGCTTAAACCAATTATAATTTTAACGCACTTGTAATAATCGTTGATTTTTAAGATGTACACAGAACCATATGGAACAAAAAATATGCATGTCGCAATATTGGCATACAATGTTGCACCAATTGCTATCTTTGCTTGGTCATATACACATCACCAGTTAGCAGCAAAAAAGCAATGAAGATAAAAATGTTGTTTTTCAAATGTTAAAAAATACAAGTGAAAAATTAGCCATAACGCAACATATTTAACCCTGCAGATGTAAGTGCTTGCAAAGTAATTTAAGAAGGTTTTCACAAGAAGGAAATGGCAAACTGAAAAAGGAGAGAAGAAAATGTCACCACTGGTCTTGTGGTTAATCTTGATTGAAATATTATTCGCAACCTACTTATCTAATTGTGCCTTGCAAACTGTCTTTAGCGATTTTCTTGCACTTGCCCCACCACAATTATCAACTAAACTCAACGTCAATAGACCAGATGTTAGCATTTGTTTAAAACTTTTTCTTTTGTCGATATTGGTTTTTACTAATGTTTGACGTGTACTAAGCAGAATGGCAAATTATTTTTTAATAGTCAGGTTGATTTGCAATTGTCTTAACTAGATTGGTAAAACTAGTGTAGTCAAATTGAAAAGATGGATCATTGGCAAGAAAGTAACTTTTTAAAAAAAGCTTGATTGAGAGCTACAGCTCTTTTATGTTGTGGCATACCTGAATTCAATCAGTTCAGTACTACTTTTTCTATACATGTAATGCTAGTTTAAGACACTTTTTAATGTTCACACAAATGGTTGATTAAGTGCTTTTTATAAACCTGTTTGCTTGCTAGACCTGGCCAAAATCCATTGTCCAGATAAGGACGACTCAAACAGTTTTGAGCAAATTGTTATTAGACTTGCGAACACCAATGTGGGCGCATTTTATCATTTTTAGATCACTGCAATAGCCTGCATCGTCTTTAATCGTTTCTATTATTTTGGTTTGTTTTGATTTAGTTAGTCTGTGGTCCTATTGTTCGATTTCATTGCGATTGGCGTCAATTCGAATCTGACAAACCGCAAAATTTTACCATTGCAATAGCTTCACTCTCTTTTCTCGTTATCTCTTAAGCACGGAGCAATTAAGACTTAGTTTTGAATGATTTTTTTGCTAGTAAATTCTTTTTTTAACTATTAATTTTATTTATTATTTTCTTGTTTATTTTTTATTACTTTTTTGGTAATATTTACTATTTTTTAGATTTATCCAAAACTAAACTTCCATCTTTTATGAACTTGTTTTTTAATCTATATTTCTCAGTTTTACTTTAAAATAAATTTTTAAATTCAATTTTTTAACAATTTTTTGTTTGAGAAAAATGACTTAAATAAAAAATAATTGTCCTTTAATTTGATAAACACACTTTATATATTTTTGAGTTTAAATTAATTTAAAAGTATATTTATTTAAATATTTATTCAATCTTTTTCAAAAGCTAAATATATATATCTATAAAAAAAAATATTAAAACAATTATTGTGTACGACCACGTGTTCAATAGATTTTACAATGATTAAAAAAACAGGTCAAGATTTATGTATGTACGAAATTTTGAATTTATAATCAGAAAGATTGAATTTTTTTAAATCAATTTTTATTTTAATGGATAGTTGTGATACATTTAACAGTTTAAAAAAAAAATGATGAAAAGACTAAAAAAAATTGAATAGCATCAATGAACCAATGTCCAAATACATTTTATTTTGTGATCATCATTTTTTGCACTTGTTCCATTTACAGGCTTGTTGTTTGCATGTGTTTGTAACTCGATTTGCATGGACATCACTCTTTATCTTTAGCTTGAAACACGTTAGGTTTGCAAAAAGATTTAGCTGTCTAAGAAATGATTTTTCTCAACTGAAATGATGCGATTCAAAAATTGACTTAATGTAAAATGTTTATTTGAGACATTTACAGTTATTTTCATCAGTTTACGCATTTTGCTAGTTTTTTAACATGTTCATTTTTAAATGTATTTTAGAAAAACAGCAAAATCGCTAAAAAATATCCAGTTTAGGATTTTTCTCAAATTTTTGAAAGCATGTCAGTTTTTCTATCTTAACGGTGTAAACCAATGAAATTTAAATTTTCCTTCAATATATTTTTACTTATATTATTTATTTTAATAAAATTTTATTTAATATATTTAAAATTTTTTAATTTTGTATTCATATATTCATTTGTTTAAATAAATTTTTTCAATTAACTAGTTTATTTAAATAAATAGTTTTTAATTTTTCAATGTTTATTTAAAAATAAAAATATATTTGTATTAAAAATTACATTGCAAAATTTAAATTTGAAGATTGAAATAAAATTTTTTTTTTTAAATTAAGCATTTATTATTTTAAATTAATGTTATAATAAATATATCTATATTATTGTTTTAATAACAATTTTCATTAAAAAAATTAGTTAAAAAAAAAAGTATATAATTTAATTTTAAAAATATTTATAAGATCCATGTGATTATAAATATCTGATATATTTTAAAACTGGTAAATGCGATTTTAAACTATAATAAGCATTCAAGTGCAAATCTAATAATAGATTCAATTTTATAAACTGATTTAGAAATGTTGAAGGCACTTTGATTTTAATTTGATATGCAAAAAAAAAAGCAATGCCAGTAAGCAATTTATGCTTTACTTCTACACATCATCATCATCATAATAGTATTAATCAAGTTAATTGCAATTAATAATAAATCGCGTTCAAAGGTTTTGGTAGGTCTGGCCATGTGTGCATTTCTTCTCTTATCTAAACAGTGCTGGTTTTGCACTTGGTTGAATTATGGTACTAAGGCCTTATCAGGTTGGTCGTGCATTTATTACTAACTTTTCTCATTTCTTCGCCTATCACTTTTGGTATTGGTTTGACAAAAGCTTTACTATTCGAAACCAAATAGATCCGCCTTTTTGCACACCCTTTGCTTTACATCTTTTTCTATTCATTTATTAGCCGCACCTATTTTAATTAATCTGATTATTTTGATTATCTGTTATAGTTTTGTTCAAAATAATTTTATTTTTATTTTTTTTATTTTTAAAAATTATTTTGCATCTTAAAAATGCATATTTTTACTTAAAAATATTCATGTGTTAAATTTACTTAAAAATATTTTTTTATTAAACTGACCAAAAAAAAAAATTAAAAAAAAATTAATTTTAGTCATTAAGAAGTAAACACTTTGAAAAAGAATGAGTAAATAAAAAACATCTTATTTTTATCTTATTTACCAAGCATATCACCAGTGTTGAATACTTGTAAAAAACTAAACATTTTGTGTAAATGAATTTTATCATTTTGACACAGCAAACCATCTTTTTTTGAATATATTAATACGCACGACTTATTTTTGATTCTTTTGAAAATTTATTAAATAAGTTAGTTGTGTCAACTTTATGAATTATGTATTTTAATTCATTGAATTCGTTTTATTGTTTTTAATTTTTTTAAATTGTTCTCACATCTTCACAACTAAGTTTGTAATATATTAAATAAGTTAAAATTTAGTATGAAATCAATTTCAAATTAAACTAAAATTTCACCATTAAAATAAAGCAAAACATAGCATAACCATTATCTAATGTAAATGAAAAATGACAGAAAAAATTGATTATTTAAGTTATAAAAAAAATTGTTAAGTTGACAAAAAAAACACGAGTGAAAATAAAGAAATTAGAAATAAAATGATAAAAAAAAAAACATTGAAAAAACATGAAAATTATCTGATCAATTTTCAAATATTGCACAATAGTTTTGATACTAAATTTGATTTGAAAGCGGATGCTATCATTAAGGTTATTAATGTATATATCAATTTTATTGCCTTGTTACAAAAATTTGGAATTCTGTCCAAGCATCACAATTCTTGTAATTTAAAGAAAATAACTAAGAATTGTAAATAAAAATTTTTACTTTTATTTAATTTTATTATGATATCTAGAAAAATCAAACTTTTGTAGTCACACAATTTAGTTTTGGTACCATTTATTTATCCACCATTTAAATTCAAAATAGTTTTATTTTGTCTTAGATTATAAAATAGATTTTTTTGACACAATTAAGATGTTAGTATTTACATCTGAATTTTAAAGGTTGATGGTTTAACCAATTAGTTTATTTTGATTTTTCCCTTTGTGTTCATTTTGCTGAAACGATTTTTCATGTTAATTTTAGTTTCTGTATTTTTTTTTGTGTTTTTCTAATGCACACCCACATTTATTTAAAAAGACACAAAATCACGTCCATTTTTTTTTTTGTTTTTGTACGCCATTTAGCCACAAAATAGCCCGTTATCTTGCCATAGATTAACTGATAATCTTGAGTTGCTCATCTTATTCTCACGAGTTGATGTAGTTTTGCATCCGTTTTGTACCACTGGTAAACGACTACTTATAAAAATATTCAAGTCATTTTAGTTGTTCATTAGTTATTTTTTTTTTGTAAATAAATTTTATTATTATTTTATTATTATATTTATATGTTTTTCTCATTTTGGTAAGATAAGAAAATGGTTTGTGAACTAAATTTCCAAACAAAACCTCAAAAATTCATATATGGCTAAAACTTTTAAAACTAAAACCTGGCAAACATCTAAAACTAAACATCTTCAAAATGATACTATCAAAAAACAAAAAAAAAGACAAAAGATTCAAATATTAAAAATAAATAATGAACAATTGTTAAAATATTAGCTTAAAATGGACAAAAGTTTGATTACCAATAAAATGTAAATTCAGCATTAAAATTGAAACTTGAAAAATCATTTTAATAACAACTATAATAATTGTAAAAATTAAAATTTTGAGCACATTAAAGAAAAATCAAAATTTTATTAAAAAAAAAATAGATTAAAAGAAAATGATTATTAAAGTAATTACTATTAACATTAATCGCAATTTAAGTAAAATTAAATCATTGCACACATGATTTGCTTATGTTTTTTTTCTATTGATCCATTAATTGAAACTATCTAATTTCCGGTTTGGTCATTTTTATTATTAGGTTATCTTTAATAACTTAGTTTTTTAACAATAAAATAACTATAACAATAACACTTTAAATTTTGATTCTACATGCAATGGTGATCAATAGACTTTTTTTCTTAATTTTTATTGTACTTATTATCTTATTTATCTTTTTTATTATCATTGGCATTCGAAGTGCTGAATTAATTTAAGATTAAATGTGTTTGAAATCCTGTTTATAACCAGTTCTTTAAAATATTCTTATTTAGGTGAATTGAGCTTAATTACATTTCTAGAAAAAATAAATTTAAAAAAAAAACCAAGATGAACATTTAAGCTTTCATCTAGATTATTCATTGAATCGTGTTTAAGTTTATTTTTTTTTTTTTTTGGCTAATGCCCATGCAAAACAAATTGTGATCAAAATTAAATCTTGATTAAAAGTCCATCAGTTTAATTTCTCTAAATCCGGCTTCTGTTTTTATGTTTATTTTGTTCATTGAAATCTTTTTATTTCAATCAAAATTTGTCCATCGAATTGTTTCTTCACAAGGACGCAATTACAAGGATAATTCAACAAAGTTAAAACAAAAAATTTGTTTAAATAATATAAAAATTTTTTTAAAAATTAAAATAAAATAAATTAATAGAAAACAAGCAATATATAAAAAAAAAATAAAGATAAAAACACAGAAAACTTTAATTTTGAAATAATCAAAAAATTATATTTAAAAGGATTTTTATGACATTTAAAACTTAAAAATTTAGACTATATAAATTTGTACAAAAAATTTAAAACAATTTTTTTTATTTGGTACTTGATTTTATTATATCTTTAGTAAATTAAATTTTTTAAATTAATTTTTTTATCAATGTTGAGATTAATTAACAAAATTATAATCAAATATTATAGATAAAGCATGCATACATTAATTAATAAATAGTTTTACAAATTTAAATATAAATTTAATTTTCAATATAAAAAATTAATTAAACAATTTACCTGTAAATTTATTTATTAATTGGATATTAATTTATATTAAAATTTTCTATTCACGGGGTTTAAAGTCCTATCTAATCAAAAAAAAAAAAAAAATTCTATAGGCCTAAAATATAGTAATACACAGAATATAATATAATCACTTAAAGTTAGGTTTGAGTTTGCGTTAAAACTTTTATTTAAACCAATGTTTACATTATGTACAAAAAAAAAATTTAGATTAATTATCGAGTCTAAATATTTATATTTAAATTAAAATTAAGAAATTATTAAAAAAAAAAAAAATAATTTAGGATCATTATAAATAATTTATTAAATAATAAAAATAAATTAAATATTATTCATTAAAAATTTTATAAAACTTTTTTTTATTTTTAATTAGATTAATAACTTATTATTCAAAATTTAATTGAATTAAAATTTTAACAAAAAATTAGGTTAAAAATTAATTAAAAAATTTATTTTTATTGTAAACAATTATAATTTATATAAAAAAAAATTTAATTTATTATAAATTAAACCAAGTATCTATATTTTTATCATTTGTTCCAATACCTTAATTGCTTAAATCCATAAAAAAAAGGTTTTCATTTATTTTTTTCTTGTCTTGTTACTGTCAGCTAGAAATTGTCTTTTGCCTTGAAATGATTTTCTTCAAAAGTTTTTTTTATACTAACTAGTCTTCTCTGTTTTTTTTTGCCACTATAACTGATATGCACAGATGTTCTAGATTAAAACTGCACATAAATTTTAAATGCAAACTTAGTTTCAAAATAGTTTGCAGTAAAAACTAGTAAGATAATATAAAAAAAAAAAGAAAATAACACAATTTAATCGGAAAATTAAGTTATTCATGTTTAAACCTGCTTATTGAAATATCATCAAATTTGAACAGAGGATAAAGCTTGTTTAATTTTGCATATTTTTGTCTGCTTTACAATTTTATATAAGTCAATTGGTTTTACTAAGTTGTAAACATTGGGCTGGGTAATATTTTAAAATATATTTACAGCCTTTGAACAGTTGGTTTTTGCCAAATGTTGTATAAGTTCGAACTGGATGTTAAAAAGATTGAAACAAAGCCACAGTTTTCTCAACTAATTAATATAAAAAAAAATTGAAGTAAAAAATAAAATAAACTTGAATTGTCATAGTTCTTAAAAATAGAACCGAATAGATTACAATCATATGTGTAAATAATGTACAGATGATTTTGCACCAGTATAAGTGATAATTCGCTTTATACTTACCTTTTTTTTTTATTAAGCTGCTCATTAAGTTTTTTTTTGTTTTACCAATTTCCTAGTTTATTATTTTGTACTTATTTGGTTGATGTTGCGCAAGTAGTGGTTTTAGTTTTAGACTTTTTACAGTCTAAATTGACATTATAATATTCGATTGCTTTTTAATTGCCCACCTGCTTACGCAAATATTTGTTCTTTACATTTCTAGTGTAAAAAAGTCGCGTTTGGTAAACTTAGAATTTAGATGTGTATTTCAATTTCATTGGACCCGTTTTGAGTTGCTCAGCATGAGTCTTTTTGTACAATCACTTTCAAGTGTTTTCTAAAAATGTTTTTATTTGCTTTTATTTTTCAACAGGTCACCATCTCAAACAACTTATAAAAAGCCAATTTATGACTGAACAAAGTCAGAAGGTCAAACAATGGATATGAAGTAAGCAGAATCATGTCTAAAGTTTAAAAACAACAAATTTTAAATAAAAATAAAGTTTAAAAAAAAAGTGAATAAAAAAATAAGAAATGAAAAAACTAGCGAAAAACAAGTCCACCCACCCGTTGTTTAACTTGTACACCCACCAACATCTAAAACCTATCTTGTGGATTAAGTAATTATAAAATTTGAAAAATTATCTTACCAGTTTAGGTGCCTTAATTGTTCAAATGTTTTTCATGCTAATTATCTAGCTAATTATACAAAAATATTTCACCCTTTTGACGTGACTTTAGTTTTTTCCGCTTTTATTAGGAGTTTACCATTTAACAACAAATAAACAAGTGAAAACTGATTTCAAGTGGGTGTAAAGTAAGTTTAATTGGATTTAATCAAGTTTTAAACAAGATGCACTGGTCTATAAAGTCAATTGTTTTGCTTGATATATAGCTAAAAACAAGCAATTTATCAATAACTGCCAGTGTTGATTCAATATTGACATTTGCTTACATATAACATTTGCATTAAGACCGCAAAAAACAAACATAGTAAAAAAATATACTTTGCGAATCAGTTTGATGAGATTAAAATTTATTTTTTATTAAAACTATTTTTGCCTATGCTTGCTCACTTTGAAGAATTCGAAAGCTAGTTGTAAGTTAGAAAATGCGAAATAGTGACGGCCTATTGAGCAAAATGGCAAAGTGGAAAATAGTCTAGATCGTATTATGTTTAGATGCGTTGAACGTGTGGAATTTAAACAAACACGCGTTCCCATTGGCGTTGCCACCAGTTAACTGGTCTTTTGATACAAAGTAAACAACACGTTTTTCGTTCACTTGACACGTGTGACATTTCGTTCTGCTTCAACACCCCTACACATGCATACGTACATTTATACACTCTTTTATACTTGATAGAGAAATATTAGAAAAAATAAAAATGATACATTCGAGTTAACTATTTTTCAAGATATAGTGCAAAAACTTATACAAAAATAATACGAATTTTCTGATTTCGATTCAAGTTTGACGAAAATTGACAAAATGCGATTACTGCAAAGAATTAAGAAGACAATCTTAATTTTTGTAAGTGATGTGCAAAGAGGGTTGATTGAGCGAATCGAAGCAAGCAATTAGGTTAGCAGAAGTTTCCTAATTCACTAAGGTTAGAAATGTGTTTTCAAAGCCGTCTAAAATTTCAAGTCAAGTAATCATTGCCAGTTCCGGCCTGAAAAGTGGTCTGTGCTGATTTAATGCAGTTATTAAGGTTGCAATATTTGAATTTAAATGGCCAATGATGAGCAGATTTCTGGAAAGCAGGTTTTGCTTTGACCTAGGTTCTAAGATGATCAAGCAAAAATAAGCAAGATGCTGGGGCTCAGAAAGAGTGGAAAATAGGAGAGTGGCGTGTGGCTATTGTAGCAACTTTGTATTCAGAGTGGGATGAGCAAGTGGCACACCTAAAAGACACAGAACGGGCCTGTCTGCAAGTCAAATGCGGACACGTGTAAACTATCGCAAACGCCATTCGTTTGATCAGTCAGGCCTTTCCGCCAGAACAGTGCCCTTGGCTAGCCCAAGGTCGTTTAGTTGCCATCAGTGTATTAGACCGATTTTGAACACGTGAACAGACCCACGTGTGCCTTTAGTTCGACCTGCTCCATTACAAGCCCAGCTCATTTGAACGGCCCACATAAAACCAAATTAAAAACCAGCAAACCATCGTTAAACAGGAGGCTCATCTTCATCTGGCTTATTCGTTTAGCCTGTTTTCTAATTTATCTTCTTTATTTCTGTGTTCTTACCCAGTTTCTTATTTTACAAATTTATCTATTTTTTGGTCTACTTTTTTTTGCATCCTTTGGCTATTTCTTCGCTTTCTATTGGCACTCGATTGGAGACAAACGAAAATCTGCAATGCACAGATTTGATCACGGCCACACGTGATGAAACGTATAACACGTGTCCACTGTTTATCAGCTGTATAACAGGGTATCGGATTAACTAGATTGCCATTTGATTTTCTTTATTTATTTTTTTCATTCATTTATTTAGTCCTCTTTTCACTTCTTTTTACTTCTTTTTCTACTTTTTTCAATCGTTTTTACTGTTTGTATTTTGACTTTTTCTGACCGAGCTCTTTTCAGGTAAAAAAATTATTTTTAAATGTTTAATTTTTTTATTATTAGTCTTTTTTTTATTCTCTTATTTTTATATTGTTTAAATAAAAAACATCTAATCAGATAAACGCCGATTTCAATGAGTGTTTTAATTTAACTCAAAAAATATAGTTTTACTATTTTATTATCTTGTATTAATAAAAACAATTTCGCGCCTTATTAAAATAAATGTATGCAAAGAAAATTTTAAACTAATTTTATTCTAATAACAATCCAAAACTTTATTATTATTTTTTATTTTACTCATTTTTAATTTCTATGATATTTTAAATTAAACTTCAAGATTTGCAAAAATTAATTGTTTTTTTTTTTTGCCGGTTTACTTTTTTCTTCTTTAAACTATAATATGAGAAAAATTTTAAAAATAAGTTTAGAAAAAAAATTTAAAAACTACAACTATAATTTTGATAAATTAAATATTCATTTTTAACACTTTGATTATCGTAAATTAAAACATGTGTATAACACAATCTAGACTAAGATTATTCATTTAACCAAGATATTTAAAAAGGAAATTGTCTGCATTAGATTCAATCATAATTATAAAGCATGACTGTTTCTATTGACGACCACATTCTCACCTTTAAATTTATCATCAATTTTATTATTTTTTTTTTATCCATAATATTTTGTTTATAAACTAAACATTAATAAAATCTGTAAAAATTGTCAAAAGATAAAATCAACAGTCGATCAGCTCTATCGGTCATGCACTAAACATTTTTTACTCTCTTTATATTACTAATTACAATTTACCTGTTAATCTGCTTGTTTAGGTAAATTGTGTTTTAAATTCATCTAATCTTTAGACAGATTTTTTATCTCAAACTCATCTTTTCTCAGTATTATTAAGTTCATGTTTTAGATTAAATAGTCAAACTAATGCCGCTTAAAGACCATAAATTGAATGTTCACATGCTAATCATGGCAAGGTTGATTGTGCTAATAATTGTTCGTACACTGATTGACCAATTTGTTAATTACAATATGCTCTATCTTTGAGAAAAAATCTTAATTTACTTGTGCTTAAAATTTTATTTCATTAAATGTGGTTTGAAATTTTTTAAATAAAAGACAAAAAAAAAAATGAATTTTTTAATTAAAATAAAAAAAAATCTAGATAATTAACAATTTCAATATTTGTTTTATTTGTATCTAATTAATTTTTTGTAAATATAAAAATTATAATCAATTTAAAATTGATTTTTAATGTCATTTTATAATTAAATCTATTATATATGTTTTTTAAATTTATTAATAAAGTTTACGTTTTATCTTGATCAATTTAATATTCAATATGTTTTTGATAATTTACATATTAACAAAATATTTAAATTTTGTGTTGAACATTATAAATTAAATAATATTATAAGTTTCCATATGCTGATTGACTATTGTTGTATTAAGTTACCAAGTTAGTTATTCTATATTTAGGGAAACGGATGTAGGCGCGACCACACTCCTAACAGTTTTGCTGTGGGCAAATATAAATCGATGTATGTATTCAGCATCCTAATTCAGTGAAAATAGCTTAGTAAAATCAAACCACAGCCATTAACAACAACAAAAAAAAAATTATCAAAAAAAATAATCTAAATTAAAACGGAAAGCAAAACAACTGAGTAGAAATAGGTGAAAAATTGAAATATAAACAAATAAAAAACAAAACATTATAAAAATGAATGCAGCTAAAAAAAAAAATAAGAGCCTATTGGATGAAAATGATATTTCACATGAATCACAATTGCCTTGTTAATATAAAAATACAAGCAACATCTGATTGCATGTGTGTCAAATATGATTATTTACGCTTTTTCGCGCCTTTTGCCTATTTTGTTAAATTAAAGCATGGGAACCTACATTTAACTTTTGATTTGTTTGTTTAGTAACTTTTGTAGCAAAATTATTTAAAAAAATTTCGCTATTAATATTGCCAAACAAATTAAAAAAAAATATATATATATATAAATAAGTAATAGACAAATTTTAAAATTTAAGATTTTTTTTATAAACGATAAAAATTTTAAAAATTCTACTTATTTATGTTTAATTTTCATAATTTGGGTAAAAAAGTCATTGTATCTTTATTAATCTTAATCATTACATCTTAATTAATTTTTAAATTTGTCAAATAAACATTTCTAGAGTAATCTGATAAAAAAAAAAAAATTTGAATTAAGATGAAATTAAAATAAAACAAGTTAAATGTAATTAAAGTTAATATAAATCGCTTTTAGTTAAGATTACAATTGTTTTATTTTTATTTTTTTAAGAAAAGATAAATCAAAAATGAATGTAAAAATATTTGAATTTTAAATGGAAACAAAATTTACTAGCTAACAAAAGTAAATGATGTGGCTGGATTACAGCTTAATCCAGTTAATAGCAATAAAATTAACCTGAAACACTTGGATTTTTCGTAAAAAATCCACTTTGACTTTAGCTTTAATTGTATTTTGAACGCAAACGAAAAGCGTGTGCCAAACAAGATTAGGAAAAAAATTTATACTAGGGCTTAAATAGCAATAGAAGTCAACTTATAAGCCATAGGGGTTTTTATATTATTGCTATTTAAATACTGCCATCACTTAGCATTAATCCTAAGACACTCGCAATAGGACTAACATGATGCATCTTGATTGGCAATTAATTGACTTTTTGCACGTGTTTATTTACTGGGAGGGCCAACAAAAAATGTTTTCATATGCACATTCTAATTTATCTGATTAAATCAATTGTGTTTGCTTTTTTAAAATATGAAATTTTTGAAACCAAAGTATTAAATAATAAAAAAAAGTAAATCAAATAAATAAACTAATTAAATTTTGATTTTGAAAATATTAATAATTTAAATTGAACTTCATTTATCAAAAAATGATCTTTACGAGAATTGTTTTAACATGAGCATAAACATAAAAAAAGGAATTTTAATTTGATAAATTCGATAATTTTAATGTTTTACAGCATTTTTACGATCAATTTGGTAAATTTATTGAGAGTCGTAATGTTAACACAATTAAAATGATTATGCCGATCATGTCAGAGTTTGGACTGGAAGCTATAGGCAGCAAAATTGTCAATATTGGTTATTAAGCAATTTAGTGAGAATCCAAACAATTAATAACTACAGAGTGATGAGTCCAAGTGATGATCAACAAAGATGATAATAGAAATGAAGATAAAGTTCTCAGGCAATAAATGTTGTTCTAAAACTCTTGCATAAAGTGGTTTACTGTTGTTAGCCAACATGGATTAAGCGTGATTTGTTTTGCTAAAAGACGCATGGCCAGGTTTAGTAAAGGTAAACACTTGGCTCAACCCAGCGTGCGTTTAAACACGTGTGGCTGCGCAATTAAAGGCGTTCACTATTTGATGGAATTGCGTGAAAAAGCGTTTCCATCTTTATCCGAATTAATTTCCCATTAATTTTCAGCCGATTTGTTGTTCAACCAGTTTTGTTTACATTTAAATTCGGTGTTGAAATGTTTTCCACTTTTTAATCATCTTATTTTCCTCATCCAGACGTTCCAGACGTTTTTCCATTTGCCCTTTTCCCTTTGCTTTTCTTTGTCGCCAACTGCAACAACTCTCTTAAAGCACTTGCCTAACTCTAAAATTTTAGACAAACTTATAGTTTCACTTCTCAGACCTAACTTTATTCATTCTACATAACTTTGTTATAATTTTCCATTCCACGTAATTTGGATTTTAAAAGATAAAAGTGATAAAGTTTTTTACTTTCCTGTTAAGAAAATAGCCTTGGTAATTGGCTGGTTTTGAAATAATTGCACAATTCTGTTTAAGTTTTCAAGTAATATTTCTTTACAACTTTTGTAAAAAATGTTTTTAAGAAAACATTCGATCGGATTAGAATTGACTTCAACAAAATTTAAACTTAAAAAAAACTAAATTCAGCAAAATCAAATTCACCAAAAATTAAATTCTAACTTTCCTTAATTATTTTAATACACTAGCCAATTCAGATCAGTTAAATTTAGTTCTCACCATTTTCATTGACCGATCTGATTGACCTTAAGTCTTGCTTTGATTCGTTTATTAAACACATTCTACAGACCAGGCGAAAATCAAAAACAGTTCAAAATAAAACTTTCAATAGGTTTGATCGACTGTAAACTAGCTTTTTGTCGCTTCAAAGAATTTGATTTTGGCGCCTTTTTGCATACATGTTTTTTCATTTTTAACTTTTTCATGATGACAAACATTTACTTAGATTCTCACAGGATTGGGGTTGAGCACGTGTTCAATTTTGACTGGCACAGGTCATCAAGTTCATTTACGATCGATTAACACAGGAACAATTTAGTAGGATAGCAGATTTGATGATAATCAAATGCTATATTTGATTATCTATTTATATTTTAATGATTACTAATTCAATTACTAGTTGATTATGGTTAATTTTAAGAAAAATTTAATTAATGATTAACAAAAGAGATAATGACAATAGTAAATGATTATAATTTTCATTGTATATTAAACATAGATACCAATGAAGTAAAAATTGCTTGATGACAATTGATGATGAGTGTAGCTTTTCATCAGTTTCATTTCAAGTTCTAATCAGTTTATGCATTGAAAGTCATGCAACCGTGTTTTTTGTTAAAACTGTCATTTGATAGTGCAAAGACATGTATTAAGTATTCTCTGATTTTTACTTGATAAATCAGATGGATCTTTAACATTTTATACTGCAAAACGGTTCACAAGTTCAAAAGCAAATAACTCGTAGTAAATAATTTAATCTTACAAAATGATAATCAAAAAATATAAAATAAAAAAAAAAATAAGTAAAAAAATGATATTTTATTTAATCTTCTGTATAAACTTGATTATTTGCCTTCTTTTATTTAATTTTTTTGGTAATCTGATATTTTAGAAATATATTGAATCAGATCTGATTTATAATTTTATTATAATTTAAAAAATTTTAGTTAATAAAAAATAAGTATGTAATACGTTTAAGTTTTTAAAAAATTTATTTTAATTTTATAAATAATTTTTAAATTTAAATTTTATATCAAATATTTTATCAGTATTTACATATTTTGACAGTTATTTTGATTTTTATGTAGTGAACAAAAAGAAAAGTGACAAACATTCAAATTTAAATAATCTTTCTATTCCAGTCCATTAAAATTTTCAATCTACTTAAATAATCTTCAAGCATATGCTAATCATCACTTTATATATCAGTATCTTAAAGATGATAAATTTTAACAAAAGTTAAAAGGATGTTCACATGAAGATAAGCTTAAATTAAGTGAAAAAATTAAATTCTATTCATATTTCGAACATTTTTACTATATTATATAAAATGTAAAAATAAATAAAACAGTTTTTTTTTGTTTTTACGATGTAACTATTTTAAAAATAAAACAAAAATAAAAAGATAATAAATTAAAATACAAATGAATGTAAAAAAAAATATCAAAAGTCAATAATTTTAATTATTTGTTTAAATACAAAATAAAACAGTTAAAATATTTTTTTTTTTTTTTGATATGTCAAAGCTGACATAAGAAATATAATAAAATAAATAAAAAAATTAAATCAGTTTACAAATGAGGAAATAAATTTATTTATTTTAATTTATTTTTAAAAGATTATAATCAAAATATTCATGATAAAACTATAATTATTAATAAAATATTTTTTTTTGTTCGATTTTTTGACACATATTTTGTCTATTTGATTTTCGTACATAATTATATTACATTTTTTAACAAAAATTTTTAATAGCTTTTATTAACGCTTATCAGACTCTAAAGTGGTCTTTTTATACAGATTCTCGTTAACCACACACATTAATACAGACAATATGCTTTTAGGCTTATCTTAAATGAAGAAAAAATAAAACAAAAAGTAAAATAAACCAGACATAATGATAATAAAAAAAAAAAAATCAATAGTTATAAACAAAAATATGCGTTAAATTCTTCAATATAATATTATAATATTATATATATATATAATGTTTTAAATATTTAATATATTTAGTTAATATATTTATTTTAAACTTGAATTCAACATTAAATAAGTTAATTCCAAAATATTTTTTAAGCCTTTTTATTTATTTATTTTACTATCTTCTCGTAAATATATAATATTTTATAAATTTAATAGAAAATCTAATCAATTGATCCAATTTTGTTGGGTAATATTTATTTTTTAAACAAAAAGATAACGATGGACAGCAGCCAAGTGTTTTTTTTTGAATAGTTTTTTAATAATTTGAAACTAATAGTTAAATTAATTTACCATTTTTAACAAAACTGTTCTAATTAATTCAAGTATAAAAATTATTAAGTTATTAAAATGAGTTTTATTATTATTTTTTAAATTTAGTTAATGTTTTATTTTAAAACATAAATTATTTCTTTGTTTATTTTTATATACTTTTTGTTATTCAATTTTTTAATAAATTTTTATTTTGCAAATTTAGTCATTTTTCGTAAATTGAATATCATATCACCACTTAATAATCAGTTCTAATTTGTAAAAAAATACTTATGATCTTGCCGCTTATTTTTATTCTATTAAGTTTAAACAAAACCATTGGCAATAATTAGAGTTTTAATTTGGGTGCGCAAATTGATCTGAAATCTTTTAAGATCTAAGATTTATCTTAAGTGAAATATTTTTCAGGTATATAAAAAAAAAATTTTAAATTTAGTTGATTGCTTAAGAAAAAAAAAAAAAATATAAGAAAAAAGATTAAAATCAGTTTATATGTAAGACTAAATAAACTGGAATAAAATGAAGACGAAGTTAATCAACATAAGATTATAATCAAAATTTACATTATCGTAAATTTAACATTAAATATCAATTTTTAATTTAAACGCTTATTATTTTTTATTTATTTATTTATATTTTTAATATTAACAAATTTATTTAAAAATATTCAAAAATTTAAATAGTATAATTTTAGTTTTATAAAGTGAAAAATATTTTTTTTATTTATATCTGTGTAATCAAATTTATTTTATATATTAATAATCAACTAATTATTAATTTAATTTCTTGTTAATTACTTTTACAAATTACACTTTTAAAATTATTTTTAATTATTTAATTTTAATATTCTAAAATATAATTTTGTCATACTTTTTTAATAAATTTATTTAATAAAAATAATTTTTTTTAATACATTTTTTAATACAAACAATATTTTTTTTCCATTATTAATTTAGAAAATGCCTGCAGCAGGATTGTAAATGGCTAATTTAGATGCAAATGGATTAAGATAGAACTGGCTGAAGGTATATTGCGTTTAAATTCTGTGTTCAAATTGCTGCTGCTTCGTTTAGACATGTTATTTAGCACACATAGAAACATTACATCACAAACAAACCATCTCATTTTGGGCTTACCATCGTTAATTTACCAATTCTAACATCTTATGTTCATGATGTGTGTTTAATGATAATTATGATGATAGCGATTATAGTGAATGGCTTAGTTTGCTATAATGAAATCGCAATCAAAAGGATCGTACGTTTAAATTTGGATAAAATGCTGATTTTGACTTAGATTTTTTTAACTAAGATTTAAACTAAGATTTTTTTTTTTTTGATTTTTGCTTAGGATTTTCCTTCAAAACAAAAGCAAAAACAATACAGAAGATTGACGTTTAAATTTTTAGTTTCAATATAATAAAAAAAAAAAGCAAATATATGCTTCGCGGTTCAAAATCTCATCAATTCAATCTATAAAGAAGTAAGCAAACCATTTCGAACTTGTATAGTAAATTTCAAAGACATTTTTTTATGAAATTCAATATTAAAAGCAAGTTAATTGTAACATATTAACAACTTTATGCAAACTTAACTAGTTAGCTTTAAAATTCAATTTTTGTAATTAAAAATGAACACATTTGAATAAGTATTTGTAATTATCTGATAATGATAAAGACATAAAATGAATTCAAATGCATTTGTTAAGGTCATTGTAATAATGCTTTTTATATCTTTACCAATACTGACCAATAAATGTTTATAGGAAAAAACATTTTTATTTATTTTTAATTTTTATACTTAATATGTTTAAATTAAATCTTGCAGTTAAATAAACGAAAAAATATTCAATTTTTAACTTTTGTAATGTATAGAGAAAATAGTAGGCGTCTTGATGTTGCATGAAAAAAAATGAAATTTTGCAAAACAAATCACATTATATATATTATCAATATTATTTGATAATAATCCACTGATTTATTTTAGTTTTTATTTTTTCTTTAATTCAATACATTTACTATTGTTTGCTATTTTTAATTTTTCAAAGGCTTAAAAAAGTTTATTTTGTCTTTTTCTAAAAAAAAAAAAAACATGAAAAAAAAATTTATCTATTTGAGCAAATACTTTTAACTAATTAATACAATAAATTTTAATAGTAAATCAAATAATTGTAAACATAAAAGGGTTTAATTTGATTAATCTTCTTAAAAAAAAATCTTATTAAATTACAATTAAACGTATATTTTTTCTTAGTACTTATATTTCTAGTCTGCATTTATACGATTGCAAAATTAAATTAAAATCTAAAATTATTTAATTAAAATTTTTTTTTCGAAACCATCTATTAATTAATAATCAATTTTTTTATTTGTCAAACTATTTATATTTTTTTAAGATTAGGTTATAAAAAATATCTTAATTTTTTTGACATTTAATAACCTTTGTTGAAAAAAAATAATTAATCTTATTTTTATTTCTTATCTTAGTTTACACTGGTTTACATTTGTGCATATTTCAATTTTGTATCAAATTTTTGTAGCGTTTTTGCATTTTATTACATTTGCCGGATTTTGAAAATTTCTGACATTTTTTTATTTTAGAATTGCTTTCATCATTCGCTTAATGTAATCTTGTTTTTTTTTTTTTGATTTTAGCGACAAAAAAAGTTTTTCATCAATTTATTTGCGCTATTTTTTTGCAGTTTTGCACTTGTTTTTATTTCAATGCAATTTTTGGATTTAACGGTAATAGCTAGTTTTGAAAAAAAAATTGCTGAACTAACCAAATTAGGTTGGTTTAACAAACTTTAGACTGGACAAATAAACGGGTTCATTTTTTTCTTTCTAAATTTATTTCAATTTTAGATTTTAATTTTTTGTTTTCTATTTATATTTATTTTTTTATGTTTTTATGTTTATTTGACATTGGGGTACAGTAAATCGAAAACTAAAAAATCTAAAAAAATTAATTCTAAAGAACTTAAAATATATTTTAGAACACACAATTCAAATCCTTAATTATGGTTAGAATCAAACCAAACATCAATTTTATGTAATTTACAAGGTCGAATTGAAGGTTGAATTTTTTCCAATGTAGCTCAGTTTCTGGTCACTTTATGTGTATATGATGTGTGAATTGTTGCTCGATTTTCCGGTCATCTTCGTATCTTTTGACATTTAGATGATGACTCGATACTAGTGTGAAAAGTAGAGTAACAAAATTTTAGATTCTTTTTTCTATTGATTTCTTCAATAAGTTTTAAAACTTTAATTTTGAACAAGATTTTTCAAAATTCAATGGTCATCAAAATAGTTTCATTTTTTGACCGATTTCTTGAAACTATAACTAGATTTATTTAAAATTGAATCAACTTGTTTAAACATTAAAGCTTTAAAAACATTTTGAGAAAACAATTCTTGAATATTGATTGTTTTGCTAATGTTTAGTTAGGATTACACTGTTTGGGTTACGAGTTAAGATAATCAAATGACAATAAGACATTTTTAGAACAAAAAAACAGGAAGTTTTTTTTTTACCTTGGGTTGGTAAGTTTTGAATCCCTTGTAAATTGAGGCAAAAATGCTGTTTCCATGCGCGATTCGACAGTTTCTTTAGAAATGGGTGTGGAATTGATGTGGTCATGGCAACATATACGTCTTTGCGTATCCTCTTGCATCACATTATCATCTATACTATTTGGATGCTGATCACTGGCTATGGCTCACTGCATTCTATGTTTCTGCTCATTAAATACTTATTATTACTTGTATTTTCTTAAAGGCTTATCTGAAACGTTTTTTCAAAATTTACTTGCATTAGATTTTTTATGTGCTTTTTATGCTTTATTTTTATCTTTTATTATCACTTTACTATATGAATTACTATTTTAATTTATTTTTTCTTTAGTTTTATTTTTAAACTTTGCATTTTTGTTTTATTTAGTAATCATATATATAAATTTTTAATATTAATAGTTAAATAGATAATTTAGAAATTTAAATTTATTCTTAAATTGAGAAAATAAAAACGATTGACTATTTAGAAGTAATTGTTTACTTTTTTGTAAAAGGCTTAGAATTTACCAAAATGCAATAGAGCATAAATACAAAGCCGTTAACAAAGATAACCAGAACGAGTTGATCGATCAAGCTGGTCAGACACTTAATCTGGCCAAGTGTGGTCTTTTAATTTTTGGCTGACACTGTTTTCATTTTTTTCTGTTTTTTACGACTGATGCTTAGCATTGATTGGATTAACGTGCCTTTAGTATTAGCCACTGGTCGAAAACATCCACTTTGATTATCTTATGTCGTTAGCATTGAGGAAAAGTAAAACAAGTCAAATAAGCTTAGCTTTAAGCAATATAGATTACATGCAAAATCAAGATCAATGTATTTGATCTTGTTTGTTTAAGTAAATTTGTATATAAGCAATTATTAATAAATAGTAAACCATTTTTTATTTCTATAAGATTCATACACACTTCATTACTTCTAGACAAACTTTGACTTAATCCTTATTTTTTAAAATGTGACAAAAAATTTGACTCGATTTAAAATAATTTTAAATAAAATATTAACTTTTAAAGTATTTTGTTTAGTAAAGTGTTGAAAAAATTTAAAACGTAAAAAAAAAATCAGATAGATGTTAAAAAGATTAAAAAAGAAAATTAATATATAATTAGATAAATTATATATTGACAAAATTTTTGACAAAATGACTCAAATATTTAAAGTTTAAGCAAAAATTTAGAAAAAAAAAATTATTAACAAAATAAAAATCAATTAATTAAGATTCAAGTTTTAGATAAATATATATAATATATATATAAATTGATAAATATTTTGCTAACTGAATTAAAAAAGCAACTTTTTCAATTTCAAGTTTACCTTAGAAGCTAAATATTGACTATTTACCAAATTTAAAAAAAATAATAATTTTAGTTTTTCAATTGCAATTCAAGTAGACCAATTTTAGAATGAAAGGGCTTGATTGATGGCGTAATTGGACCCAGAAGTGAAACTTATTGTGACTGGTTTCGACATTTAGCTAAACAAAACGGCAAGTTGAAAAAAACAAGTAAAATACAAAAATTAAACAATAGACAAAAAAACAAGGCAACTCACTAAATAGACTAGTTTGTGTGTGGGCAGCAATAGGCTAAACCCATTTAAATCAAGCCACACACAAATTCAGTTACAAAATAATATAATACAAAGCTAACTCAGCATGGACAAATCCTGCAGTGTAAGATCAACTCTAAATCAACCACATCAAAAACAATTCTTAATCAAGCAGCAGGTAGGCTTGCAATGACTAGAAAGTGATCCTGCCACAACTGACCAAATGTCGCTTTATAAGAAAAGTTGGTCAAAGGTAAGGGAGAAAATGAACCTAGTAATAAGTATTTGCAAAGCAAGCCGATTTCAATTTCACGCCATATTTTCACCAACTTAAGGGAGAGCTAGCAGTTGGCTTAATACTGTAGACTTTAGTCTATCTGGTCTTTTAGCCCACCCTCAGTTCTATTACTTCCCTAGAAAAAAAGAGTAAAGCTGAGAGTCAAAAGTATTGGTAAAAACGTAATTTTTAACTCATACTGAGAATGTTTTTAAATTTAAGATAAAAACGTATGTATTTAATTTTTAACTGAACAGATGAATTTCGGATTAGTAAAATATTTTTTTTTCTGCAAAAACTTGAATGGATATTTTGCTAACTGTTAAATTGGAAAAACAGGTGCCTTTTTCATTATTAAATAGACCTAAATAATTAATTATTTGATTTAAGCTTTAGAGTTAAGGTTATTTTAATTATCATTTTATTTTTATTTTTTAGATGCTTAATTATTTTAAAATAATATGCTAACAAACTAAACAGATGATTTAAATGGATAGACTAGATAGTCACACGTATTTGGTATTTAATAAATTAAATTTCTAAAAAAGAAAAAAGTGGCAAATTTTAAGTAAAATAAAGAGAAGTGCTAATTGGATTAAACTAGTTTGTGGATTAAGTAAAGACGATTATAAAGCAGACAAGCAAAGCTGACTTGTTTATTTGCATGATTTTTATATACTATTTTTGTAACTTTTTACTGATTTTGTTTTATTTTTTTTTTAACAGATGAAAGGTTTAATTTCAAAGTGCAATCTATACCACAGTTAAATGGTTTGAACTAATAAATATGAAAGCAAATAGTGACAATGTTAAGTGAGTTTGGGTATAAGCATAAGAATAGGGATCAAAGGATGGAGATGAAGATTGAAAATAAGAAATAGAAGATCACGTTCAAGTGGACAACGCATGCTGGTCAAAAGATAAGAACAGATTCTAAATGGAAGTGTGGCTTTGACTAAGCCGTTCATCACCTGTTCGCCCAATGCATACGAAATTCGCACATTAATCTGTTCAAAACTAAAGATTGTTTATGAGTATGTGTTGCACCTTAACTTAGTCCAATGTAAGCTCAGGCCAGTTTTTTTTGGCCGCAATCACGTATATTAAAGATGTTAAAGATTTTATATTGAGTTTAATTTTGCTAAATTTTTAGTCTTTTCTTTCGTTTTTTTTTTTTTTCAAAACAACCAGTTTGCATCAATTAAATTTTTTTTGGCAAACTATTTGTTCCTAAAGATTATTACAATAGAACAAACTTGTCTGTTGAGCTTGTCATTTTGGCCTTGTTGTCATAACAAGTGCAAAAGACCTTTAGCATTGAACTTTGATTAAATTCACTATTTAGTTTATTTAGTTATAATTACAGATTGTTGATTTAAATAAATTTTTTTATTTATTATAGTTGATAAAGTTACTGTAAAACTATTTTACTGTTTTAAATTTTTTTTATACATTTTTTGTATTTTGTAGAGCAACTAAAAAACAAATATTTGATCAATAAAAAAGTGAAAATGTGAATCTTAACAAAACTAAAGCAAACAAATAATTTTTGAACAAATAACACAAATCACTACTGAACCCAATTGTGATTGACTGTGAAGGGTTAATGGGTCTGAGCGGGTGTCCAGCCAGGACTTTCTTACTTTAGTTTAAAGGGCGTGCTAAAGCAAGTCAAGTAGTGCGGTTAAGCTTGTTTTGCAAATATTTACTGGGCTCGACCTCTGACTACCTGTGGAGCAAAGTGTGTGGCAAAATAAATTGAGAATCAAAATTAGTCTTAAAAAAAAATGACATTTTATTCAGCAATATAGTATAATGTACCAACTCTAGTTTTTATTGATTTTATGTTTTAAAATTTTTAATAATTTTAATTTTAAAAAATGTTATAAAATTTAAATTTAAAATTCACCTGTTTTTTATTTATTTACTTTTTTTTCTTAAAAATTCAAAATATTAAAATAATTAACCAAAATAGTTTATAAGAAATTTATAAAACTTTTATTTTTAAACTATTACTAAAACAGGCAATAGATGAAAATTTTAATAAACTTTTTATTTTTAATTAAATATTTTGGACAGATGAACTGACCACGCCTGTTTTTTTTACAAATTGACATATGTTTTTAAATGGAAAATTTGCGGTCACCAGCAATGTATACTATTAAATTATTAACTAAAAAAATAAAAATACATTTTAAATAACTTTTCAATATGTTTTTTGCTTTTTATTTTTTTACTTTTTTTTTTTAACTTTTAATAAAGAAAGAGTTAAAAAGACTTATCAAAGTTTGCATTTATTTAGCAAGTTCCGTTTTCGATTGTAAAAATTGCAAGCCATACCTAGATTATTGATTCGTTTTGTTTGATTTACTATTAATCTTGTTATTGGATGCAAACATTTTTCATTTTCACATTTGGCTAATTTCTAATTTCTATAAATTTCGTTTACTTATAAAGTTTACTTTTCAAACAAGCAAAAAACGGTACTTTGAAAATTCTTGCAATGAATCTGCCAATCAGCAAGCTAGATCTGATTTTACTAGCGGAATAGACAGTGACCTTTTGGCAAAAATGTAGCGATTGAAATTAAATTTTTGAATTTAATTTTTATATTTCATTTTCCTTAACTACAGAAACAGGTAAACAAGCAGACATTGCACAATCAAATATAATTACAATTTTTTCGCGTTTAAAACGCAAACAAATTAGAAGATAATTTTCCTTTTAATTACTATATTTGCTTGCCAAGATCGAATTACAAAGTAAACAGCCATAACAAAACTTAAATCAAATGATCCTTTTAAATAATTTACTTTATCTTCCTATTTAAACTTAAGAAATTCGGAATAAGTTTTATGTGTTTATTTTATTAATAAAAATATTTTTAATATTTTAATTTTAAAATAAAATTTAAACCGAATTTGTGATAGCTAGGTGTAAATAAGCTTAGTTACATAACTTATAAGACAATTTGAAAAAGGGTGCGTTTTGTTGTAACTTACTCTATTTGCAAGTTGTCATTGACAACCAACATAAAGATGCACACGTGCATATATAAAAGTATTTTTCATCCACTATTTAAGATGCTATGGCAACGTGCTTGTAACAAAATCAAAAATGATGAAAAAAACATAAACACACACATAGTCATTGCTTTACATGTTTAACATTGAACATAATTATAGTAGCACTCTAAACATCAGCTTATTTATCATCACATTCAACCAATGTGACCCGTCATCACTTGCTGCAATGATCAACTTTCTGGTCTATATAAGAAACGGCCAATGCTCAATGTCTGAACATCATTTATCACATACAAAAAATTGTAAAATAAATGTGATGGCTTTTTTGCATCAGATTACACCAAGCAAGCCTTTACTGGCTCCTATACTGCCCAAATAATTGTCTTCCTAGTGTTTTCATCATCAAATTTATCATCATCATTATTTACAACATTACATTGCCTGTTTTACTAGTGATGATTATTGGGCTTGATTTGTCTATGTTAAAACTTCATACAACTAAGAAATTCTTTAAAATTATTCTTATTTTTTTCAAACTTTATTTTATAGTTAGCGCATATTAATTATGTTTTTTATTTAAAAATTTTTTAACTTTTTTTTGCATATTCATTGTTTTAGCAATATTTGCCTTGCTTTGCTAATAAAGTGTAAAATAGAACACGTACCATTAATTACATTGAAGACGTTGGGTTGGCGGCAAAACTGACGTAAAGTGGCTTTTGGAGCAAATGGGCGCGGTTGGTGATGTAGTATTGCAAAAAAACTTATAAACCTTTTTGTGGACATAATAAGAAATCCATTAGTTTGGTTTAATGCAAAAAAAAATTATTAATTTTTCTATTTCTTTTTCGTTTCTATAAGTTTAAAGTTTAGTATTGTTTTTTAAATATGTTTTTAACTATTATTGTTTCACTCAAAATTCATTTTAATTACTTTATTTTATTTTTAAGAATTCTTAATAATTCTCTTTGCTGTCAGAACAGATCATTTGCATCCTTTTCCCTGAAAACGCGTTTTCACTGTTCATTTTTAGCCAAAATTTAATCAGTGCATAGGCCGTGCAATAAGCCTGAATGTTAGCTAATTAAAATCAAACACATTCAACTGCTTGAAACAAATCTTGATGAAAATAAGAAAAATGTTTTTGATGCAGAAAAATTATTTTATACAAAACCAAAATAAAAAAAACTCAGAACAAATGAGCAGCTTGGGTTCGAATTTGATTATAGTATGATAAAAGAAGATTCAAAAATCTACAAAATGATCAGCTGTTTTGCTTTGGCGAACTGGACTTGCAAAGCTAATTGTTTGATTTATATATTAAAAGTAGTTATTTACTGTTCAGAAGTTTACAATCAAACAAAATGAAAAAATCTTTGATTGTTTTTAAGAAATTTCAATTGACAAAAAAACATTCAGAAAATAAATAAATAGGTTTTGAATAATTTAAAATAATTTCTAATTTTCAATTTACCGCCACAAACGGGTGTCTTTTATGCTTAAATGACTACTGATCAATCTGAAAGATTGATCAGTTATGTTTGTCGGTTTTAGAAAATGTTTCAATTTTTGTCTGTTTTTTTTTTTAATTTAACTTGGTTTTTTTATTTGGTTTTTGTTTTTTTATTTTAATTTTTTTTTTTAGTCAATTAACTGTTCGTCCGCTAATTAAGAAATTTAAAGACATTTAAGAAAAAAAAATTTAAAACAAAGTTAAATAAAAAAATTTAATAACTTGCATAAGTTCTGCATCTGGTAAAGCTTTTAAAAAACTTTTAATTAATTTTTTAAATTTATGCTTTCAAACATTATATACTGTTTTTTAACAATTTTTAACCTTCATAATTAATAAGCTAGTAAAAATTTAACACAAAAAAAATTATATCCAAATTTGATAAAAAAATAATTTTTATTTGTTTAATAAACAAAAATTAAATATAAATAAATTAAAATTAAAAAATAATTAAATATGATAAATAAATTATATTGTTTTAAAGCTTATTTAGTTTATATAATTAATTTTAAAAGTTACTGAAATCATTGGAAAATTTAAATTTTATTTTAAAAAATATAAATAAATAAAAATACAATTTTTTGTAACCACTGATGAGCAACTATCAATATCGAATTCAATATTTTGACATTTAAAAATTATTAAATGTTTTCTAATATTTATAAAATTGTTATTTAAAACAATGTAATCAATTAATTATTTCACAAAAATATTGCAATTTAAATTATTTAATTTAAATTATGTGTTTAAAAAAACTCAAATAAAATATTAACTAAAAAACATCATTAAGCCAAATCTTAAATTCATACAATAAAAAATAAATCTAAAGGTGTGTGTTTAAAAAAAGAAAAAATAAATAATAAAATAAATAAAAATTTTAAAATTAAACATTTGGGAATGTTTAAGATGTTTGTTGTTAATGATAGCCTGCTTGTTCAATTTCCACATTAAAAAATGCATTGGACGAATATAAGTTCTGATAAAAGTAACAGATTAGATAACTGGACGTTAGTTGGTTGGACCTTTGCTCATCTTTCTAAAATAGACTAAGTCCAATGCTGTAAATGACTTGGACCACAGACTAAAGAAGCTAATGGTTCAGAGTAAAAATTTTAAACAGCATTTTAAACCACTTTCATGTTTATATTATCTGTGCGGCACAAGCTGTTGCACATCCACAAAATTTAGGATTGCAAAAATAAAAAAAAATAAATAAAAATTGTTTTTACCAAGTATCAACAGACTTATTGGTTCTAATGTGACAGGTCGCTTTTATTTCAGTAAAATTTTTCACGGTAAATTCATTTGGATTTTTTTATTAGATAGCCAAAAAGTAAAACTAGTACACGACACATTGATTTTACACGCCCACTAGTTAAGACGTCGGTCTTTATTTTTTTACTTTCAATTTTATTTAGTTATTTTTTTTTTAATTTTATATGAAACAAGATCAAACTAAAGTCAGGTGTGACCTAGCCAGACTATCAGCAAAGGACAAGCTGATTTGGCTGACAAGTTTGCTATGTACACAATGATTAGAGCCCAAGCTCATAAACACCTGAAATGGATGGCTGAAATGAGCAAATGTTTGGCTAAAAACAGATGCTAAAATCAGATGAGAAAGATGTGCTTGTGGCCAGATGCTAAACATCTTTAGACCATCTTGTGTTGACAAGTAGGCAAAGATAAACTGGCCATGCTCGTGTGAACAGAACTACCTACTCAATAATTCAAAAGCGATGACAATCCGTACCGCGCTCAGCACCTGCTAGGGTAGTTTAAAGATTGCTTTAGCAGAAGCTAATAGAAAGGTCTATTTTGTCAAAATTGTGAGAACTAATAGACCAGTTGTGTGTCCATAGTTTTGAACTGTTTTATGCACTGTGTTATTTTATTTGTGATCTTGATCCTTTGGCCTGTCTTGTCCGGCTATAATCAGTTCATCTAAATTGATCTTTGCAAGTTCACAATAGCAAACAATACATTAAAAGCAAAAGCGTGACCGGTGCACAGTTTAAATAAAAAATTATCTTGGTGTATAAGAAAAAACAAATAAATTTAGAAAAATTACTTTAAGCATTGAAATGATTGATTAACAATTTCTTATTTATTTATTTTTTGTCACCATTAATTAAGAAACATTAAATTTCATAGTGATTAGCAAGTTTTCATTTTATTTGCTATAAAAATTTACTTAAGTTGTAGCAATCAGGTTCAAGTGCGAGCGCTCAATTGACGCATAATTTTCATTTTTTATTTAATTAATTTCTGTATTAGAAACAAATGATTTTCGCAATAAGTTTGATGAAAAAAAATAAGAATGTTAATAAGAAAGTACCAAAAAAATAAAAAAAACGTCAGTCAAACCCCAACTACCATTCGAGTCTAGTTTTGGACTCTTCGCTCTGACCCTCAAAGGAGACATTTAGTTTATCGCAATGTTCCTGTTAGAATGTGCAATCCAAAAAAATGAAGTTTTCTTTTAGTTTCAAATGATGATTAGAGTTTGTTTATTGAACACGAAAGTAAGCCAAAAATGAAAGGGAAAATGAAAAAACTATCTAAATATATTGACACCAACCATTGCTATCTGCCATTGCCATCTGCCATTGCCATCAGTTGTTGCTATTAGCAATCGATTTAAAATTCTGATAGCTACTATCGACCTGTGTGATCTTGACATCGATGTTTTTTATCACAATATTTTGCTGGTTTTTTAACATTTGAGCGCGATTTTCTATTCAAATATTGATACTTTTGCATTTTTGATTGTTTTTTATTTTTTTGCAATAACTTTAGTTTTTTTTTTGTGGTCAAAACAACTTTATATGCAAAGTGTTTTAGTTGATATAAGTTTTTCTCATTTTTTTTCTTTATTTTTTGTTTAATATATTTTTTTTTATGTTTCGATAAAAAAAATAACTAAAACGTCTAAATGTTTAGCAGATGAAAAACATAATAGTTAACTTGCAGTTGAATATAGCTAAAAATTAGTGAATGAAAATGCAAATAAATGTGTACGAAAGACAAAAAGAAATAAGACAAATTGACAGAATAAAAAATAAAATAAAAATAAAGAATCAAAAAAAAGAAAAATAAAATAGATAGAAAAGCGCGAAAATTTAGATGAAACAATATCTTACGTCTTAAAAATGTAAAATCAAGTGAAAAGATGAAAAAATCTCAATCGAAACTGTAAAATGTTCAAGTATAAACAAAAAAGTATATATAAAAAATAAGAAATAAATTAAAAAATAAAAATAGAATAAATCAAACAAACGAAAAACTGAAGAAAACAGCTAGAAATAGGCGTGAATAGAGAGGGAGGAGAAGTTGAAAAAAGACTGCAATAAAAGGCGTTTTTAAGCTATAACGAACGAGAATCACGTCAACCAATAGAAAATGCATTTAGAATTTGGAGGCAGAACCGATTTTGAAAGATAAGTTAAGATAAAGTTAGCAGAGCGACAACTGAGGGCGGAGCAATTAACAGCTTTAAAAAAGACAAGATTAGAGACAGTGTTTGAGTGGTGTTGAATAGAGTGAGGGTGAATAGAAGAGAATGGCGGTGAAGAGAATTGTGGAGGAGAGTTGAAAAAGAGCAGACTAGTGGTAAAGGCAATGGTGGAGTGGAGTATGAAAAAGAAGAGAATAGTGCGAAAAGAGAATGGCAATGAAGAATAAAAAATAAGAAACTTGTGCAAAAAGAATAGTGACTATGAAAAACAG
Organism: Pyemotes zhonghuajia; assembly: GCA_025170145.1. Taxonomy (NCBI): domain Eukaryota; kingdom Metazoa; phylum Arthropoda; class Arachnida; order Trombidiformes; family Pyemotidae; genus Pyemotes; species Pyemotes zhonghuajia. The sequence goes on along the minus strand of CM045846.1, from coordinate 8,130,701 downwards.
TGACTATGAGTGACTATTTGAAACAGTGATTATCTGAAACAGTGACTATCTGAAACAGTGACTATCAGATGATGTGTGAAGAATGCCTTGGTAAGCAGTAAACAGCAACGTTGTGGCCACAAGCTGATGCAATCCGCTGTTCGACAATCTGCTAAGTCTAACGCCCACTAGGCCCGCCCAACCAGCACGCCCAGCCAGCACGCCCCTGGCCTCACACCCAGCGTTTGTGCGGTGTGCTGAGCGTGGTTGGTAGAAGCCGCGCCCTGCTCAACTTGGCCGCGCCCACAGCCCTCTCTGAACGCCACAAGCCCGGCGCACTTCTGACATTCAGAGTCATGTTCATTCAAACAGCTTCCAGTGGCCGACGAGATCGCGATGCGTGTTTTGGTCAGGTGGCAAGAGATCAAGTGTGCAAATGCATGGAAAGCCGATTGAAGGCACGAAACCAGCATCATCACACAAATTCACTAAGATTATCCAAAGATTACTTTATCTGTTTTTGTGTTCTTATTGTTTGTTTGAGTCCCGCTTCGGCTGCAGTACCTGTGTTTAAGTCTCTAAGTGTACCGGTGTTGGCTATTCGGTGTGAGTGCATGTGTTGTGAGTCCGAGATTATCGGCCAACTTAATTGATCGCTGCAATCAAATTGAAATCGCTTGACACTGAAAAGCAAAGTGCAATTCTCATCTCTCAGGTGACTTGTGATTGGTGGCAAACGTTTCATCGCTCTCAGTGTATCACTTTCAAGTTCAACGCAACCTTAGTCGTTGTCTGAAAAACGGCCAAATAACTGTTTAACCCGTTCGTTCAGTGCCACAAACGAAGCGGGCGCCTGCAAAATCGCCTGAAAAAAAATAAATAAAAATTCAATTCAATTTAATCAAAGCAAAAAGCTAAAAAGTGAAAATATATTTAAAGCATTTGCATGTTTGTGCAGTAGTGTCGACACATTCAAAATCGCATACCTAGAGAGTGTTGCACGAGTGTAGTGTACACGCAAGTCTTAGCGAAAACAAATAGAAGCTTATTTAAGAAAATTCAAGTTGAAATTTTCTTTTTTTAATCAAGCTAAATCCAGTTTAATTGAGTCGATTGAAGCTGAATTAAAATTTGTTTAATGTGAAAATGAGAAGAAAAAACGACATTGCGCTAGTGTGAAACTCAAGCGAAATTTGAAAATCGCCTTTAAAATTCATCTTTAATGATTTTTTAGCATTAAGTGCTTTAAGAAGTTGAGCACTTGAGTTTTGACAAAATTTGGAACAAGTTGACTAAATGTTTGCAGCAAGGTTTGTGAACAGGCAAGTGAAAGTGACTTTAGGATTGTGATTATTTAGAATCGATTGGATCAAAGGTTAGTTGCATATAAAACAGCAGGTTAAAAGCCAAACGATTGTCGAGAGACGAAAAAGCGTACTCAAAACTGTGATATTAGTGATGAAATGTTGCAAAATGAGAGAAAAGTGTTCTGAAAGAAATCAACGATCCACTTAGGTTAAGTGAAAGAGAAGAGTGCAGCAAAGCTAAGTGAGGTGGTGTTAAGAGCAGAAGCTGCAGGGACGACTATATGTCGTATGGTAAGCGTAAGAGAGTGTAGGTGAAGTATAAAGTGAGAGCAGGTGAACAATTAAGGAATTGATGATTGGTTGGGTTAGTGAAGTAGTTGAAAACCAACTAAGTAGATGAATATGGATTTGAACATGGACAGCAATAATCAAAACTGCTGGTATGCAGCATATCGGAACACACTGGGGTCTAATTGGTGTACGCCATTTAACGCGGGAAACCAGAAAAACTCTTCCGGCAACAACAATTTAGTGGCTGGTGGGGCGAACCCAGGGCTGTCGGCAGCCGCCAATGCGTCTAGCAATTATCTGAACCAGCACAGTCAGTTCAACGGAGCCTTGCACACCGGACAATTGAATGGCAACAGTGTGGCAGCGGTTGCGGCTGCCGTGTCTTCGGCCGGAAACAATGCTGTTGGGTCCCAACATAGTAACTTGTTTAGTTTTCCTCTCACACCTCCTAAAGATGTGACACCGGATACGGTGAGCAGTGAAAATGCGGCCGCTCTGGCCACGGCTGCGGCAGCAGCAGCCGCAGCAGCTGCTGCCGTTGTAAATGGAGCCAACGAGGAAGAACAGAATCAAAACAATAACAATAATAACAACAACAACAACCCCTTGTCCGATTCGGCTCAACAACATCACAACACATCCAACAGCAACAACGGCAGCAACAACAACAACAGTTTGTCTAATGACCTCAGTCTGGGCAAATACGACCCTTCCTCATCATCCACGCCTTCTTCTCAGCAACAACAGCAACAGCAGCAGCAAAACCTTCTGTTTGCCAACAACTCGGCCAACAACAACATGATGCTCTCCAGTTGGGGACACCACCACCATCAATTGCAGCACCATCTTAGCGCCAGTCAGCAAAACAACAAGCCCAGAGAAGGTAATACTCATCAGTCAAACTCAACTCAGTCTTTGTTCGGTGCAGGTGTGGTCGGGTCCGTGTCCGGATCCGCTACAGCGGTGGGTGTTTCATCTGTGGGTGTGTCAACTGTGGGTGTGTCGGCAGCAGCTGCTGCAGCTGCAGTTTCCGCTTCCGACACAGTCCACAACCCTCAGTCACCCGGTCCATCAGCGTCTTCGCTGATCAACCGCTACCACAACCACTCGTTTCCCTACTCGAACGGCCTTGCACAATTAAACCATTCGTCGTACGCCAGTAGCGGAGGGCACCAGTTGGCCTATTCCGGCTCTGTGGGCAGTAGCGACTCCAACCAGTCCCAGACTGTTCTCAGACCCTCCAGTAATGGGGGCAACACTTCCGGTCTGGTCTTGGCTACTTCTTCTGCTGCTGGGCCACTAAGCAGTGCAAACAGTGCAAGCGTCGGCTCAGTCAGTGGCGGAGTACCCGGCTCAGGCGACTTTTTGACTGCGGCCTATGGTTATCGTTCTGCTGCAGCTGCCGCAGTCGCTGTTCAGCATTCCGCTTATGCTAGTCAACTGAATCCACTGAGCCATGCCCATTTGTCTGGCTTGCAACATCATCATCATCATCATCATTCGGCTTTATCCCAAGCTGGTGCCCAGCACCATCCGCCATCTGGTTCCATTGCGATGGGCTTGAACACTTCCAATGCTCATTGTCCTCAGTTGACTGTTGCTCAGCAACAACAACTTATTCAACAACAGCAACAACAGTTGCTTGCCTCTTCCAACTCTTCCTCCATTTCTTCTTGCAGTAGTTCTGCTGCTGGCCTTTTTGGTGCCAGTCTAGATGAAAATCTTTCCAACTGCTCTGCTTCTTCTGTCCTTTTGTCCGGATCCGGTCTCAACCATAGTGTGGACACTCAGTTGAACCACCATCACCACAATGGAGCCAACAACGCTGTTTCCACCATTAACCATAACAACAACAGCAACAGTCACAATGGTAATACCAGTCTAAATGGCAAAAATGGCTCCAATCGACCCAAAGGTCGAACCAGTGCAGGTAAACAGAAAATGCCTTCTCTCTTTCTTTTTTGCTTTACACACTCTATTGTCTACTTTCTTTCAATTTGTTTTTGTCTTTTTATTTGCATAAACATTTCCTTTCTTAACTTTTAAATTATGGTTATATTTGACTAATTAATCAATTTGTTTAATAACTGGTTTTGAATATGTTGCTTGATTTTCAAGTGATTTCAGGCAAAGTATGTTGAAAAAGTAAAAAAGAAAAGCCGACGTTTTTCGTTTTTAAATTACTTGATTTACTTGATTTTAAAATGTTAAAACATAGTTTTACAGTGAGCAATCACTAAAATGAGCTTGTTTTGCAAATCATTTAGCCAAGTAATCAAAATTAATCTTCAACAGTCTGACCATTGATTTTGATAATCTGTCGATTGTAATTAAGTTACTTGTAGTAAATATTTTTTTTTTCTTAAACGGTTACGTGACACGTTTGATTTATTTTGGTTTAATTAGATTAGAGTGAAAAAATTAACTTCACTAATCATCACATTTGGTTTTGATAGATTTTCCTTTTATTTTTTTTTTATGATTATTTTGCGCCTGTATAGACTATAGATGTGTTCAAATTATGCTATAGAAAACGTCAGTCAGGCGTACTATGATTTAACGAAATGAATACTGAACGAAAAAAAAAGAAACAAAAAAGAAATAAAATAGAAATTGAACAGAAAACCTAAAAAGATGAAAATTTGTTAGCCAAGATGAAAATGAAAATGTAAAAATGGATGATGAAACGGAATTGAACATAAAAGCAAAATAGATAAGTGTAAAAAATCAGCTTTATAAGAAAGGCTTGTAAGTTTAACACACAGACCACAATTTTATAGATTAAATGGTAGTCAATGATGATAATTGTGATGATGATTGTGCGTACAAATTGAGTGCATAATCAAACCTGAAAATATTAGTTGCTACGAGAACATGCGTACGCATACTTTTTATTCTAACCAAATAGAATCTTTTATAGATGTGAATTTGAAACTAGGCTTTTACAAGTGTTTTTGTTATCCTGTTTTCTTGCCTTGTTCATTCACATAGTTTGTTTTCTTATTTTGATACTTTTGAAAATTACAAAAATAACAAACAATTTAAACTAGGTTCAATCAAACATTTATCTGCAAATAAACGTACATTCCCAAACTAATGGAAATTCGTCTTTTATATTTGACACTTTGATTTCAAAATTTGTGTTTGCCTAAAATAATAGTTTTAATTGCTTAAAAACAGTAAACTTCAAAATAATTTTAAACAAATTAAACTAGACGGAAGTTTGATTGAAAGCATGCTCTTCAACCACAATGTTGATTAAATTTTTTGTCCTTTAAAAATCCCGCCTATCGCAGACTGCCACAATGATCATAGTGACAAGTTGTTCTTTAAATCGTTTCAAAAACTACTGATGCTGATCACAGATCTTAAGCGAAAGTTAGGTTTACGCAAGGTCTGCATTCTTCGCCATTTCTTATTGCAATCTTAAACTTGAAATTAGCCCACATGAATATTCATTTATTTTTTTTTTCACTTTTGCATGCTTCACTTAAAACTGTGCATTTGCTTCTTAGTATCACAGTCTTCTTTTATATTTTTTTATTCGTTTTGGATGCTTTTCGACACGTATTTTCGACTTTGCAAACAATAGTCTAATCATTCAGAGTCTAATATTTTTTGGGAAATTTTAAGCTTTACTTTATAAGCAAATGGTCAAGCAATTTGCATAGTCTCATAGCTATGCAAATACTCAAACATAGTTTTACTTGTTTAAATTTTTTTGACTAAAATAGGCACATATAATTTATAACATGTGCAAATAATTAGCCCCTTAAAAGTTTTCTTCACTGCATTTATCTTCATTAGTTACATTGCGCACCCTATAATGGCCGACAATTCTTTACTTAACTTTTCTTCTTTGTCTTGTTGGCTTATGGATTTTTATTAGTTTTTAAACTAAAAAACTGACTTGTTCCAGATGAGCTTACTTGCTTTAGGCTCAAGCCATACCGTGAACAATTTTATAACAGCGTGTAGTAATTAAAAACAAAAATTGAGAAGTGAAGAAGAAGAAAAGTGCAAATATTATTTTAATAGTACAAAAATGAATAAACAATAAGAAAGCATCCTGCCACATAAAAATGAATGGATAAAAACAATTGATAATTGAGTAGAAAACAAGCAAAAGTAATCAAAATAGAAGTGAAATTAAGCACAAGTGTTGCGGGTGGTTTTTTTTTCATTTTTGTATATTTATCTTTTTCATCATCATCACTATCATCATCACCAATAGAAGCCACTGCAACATCTTCATCCTTTTTTATTGTCTTCGTTTTCTATTCATTAAATTTTTTTTATTCATTTTTGTTTCTTTTGTTATTCGTTCAGAAATTTTTGTATTCATTCAGAATTCTAACCTGTATTTTATTCTCTATTTTCACCCTGTATTCATTTATTCGGGTCGCATCTTTCAAGGAATTCTGTATTTATATTTTGTTCTTTATCATTTTTATTTTTTTTGATTTGATTGCAATCTATAGTTGAACAATTTCAAATTAGTTTTTCAATTTACAAGTTTGTATTATGTCATTTAACTTTAATTTCAACTTTAATAATATTTAATTATTTTTAATAGTAAAATACATATTTTTTTTTCTTTCTTAAATTTATTAAAACTATATATTTTTTGTAGTATTTTTTTTTTTTTTAAATTTAATATTAAAATAAATGTATATTTTTAAGTTTTAAAAAATAAGCCACACCTGATTAAGTTACATTTACCTATGCTGTAGCATAAATATTTAAATATACTTAGTTGCACATCAATTTAGGCAGTTTGTTTTAGGCTATTAAAATGAAATTAGCACTTCATTTAAAAGACATTAATAAATACAAACATAGCTAAAAGCCTTTAACTTAAAAAAAATAAATAAATTTTTTATTTTGTCTTTTGTATCATTCATATAAAAAATAAAAATGATGAAAACAAAAATTTTAATAAAAAAAAAAAATTCAATACAAATAAAAATCCAAATTTTATACATAAATAAGGTGCTAATTCATTTAAAAAACATATTTCTACATTTTAAATTTAAAAAAAAAAAAGTTAGTTTTATTTTTATCTTTATTTTGGACTTAAAATTTTGTTTTAATTATTCCGTACACATTTAATCCTAATGTTTGTATTTTTTAACTTAGATATTTAAAATATTAAATTAAAAATATCAATTCTTAATGATTATAATGAAAATGATAACAGATGACAAATTTTTCATTAACAAATACATCCAAGATTATCTTTACAAAATTTAATTTAAATATTTCTAAAATTTGTTTTAAAAACAGATTTTGGATTCAAAGAGTGATTTTCATTAGTTAAAGTAATTGAAAACATTTTTATCATATCATTGAATTATTTAACAAAAAAAAAAAAACTTTACACGATCTTTTTACACAATTGTTCTATTGTGATTTGATTTTTACCACAATCATTGAAAAACGTACAGAGATGATCTTGTCAATGAATAATAAATATTAAGTTTAACTTAGTTTTATTCAAAAATTTCATCAAAACTGCCAATTACTGTTTTCATCATCGTTGACATTTGGGTGCTTTGACGCTTTATTCTCTCTTTTTTTTTTTTAATTTTCATAGTAAAAGTCACGAAACTTTCAAATCACTATTCATAATGATACTGTTGAAAACAAGTTTGTTTTTTTTGCTCTAAAAAAAAAGTTCAATGTTTTTTTTTCAAATATTGATTAGTTACAATAAAAATTACTAAAAAATATAAAAACAGTATTAAAAAAATAAAATAAGAAAAGATGAAAATCTACAAATAGTTTGCGCAAGTACAGCAGCATTTAACTAAAAAATTTTTTTCTGGTGCACGATCAATTTTAAAAGTGACTATATAAAAAAACTAAAATATCTACTTATCACTTTTAAGATTATTTCTGTTATTTGACATTAACCATGTATATAATATTGAATTTAGTTAATACAGTTACAAATAATGCTGGTTTAAAATAAAACATTGTTCAATCAATTTTCAAAGATATTAGATTATCTTTAAAATTGAAACAGATCAATTGTCTTAAAAATGAAGAAGCCAAGATTTTTCAGTTAAATAGTTTGTAGTTTTGTATAAATAAAAGAATCAGTGGCCTGTAAATTCTAAGCAAATAAGCTAAAAATTAGCTGAATCATGTGTGCAATAATCATTAGACCATCATCAAATTTGAATGGCTGTGTTTGAAGGTGATCACTTGTTGACCAAAAAATGGGCTGATTGGCACCATTGTGCCTGGCCCCCGTAATTAGGTGTGAAACGGCGAGCATTTATTACAAAAACGTGCACCTTTTCTAAATGTTTACTAATTTTGTTTTATTTTATTTTTTTTATTTTTCATCCATTTCTTATTTCATCAATTCGTGCACTTGTTACTTAAGAAAAAATATGTATATATATTTTAACACCATTCATTGCATTTTGTTTATTCATGGAGTTTATTTTATTATTTATATTTTTCTTAGAAATTTTAAACTAATCTAAGAAAAACTTTTGGAAACTAAATTAATTTAATTTATATATTTTTTTTTTTCATTAAGTTTAAAATTCATTGATAAATTATAATTTTTTCAAAAATTCTTTTTAATTATATATAATGTTATTTTTGTATCATTTTTACGAAAAATATTCGTTTTTTTTATTATTTTGCTTAATGATAATCTTATTTTAGTTTTATTTCATTTTTAAATCGCTAATGAACAAATGCTTTTTCGATTGACTTTATATAGGTTGAAAAGTCAGGTCAAGTTCTAATCAAAAACAAACAGTTTGACATGGGCGTTGCTCGAATTATGGACTATGTTTACAAACTTACAAAACCCGCCTATCTTTAGATTAGACCAATCCTGATCATTTGATGTATGCATGTTATCTGCGCAATACCAGCGGTTCAATCCAAACCCATCTTTTTTCATCTGACTCGTTTTAATCTTTATGTTGTTTAATTCAATATCTATAATAATCGAAAATAAAAATAAAATTATTTATTAATCAAATCGTATTATGATAGTTGTACGTAATCGATTTTTATTTTATTACTTAAGCAATCCCAAAAGACAAAACACAATTTAAACTCAATTACAGTCTAGTAGTGTGTTAATCAAATTTACATCTTTTTATTAATTACCTTGATAATCAGATTATAATTTAGATAAATTCATTCGTTTTTTAATTTACACTTTTTATAGTGTATCAAAGAAAAAACAGTATGCAAAAAAATATATTTAAATTTTATTTAATTTGTCTGTTATTGACCCATGAAGAAAATGCGTGCATTAAGAATAAAATTCAAAACTAAAATACAAAATGGGCAGTGATAAATTTTTCTTTTAAGTTTTATTCATTTATTTTTATTTTTGAATTTTTAATAAGTCAAAAATAATAAGAAAAGAGAACATGCAAAAACAAAAAACTTTCTTTACCAAGACTTGACTTTTTTCAATGTTTTAGGATGCCAAAACAAATGTAGTTGCGTATAAAATCTAAATAAATATTTACATATGTGTACATATGCAAGCAAGTGTAAATAAAAGAAATACATTCAAGAAAGTCATTACTATTAGAGTAAGATTTTAAAAAATGATAAGAGATGAAAATGATGTTTGATAATGTACAATCATTTGGACAATTCTTTTAAAGATAAAACAAATTCACAATCATTTAACCGCTAATTAAATAAAAAGCACAGCTGTGATCAGAGTATCAAGCAAAAAAATTTTAGAGATGTTGTTCATTGGTAAAAGAAAAAGATGAAAAAAATGGAAGGAGTGGGCGGCACCGGTGATCGTGACTAGCCGCAATTACGTGACAAGGATAAATTGTGATTTTTTTGATTTAGATTAGTTTTTGAACACTTTTTAATTTCATCACTTTACTATTTTTAAGAATCTTACAATAACGTCTTAGATTTAATTTAGACCCATGTGACATTGCACGATTTTAATTTTAATAAAAGTTTGTTCTAAAATTTTTTTCTCATTCTATGTATTTTTTTATCCAACGATTTGAACAAATTAATGTCCATATAGAATCTTTTTGTCGGACTCGATTCAAAAGTATATTATGTTAAAAGCGGCGCAAAACTAACATGACTATTAATTAAAAACTGATTAATGCAGCAATTAATTGTTAAGGCGCTAGTGCTCATCACGAATCTTTATTTCCATTTACCATCATTTGCCTACTATTTATGTATTTACCTTAATAAAAAATAAAAAAATAAATTTTTTTTAGCAAACTGATTTCTTAATATTTCAACCACATTATTTACACTAGTCGAAAGGAATGTCCAATATATAAGAAAAAACTCTTTAGTCGATCTAAAAACTGATTAGTTTTTTATTCTTTTTGAATACTTTGCATAGCAGGTGAAATTAAGAAAAAATTAAGATTGGTTTTAATTTTAGTTTTTAACTTTACAATAATGCACTAATTTTTATTATCTGTATATTGTTATTTTTCTGCAAATATTTAAGATGTTCATCATCATTTAAATTGAAGAAATTTTATTATTTTTTCTTTTGAAATTTAAAAAACACGAACAATTGTTACAAACAGCAGTGTTTGACCCACTGTGAAAACATAATTAGCACTTGATTAGTGCATTTTAGATTTCACCTTTTGTTTTTATATAGTTTAATATTTTTATAATATTAGTGCGTTTATAATTGCCTACTATTAATGAATTTCCTAGTTTTTTTTTTTACTTTTATTTTATACTTGAATTAGTATTTTGGTTTTTTATTTTTCTTATTCTAAATTAGAGTTTGTTTTCTTTTTATTTAATATTTTGTGATGCACGATGTTTTATTTTTTCAACAAGCCAAATCTTAAAGAAAAACTAACAAACAGGTGCAGCAGCCATTGGCGGGATAATTAGGCCATCATCAGCATCGCACTTAGTAAAAACTTTTCACAATGCAATTTATTCAGATTGATGGTCAAGTCGCTGAACGCATCTTATTTAATTCAAATTATATAAAATATATATATATATTTTAAAGAAAAAAATTAATATAAATCGATGAAAACAAGTTAGAATTCTTTTGTCTTTGGTTAAACTTGATTAGAAAATTTTATCAATAAATTTTGTTTTAAAATTTATACGATTATATATATATTAAATTTTAAATTGCATTAAATTGTTGGGGTTTGAACAATTAGATTAATATAATACATTTTTGTTTATGAAACATTCAACAGCAAAACATTTAATTATGATGAATTAGTTATACTAATGTTAGAATCAACGGCAATCAAGCGTTAAGAAGTTTAAAGCTTAAAGGTGAAAATGAATAATTTACCTTTAAATCTTCTCTATGATGCTTAGTTGGTGGTATTTAAAATGTTTTATTTTTTTAACTATTACATTTAACAAAAATAATATCAAATGTATATTTTTATATTAAAATGATAAAATTAACGTTTATAAAGAAATTAATATTTTAATTTTTAATTTATATTTCATGTTTATTAAAAATAAATTTTAACTTAATTTGTGCACGTGCTTGTCAATCACTTTCAAAACAATGCTCATAATTAAAAAACATGTTTTCGATCTTGTTTTTTATAACTAACAATTTGATTTATTTAATGTCATTTTACCATAATTAAATATCTTATAAGAATGTTTTAACTTTAGAAAAACAAATGATTAAAAAACCGAATAGTTTAAAATTTTATTACTTCGCCATAGCTTGATTTTCTTGTCTTTATTCTTAAATAATTATCAATACGGTGCATCTTTTTTTTGCCTGCTCTTTATTATAATTTTTTTTTTCAATTTATTTCTCATTTTTTCTTATTTTTCAAATAAATCTCTTAATTTGTATTTTGGTTTATTTTTGTTTTTTTTTCAATATTTGATTTGCTTATTTTACTTTTGAATCAATTTTTAAACTTTAATGTATTTGATATTAAAAAAAAACCTAAACTCAAAATACTAAATAACTAATCTTTTTTTCTTGTTTCTTTTTTTAATGCTGCCATATCACATGTTGAAAATGTAATAAACTGCTTTAAACAGTTTTTTCATTTTTTACTTTTTCTGCCTAAATATTTTCATTTCTTATTCGGATCAATTCGAAAACTCATTAAAATAATAAATGTCTATTTGAAGCTCAAATTTATTTACTTTTATTTTTTTCAGGCCAATTTTCATCTTCAATATCTTATTTTCATAGAATTAGTTAACCTTTAATAAAATTAACTTATTTTTCTATTTTTCAGCTAAACTAAATTTTTTCCATCACTATTTTTTAATAATCTTCCGTTCTTCAAAAACGATGTTTGATTGTGCAATTCCCAATCCTTTTTCTATAAAATAATTTATTAAATCTTTTTTTGTGAAACCTTTCTAAATAATTTTTAAAAAAATTTCAAACTAATTAAACAAATTTTAAAACAACAGTCAAATTAATACAGTTTTTTAATTAATTTTTTGTTCGATTTGCGCTGGTTTTGAATGTTCAGAGGGTCGTGAATGCGTGAATTGTGGAGCTACATCAACGCCTTTATGGCGTAGAGACGGAACCGGACATTACCTGTGCAACGCTTGTGGATTATATCATAAAATGAATGGCCAAAATCGACCTCTTATCAAGCCCAAACGACGCTTAGTTTCGGTAAGCATTAGTTAAAATAATTTTAACAATTGAAGAATTTTATCTAATTTATTTAAACTAAGTTCAAATGTATATATTTAAGATATAATTTTTAAAAGAATCAAAACTAAACTAGATTTAGATTAGATAATCAAGATAATCTAAATTTTATCAAAACAATCCTTGCAAAAAAATTTTAGTCTCATCCCAACTTGTTTACTAAATAAAAGTAAAATATGGAGTTCAAACAAAGTGTTCAAAAAGACCAAGGTCAAATTAAGAAAACGCTAAAGCAAGTACAAACATAAGAATTATAAAAGATGAAGATAATTTACGCGTTTCATTCACTATAATTGAGTTTCAATGTTGTTAAATAATTTCTTAAGATGTTTCCTTTACATCGTTTGTTTTAAGCAGTTTTAGGCCCGGTCCTTAGGGAATGGTTATGTATATAGTGTGTGGCGTCAGAGTTAGTTAACTGCTGGCCCAGCTTAATCACGGCCTAATTAGAATCTTGTTTGCTGTTAATTGAGCACCCAAATCAGAGCATTTGACGGGTCCCACTAGTGCCTATTTGCCAGTCTATTATGATAAAAGCGGCCTAATGTTGTACCCGTGTACAGGTGTTGTAGCACGCTGTTTCCTGACACGCCTTAACAAACAGAATACCGTGACCACACTATAGCCACGATGATGTTCTTCTACAAAACAAGATATAATCACCAATAAAAAACTGTTCCAAATTTTCGACACTATTTTAAATAATTGCTTCTATTGCTTTTGAATTATTATTTAAAAATTTCGATTTTTTAATATCACAGTTTTCTTATTGCCTATATTAATGAACAAGCAGAACCTGCAAACGAAATATGAAAAAAAACTTTTACTTGCATGATATATGCTTTTTTTGATGATACAATGGTGATGGCAATATAGTTTGATGATGATGATATTTTTTGAAATATGCAAACGTGAAATTGATCATTGGCTAATGATAGTAAACGAAACAATGATTCTAGCAGTTTATTATTCATAAATCAAACGCAGTTAGTTGGTCCATTAAAGGTGATAACAAACAACAAAAAAAAGAAAGAAAAGCGTGTTTTGCTCGTTACTTGTTTAAACTAACTCTACACACTTTACTGGTTGTTTTTAAACCACTTTTTATATAACAATTCATTTGATTCGTTCTCTATTTATTTTCGTATTTATTTTTATTTACTTTACCTTATTTTATTTGTTTTATTTGCTTATTAAATGCGTAAGAAAGGCGAAAATGAAACGAAACTATATTCTGCTCGGAACTGATGCTCGTACGAACAAAAGATTGATCTAAATCTAATCAACAGGTAAACATCTACGTTTGATATGCTTTCATTCTGTTTGTTTCAAAAAAATATTTCTAACTAGTTTTATCTGAATGGGCCAAATTTAAGTTGCAAAACATTTTGCAAGTTTTCTTTTTTTGGAATAAATTTAAGAATCGCTTTAAAGAAACAAGAATAGAAAAATACAACTAGCCAAACGGTTTAGCAGATAGCTTAAATAGCAATTATCTTGTTGATTGCTCTGTTTAGTAGGTGATGATTAGCTGATTATTTTAGTGTTTGCAAGTTTTTGTTCAGCTTGTGGCAGGTTTGCGGTAGGCTCGCATGCATTTCATGCTTTACTATTATCCAATTAATAAACTGTTCTTGTGGTTTCAATTGAACGCGTGTGCTTAACCAGATGGGCAGTTCTGTTGATACAATGGGCGAACGAATTGCGCACGAATCCAAAAATAATAACAAATCCTCATAATAGTTTAAATAAAAACTGTTTCGAAATTTTAATTTAAAACAAACGGACTTATCCACTTGTTTATCATAGTTATCTAGAGTCAGATAAAATAATTTAGTTTTATCTAGGTTTGTTTAATGTATGGCACGAACAAATTGCAGCATAATGAAAAATATGAAAATTTCATTAAGACGTAGTGCCGTAGACCAACTAGCAATAGAAACTAGCAGCTTCACTACTGTCTTCTGTATAATAAGTCACATTATTTTCAGTTTTCTTAAAGTTTTCACTAACTTGAGCTCTTTGAATCGCACTAATGGCTCGTTAATCTTTCTCTCGCCTAGCCATTAATCACTAATCTGTTTAATCAAATCTAAATGGGCGAATACACACTCAAAATACACCCACTTAGTTTGAGCTCAATCTGTCGTAGTTTGATGGGCATCGTGTATATGTGAACTGAACTGATGAGCTCAGGTAAGCACGAGGTAAAGCGGCTCAGATAAATGGTTACAACCACATAGGTAGAAATCTAAAGCACGCTTTGACAAACAGCGGTCTTCTTATTAAAATAAGTTGTTTCAAATTTGGCGCCATTGCTGCCAGATGCGCTTTTCTTGATCGTAATCTAAGCCAACGCCGGTTGACGAGCGGCTGCTGTTAGGGTCAATTGCAAAGTTGGGGTTCGCACGTCTTTGCCTAGACCTTCACACGGCTTTTCTTATCTGGTCCATCTTCCTTTGCTAGTTTAGTCTAAAAATCTTACAGTCCAGATCTTCAAATTGGATCTTTTACTGCTTATTTTCGATAGTATCGCTAATTCTTTATGTCCTGCTGTAACCTCGCTTAAAAATTGTTCCAACCTTTATTTGCAACATATGTTCTTACTGGCTTGCCTTCCACGATCGGATAAACGACTCTCTATGCCAAATACTGACCCTGAATTGATTAGTTTGGCTACAAATTCATTCACAAAATTGGTCCGGATTTTCAATATAATTTCTTCGTACATTCAACTTCATGCTAATTAATTTAATTTTTCACTACTTTTTCTTTTATTGTCTTCAGATTTATTGATTCAGTTTTTTAAATACAAACCCATTTGCACATTTCTGAATTTGTCTGAATTTCTGTCTCAAAATCGTTAATAAAAGTGAACCACAAATTATGCACCCAACAAACCAAACTTAAATACTCATTTTCTTATTAATTTCACCTTAGGCCCTGCAGCATTAATTCGCAATTTATTGCTAATTTAATGTAATTAGCCAAGTTTCAAATACGATGTACTTATTTATCAATATTTATTTTAAAACAAGCTACAGGGCAATCGAGGTGCAATAGCTTATATTTGAGCAAATTTTTTTCATTACACAAACTAATATCATGCAGTTTTTAACCGGCAATAATTTCATTTTAATTTTATAATTCATACATATATTTCCAATTTGATTTTGTCTCTTTTTTTGTTTACTAATTTTGATTTATTTGTTTTAAATTTATTTTTTGTATTTCAAATATAGTTAAAAATGTAATTATAATATTTGGTTTTGCATGTGACATTTTATGTCCGGTTTCCGTAAAGCAATATAATATAGTTTTTTTCATTGAAAATATAAAATTATTAAAAAACATTTTTTAGTTTTTTTGCAAATTAAATTTGTTTACTGTTTTCATGTAACTTTGAGACCAATTAGTAAAACGGAAATTAAATTTGTTTAAATAACTTATAAAATTTATATTTTTGCAATTTTTAGTCAAATTTTTAGTTAAATTTTTAGTTAAATTTTTAGTTAAATTTTTAGTTAAATTTTTAGTTTATTTTTTTCAAGTTTTTATGTTTAATTATTTTTTAATTAATAATTTATTTGTTGCATTTATTATAGAAATCTTTTGAAAATTTAATTTTTGCAAATAATTAAATATTTTTTAAGTAAAAATAATAAAAAAATCATTAGAAAATAACTGTTCAAAGTTAGATGAAAATCAACATCAAGATTTCATTCAGTTCATTAACCCCTTTCATTTCCGTTTTATATGTGTTTGTTGTTTAGATTATCTTCTATTAACAAACGAATATGACAGTTACAAAAAAGTAATTTTAATAACTATACGGTTAAGTTACTGTGATTTTGTTCGTTGAACTATTATAACGTTAAATGCTCTAATTTATTGATTAATAAATAAAATTAAAATTTTCAATATATATTATAATTTAATTTAAAGTTTTAAAATTTTAAATTAATATTTTCTAAATTAAAAAATAAACACCAAAGCATTAAATTAACATTGTTTTATTTTATTTCATTAACAAAAAAAAAACAATTCGATTTTTTTTTTATTTAAAATCTAATAGTAAAAATTAAAAAATTCATATATTTAACACAAATTAACCAATCATATTTTTAAATTTTTTTAAATAATTTCAGCAACAAACCGCTACAAGAAGAGCTGGGACAAGTTGTGCTAATTGTAAAACTACTACAACCACCTTATGGCGTCGTAATCAAAATGGTGAACCAGTGTGTAATGCCTGTGGTCTCTATTATAAACTGCACAATGTAAGTTTTTTAAAATTAAATTTTAACTAATTAATATAGAAAAATTTTTATTTTTTTTTTAACTTATTTAAAATATTGCTTCTTATGAATATTTATTTAGTAATCATTCTATAAATATATACAATATCAAATATCAATTAAATATGTTGTTATTTAAATTTTTTATGAATTATGATTTAAAACTAGCTGATTAAAATTTAAGCTACTTAAAATTTAATAATAAAAACATATTTAAATTCATTTTACTAAAGTAAGATTATATCAATTTTTAAATCAAATCAGACTTTGTAAATCTTTAATTCTTTGTGGTTTAAATTTGTTTTTTATGTTAAAAATATAATATATCGTAAATAGCAAAATAAGAACCAAAAATATTAGTTGGCGTTGCCGGAACTTTGTAGAAAGGACAAGATATAATATAAAGTTGTTTAACTAAAAATAAACACACAATATTTAAGATGCTTAGGTTTTTTTTTTAGAATAAAATTTTTTTTTAATTCGCCACTTGCTTACAAATTGCCTGATTAAAGCATTTATATGCATGCTGAACATGTCATTCAAATTTATATGTCCATTTTCATTTATTTATTTTTTAAACTTTTTTACCTTTTTATAATTTATTAAATTTATGGAGTAAATTTTTATTAAAAATTATACAAATATAGCCTATGTAAAAAGCCACTTGCTTTTTAGTATACAGCTGGTTAATGTTTAAAAACAATCCTTTTATTTTTTATTATAGTTTTTGGCTAAACATAGTTTTATTTTTAAAAAGCAAATAAAATTTTTACTTTTTAAAACAAAAATTACATTTAATAATATTATATTTTAAAAAAATGTATATTAAAGTTTAAATAAAAGTTATCTAGCCAATGGAAAACATCAACTTTTATGACAAGTTTGTATCAAATGTCAGAATTGTAACGGTTGTAGCTATTGCCATAATGAACAAGGTCATAAAGAGAATATAAAACCATATCTGCAGACCGAGACGGCGTGTGGCCTGAATGCTTTCTTTAGAAGACCTGCATTAAAGCCAAGAAATTACTTTTGCTTGCTAAATACAAATTTGAAAGTGGAGCCAAGAACATAGTAGCCAAAATTTAGATTTTGTAAAAAAATAAAAACAGAGCATAGTACAGAACACGTGTTGCACTTTATTTAAGCAGTGCTTTAGTAAAATGATGTAAAAAGAGGTGTGTTGAATTTTTAGCTGTTTAAGCAGTAATCTATCTTTGCCTCTTTTATCCCAGAACTTTTTCCCAGACAAGTTCATAATAAAGAATTTATTTTAAACATGGGAAGCAAAAATAAGAAAAAAATTTCATTTTATTTAATATTTTAAAATTAAACATTTATTAATTTTCATGTTTTTTTATGATTAAATCAAATAAAAAAATGACCACTAGTTGATCTTTAACCTGAGAATAAAAAATTTAATTGATTTAGAATAATTATTAATAATAAGCTGAAATTTTATAATTTATTTATTTTTTTTGCTTTATATATATTATATAATGGCCTTCATAAAAAAAACAAAAGTCCGCATGAATAAAATATAAATTTAAGTTTGGCAACAATATTGCAAACGTCTTGTAGTTTTGCAAAAATAAAAAACGTGGTCGTAATGTGACATTTAATTGATCAAGATGTATATAAATCAGCAAAAAGCGAAAATAAAATTGGAATTATGACGCATAAATCAAGCCAGTTGTCATCGCTGATAATAATATTTTTATTGTGTGTTTACCTGTATTGTGTATATTAATGTAGTTGAATGCTTTTTTAGTTTATGTAATTTTTTTTATAATGATCAATATTGGTAAATGAAGATAATTCACTATTATTGGAGTTTGACTACAGTAAAAACAATATCTTTTGCTAAATATTAAAAGATATTTTAAACTCTTAAAAGCTAAGATAACTAACTTTGAATTAAAAATGATAAAAATACTTTTTAAAAAATAGTGCAATCTAGTTTGGCAACTGAATCAACGTGCTAAGATAGGTGTGTTTATTTTTTTTTTCACCAATTTACTATACTTTTTGTTTTTTTTTATTTTGTAGTTTTGCCCTTTTATTTTTCATCTTAGTCCAAAATTACTTTCTTAAGTTCATTAAATATTTAAGATGAATTTGAAAACTGTAAATTAAAAAAAAAACTAAAAAATTTTTTTTTGCTATATTTGTCCGGCATATTTTTGGTGCGGCCAATTTGACAGAATTAACTTTAAGGATTAATGGCTTTGATTTAAAATCAAAACTTATTAATTTAACATTTTTTTAGGATACATAAAGTTATTCATATTTATTTTAAGCATTTTAATTTAGATAAATATAGCTAATTCAATTTTGCGTTTAAACTAATGTATTAGTGATCATTCTCGTATCAAATTAAGTTTAAAATTTAAAACTTTATTAATTAAACATTCAAATTGTTTAATTATAGCAAAACTTGACAAAAAATGAACAATTTTTAATTTTTGACAACATTTTTATTTATGATTGTTATATTTTTTAATTGTGCTTGAAAATTATTATTTTTTTCCATGGCTATATTCGACTTGAAGATGATTACTTACAATAAGATAAATGATGATTGGAATAAATTTGAAAGACTATGAATATAAACTAAAAGTGTTTTTGTGCCAAATTGTAATCATTTTTTGATTGGAGTGTGGGCTAGTCTCCAGTTAAAAAGATGAAGTTTTGGTTTTTGCACTTCTAGAAGCGATGAATAAACACGGGCATGTGGCTTTATTTCACAAGTTTGGATCACATTGTTTTGCTGATCATTGGCTTGATGATTAATTACCGGTGATACCTGATGGTACAGGTTTAATTAAAAAGCGAATAATTTGTAGGCAACAGTTTTGGGTGCGAATCGAACTGTGCAATATTGTATTTGTGGCGCAACTGGTTTTCTATTGGCTCAAGGCTATTAGAACTTGCATTTGTGGCAAGCTTGATTGGGCTGCTTATTTTAATGTTTTCCTGATTTAGCTTGTAATTTGGTCTCAATTCGTGACTTTTGTTTGGCTTTTCTTTAGCCAGTACACGCCTTTACAGCCAGTGCAGTTGCTAATGCCACTTGAGCAAATGTTTGCACGTTTGCCATTTGTTTTCGTGTAAGAATTGTTAGACACGTCAAATTGACTCACTCCCACTTCTATCTTCACCTTGTTCACCTTTTCAGTTATTTTCGTTTTATTAATTCTCATCTTATTTTACTTATTTTCTGCACGGTGCAGGTCATGTTGCTAGTCTTACCGCCTTTTTTCAACTAACCAAAATGTATTGCGTAGTTTTCACCCTTAGTTTCAACTGCTAAACAGGCCCATTTCATCTTTCTAAACTTCAATGTGTGTGTTAATTGTGGCTGTTAATTGCAATTAACGTGTGTTAGAAATTACACCAAAATTTCGTTAGTGAAAGAAAGCACTCAAAATTGCTTTGGATAGAAATTAATAAAACATTGATCACTTGCAACTGACCATGATCAGGCCGTGCATCCAAAGCCATCATAATCGTGCACTTTTTCTGTGATTTTGGTCTGTTTTTTTCCAAACCATCCTCTTCTTTTTTTCTCTTATAAACCTATTCCAATTTGCTTCTTTATTCTTTCTGTTGTTTTCATTTTGCTTGTCTTTTCTATTTTCATCATTTAAAACATCTTTCTTCGCCTTTTTTCTGCTTGCTGTCAAACTGATCTTAATTTTACGTTCAACATTATTAATGTTAAGTGCTGATTGCCAGCTAATTGTTTGCTTGATTAGTAGATGGTGTGTGGCAAACGAATCATGCTTTAACATTGCTTCGACAGTTTAAATGTAATCATCTTGTTTTCTTATTTATTTCTTATTTATCTTTTTTATTTGGACACAAATATTTGTTGCAATTTTCAATAGTAAATGATTCGCACGTTTTAAAAAAAAATAGTTGCCCTTTTCACCTTTTGTCACTAATTTCGTCACTATTAATTATGATCAATTGTTTGATTTTGTTTAAATCATCTTTCAGATTTGTTCTCATTCAATATTACATTTTTTAAAAATATTTTTAAGTAGCTTCCTTGGATCAAATCACATAAATTTATTTAAATAAAACTTGGCAAGCAAGCTTAAAGCGTATTGTTTTAATCAGTTGGTGTTGGTTTACTTTTTTTTAATCTTATTAATTATTCTATTACAATTAGTATATAATGTTTAACATCAAATTTTGTATCACTTATTTTATTTAAAGAATGAAATTATGCAAACAATGTTGCAAATGTTATTTTCAAATCATTGTTTTGTTCTTAAAAAAAGTTTTATATTTTATGTTTTACAATGATAATTTTTAATAAAATATCTTCTTTTTTTTTATAAGAAATCAAAGTTAAGTTGTTTACTGGACCTATTAAAAACCCAGCAAGTTCAGATCAACTTACATTATAAATGGCTACTAGTTTTAATTACATTACATTAACGGCTAATGAACTTTATCTTTTTTGTTTTATTTTATGTTCATTTTATGTTAAAACTATATCAAAAGTCGAAAATTTTAAAACAATAACTATATGAGTAATATGATTTTTTATTCTGAACAATGTGAAAAATTCTAAGATTGAATTAATAGAAAATTTTAGCATTAGAGCAAAATTTATTTTTTATAATTTTAATTTTGAAAAATTTAAAAATACTATTATTAGTAAAAAAAAAAAAAAAACAATAGATTAGCTAATTATCTGACAAAAGAGACAAAAAAAATTTAATTTCATTGAACTCAAATAAAAAAAAAAAATAAATTCAAGTTAAAACAACTGTGTTGGAATTAGTTTTAGTTCATTAAATATCTATGTTCAGTGATTTTTCAATTTAAAGCGATTGAAGGAAAACTAAATAATTTACCGCATAAATCATTGGCCAGTGTACGCGTAATTAAATTAAGTCACAATTAATTTCAAGTTTATTTTTTCTTTTTACATGTTTTCATCTTTTTTCAATCCAATTTTATTTAAGAATTACACTTGATTCAAGCCTGTTTGTCTATTGATGAACTTTTTTTTTTTTTAATTTTTGCCTCTCTCTTCCTTTTATCCTCTGTCTCTCCTTGTCTTGTCTTTTGAATAAAGTTTTCAAACATTTATGTTTGTTTGCTTTAGCTTTTAATAGTTTATTTATTCTTTTGACTTGTTTCTTTATGTGTTTTTTATTTGTTTTTATTCATTTAGTTTTTGCTATTCCCTTATTTTTTTTTGGTTTATGAAAACATTTATATTTTCATTGCTTTTACACTAGTGATGATGATGTTTGCAACCAGTAATTTTGACTTTTGCTTATTTTATGCTTGAACACGACGGTAACAAGACACTTTAAACAAGACACACTTGGAACTAATATTTTAAGAAAATTAAACGCAAAAATGTAAGCGAATAAATAATGACTAACATACAGCTTTAACAAATCTATATTTGACAAGAAAAATGGCGTAAATTTAAAAAATTGTTTTTGATACATTTTAATCAAACTTATAATGCTTCTGTCTATTTAGTAAATGATAAATGCACTTGTTAATATTTTAAGTTTTATTTTTTCAATTGTTATTATTTTTGATCGTATGTATCAAATCACGTTTGACCAATGGTCTGTTTTCCATCAAAGAAAAATCTAATAAACAAACCGTGTTTAGCATTTTTTATTTAAAATCTATTGTATTAAGTATTTTTTTATCCATATTTTTTTATAATAATACATATATATAAATTAGATATAATTAAATTACAGATAATGTAAATTTAAAAGTAAATACTAGAACTATTTAGACAAATTACTTGAATTTTATTAGTTTGGCCAAATATACTCTCTTTTTATTGTGATTTACGATAGTTTTTTTATGGGAAATTTTTATTATTTTATAATTTTATATCACATGATGTTTTTTGTTTTATTTTGATTTTTAAATTGTTTTTTTTATTTTATTTTTGTTTTTGTTTATTTTTTGATTTTTCGGTTTGTTCGATGCTTGTTGCAAAAAACTTGATCTCTAATTTAGACCCTGAATTAAATAAATATGCCCATTTTATAGCTATGAAACAGTTTTGATCGTTGTTTCCTTTTTTCTTACAAACAAAGAAAGTTAGGTTTATTTTTTAGGTTTATCAAGAAATGCGATTACACAAAGCAAACAGTATTTGCGCTTAATTAAGCAAAAGTAGGAAATGAAAAAGTTTGAAATGTGAATTACTAAATTAACATTGAATAAGTTTGGTGTATAATCCGAAGCAGCAATTTATTGAGTGGCTTGTTTAAAAAACACAGAATCGATTCGATCATTAATATGGCATTAATTTGTTTTGATCTATAGGTGCCCAGACCAATGACTATGAAAAAAGAAGGCATTCAAACACGTAATCGTAAGCTGAGCTCAAAGTCTAAGAAAAAAAAGTTGGGTTTGAGCCTTGGTCATGGCTCGATTTCAGCTGTCACTCTTGGCTCCCTTGGTTCAAGTGGCTTGCTAGGCTTGTCTGACGTGATCAAGCCGTTGGAACAACATCACGGAAATTTGCCACTCAACCATCATCATCATCAACACAACTTGATGAGTCACCACCAGCACAATTTGATGACAACACAGCACCATCAGCAACATGCCCACAACGCATTACTACAACCACACCACAACAACTTGCAACATCACCAACAACACGCCAACAACCTGCTGCAACAACACCCCCACGCCCACCATCATGCCAACAATTTGCTACAACAACATTCCGGGCTGGCCAACGGCAACGGAAACAACACAGGCAACCCGGCCAACTCCTTAAACAGCAACGGCTCTTCTCCGGCCAATGGACAGTTGCAACAACACAACCAACGCAACCCGATTGGCCAGCAAGGAAACCAGGGCTTTTACCACCCACACCTACACAACAACATCTACAACAACATGCAAATGGCAATGAATATAGCCGGAGTTGCCGCCTCTAACAATAACGCCTCCAATAATAACGCGGCTGCTGTGGCCGCTCAGATGCAGCAAATGGCTGCGGCCGCTCATTCGGCCGCCCATTTGGGCGTGGCTTTAAGTGGGGCGGCCACAGGACAGGTGAACGGGCAACAAGTGTCCACCGGCTCTTCCAACATGTCCATGGTGGGCGCAATGGCTTGAAGGGGCCAAAAACTTATTCTTGAGGGCTTCACTCAATCTTAGTTTGGTTTCAAGCTGGATAGACCAGCTCTCGCTCCAATTAGACCAGCTCTCGCTCCTAATACAACAGCTCTCACTCTGGTCAACCATGTTTACTTGATCAGCTCGACAATGAAATCGGCAACTAATGTAAACAGCCATTCACATTAATTGGGATCCATTGTACAATTTAAATGCATCAGTGGTTCAAATATCTGCTCTCCTAATAGCTCTCGGTTTATATGTGTTTCAAACTGACAATTTGTTTATCTTCGTTCTACTCAACTCATCATTTTCATCTTCACTGCTTTTTCTTTTCATTTTTCTAAGCTATTTTGCTTTTCATTCAAAATCCATTCACTTTAATGTATCCCTTCAGTGCATTTCACTATGCACTCATTTTCTCAAACAAAAAACTTAAAACAAAAAAAAAATTAATCAATATTCAAATTCATTTACATTTAGTAGAAAAAGTCATCATGGACACTGTAAATTTGCACACGATTTCAATGCAAATTCTTATCTAAAATTTATTTACTTTTCTTACCCAAGTCCATGGTATTTTGTTAATTGTAATTTATTCACAAAATGTTCACTAGCTCATTTCACATTCATCTTCATCAGCCGGACACTTAATTTTTTTTCAAATAATCATATTTTCAATTTTGCTTGTTTTTACATACATATAAATTTATATAAATATAATTTTATTATTTTTTTTATTATTTTTGCATCATAAGTTCCACTCGTATTATTTATTGCTGCTGCTGTTTTTTGCTACATTTATTTTTTTTTTAATATTATTTTTTTTTTAATATATATATAAATACATAAAAATGATATCATCAATTTATAACGCCTATTATCTTAAAAGGATTGAATTAGAAAAAAGATCAATGTTGATGCAAATGGAATTTAAAAAATACGGTGATTAAATAGAAAGATGAAAAAGCAAAGAAAAACAAACTTGCCAGCGATAAATAGTATTTGGATAACAGGATGGCGTTTATTCAATTCACTTAATTAACACCATCTTATTGTTCTGTAATTTAGGTTCAGTTTTGAATCCAATTCTTGTGTATTGGCTTTTATTCTTTTGTAAATGACCTTTTTTCATAAACTGATTGTTTTTCTCTTTCTTGCACTCTTTCTTATTTTATGTTCAAGCATGTTTGATTTTGCTTAACTACTCGATTGTAATCACGTTTCACTTGCAAATGCTAAACTTGTAATATATATATAATGAATAAATTTAGAAATTGTTGTCAAAAGTTTTAATTAATAATTTTATTTAAAAATCATGAAATAATTCAAATTTTTTAATAATTTTTTTTTATTATAATTAAATAAACTTGGTAATTTAACAAGCAATAAAATAAGATTTTAATTAAAATAATGTCTAACTTATTATATTAATAGCTATTTTAATGTTAATAAAAATTAATTTTAACAAATATTAAAACAATAACAATTAATTTAAAAAAAAAAATATATGTCGTAACAATTAAATTAATAATTAGTTTTGAATATAGCTAATAAATATACTTTTTAATCTATAATATATTTGAATTAAATATAATATGGAAATTTATACACGATTAACCTTGACAAAAGTACATGCAAAATACTTAACATTTAAACTAAAAGATTTTTTCTAAATCTTAAGGACCAGAAAAAAGATACAGAGCACGTACAGATAAGGAAAAGAAAAAATTAAAAAGATGAGAAAAAATGATGAACGAAAATTTAAAAAATGTTCTAAAGAGCATAGGTACCAAAAAAACTCAAAGGTTTTTTTTATCAAATATTTTTTTTTTTTTTTTTTTCTAATACAAATACATTGAAAAATTCTAAACTGGAAACATTTATCTTGCTACAATTGATGCAGTCATATAAATTAAATTATAAATAAACAAAATAAATCAAGTTGTATACTTTATTTGTTGGAAATAATATTGAGAAACTCAAATAATAAACCAGTTTGACTTTAATAATTATGTCAATTTTTAATTATTATTATGATTACGATTATGATTATAGTGCTCTTTTATTGAAAAATAAGAAAAATTTCTTGTTGTGGCTTGTTTATTAGATTGTTATTGTCAAATTTTTATTAATGCGTGTTAAAAACAAACCATTTTTATCTTTTTTTAGTTCAAATGTTTTTTTTAAAATGAATGTTTACTTATAACTTAATTTTATTTAAATTATTTTTATATTTTTTTTTTGAAACGTGTCTTAAGCAATTGACGTTAATAATTCCAATTAAATTCTTAGTTTTTGCTTTGATTAAAATCTTAAATTTAAAAAATTAAAAAATTGATTTTGTTTAATTTATAAAATTTAGTTAATAATAAAAAGTATGTTTTGAAATCGGACAAAATAAATTTTTTTTTTTAAAAATATTGAAATAAATTTATAACTTGATGAAAAAAATTAAAATTAATGTCCTATTTAAAAGGTTTAGATTGATGCCATTGTGGAAAAAAAAATTAAAATTGCTATTGTATAAAAAAAATGCAATTTGTGCTTTATCTTTACAAAAGCAATCAAAGGTGTGTAAAATGTATATGATTAACAGTTTTCTTGAAAAAAGCCACAAATTAATTATAAAAAAAAAATAAAAATTCAAAAAAGTAATAATAAAAAACAAACCTAAAACAATTTTGCAAATCTTTTGTCTTGGCATGATCGTTAGTAAATTTACTAACCAGTGGCAGATGCGCAAAAATAGAAAAAACTAAATAAAAAAAAAAAAAGTAAAAAGATGAATAAATAACAGCTAACTTAAGATAGTTTGAATAAAATGATCAAATCGATCTAGCAATGTTTGTTCACACCTTTGCCCATCCTTACAATGCATGCACAGAATAAGAAATTGCACGACAGCTACACAAACAGACCACCGACAAACCAATCTTACTTGCTGTCTTTCTTAAACAGGATAAATTTCTTAAATAACACACGCCCCCGATTTCAGTTTTTTTACAAGCATCCGAATGGTTGGCACACGCTTCAATTTTAATTTGACCATGATAATTGCTTAATTTGCCGCATTTAATTGTGACTAATTGTGATTTAAGTAGAATTACGTTAGTTGAGTGGGTAATGTGATCTTTAGTTTGATTCCGGACCCGGTCATTATTCAACTCATGTAGCAGCATTGAGTAAAACATCTTTTCACTTGTGTTTTTATAATTGAACACGCTTGATCAAACTATAAGAAAGATATGGAATGTTCAAATGTATGAAATTGCCACATTAAAACAAAAAAACAATTGCAAAATTTGCAAGATGGCCACACTTATACAGTCACATTTTAATCAAAACAGGCCTAAATCTTGCGTGATTTTGTTTCATCACTGGCACACAAATTGATTGCTTGACCTTTGCAAAATTACTTTATTACCTTGAATGCACATTTTACTAAACATATTAGATTGCATTAATATTAATTACAAGTAATAAGCCCACTTAATTAAAACAGAAATAAAAATATTAAAAATAAAACTTTGTAATTAATAATATACATGGAAAATTTTCCAGCTTAAAGTATTTGCAAAAATCCAGTTGAACGCAAGCTGAATGCGTAAATTGTTAAAAATTTATTGATGTTGATTAAAAAAAGATCTAAATTTTTTTGTTTTTAGTTTCATTATAAGTAGATAATTAAGAAAAACAAATTAAAAGAGAAATCTTAATTGCGATCAAGTAGAAAAACTTGTTACAATCGGTTGGATTGCTAAACGAATATAAAAGTGACCACAAATATTAATTTTAATTCTTATAATTTCGCCCTTTTTTATCAAAGAGAAATTATAATCCTAAATCCGTTTAATGGGCAACAGCCTAAAACACCGATAATAAACCATTAACCTATAAAAAAGACCGTTCAGCTTGAATCTTTTCTCTATATCTCGGCAAGCAAATAAATGCCTTTAAACATTTAAAATCTTGAATTGATCTACAGATTTTTGAATCGGAATTCAATAAGCTTTGCGTGAAATTTAAAGAAATTCAATCATTAAACTATGAATGGAAAGGCAAAAATAGCAAAAACAAGAACAAATCGTTATTTTAAATCACTCTTTTCATCTTGTTATCTTTTATTTATTTTCAATTCATTATTCATTTTTGTAAATACAAACTTGTTTATAAGTTTTGCCTGAGATGCGCTTCATAAAACACACTATGGTTTATGTAATTTGTTTTCATTTTCATCTCTTCCTTATTCTTCTTCGTCATTTTTTCCATTTTTCAGATCATTGCTTTAAATGACTTATAATTGTATCTTTTTAAAAACTTGTCAGACATCGTGAGTTTGCGTTAAGACAAAAATACAAAACAAATTAATTTTTCAAAATTCGACTAACATTTGAAAAATGTGTATTAATTATATTAAAATTAACTTTTGTTTAACTATTACCAAAAAAAATGTTATCTGTATATGTCCAAGACAGTTACAATTATAGTCAAAAAAGGTTGTCAATGTTAAAAGCCCGAATTCGAGCCATTTGCTACAACAAGTTTAAGTTTAAAAAAATATTGCACATTTTCATCCAAAATAGAGGATGGACACACAAATAAAGTAAAATTAAAATACGTTGTTTAACTGAGCTTATCTAGATGAAACAATCTTAAATTTGCTTCCAGCTATTTATTCTTAAATATGTATTTTGAATGTGATTTGCAACTAGTCCAACCATGCCGCACACAAAGCTAACTTCGCACCAACCTGTGCACAATAGCCATTTTCTGCCCTAGCTAAATCAACTCTAAACACATCCTAAACAATACCAAATGATTTGAATCAGTATGGCAAAACAAGGACAAACAAATTGAAACAAGCCCGACTTGTTATAGTGAAACAAAAAAGCAAATAAAATATAATAAAATAAATAAAAACAGGAAAATCAAAAAATACAAATGTTTAAAAATTACCAATAAAGTGCAAACTAATAAAGGTGAGCGTAAGTCTGTTTTTTTCCAATGAATCCAAACAGTGGCGCATCTTATCTTAGTGTAGGATCACAATTGGGCCGTTTAAAGTGAGCACAATTAATTTGGCCACAACTGCCTAAATCTATTTGGACCACTGCAAATATGCCAGTTTTGCCCAATTTTATAAGCTTGAGACTGACAAATTATTTGAACATTAAACATTTGTAAATTATGTTTTGATTTGTATTTCTAAATAGTTGTTAATTTAAATAATCGTAGAACCAATCATTTGATGGCGAAGAATGTCACTTGAACCTAAGTGGACCACATGTTCAAAAGTGTGCTGCCCTCTTTTACGTAGGTTAAACATTTGACAAGATCATCTGATGAATCAATTTTCTACTGATCAATCATAAAACAAGATGAATGAAATAGTTCGAGATAGGTTTTTGTGCACCAAATTTATTCAGTCAATAAGATCGCTAATTCAACGTTATAAATTAGCCTCTTATACCTGGCTCAAATCGCTTAATATTCTTTAAATAGGACTAAAATCTGTTTCGTATCAAATCCATGCTCTGTTTATTTTTTATTGAGTGTCAAATATACACGTTCCATTGAGTATGGTTTGTATATGAAATTTCCTATGTTCAAACTTGTAGCTTTTAGTCTAATTTTCAAATAAGCGTTGGCCTTTTCAAGAAAAGTGAAATCACATTTTTCTTTGTAAACTTGCCTTCTGTTCTATTCTATCGAAAAAAGAATAGTAGGAATCGCCAGAAACAAGATCACTTAACTTGATTGCTCTTTTGAACTGCTTTTTATTTTCTTTTATTTGAATTTAAATGTTCATAAACGGCAAATATTTTATCTATGCAATTTTTATAAATGATAATTATTTAATATTTACTAATTTACTTTTTCAATTGTTTAAAACAATTTTCCATTACTATCAAAAAAGAAGTAAAATTTTGAAAAAAAATTTAATTCATTTAAAAAATTAATTAATTATATTAGACAATAGTATTGAGAACACAAACATATGATCTGTAGGATGAAAATTCATATTTAGACTTATTTTAATAAATTTTTAGTTTATTTCGGCGGGCTATTTTAAATAATGTCATTTTTAGGCCAAATGCCTAGGACTAGCCAAGAAGTGTGCGAATCAAACAAAACAGAAGTTCCAGGCTTATCTTGATTCTGTAAAACAGTTTAGTTTTGGCAAACCTGAGTAGTTCAAGGTGTGTACGTAGTCAATGTTTACTATTTAGACCCCATTAGGACCGGTTTAAATTGACGTGCGGAAGTTTACCAAGGTCCGCAATGGCAAAAATCAAAGCGCTTCAAGATAAGCATCAACGGCAGGCATGTGTTTTGCCGGTTTGTGATCGAACTGGCGATCTTTTTCTATTCATTGCCTAGTCATTTGTTGTATGCAACTATTCTAGTAAAATGAAAAAACCTAGAAAAAAAGAAAAAAGTTGAGAAAAAATTTGATGAAAACTTTTTAGTTTTAGATCTAATTCAGTGTGGCTAGGTTTGGGATCACAGTGCCTGAGTAAATCAAATGGACAACTGAGCAAAAAATGCGATTTAAGCTCAATTTTGTAAGAAACAAGCTTTGTTTAACTAAAAAACAGCTTAAGTTTGAACAAAACTTGAAAAAATAAGCTAAAGTGATTAGAAATTTGAAATCAATACAAACCATAATGTTTAGTGGATTAGTGTATATTAAATGCATGTAAAGATAATCTTTCCACTCTGGACAACTGTCTAAGTAGTTTGCTTATTTTTCATTCCTTTCTTTTCAAAGTAAACAAGTAACGATTTTGTCATTGAAATCGCGTTTTATGTCACAATATTGTCCAGGTAGTTTTATGATTGAGAAATACTTATTTTTTCATTACACATTGCATTGGTAGGATTGTGCAAACTAATTAAAAAAAGTGTCATTTAAAACAAAAGAATATCTTATAACAAGGACAAAAATTATAGGTGAATTGATGTTAAAAAATAATAGTAAATTAAGTTTACAATTAAATCATAGTTTAAAAACAAAACCTTATTTTTTCATCATTCCATTTTAGATTTTTTAATTGACTTTACAACTACTTTTAAATTAAATAAATTGTGGTTAGAAAAAAAACAAAATTTGAACAATAAGTTAATTCGTTAAAATCCAAGCAGATTGAAAACAATTTTAAATTAAATTTTAACAAAAAACAAATAAAATAAAAGGCAAAATAATTAAAATTTAAATATAACTTATATATTTTATACATAAAATAAAAACTAAACATTTATAAACATGCATAAAACCTAAAATTGATTTTATTTAAAAAAAATTATTGAATTTAGTTAATAATTTGACTAATTGAAAATCACGTAATTCATATCTTGATTCTTTGCTAAATCGCTAATCCACATTTACACATCGTGTTTTAATCCCCCACTCTTTGTATTTGCTGTCTAGACCTGATCAATTTACTTTTGTGACATTTTTAAGATGTTTTTAATTTTAAGATTGAAAAATATGATAATCTTTTTACTTCTCTAAAATTTGCAATTATGAAAAGGTGAAAAAAAAAAATAAAGAAGCATGATGAAGATAGAAAAAGAATTGAGAGTTTAATAAGATATTTTATATAATTGCCAATACTGGACGTTAGCCTGAAAATATAGCTTAAAGCCGCTTAAATATGCTTATTCTAAATATGTTAGCTTTAAATTGAAGGTTTACTAAATTTAATCTATTTAATCTGTATTTAATTCATTAACTGACCAGTAATTCGGGCGTGAACAATTCATTTGAAAATATGATCATATAAACAGCACGTATTTTTATAACTTATTATTATTAACCAGTAAAAAATCAAAGTGAAAAAAGGTCAATTTGACTAAAACGAGACATTTTTAAGATTTGAATAAAAAAAAATCTTTTAATGAAGCGCTTCTGAATTAAAAGATGAATATACAGGTGCGATTTAGAATGCAAACCAAGTAAATCAACCAAAATAATCAAAAAACAACTTTAACTTATTTAACTTTCTTAAATTTACAAAAAAATATTTTAAGAAAAAGCAAAAATAACTAGTTTTTAATGAGAAATATAGTTAAAGTTTATATCATTTAAATTGCTCTGCTCTGATCAAAGTACATTCGATTAGACTGGATTTAAAGTAAAAAGCTAAATTTGACTAATCTGTTTCTGATCACAATTGCTATGCATTTGATTCAACTAAAAACATGAATATACACACAATCTTAATTGCTGATTAAAATGCACTTAGCGTAACACAGGCGCTTGTTTTATTTATCATGCTTTGACCACTATTAACTGATTAATGAAACCAGATCAAATTTTGTTCTCTTTATCCACTTGTTTGTATTTTGTCATTTTTGTAATTTTTTTTTCAAATATTTTATTTTCATCATCATTTGTATTTGAGTAAATTTAATAAAAAAAAAAATAAATATACTGTAGAAAAAGATTAACAGCTATGGAATTGTTTTTTTTACATTGAATTTACATTGAATTACAAATTATAATTTTATTTTTTAGATTTAATTTATTTTTTATTTATTAATAAATATTTAAAAATTATTCAAATTTAAAATATACCTTCATCTTTTTTTTTTATTTATTTTATTTCATTGCTTTTTTCCTACTTACATTTTGATTATAATTTATATTTCATGTATTTTGCCTTAGTTTTTTTTTTCGTTATATTTTTGAATCTAAACAGTACAGCTAAACTGTGAACAAATATTTAAAAAAAAAAAAGATAAAATGTTAAAAGTTTGTGGCAAACGTTTGTATTCTTGTTTTTGTTCGTCTTTCGGACAAATAAGAGACAAAATTAAGATACTCTTAAATCTTTAAGGACGACTGATAGTCAAATAGATGGTGGTAAAGGGGGTAAAAAGTATTCAAAACGTAAACATGCAATCAGATCAAAAAAAAAACAAACAGGGAACTGCATATAAAAGTATCAAAAAAATGGATAAATAAAAAAAGAAAAAATCAAAAATAAAATACTAAATTAAAAAAGAAAGATCAGATAACTTTAAAATAAGAAACATACAAAATAAAATATATGGTCAACTGTTGGACATACACGAAGCATGAATTTTGATCAGAAAAAAGATGAAACACACAATACCTTATGAACAATTTCGATAAGACAGTTTGTGTCAGCAATTCAACTGAATCCCATTGAATGTTGAATAAAAATAAATAAATAAATAATAAACAAAAAATAATATCAGACGTGCTGAACATTTGACGCCACCAAATCTCTTGTTTTTCACCTGATTTACATCTTGTAAAGAATCTTTATTTGATTATAGTTTGAATTGATTTAGTGTACAAATTTAAAATTAATATAATAATAATCCATTTACAAAAAAATAATTGCAAAAAAATTAGCTACAAAGATTTAATTCATATTTTTAGATAATACATACAAAATCTAATATTTCCTATTTAGACAACAAGGTTAAATTTATTAATATGTAGCAGCTACATTTGTTAGTTTTAAATTCAATTAGAATCAAGAAATATTTCATTTTTATTATTTATACAATTATTGCTAGTTTTAACATTCTAAATCAGCTTTACAAAGATGTCTGAAATTCATTCCTTTTTATTTTTTTTCGCAATGGAAAAAATAAAGACTAACTGGCCAGAATAACGTCTTGTGTACAGTGTACTAATAGACGCGTTGTTTCAGTCAAATTAAGGTGAACAAGTCTTTGTTGATCTTTCGACAAGTTCTATCGCTATTTAAAAAAAGCTTTTTTTTGACAGCTTTGGTCGAGATCTCGGATTGAGAGTCGCGAAATAAACTTTGAACATATACTTAGTTGCTGACAGGTTCAAAAGTAAGTTTAATTTTCTTTTTAAATTATTTATTAACCTTAAAATTAAACAAGTTGTTTAATAATTTTCAATACATTGTAAACTTAATGTACTGTCTAATAAACAGACAATTTGTTTGAATATTTCGCTAATTTTTAAAAATTTTGTTCATACTAGCCTGATACACTAGAAATTTATTAGTAAACTTGTCTACTGATTGAATTTCTTAATGAGTTTGTTTTGAATAAAACAAAAACTCAATTTTCTTATCAAGTTTTCAAGGATTTAAATTCACTTTTATACTTTTTTGAAACGCCAGTTTATTCTTTCCTTTTTCTCACATTTTACTGTGTCATTTTAATTTTTTTGCTTTTTAATTTAGTTTTTGCAACTCAATAGCCTGCCATCATTGAGAAGCTGTTGTGCTTGGCAAAAATGAAATAAATCACCTTTTTGTCACCTGGCTGCATTGAGGTTTTCTTAAAATGAACAGCCAGAGACATTTGCATTAAAATAAAGTCTAAAAATATCTATGTTTACTTGGACGTCGGATGAAGATAAAAAAAAATTAATAATTAAAAATTAACTTTGATTAAAAAAATGATAAAATTTAATTTTTTTTTTTTAAATTTAACATAATTAAAAAACAAGTTTATACTACACAGTGCAACATTGTAAATAATTAATTAAATTTTAAGTATAAAATTGTACTTAAAAATTTTTAAACACTAATAATAATGTTTTTTAATAATAAAAATTTAATTAAACTTTTATTTTAAAACTAGAATTTCCAAATTTTTATTAAATTTTCATCTTTTATTTTTATTTTAATGCCATTAATGTTATTTTAATTTGTGCAAACCACTTAAAAAAACAAGCTAATAAAATTGGAAATATATTAACAATTTAAAAATAAATTAACAACGACTATTGCAAAATGATTTAAACAAAATAAAATTAACTTAACTTTAACAATCTAAATCATATTAATAAAAAATAATAACTTTAAAATTAATTTTCTCATTTAATATTAAACGGAGTCTGAATTTTTTTATGATGATGAGTTGTGAATGGAGTAATTCCTCTAATTTGATCTTGTAAAGGCTCCATATAAACATCAGCATACAACTCTTCAACCGGAATTTCTGGATCTGTTTTTGAACTTTTAGTAGCGTCGTCGATTTCTTTTTTAATTTTTTGATCAATTTTTTTCAGTTCTTCTGAAGTAGCCAATTCAGCCTGAATAATTTTTTCTCTAAATAAAGTAATTGGATCTCTAGTATGTCTTACTTCTTGAACTTCTTCACGAGTTCTGTAACTAGTTCCAGGATCACTCATTGAATGACCTGAATATCTAGAAAAGTAAAATTATGAAAAAAAAATTTAAATAGTAATAGTGTGTGTTACCTGTATGTTTCCGCTTCAACAACAAAAGGTCCGTTTCCTTTAATACATTCTTCTTTTAAGTAAGAAATAGCTTCTTTAACAGCAAGAACATCCATGCCATCAACCCAAAGTCCAGGAACGTAATCTCCTCTACTATAATAGTCAGTACTAGCAGAACTTCTAGAAGCACTTGTGCCCATGCCATAGCCGTTATTTTCACAGATAAAAATAGTGGGTAAATTCCACAACTTGGCCATGTTATAAGCCTCAAAAAGCTGACCTTGATTAGAAGCACCATCTCCATACAAAGAAATAGCAACATTAGGTTTATTCTGATATTTAAGAGCAAAACCAAGACCAGCACCCAAAGGAACTTGAGCTCCAACAATTCCATTGCCCCCGAAGAAGTTTTTGGTATACATGTGCATAGAGCCGCCTTTGCCTCTGGTGCATCCAGTACTTTTTCCAGTTAACTCAGCAAGAACACCGACAGGATGAACTCCTCTTATGTAAGTCCATCCATGGATTCGATATGCAGAAACAACAAGATCGTCTCTGGTGATAGCGTTTTCAATGCCAACAGCAACAGCTTCTTGACCGGTGTACAAGTGGCAAAAACCTCTGATGGATTTCTCCTTGTAAAGTGAGTTAGCGGAGCTTTCGAGCCTTCTGATGGTGGCCATTTCAGTGTAATACTTAAGAGCCTGTTCGCGAGTGACTTTGGGTTCTGAGCAAGGACCATCTTGGATTTTGTGCAATTTGTATGGCTTGACTGGGAAGGTGGCCTGGTTGCTAACAGACCTGTTTACGACAGAAAGAACCGTCTGCAGAAGAAATCTAAGACATTAGAAAAAGGTTGAAAGGGGTGAAGCATACCTTGATCAAGCTTGACTTCATATTTTGGCTAAGCAAGCTGGTAGACATGGTCTAAGGGGTTGCCTGACTGACAGATGATAGAATGTTAAAGATGAGATGTGAAGACGAGGTGAATTAAGTAGGTGTCTTAAAGTCAAGCGAAGACAACCTAAAACGAGGAGAAAAACCAAAAACAAACCGAAAACAAACGCTAATGTTAATCAAGGAGAAAGATAACACATAGGATGATTGCAGTTGGGGACCGATTCCTCATTACAGCCTTGTCGTTAGTGTGGATAAGTCGCGACCATTTTTTTCTGTTTTGGATTGTTTTTGAAAGAGCAACAACATTTTTTTTCAAGAAGCCATAAACCAAAGTTTAAGTAAATTCGGCTTTAATTTAAATTATAATTTATGTTGAACTAAACTCGTTTAATTGTGCATAATGACGTTTTTATAAGCTAAGCTGTGGAATCACATTTATCAACTTTAATCCACCAAAACTTCTCGAGTATTTATTGTGCAAATATCACAAGTTTTTAATTTACACTCATTTCAATCAAGCTTTCTGATTTAAATCGAAAATTGTGAAGCTTTTAATTGCTGCCCGACCCAACAGAATGAGCACTCGCACCAGAAGGTCAAACGAGTCAATCAACTCTAATCTAGATGATGAACGGACACGCGGATCTGTGTTTGAACGCCTGGGCGGAAGGCAAATATCCAATCAACCACATGCCACTTTATCCAATTATCAGCAAGCCAGGTATACCAGTGGCAGGGCCGAAAACTACGAATATCCCAGCTCCAAAAACTCATCATCCATATCTAGACAGGACAGCAATTTAAGAAGGAAACTGGATTCTCAATCCAATCACCACCAGAGAAGCGTGTATGATGATAACATCTCACCAGTCGACTCTTCTTATTATAAACACTCGTCCAGAAGTGCTATTACGATAGAAGACGAATTCATCAACACTGCAAGTTCAAGTAGACATTCCAGAAAGCATTTACTCATCACAAAAGAGGACATCAAAGATAATGCTCTGCTTAAAACTCCTCAGATTACTGATCAAGCCAGAAAAAGCAAGCGAATGTATAAGGATGAAGAGTACGTTTTAAACTCTCCATTACATTGTCCTCATGTCATTCTACGCTTTTCTAATTTTTATTTTTTTTATCTAGAAACTACGAGGATACCGGAGAAGAGGAGCTACTTGAAAGGAAAAGAATTCAACTGCGAAGAAAATTGCAACTGATCAAAAGTCAAAAGGAAAAAAAATTGATGATGCAACATTCATCTTCACATTCAAAGGCTAGACAATTGTATAAATCGCCATGTAGCAATAGTTCCAATAGCATTTGTTCTTCATCTGGATCATCTGGCAGCGGGTCTTATACCGGATCTTCCGGATCTTGTACTGGCTCCTCATGCAGTTCAAGTTCTTATTCAGAAACCGATCAATGTCAATCTAGAGTGAAAAAATCTGCTCCACATCACTCTCAATTGAGGAATCATTCACATGTTAATGAACATTCAGCCATTAACAACAACACATATCTAAATAGGCCTCAAACTCCACCACCAATCACTAAGTCAGTGAAAAGGCATAGATCTGACAGGCAAACTCCACCACCAGTACATCCTTCTTCAAAAAAAGGCAGAAGTCGAACTCCACAAAGCACAACTTCATCTTATTATTCACGGAAATCAAGGGGCTTAACTCCTACTCATTTACCACCTCAACCTTCACCTGTATCCAACAACATTACAAACAAAAATGAAAGTGTTAAACTCGATCGACATGGTAATGTCAGAGTTAGTCTGAGAGAAAAGGAAAGACAACGTCGAATGGTTCAAGATACTCATCATAGTCCTCCTTCTCAATATATTCAAAACACTTCATCTCATTCAACAAATTATCATAAATCTAGAAGTCCATTACTTAGAACAAAAGAAGATGTTTTTTCACCATCTCCAGAGAGCAAAAGTAGAAGATATAAGGAAGCATCTTATTACAGAGAAAGTTCTCAAAGTCCTATTTTAAGTCAACATAGTTCAAGATCTCTTACTAGGAGAATACCTCCTCCGCCCCCAATTGATGATTTCAGCAGAGAAAGTGAAGAACGACGAAGATATGAAGAAAAATCTTCATATGCTTACAAGAATGCACCTTATAAGCAGAAAGATTATGATTCTAAGTCTAATTATAATGATAGAAATGCATCTGAATATAGTTGTGGAAGTGAACAAAGAGTTTTGCATAGACCAAGAACTCCACCATTACCTGAAATTCAAAGTTCATATTCAAAATCTAGAAATTATTATGATGATCTTTGCGAGTCTTACCCTAAGAGTAGATCAACATCACAAAATTTTGGATCAGATTTGAACTACGATAATAGTCCAAAACGTTCATCTTGTTATGAAGAATCTTTAGACAATTCTTATAATTATGACAAACAATCACAAAAATCCAATTATTCCGCAAAACTTCAAAATATACCTCAAAAGAACAATTCTTTTAAAAGTGATAGTATGCGAGGTTGCTCACCGGCCTCCTCTTTTCATTCAAAAAAAAGTAGATGTTCATCTATTCACAGTGATATTTCAAAAAAGTCAAGTAATCAAATATCAATTCAAGAATCAATTACAAGTACAAACAATGTTAATTCCTTTAAAATTAATGAACCAGTTATTAGTTTAAACGATCAAATTGATGAAATTTCTTCCATAAGCAACAACAGTTTTGATGATAACGATCTTAATTTAGAAAATGATAAATTAGGTTTAGATAGTAAAATTGATGAACAAGAAAAAACAATTATTGAAAAAAGTGAAGAAATTGTATCAGATGAAAATTTCAGTGATTGGAGTGATGCAGATGACTACAATGCAATTTTAAATGATGATATAGATGAAAAAATTAACATAGAAAAAGATTTTTTTGATAATATTAAAAATAATGTTGAAGAACAATTGGAAGCAATAAGTGATGATGAATTTGAGGCAATAATTGAAGAACAAGAGTTAGAAAATGGAAAAGACTCTTTGACATGTAAACAAGTTTTAGATATATTAGAAATTGATTGGGCAAGCTTAATAACAAATAAAAAAGATAATTTAGAAGTGGTATCGGAATCAGCGAGAAATCGATTTAAACCCGCAAATATTTTAGCACAAATAGGATTTTCACATGATCATGCTGGATCAAAATTAACAGAAGAGATTTTAAACCTTTGCAGAATTGAACTTAAAAACGATAGTTTTGATTTTGAATCTCCTATACCTGCTTTACATTGTTTGAAATTGCGAATTAAAAATGAAAAAGAGTTGTTTAAAAATTTTGACCTTTCATCAAAATCAAATGCACACCCAGGCTTAGCATCACTAGAGATAAGAAAACTTTTATTAAAAAAGGAAAATAAAAAAAGACATTGTTTGGATGAATTAAAAATAAAATTAAAACATCAGATTGAAGAAATTAAAAATAGAGTAAAAAATGAAGAAGAAAAAATGGTTGTTACAAATTTTGATACAGATAAAATACAAACAAAAGAAAAAACACCTACAAACCAGGATGAAAATGAAAAACTAGAAAATAAAATTACTAATTTGACTGAGACAGAACAAAAATTTCAAGAAGATGTCGCAAATAACCGCGTTCTAAATCAAGCTGAAAAAATTATTTAAATTATTGAGCTTAGGGTTACATTAAACAACAAATAAACACATTATTCTTTTTGTAAATATTGTATATAATTTAGTTAAGCGTTTATTGCTTTTTGATGAAAACGCAAGAAATATAATTTAAATAGTGGCAAACTGATTAGGTGATGAAGTGCTAAAAAGTATGATTTCAATTAATGTTTTTATGTAAATTCAAGGCTGTTTATTAAAATTAGTTTAAAGAAAACAAAAGCTTACCTTTAAAGGGTTGTATTTAATTTGATTTATTAAAACAAATTGCTTTGCTTATTACGTAGGCAAAACGGTTAAAAACTGCAAGTATTTTAGATTTTAGTTTAGAGTCGCAAAGTTTATCAATCTAAATCATTGTTAATAAAGCAAGATTTAAAGCAAATTTTACCAAAATGCTGCTGCTTAAAAATAGATGTGTTTGGATCTTAATGCTTTGCATAACCTTATTTTCTTCAGTTCATAACGTATTCCAAGATGATTGCGAGTAAGTAGATTTAATCCAAATTTTATATTGATCATTTATTTAAATTCATTATAGACAAATGGTGTATTTATCTAGATGCCGAGGCTATGCGTTGAGAAAAGTTACAAATATAAATAAAGATAAATCGAGAAACGTATCAGCAAAGACGAATTAAATGTATTTTTGTTAAAAGAATTAGTTAAAAAAATAAATAAAAAATATTCTTGAAACCAAAATCTTGTGTTAAAAATTAAATTTTATTTCACACTTAATACTTTAAATTTTGACATACGTTTACTAAAACAAGTTACCAATGTGATAGTACTCACACTGAATTTCAATTCGTATCAATAAAAGTTGTAATGAAATACAACTGATAGTAAATACGAAAAGTAAACGAAATAATAAAAAGAATGGCAGATGTTTATGGCAGGTACAATGATATTAATAGAAACCAAGTTATTAATATTTACTGGTATAAATGACTAGAACTAACGTCATACTAATGCCAGAAATAGTATTTTAAATAATAAATGTAATTATTGAAATTTTTTTTTTAAACAATATCTAAAATAATATCAAGTAATAATGTAAAAGAAACAAAATTATGGCAGATAAAATGGAAATAATATTGAGTTCAAATAAAAGAAAATGATTTAAATAATAAATGTAACAAGTAGCAAAAAATTGGATGGATTGCGTTCTTTTAGTATTCAAAATCAATAATATTATAAAAAAACGAGATAGTTTTTTTAATTAATTAACGCAATTATAAACATACTAGCCAGTTTTTTTTTGCGAGAAAAAAAATTTAATAGTAAAATTATTTTTCTTATATGATTTAAAATCTGTTCTAATTGATGCTTTTAAAATTGAGCAATAATTAGAATTCAATAATAAATTGAAATTGTTCTTAATTACTATTTGATAATTGTACAAAAATACAGTAACTATTTGTCTTGAAATGATAAACTACCACGTTGGCAGATTGTTAAGATGATAAAAAAAAATAATTTTAATGATGATAAATATTTTTGTTACATTGGCACCAGATTGCCACTTGCTATGATTTTGGTTCTTCCCCACGTAAACGTAATCTCGCAAAATCTTCAAAAATTAAATCTTCATCATTTGAATCACTGAAAGAGTGGTAAAAATAAATTGT
Organism: Pyemotes zhonghuajia; assembly: GCA_025170145.1. NCBI lineage: Eukaryota > Metazoa > Arthropoda > Arachnida > Trombidiformes > Pyemotidae > Pyemotes > Pyemotes zhonghuajia. The sequence goes on along the minus strand of CM045846.1, from coordinate 8,089,619 downwards.
TTAAATATCGAACATTTTCTGTTTTTAAACAGTTAATAAAGAAACGATCAAGTTAATTATAAACAATGTTAAATGTCAAATAACTTAGTTAATTATGAAAAATGAATTCTCTTATTTTAATTAAATAATGAAAAAATAGTAAATTAAATTATTAAAGTAAAAAAAAAATTAATTTTCTAACTTACGGGTCTAATTGGATCAAATTATGATCGACATTTTCTGCTTTAGCTGGAATATTAGGTTTTTCTTCAGTAGGCGAAGGATCAAAATGGATCAACGCTGTACTAGCTAAAGGCAAATCTGTTTCTACATTGGGTCTAGGATGCATTAATGTAAATGGTAAAAAACAAACTACGTCACCACCAATAGGACCAAGACAAAGTTTAACTTTAACTTTGTATCTAACTATTATGCCCTGATGATGTTTCCTTACTTTATTAGATACTCTAAGAAAAAATTATTACATTAATTTTCTAATAATCACTTAACCTAAAAAAACATTTACATTGTAGAAGATGCAAGATTTGTATCTTCATGCTTCAATTGTCCATCTAGTGCAAGTCCCCTTTTATTTTTGTTATTTGCTAGTAAAGGGCGTAAATAATAAACTTTACTGAGGTTAAATCCTGGCGTTACAGGGCACCCATCACTGTATTGAAGTAAAAGAAAAAATCTTAAACAAATATTTCTAAACTATTTTCTTAAGAAATGTTTAAAAAGGAAACTTACTAGGATTCCATTTGCGCAACAGAACACTTATACTGGGCGGTAGTAAACAAACAAATTTCAGCAGTTTGCTCAATCTTAATTTTCACCTTCCTAACTGTTCGATTTGAATTGTTTGCTACGTGAACATTCACGGCGATATCTTCTCCATGATGATATAGCTAAAATTCATTTAATTTAAAACAAACAACACTATTAATTAAAAAGTAATTAAACATTGTAAACAAAGTAATTAAAACAAATTGTCCGGAATTGATTAAACAGAATTTGATTTCGTAATTCATCTGATTGAAAAAAACGTATTTAAAAAAATAACATTTAAATGTAAATTACATTTTCTTTTGCTCATTTTATTTAATTGCAACGTATTAGTTTAAATTTAATTGAAATATATTAAAAAAAATCAAAAAATTAATTTTAAAACGTTGATTTGAACATCAATTTTGATTTATTCAATTTTATATTTTGATGCTTATTTAAATCTATTCCAAAAACATAATTTTATGAAGACAAATTGATTTTACAATTAAATATTATATTAATTAATCTGCACTTTATTAAACAATGATAAACTTGACCATCGTTTTTAAAACTAATTATTGTAACTAAATTTTAAATGTTAAAATTTTTGTTCTTAATTAGTTTAATTAAATTATTTTTCACAAAGTTAATTATTTTAACTCAATGGTTCAACTTTTTTTTTGTAAAAACTAAAGATTTCGATTAAAAAAAAAAAACACATAAAATCAATTTTGTTCAGGTATTAAATTTTGTATAACTTTTAGGCTTTACACGTTTATCGATTGTGCAAATAAAGATATATTTTTTCTTTAATTTAGATTTAATAAATCTAAAATAACAAATACTATAAACAATCAAAGTTAGTCAATAAAAAAAGCTAATATTTTTTTTATCATTTTTGTCTAAAATTTGTTAGAATCTATATTTTTACAAATCTATATTACTATCTTAACTTTTAGACAATTTTATAAAATATTTAATCAATTTACAATCAGTCACACTTCTTAAAATTGTAAGTAAAATATTTTTTTCAAAAAAATAAAATTATAAAAGTAAGTAAATTAGTTTTTTTATTTAATAAAATTATAAGCAAATGCTAAATAAATATTATAAATTATTTTAATAAACATTGATTTAAAATAAAAAAAATTGTGAAAAAAAATTAAATTGTTAAATCTCATAATTAATTTTTTCTTAATTTTTTTTTTTTTTTTTGAGTTATACTTAAAGTTAGTTGGATCCAAATTAAGTTGGCCCTGAAAAAACCAAATAAAAGCAAAAACGGTTTAAAAAAGAATAAGTTTTATTAAATTAAAATGATTGAAAAGAAGATAAAAAAAAAATTAAATTATTTTCCATATTTTATTTATTTATATAAAATGATAAAAAAAACTTTAAAAAAAAAATTAAATTTAAAAATATTCGATTTTTTCCAGAATTTAAATATAATTTTAATTTTATTTAAAGTAAAAATAAGATTGATTCAAGACTATTAAATTTTAAAACACCTGCTCAACTTGAGTGAGTTTAAATAAATAAAAAAGTAACAATTTGTTTAACTGATCAATCAACTGATATTAGCTATAAAAAAATATTTACTTGTTTAAATTTTTGTGATTGATATTAAAAAAAAATTAAATTGAAACAGTTAAAAAATTGCAGGTAAATAGTTAGAAATAAATTAGAAAAATATTAAAATGTTTAGATAAAAAATTATCTTAAAATTTTGTCCCAATTATTTTTCAATTTTATTTCAATAAAAAAAACTCAGAATAAAAAAAAATTACAAAAAACTTTTGTTGAAATGAATCGTTCATAATCATGAACATTTTTATTTTTATTTTGATAGACAAATTCAAATAATCTCAAAATAAAATTTTAACAAATTTTAACCTTTTTTTCATTGACTTAATTTTTAAACGTCAAATCGATCAAATCTAGGTTTTGATTTTTTTAATTTAAACTTCATATATTAATTTAACATTTAATATAAGATATAATTTAAATTGATAATTAAAAATTTTTAAACATTTTTTATGATGTAAAAAATTAAAATTAAACTACGTAATTTAAACTTTTTAAGTATAATTTAAAATCTAGATAAATTTATATGTATTTTTATTTTTTTTTTTCTTTGTTTTCGTAATATAAGTTTTTAATTAGTATTTGTTTGTTTTTAAAGTAAAATAATAAAATTTTTTTATATATTTCAAATTAATTATATATTTTCTGATGTAAAATAAAAAAAACAACAAAAATTTAAAGTAAAATAATAAAACATATTTAAATTTTAAAAATAAATTAAGATATAATTTGTCTTTAATGTTTTATTAAATACAGGTAGTTTATATAAAAAAAAAGAAAAAAAAACAACGTTAAAAATAGGCTGTGCAAAAAATTTAACCTAGAAACATTTTTTATAAAAAAATTTATAAATAAATAACTTGTAAAATTAATTAAAAAACGTACAAAAGCTAAATTTAAATTAATTAAATAAAAAATTTAACAAATGAAAATTGCTAGATAAATTGTATCAATAAACAAATGATTAGTGATTACTAAACTTTTATTTAGTTTAATTTAAATTTTGCTAAACTATTAAATACACTAATTTCTTCGATAATTACAATTTTAATTATTAAAATAAAAAAAAATTATAATTTATTTGCTTTTATATACACAATTTAATCTGATTTTTAGAAAAAATTTAAAAGTTCATTTAAAAAGATAAAATTATGATCAAACAACAAATGATCAACAGTTTTTTACTAAAATTAAGTCGAAATAAATTAAATTTCATAAAATAAATATTTCAATTTATATTTATGACAAAAATAAAGAATATTTACAACATCATCTTATATTATAAAAATTTAAAAAAATTATTTGTAACTTATGAGAACAATAGGTTAAAATCAAAAAAATAGCAGTATTGAAAAAAATAACCTTAAAAATAATTAAAAAAAACAAATATAAAAAATTAAAAAAAAAATAACTATAAGAATAACAATTTTTAAGATGAGTTAAATTAGATTAAGATTAATTATTTATATATATATTTATATTGGCCACTATTGTCAAAAAATTTTACTTAACATTAGCTGTCTTTGAATTTATTTTTAAATCTAAAATTAATAAATTGACAATAGATTAATCTAGAAAAAAATTGAAAATAAAAAAAGTTAATAATCCAGGCCAAGCTGTCACCCAGTAAAGTACAAAGAGCTTATAATAAAAATTGTATTAAACACCTTGTTGATGCGCTTAAAATTAGTAAAACTTTTTAAGCTGATTCAAACAGCAAAATCGGTTTTATATTAATTTTAAATGAATAAAGCACAATTCCTAATACAATTACCATGATTTGTTAAAATTAACTGTTCAAATAGCAACATATGGAACTAGTAAATAGTGTCAATCAGTCGACAAACAGGAAACAAAATTATAAAGTAAACATCGAATTAATTCTTACCTCTTTGTCTAACGATGCCTCAAGCTGAAGTTTATTCGGACTCATCATGAACTCTTTGCTTACTTCTGCCGACGGCTGTGGTCGTGTACTGCTAGAAGCGTAGGTCACTTTTCTGAATAAAATAAATGTTGGTTAGAACTAATACTTTAGTAAAAAAGTTGAATTTACCTAATGGCCAATCTAACTGAGTTTCTTTTCTGCGGCTTCGCGTCCACATGGTCAGCTACGTAAACTTTCAGTTCATACTCTACGCCGCACGGTTTTTGCGTGTCTCCAGGTGAGGGTTGAAGAGTGACCGATGCAGGACAAAATACAGGTAACTAAAAAACAAAGTAAACAGAAATTTTTAAATATGAAAATAATATTCAAAATAGTTGACCTGCTTTTTAAATTGCAAGTCAATTATACAATTTTTAAGATCACTCAATTTCTATGCAAAGTTCAAATCGGACTTTGCATATTCGAATTGGACCTACTCTGTTGATTTAGATTTTACGTTGAAAACGCATTGGCTAAAAATTATCAGTTTTTTTCGGTTTGCTGCTAACCAATTTATTCAGTTATCTTTATCATTTGTCAATGCATTATCACTGATTTGAAAGCCATTAAGCTTAAATACTATTAATGATTTTTTTTACTTAAACTCAAAAACCAATATAGTTGGAATTGAAAACTAACAAAGTCAAAAATTCATGCCTTGATTTAAAATCGTCAAGTTGCTTTTAGTTTGTTCAATCTACAATTAAGCTTGATCGATTTATTTTGCATTTTGTTGTCGAACAGCTTTTTTAAAGCAAGTCTGACTGAAAATTAATTGTGATGAAAAAAAACTGTGACAAAACTTGAATTTAGAAATGATAAAAAATAAATAATAATTGCAGTAATAAAGCAATTTTGGTATAAAAGGTGAAAATTACCTGAAAAGTAAACGGAAAAGCATTTGGTCCTAGTTTCCGTAAAAGGCGTTCCTGCAATCGGCTTAAGGAAAATTGGGGTTGGTCTGGTCTTGGAGGTGGATATACGCATAGTTGTGACAGATACAAATCCTTGCGAAACGTTAAACCCAATACATCCAAATCTTCCCTTCCATATCTGAAGGCCGCTAAAACATGAGCAAACACCTTGCGGTCTTTTAAATACTCACGATCAATTAGTACCACACCATCTGTTTACAAAAGGAGAGAAAAAAATGCAAAATCAATGAATGAGCTGACATACAATCGGACTTAATCCTTTTCAAGCGGATAAGTTAAAATGTCGATTAGAAATGATTTTCAACAACGGAAAAATCCATAATGTTTAGCTTAAATTACGCATAAGTCTTGTTTGTTTTATATATGAAATAACGAAATTCAATGTTTGCTGGAAAATTGAGACTTTAATTTATACTTTGACCGTAGCTAAAGTGGTTAAACAAATTGAATTATAAACAAATAGTTAAATTTAAACTATTTTAGTTCGTTTTTCCAAAAAGGTGTAAAGAAACCAGTACATGACGTAGTTGGATTTAAGAAAGACGCATCAATTGCGAAAAAATTACTTTTTAAGTTAAAAATAGATTTATGTTTTCTGAAAATTTTAAGCAGAAATTGTAAAATTAAAATGATAATTAAAATATACTTTCATTAGAATATTACAGTATTCAATTAAAATTATTGCTCAAATATGTAATTAAAAATATTTTTTTTAACGTGTTCATAGTTATCTGCACACAAATACATATTTTGCTTATTACATGATCAAATTGGCATGATGCATGAATTTTATCGTAATTTGTTCAGAAACTATTTGCACCAATAAAGAATATTGCAAACTATTTCCGTTTAAAACCTAGGTGTTGCTAAGCTACATTTGTCTGTAAACTATTTCATTACATCCTGCTTAAATATTAAGCAAAACTCAACAAATCTAAAGGAAATGAACACGTAAACATTTATACAAATCACAGTAAGTGGTTAGTTAACAAAAGTAAGTGAATTTGAATTTTTGATTTGAAAAATAAGTTTATATGGCTAATTGAAAGTAAATATTTGGAAATGGATTTTAAATAGAGTCAATTAAAAAAAAGTTGGATAACTTACCAATTGGGTCCACATGATCTAGGTGACCGACGAAATCTCGTTTACCTAGATAAACGGTTATCTGATGCAAGCGCAAAAAAAGACAGAAAGTTTAGCCATGAATGCAATTGATGTGCAAGGTTGGTGATAAGAAAAAGAATAGAAAGAAAATTAGAAACTAATCAAAATAAAGATTACTTTTTACTAAACAAGAGTTTGAAAACGATCAACAAAGTTTATGTTTATTGTGCGATTATTAAAAAGAAATTAAAGCCGCAATTGATTTTAATCGAAATAAGATGAATAGTTGAAAGAAAATAGTTTAAAATTGTTAAAAGTTGACTAGAGAAACAATTTGCGATCGACTGTGGAAGGCAAAGTTATTATCATTTAATTAAATGATAAAGCAATAATTTGAAAGAAATCTATTGTCAATAGACGTGATCAGTGAATGCAATGTTAACTAATAGGTTTACAATGGCGAAGGCAGGCTATTAAGCAACATCAAACAGCATTAATCTAATTTTTGCCTCTGAACAAGGGGAATAGAAAGAAGGAAGAGAACAAAAGAAGGATTGCGAGAAATGGGCCATAGAAACTTATTGGGCCGCAAAGCTTGAACCGATGTGACAGATTGAAGAGGTAGAGGCAAAGAGGTAAGACAAGAAGAAAGATGAATACTCACTTTTGCATTGGGAGAGCTCTTCTTGAACACTCTGCAACAACGACAGACGTGTTTCCCAGCCAAAAGGCGTGCGAAAGAGCGAGATGGAGCACAAGTTGAAAGTAGCAAGTCAGATGGTGGCAGATGGACAAAAACAGAACACAAATTAGATCAGATGAGTAAAGTAAAGTTTCACACTTTACCTGGTACCGTTTCCGTTGGACATTTTTCTGCTGTTTTCACAGGCAATGCCGCGGGTGAAATGCTGCAAAAAGACGGTTAAGCTATTTGAAGTGAATCAATGTGGCAAAATGTGTGGCTAAAGGGGTAGAGGAACTGTAAGCCTGATGTAGCTGGAAAAGAAAGCCAGACGAAGACGGGTCTAAAAGAAAACGGCTCGGCCCCGTATGTCTGAGCTGAAGGTGGAGAAAGAAGGGGTGAACAGGCAGATGGCAACAAGCGGGCCTGTGATGAACAGGTAAACACGGAACAGGTGCAGAAGGCGCTAAAATTGAAACATTTGAAAGACTAGATAAACGGCGCTCTTTTGTTCGGCCATCAAGTGCTGCTTTGGCGGCTCCACAAACACAAAGACACTGGCTTGGCCGACTCCACCAGCGTCCTAGGCCAAACCGTCAGCCACACACTAGGCTGGGCGAACCCAAACTCTGGCTCAATGCGCCAACCACTATCTTGTCCTGTTATCTAGTCCTGCTAGCTAGTTGTACTATCTAGTCCTGCTATCTAGTCCTGCTATCTAGTCCTACTATCTAATCCTGCTATCTAGTCCTGCTATCTAGTCCTGCTATCTAGTCCTGCTATCTAGTCCTGCTATCTAGTCCTGCTATCTAGTTCTGCTATCTAGTCCTGCTATCTAGTCCTGCTATCTAGTCCTGCTATCTAGTCCTGCTCCTAGCCCTGTTAACTAGTCCTACTGACTCGTCTTGTTATCCGCTCAACTATCTTGTCCGCTGTCTTGTCTCGCCACACACCCGCACTCTAGTGTGCCAAAGCGAATAATGATCACTCAAGTTTGAGCCGAATACTGGTCCAAACAGCAGCACAAGTCAAATGTCAACAGACCGGCTAAACAATTAGCCACACAAACTATATAAACAGTAAAATATGTATTTCTTATGTGCAAAGAACTGCTTCAAACATGCATTTCACTCTGTATTGCCTATTTGTGGAGAGCTGGGTGCGCCAAATCAATCACAATACTTTTAATATGCAATTCATATATGAATGAGAATAACTCTCCAGTGACTGAATCCACACTAGCTGTTGCTGGACTAGCAGCTGGGTGTCTTGTCTAAAATGGGTATTCACTTAATGACAACTCCAGACGTTGCGGACTAAAAGTGCCCAGATGGCGTATAATTATGTAAAATGTATCACACTTTGAAGATTACACTTGTTTAACAAAAAGATTTAATCATTCACGACAAAGCCGAATGGTCACACTTGATCTAAACGGTCTCACTAGATTGAATGAGCAGCCATAAAAACAATCTAGCTAGAGCAAAACTATTTATCAAATCGAAATACAACAATCAAATTAACACGATATTAAAATAATTTTACCAATTAAACAATCTCGCCAAATCTAAATCTAAAATCATTTAACGTATCACTTGAGATATGTAAAAAGCGAACACACTTTTGTAAATTAAACTTTTTAATTATAAAATTCACTTTTTTTAACGAGTGCATCATTTGATGCTCACTATCTAAAACTTGCACTTTCAAAACAAAATCATCAAGTGGCCAACTCACACTTAAGACGTTTTTTATCGTTTAATTCATATCATCATTCACAAAGCCTTTTCTACATAATTTCACTTTTGCTTGATTTCCAAGTTGATTCAACTATTTAGTTGAAATCTTTGAAATCAAATATAAAATTCTGAATTTGAAACTCAGATACGTTTTAATGTATAAAACACGCAGTTAATTCATAGTAAATGTGTTATTTACTTTACATAATCAAACTGTATTGAAAGTTGAAAACATGACGGTTTCACTAGTTATATAATTTGAAAACACCAGTTAATTAGAAAACTTGCAGATGCAAGATAATCAGAATAATATTGAATCAGAAAAATAGATTAAAATGCTTGCATTATACTTTCGAATCGAATAGTTAAAGCGAGAAACAAAGCAAAAAGTTGGCTTCAGTTTTTGCTAATGATGAATGGGACTGAAAAATGTAAGTAAATCTAAAAAATGACGATAAATTAAAGATGAGAAATTAGGAGATAAAAACTAGAAGATGGCAAATTAAGAGATGGCAAGCGAGAAGATGGTAAACTGAAAATAGCTGATTCAAGATTAGTTAAAGACCACTAAACCACTACTAGAATATCATTACTAGAAGATCACCATTAAAAGATCACTATTGGAAGATGCATGAAAAGCCATCTACGAACCACCGGATGCGCGAATCGGGTAAACGGAAGTGCAAAACTGTGAAGGAGTGGTTAATAAGCAATTGTTCAACAGTTTTATGTACAAGCAAGGATGAGCCAAAGGATGGCCACTATTAATAGAAAGGCGGCCGAAAAAAACGACCAAAAAAAGGCGACCTTTGCGGTGTGCTAGAGAAACACAAATGTCCAAAAACTACACACGCCCAGTTTCGACCGGTTAGTTCAGACCCGGCGCACTTTTAATGTATCAACTTTTCAAGTTCGTTTTTTCGCTCGTTTCCAACGACGTCTTTCCAATAGAACTTTATTATCCTATTTATTTTGTTTGTTTTTCGTCTTTTTCTTATTTGTTTTCATATTGAAACTTGCTCCCAATCTTCTTTTCATTTATTTCAGTTTGCTACAAACATTTGTTTGGTCCAAACCAATAATGATCGATTCGCTGTTTGCGCCCGTCTTGCGACTTCACTCATCAGTTCAGAGCTATTCAATTCTGGTTTATATGCAATATTACGACATTGTTCTGGCCCTGTTGCAAAACTCATAAGTCACATCTGTTTGCAAAAGTTTACAATTATTTCTGCTCTAATCCAATCAAAACTGGCCAAAACTGATTAGTTACAAAGTGGAAAAATAATCAAGCTCATTTATTTTTTAATGCTATTTCTATTCATAAAACATACTTGAATATGCGATATGTTTGACAACATGATTAAAGTTGAGTTTTGCAAAATAGCGACTGATTTAAGCTAATCAAAAATAAAATAAATTATACAAATAAATTATGTTTGTTAATTTTATCAAATTCATCAATCCGAACTAATGCTACTCAATTGATAAAATATATTATAATCACTTGATACAATTGACAACTGCTTGTAATTTTAGGCGCTTGATCAATGGTAAATTAAAAAACCAAATATAACGTGTAAACAAGTATTTTAATTGAAATAGATAACTGTTTAGAAAAAAATTGATAAATATAACACATTAGATAACTTTTGGTCCGATTTCAAATTTATTAATTACAATATAAGCATTAAGAACATTACATAAATTCTTAGTAAGTTCCAACTTTCGACTAAAAATAAAATTTAAACCATACTTAAGTTGTCACTATTAAAAAGTATTTTGTTATCGTTGACTGTTCAATAGCTGTTAATCGTCAACTGTTTTTATCCATTCATAGTCGATCACACCTTGCAGATTTAAATCTTAACTTTCTCAAACGCCCACTATTAAACACCTACGCCCAATTACTAAACTATGTGCTTAATTTTGTGTGTTTACTTTACATTGAGCCAGAAAAACATATGAAAAAAAATGTTAAACACGTTTTAGTCCAGTCTAGCTAAAAGATTAGTTTGCATCAACTTTTGTTTACTTTTCTCACATCAATTGACACGCCCAATGTCTTAAAATTATTATTTACATTACAAATTGACGTTAATATGTTAGTCTACATTTCATTTAACTAAAATTTTTAGATTAATTTGATAAAATTTTAAATTCTAGATGACATAGGTACGTCAACTTTTAAATGCTAATTTTAATATGCTTAAAATAAAAGCTGACACTAAACAGGTATTGTTGGTAAATCTAATAAAAATAAAATTAAAATATAAAGCACGTGTTAAATTTAATTATTTTAATTTAATTGTAAAACACTATTATTAGAACATTTTTTAAATTTTTTTAGACTTGATCTAGTTTGTTTTTTAAACTTTTTGATTTATTTTTTTTTATATTTAATTCATAAAAAAATTATTTTATTATAGTTTGAATAATAATGTTGTTTTTTTTAAATAACTTGGTAAATAGTTTCTAAAAACGTTTATTTTTTTTTGTCAAAATAATAAACAAAAATTGAAAAAATTTAAAATTTTTAATGTAAATAAATTATGTTTTCTAATTTATTTTTTGTTAATTATTATTAATATAATTAAAGAAAAATAATTTAATTAATTATAACATTTATATATGTTAAACTTTACATATTTAAAAAAGATTAACTGACGCCATCTTTTGAAAGCAATTGATTCTTTTAAATTATTTTAGCATCAATTAACTCAAATAATGAAAAACCAATAATATTTAAGTTAATTAGTATAAATAAATATAAAAAATATAAAAATGTATAAAAAATATTTTTACATTTTTTGAATTAATTAAATTTTTAAAATTTAAAAAATTTTTTAAATTTGTATATATTGCTTCATCTTTTGTCATTAGCTTTGATTATAATTAAAACTTTTTTTAATTAAAATAATAAAATATTAAATAATTTGATTTTTTTTAATTTCAAATTCACGAATATAAATAATTAAAAAAAAAATTTAATTGAATTACATTGAATTAGAGTTGGATTGAATCATAAAAACAAATTAATTGTATAATTTAAATTAATTGATGAGTATTTGGCACAAATTCAACAAATAGAAAATTGAATTTTGGTTTTTAACGTTGAAATGCATGTTTTTCAAAATAATTTAGAATTAAAAAGTCAATTAAAAAAACTTTAAAAACAAGTTAATAAACAATATTTGAAAAGTGTAGTTTAATTAAACAAAATTAAAAACTTTACAAATCGTTTAAATTTGATAATAGAATTGATGTTGGTAAAAAATTGACATATTCATTATTTAAATAATTTTTGTGTTTGTTTTTATTATTTATTTATAAAATTTGCTTTTTTATTTATTTTACATTTTAGTTAGCACGTTTTAACTATTCACATAAATTTAGCTGTATCAATTTTGAATTGCAAATTACATAAAAGATAATCTTTTTTTTGCACGGTTTTTTTATCGTTTTCTACATTGTTTCTTACATCATTTTCTACATCGTTTTAGTTTGGTTTGCAGTTCGTGATGCGTGGGTTGATCTAAAATCGTCAAAAATGTATTTAGTCTGTCTTAAAGCGAATGAAAAACAATTGAAAAAGCATAAATTCTCAGCTTTGCTACTTGGAGTCGAAAACCTGTAAAATGTTGCAATGTGATTTTTGTCTCGTTCTTGGCTTTAAAATGAAAATAAGCAAAATAATAGCGGCAAGAAGTAGGAGGAGAGACTGGACTAAGACAGGTATTGGGGACATGTATTAGGGCCAGACACCGAAGACAAGTGTTAGAGACAAGAGCCAAGGACAGTGGAAAAAAGGGGAATAGAAGATGGGTAAGCGGAATAACATGGCCAAAGCAACAGCATGGGAAGAGACTGGTTTGACAACGGTGTGCAAATAGCCAGGCCAACAGTTGTTCATCTTTATGCTTTAATATTTTACTGCTTTTTTTGCTTAATAATTTTAGTTCATTTTTCCAGCTTAAAGTTGTTTTTCAGAAAAATTGGCCGTTTTCTTTTGTTTTGACTTAGTTTCGAGAAATTCCGCTTTCATGTTCACCTTTTTAAGCCAAATTTTTCTTTCTGCAAGGTTGATTTAATAATCCTAATTCTCAAATTTATTGTTTTTAAATCTTAATCATCAACTTTAACATTATCAAATTCACATCAATCTGATTTTCATATGTACAGATTTACAAATTCGGATCCTTATTTTACAACTTATAATCCAACAATTACTATCTTATAACTTAAAACTCAGAATCTACAATTTGGATTCTTCAATCCAAAATCTACGATTCAGAATCTACAATTTAGAATCTACAATCCAACAACCACAAGTTAACAGCCATAAATTAGCAACAACAAGTCAGCATCCATAAACAAAAACATCCACAATTCAGCGACAGCAATCTAATTATTATAATACATCTTCTTGTAACTCTTAATCTTCTTACAAACTGATTTTTCGTAATTAAGCATCTTACTTTTCTGGTTTAGTAACCAGATTTAGTTTATTTTAAAACTATTTTATGTTTAAAGTGCGAATCTCAATGATTTAATTATGAGCAAAATATGGCCGAAATCTACAAGTGGTTTTTCAGTAAAAATTCAATTAAACTTTTATTCTGTTTCAAAATTTGATTGAATTGAAAATCTAATTAAATAAAGTGTTTTTAAAAAATATATATACGATATTAAAAGAGACACCATCAAATGCAAAATGTGGCCTATTACATTCATTTATATTTTAATAATTCTATTGCCGGTGTTGGCCAATTCGTACCATGATACAAATAATAATCTTAAATATAAAAATTTTTACCATAATAGATGCGAAACTATCAATATATCAATTTGTAAAGGTTTACCATACAATCAGACTATATTTCCAAATACATTAAATCATCAAAATCAAGATACAGCCAGATTTAATATTAGAAGATACCAATCTTTGATACAGTGCAGTGGTGACTTAATTATATTTTTGTGCACATTATATTTTCCAATTTGCACAGACTATGAAAAAGCGATTCCACCTTGTCGCAACTTATGTCAATCAGCCAAACTAGGCTGTGAAGTTAGAATGGCAAGTTCAGGATTAGATTGGGACAACGAATTCGATTGCAACAAGTTTCCTGCATTTGGAAGCAATGAGTTGTGTGTCTGGAAACCAGATGATTATACTTCCTTGCAAAATTTAAATGTAAACAAGTTGAGCGACGAAATTTTGTCCCGTGACAATTTCAAACATAATGGCTCAACTTCCAGAACTTTAAGATTTTCTTGTCCGATGCAATTTAAAACCCCAACAAAACGAGGACATCTTTTGCATTTGTACCACAAAAAGTATTCGGATTGTGCCACACCTTGTCAAAGTTTATTTTTTGAGCAGGATGAAACAAGATACATTCGTATTTGGACAGGAAGTTGGGCGTTTTTAAGCTTAATCTGTTCTCTTTTTACAGTATGCACCTTCCTTATAGATACTAAGCGCTTCCAATATCCAGAAAGATTTATAATTTTTTTGTCAATTTGTTATGTTTTCATTTCGTTGATTTATTTAATTGGCTTTTTTGCTGGAGACCACATTTCTTGTACAAATGCCTACCCAAAGCCTGCTGGTAAACATCATTTACAAATGATACAACCAGTCAGCCAAGGTAGTAACACAAATCAATATTGCACTCTGGTCACTATGACACTTTATTACTTTACAATGGCTAGTGCAATTTGGTGGGTCCTGCTCACGCTTAGTTGGTATATTGAAACTGGTTTAAAATGGAGCAATGAGGCCATTACTAATAAGGCTCACTACTTTCATCTAGTCGCCTGGACAGTTCCGGCAATTAAAACTATTTTAGTCGTTAGCTTGGGCAAAGTGGAAGGAGACCAATTAAGTGGTGTTTGCTATGTTGGTCTGCTAGATAAAGATAGCTTGGCCCAACTTGTTCTTTATCCCCTAACTGTTTACTTACTATTAGGCTGTGTTTTACTAACAGGTGCTTTAATTGAATTATGGAAAATTATTGTAACCATGCGAGCTGAGGGTACCAAAACTCACAAAATGCAACAACTGTTTTTAAGAATAGGACTTTTCAGTGTCTTATATGTTATACCTTGTGCCTTACTACTTGTGTGTTTAGCTCATGAACAATCTCGTATGGATAGCTGGTCACTAAATTGGTTAACCAAAATTTGTCGCCAAAAACAGTATGGAATCCCCTGTCCAGCACTAGCAGATGGAGAAACCGCTATAAAGCCGGCATTTACTATGTTCCTAATCAAATACATTTGCCTGCTTATGGCGGGAATCACTACCGGAGTCTGGATTTGGTCTGAAAAGACAATCAATTCATGGCAAATATTTCATCACAAAATTTATGCTAAAATCAAATGCAAACAATCTTGCCAAGATGAAACTTATATTTAAAGAGCAAAGTAATTTGAAAATTTAATCTAATTTAAACAAAAATAAAAAATCATTTAGTTACAAGTCAAATGAAATCAATAATGAATTGTCGACATATCTAATGTACAAAGATTTGTTGTTTTTTTTTTTTCAATGAAAAAATACTTAAATAGTATTTAAAAAAATGTAAATATTATTTGTAAGAAACTGTATATAAAATGTTTTAAATTGAAACAATATTTTTTAAAAAATCTTGTGTTCCAAGAACTGTCACGTTAATGAATATGTTAAGTTGAATGTGTTAGTATGTGCAAAATGATAATTGTAATAACAATCTTAAATAATCACATGTGCAAATGTCGAAATCAAAATGAATATTAATGATATTTTATAAATGCAGAGAAGCATTTTGATTAGTTTCCCAATGATTTGCGAAATTAAAGATAACGTTAATAAACAGAATCATATGAATAGTTGCATTTGCTAGAATAAATAGCATCTAAAGCGCCTTTAAGTACAATGTCTGGAAATGAGCTTCTAGAACTGGTGCTAGAAGTGCAACTAACACTTTCGCTGATAGAGTTGGTTTCGTAGAATTCATTCAAATCCAAATGATTGATACAATCGTGGTTTAAACTGATCATGCATTGATGAGATTGAGAACGGATAGTCTGGTCAGATGACATATTTGGATCGGATAAAGTAAGACAGGTGCCAGGCGAAAGAAAATGTAGTAGTTCGTCAATTACTTTAGCTTCAGAATTTCTTAGAAGGGTTTGCAAGTACTTTTCCAAGTTGTATCTTCTTTGTTCAACGCATTTGTGACTTAAATTGCGCACTTTCTTGGGAGGGAAGTAGGGCAGGTGTTGTTGGTACTTTTTCACTGTCTTGTGCAACTGATGAAAGTCGCGATATCTTCGTTCCACTTTTGCACATCTGCCTTCACTATACACCTCGATGCAATAGCTAGTGTACACTTGTCCATTCTTGCTCTGTTTCTGGCTCCAGCTGGGAATAAAGGCACGAATCATTTTGGATATGAAAGAGGAATGTGGAAGAGAAGTGACAAAGTTGAATGGAGACGAATGGAGAAAGATTGAGAAGAGAACAGATGAATGCAGACTAATATAGATGAATGCAGACTAATACAGATGAATGCAGACGAATACAGATGAATGCAGACGAATACAGATGAATGCAGACGAATACAGATGAATGCAGACGAGTATAGATGAATGCTAGCGAATACAGATGAATGCAGACGAATAAAAATGAATAAAGATGAATAAAGATGAATAAAGATGAATACAGATGGATAAAGATGAATAAAGATGAATACAGATGGATACAAATGAATATAAATGAATACAAACGAATACAAACTAATACAAACGAATACAAACTAATACAAACTAATACAAGCACAAACAAATACAAACAAATATAAACAAATGCAAATACAGACAAACACAGATGAATGGCAATAATCGATAGTAATGGATAGCAATTAAGTGAGCAGTTTGTCAACGATTTGTCAATGGTTTGTCAATGGTAAGTAATCACAAGCAATTCAACAAGTGCGAATCGACACAATCCATGGGCACTAGAGATAAGAAAACAGAGTCTGACTTTGTCCGACTATTAAATGTTCATTGTTCTGATCGAAACAAAGATCAATGAAGGTCTGGATGGCAGTTCTGATCACAGTTGCAATGTTGGTTCCAACAGATGTGCACAAACGCCAAATGACAGTCTAGCTAAGTGACAGAACAGCCAGATGACACTTAAGCTCGAACCGAAACAAGCAAACGAATTCGGGTAACTAACTATAACTTGCCGAAACTATAAACTGTGCATATACACTAACTCGTGTGACCGATCACAACGCATGTAACCCAGCGTGAAACTGTGTTAACCCAATGTTAAACTGTGTTAACTGAATGTTAAACTATGTTAACTAAATGTTAAACCGCGTTAACTAATTACAAGCTAGAGCTGATTCGATGGCAAGTCAAGTGTATACAAATGCTAACTAAAGTCGCAGTTAGGCCCATCCACAAACCGCCACAATCCGCGTTGATGTTCAAACCAACTGTAAACACAAACTTGAAATGCAAAATAACCTTAATCAAGGCTTACAGCGCCTGCTGGCGCAGCTGATAAACAACCAATGAAAGGCGTTCGATTACTGATAACCAATCAAAATCTTAATTGTGGTTAAAACCAGTGCCGCAACCACGTTCAGAACATATTGCCTGCGGTCCATCTGCACCATTCGACTCACACGTGAGTAAATTTCTCTCACTAATGATGCAACTTTCTACAATTTACAATTCACACTTTACAATTTACAATTTACAATTTACAATTTACAATCTACGATTTGCAATTTACTAATCATTTATTTTCCCCAATTTGTAATCAAACTTGGTTGCAACATCAGTATAAAACAAATCCAATAAAATAGCACAACACAAACCCAGCTTAACAACACAGCCACAACAACACGGCCCCGCCAATAACTGTTCACATTTACTACCATTCACACTGCCATTCATACTACTCTACTACCACATCACAATATCGCTTCTAAACCTATTACCAACACCACTTCCAACAACTAATATTTCCAATATCACCACCAACACCACAGCTACCACCACCATCTACAACCGATTTGCAAACCACAAACCTTAATGCCATTTCTTTTCTCCTAAAAACGCCACAACCTACAGCTTCTTCATTAGCACTTTTGAATTAGCGCTATCATCAAAAAATCTACAATGTCTACCAATTTATCTAAACATTTTTACTAGTCACTCAAACACACTGAGTTGTCACCTAACCTTACAGTTGCCTAATTTGTCTGGTGCTTGAAAAGCATTTCTAAACTTATCACTAAAATTGATAATCTACACAAAAACACACTCCGGCACATGTCCAATATTCACTTGTATCTGCTTCGCACGGAATGTCCAGGTAAGCTATTATTTCTTGCCGATTCTCATCACCAAACAAAGGAATAGAGGCTGTCCTTTTCTCCCCAGACTTTGTCGCCAATTTTAAATTCTCCTATAAACAAGTTGTTATTAAATCAGTTCTTTCAGCTTCACCAAACTCAGTTGGTGAAACTTGATAATCTTAAACATATCTTGCATACCTTATTTGAAAAGCAAACTTTTATTTCTGCTATGTTTTGCTTGAATTCTGAATCAATCGAACATTGTTTTAATAAATTATTTGCAACTTTTGCTCCCACTAAATAAATGCCTTCTAAAATATTGCAACAGTTGTCAGATTCGCTTGCCACATGATCTAGTTCATTCCAAAAAGTTCGCATGATTAGGTTATCCATCTTGATTTGCAGAGTTCGAGCACTATTTTGCTTTGTCACATTTAGTAGTGCCAATGGGTTAAAAACAAGATTCAAACTTAATTTATGGTTTATTGACTTGCTAGAAAATAGAGAACAGGCTATTTTTTTGAACTGCCTTAAAAATTCATCTGCTTTTAAAGATCCATATGGCCAAACTTCAAGCCATTGGTTTACACTTTCATTACAGCTCAATTGTTTTTCTTCTTCTTTATCAGGCTTTGTCAAACTTTTTGATATTATTTTAGCCAAATTAATTGCTAACTGTTTTTCAGAATAATAATAATTATTAATTGGATCATTTATGTCTCCCATATTAAAATTAGAAGCGCCTTCATATTTAGCCAATTCTATTTCCATTGCTAATTGTCTCAATTGATCTAATTGCTGATAAGTTCTATTTTCTGAGTAATTTAAAAGTTTATTTAGACCTGTTTTGATTAATTGATTTGTTTTTTTTTCATGCCACTTAGTCATATTTTTTGATAAATAAAGTAATTTCATTTCATCTGTCAGTTTTAAATCTTCATAAATATTTCTATTATTAGAATCAATAAGCCAAACTTTAATTAAAGCTTCTAACATTTCTAAATCAAACAAAGTGTCTAATTTACTGCCGTATATTACAGTTGAAATTAAACCAGCTATGAATTCTTTTTCAATTACACTGGAATAATTTTTCTCTTTTATTTTAAATATCAATTTTAAACCATTCTGATATTCATTAAAACCAAATTCATAATGTTTGGTCCAACCAATTGGAACATAATTTCTTCGTTCACAGCAAACAACGTGAAAAAATGTAAATTTGATCAAATCTAATTCCGATCTATTTGAAAAACTATTGTATTTTAATTGGCTCAATTGAGACTTAATTCCAGGCGGTGATTCGTATGCATATTTATTGCATATCTCAAGTAAATTGAAAGGAATTTCTTCATGTGGTTCTGATATAAAGATAATTAAGCTTTGATTATGCACATTTTGATTATTATTATCGACCATATCGGCTAATAATTTAGCCAATGTTGGCAACCAATTAACAAAAAGGTGTAAATTACTTATGCACAATGCCTGATTTTTTTCTTGATTTAATTTTTTCAATTTAAATTCAGTATTTGATAACAAATCATTGCTCAATGAAATAAACTCACATTTTTCAAATTGCATATCTTTAATGCATTCTTGTATTTCATTTGAAGGGTCTGCACCTGGATTTGTAAATATAAAAAACATTTTTTTCAAACAGTTATTTAAACTTGATTTAATAAAATCTTTGATAGTAATCTTATTGTTTGTGTTGAGGAAAACTGTTGTGTTAAGTTTATTTTCTAAAAATTTGACAAATATATGTTTGTCAATTGTAAACAACATATTAGAAAAATGATTAAATACATTTTCTAGAATTTGTTCTTCCTTTAGATTTTCGTTTATTTTTAATAAATTAATAAAAAAGTTTTCATATTCATTTACTCCTATTCTGTATGCATGATTTAAATGGCAAATATCTATTAATATGAAGTATAATTCTGAGGCATAGTTAGCCAATTTTGAAAATTGTATTCTTTTGTTTTGTAGTTCTTCACTTAATTTATCAATTTGATTTAAAGAAGATTGAACTTCATTAGCTGATTCTTTACTTTTTTTCAAACTTTTGATTAGTTCTTCATCATCTAAAATATTTCCTGATGATTCGTTTAGTTTTGTTAATAAATCATTTTCATGGTCATGCAATTTTTTTAGCAACAACTTCTTCTCTTCTTCTAAATTTTTTTTTTTTTGTTCTAATTCTGGTCGTTTTTCTTTTATTATTAAATTCAATAATTTATCAGTCATATTGGAATTACTAGGAGAACAATCCGCAATTGAAACATACTTATTTCTTACTAAGTTTTCTTCTAAATGAGAAGCTATTAAATAAAGTTTAAATTTATGATTATAATCAACTTTTTTATTGCCTAAATATATCCACTGACGACTTCCTTCATTACCGAAAATTTCTGCTTTTAAAATAGAATAAACTAAGAAACTGTTCTGTAAATTTTGGGATTTTTCCAGGGGCATAAAATCTAAAATAATTGCAATCTTGCCAAATCTTATACATAGTTCAATTGTTTTTGAAAAATCTGGTTTATTTAAATCTAAAATTTCACAATTATTATTAGAGCTTAAAGATATTTGACTATGTAGTGAAGAATTAGATGGTTTACGTTGACTCCTTCGTTGATTTAGTTGATTTAAACTTACACTTTTCATTCTTTCAATTTTAGTATTTATTTGTTCAGAAATTGTGTCAGGCTTAGCCATAAGATAATGAACAAATTGTTTACTTGAATCAATAATTACTTGTGTTAAATAACAACCTCCATATTTATCTATAATTTCGTATTCATTTTGACAATTTAAAAAATCCATAATGTTATTAATTGTTAATTGCATTTCGAATTCATGGCAACATTTTTTTAAAATGGCTGTTTTTTTATCAACAGAACTTTCTCTAATACAAAATGTTACATAAACAGAAGATATTAAGCAGTTTAAAGCTAATTTTTCTTTTGATTCATAAATTTTGTTTAATTGCAAAGTCCATCTATTAAATTCTTCTTTTAAATTATTTACTAAATTCTCACTAGAGATCAAAGTTTGTTTAGTTTTTTTAAGATTTAATTCTATTTCTGCAGCTTCTAAAGTAGTTTGATTTAGTCTTTGTTTTAAATTTTCAACTACTTGATCAACACTTTTAAGTTCATTATTTAATGATGAAATTCTTAATTCAGCAACTTTTAAGTTATTTTGTAATTTATTTAATTCATTTTCCAAAGGTTCTATTTTTTGCAAAACAGTTGTATATGCTACTACTGCAATAACCCAATTTGCAAGTGGATAAGCGGCAGTAGAAGCTCTTTTTGCTGCCATTTCTGTAAAACTTGTTGGTTTAGATTTTATTAGATTTTGCACTTTAATTAAATTTTCATTTGAAACCTTTCTGCAATTAAAATTAAGCAATTCATCTTTAACGCCTCTTTTACTCAAAAAAGATTTCATCGAGTTCCAAGAAGTATCTTGATTACCAAGTAATCTTAATACACCTTCTAATATATCTCGAATAATTTCCGGAGGAGCACGTAAAGATCTTATTTCATTTAACTGTTCTATTTTAATACCTTTTACTGCTAAATTAGCTGCTTCAATTTGAGGTTCAATTTTACTTAATTGTTCATTAATTGCAATTTTTCTTTGCTCAATAATTGCTGTTTCTTGTTGAGTTTTTAATCTAAATTCTTGAATTTCCTGCTGTTGAGTTTCTCCTGATTTCATTGAACTTGTAATTAAATTCAAAGCTTCATTCGCTTCCGTTCTTTTAATAACTAATTCTTCTTGCTGTTTATTAGCTTGAATTTTTAATGCTTCTACATTATTAGATGCTTCTTTTAATTTTAAAATACCTTTTTTCAACCTTTCTTCATTATTTTTTAAATATACTTGTTTTTCATTATAAATTTTATTAAAAGTAATAATGAAATGAAAAAAAATTCTATTGTTTTTTATTAGTTCTGTCACAAAATATTTTCTAATTTTAAAAAACATATTAACAGTATCTTCTAAAATATTTCTATTACTTTCACCAATTATATCAGATTCAGTAAAATTTTCATCAATTAATTGCAACATCATAGATTGATTACCTACTTCTGAAAATTCAGGTATATTTTTAAAATAAGAAACTCTACTCCATAATAATTTATTTTTTGCATTAATTTCCTCACAAATTATAACAACTTTAACTAAAATATTTTCAATTTTAAGTTCTTCAAATTCATAATTGAGGGCATATAAAATATGTTCAAAATAAGGCATTAATCGAAAATATATTTCATCAACAATTATTAATATTTTTTGATAATTTTCATTATTTTTATTATCAAATGTTAACAAATTTTTTAATTCATTTTTCAAATTTTTTTCATTTAAATATTCTTTAGGAAACCAAATTTTATCATATCCTAAATTGAAAGCCATTATTCTAGTAGCTAATTTTCTTGTACTTCCAGTTGCACCTACTAAATGTAAATATTTAATTGAAGTATCAAATTTCTCAGAAAGAAACCAATTTAAATTTGATAGTAATTCCAATAATTCAGGAGTGTAAACAATTTTTATATTCATTAATTCAGTATCATTTAACCAATTATCAACCTCTTTTCGCATTCTATTATCAAAAAAAGCATAATCTTCTTCAACTAATTTTTTATTAAATTCTGGTGAAAATAAATAAAATGTCTCTGATTCACTAAAAATTTTTAAAATTTTATTTAAAGGTAAATTGTTTATTTTTAAATAATTTATTTGATCGTCAAATGCTCGTTTAATTTCTCTTAATATACCTCTTTCATTTACAAATTCATATCTTAATAGAGAATTTAAAATAATTTGTGAATTTCTTAATACATCCATATTTTTTAAATTAATTTTTAATTTTTCCATTTCTTTAAATAATTGTAATAATTTTTCTATTAATAAATTAATCCAATTTAATTTTAGATGTTTTGTTGAAATTTCAATAATTGCAATTAATTCATTTAAATCTAGACTAGACATGAATATTACGTTAGTCAAAGAAATAAATCTTTGATTAACATCTGCTATACTTATTACTGTACTTATGACTTGTAAATTATTAAAAGCAATCCATTCTCCGCCATCAATATCAAAACATCCATTATAGCTCATTAGACCAATTAAAAAACTAACCACTTGTTTACATTTCCATTCATCTTCATCAAGGACTTCTAAGTTTCTTATATATAATATCAATTTTCCACCTGTAGGCGATTTAATTATCTTTTTACTACCATGGTTTACCACTACACAACGTTTTTTAATTTTGTTTAAAATAAATTGTGTTTTTAAATTAGGAATACAATCAATTTTAATAACAAATTCATTTTTAAGCAATGTTTTTTCTAATAAGGTTTTTTTACCAATACCACTATCTCCAACAAGTAAAACATGATCAGTAATTTTTGCAAATATTTTCACCGAATCAATAACTATTTGTCTTGATTTAGAAATAACAAAGTTATCTATCATTGAATTTTCTTGACTGTTTATTGGAATTTTCAATCCATTTTTTGATAAATCTTTTATATTTAAGTTAGTTTCCATATAAAATTTAAATGTTGAAATTAAAAATCTACAATGAGAAAATTTTTGATCAATTGGGCACTGTGAAACTGCTCTTTGTATATTTTCAACAGTAATGTTTTTAATATCCAAAAAATTGAGTTGTTGCTGTAAATATAAATCAATTTTTAATCTTGAAACACAAACTATACCTAATCTTGAAATAGTAGCAGGCGATGCATACTTTAAAGTACAAGTTTCAAATAAAAGAGATACTTTATCTTTATTAAAATCAATCCGTTCACCTGTTGGCAAAGTTAATACTTGATTATCATCTAAAACTGAATTTAATGCCTCAATCCAATCAGCTTCAATTTCTCCATCAAAAATTAAAAAATATTTTTGATTAGAATTTTCATTCAAACAAATATCTCTTGATTTTATTATTAATAATCCGTCAATCCATTCATTAGTTTCTAAATTTAAATGTCCCAATAATTGTTGTCTTGTAATCGATTTTGGATTTATTACTATTGCAGTATATGTAATTAGATTTTTTAATTTATCTTCATTTTTATTATATTTTATTTTTAAAGTTTCTAAAAGAACTTTCCAAATGACAGATTTACCTACTCCCGAATCTCCTACAATTGCTACACCTAATCTTGAATTTATTTGCTCATTGAGTTCAATTACTTTGGTTATTTGTTCATCATTTCTAACCAATTTTAAGTTATCAAATGCTAGAATTATAAATTTAGTTAAAGAATAATCTTCTATAACATTTATTTTTAAGCTTTCAGAAATAAAAACATCTTTAATTAGCTCATTATAAAGTTTTTCATCTTTATCTATTAATTTAGGTTTAATTAATGAATTTAAACTATTTAAAAAAATTTCCATTTGTTTTTTTGTTTCTAATTTTTTAAAACTATTTTTTTGATATAAAATTTGTTTATTCTTTTCTTGAAGCATTTTACCTGCAACTATAAGACAACTTTTAACTGCTCTCAATCCCCAATCATAATGAGATTGAAAACTAAAACTTTGTTTTGCTAGAGTAAACCAAACAGAAATTTTTTCTCCTAAAGATTTTGCTAGTTCAATATCAAATCCTTCTGACAAAAGTATCACCGTTGAAATTAGTTGTATTTGAGGCACTTGCATTGCAATAGGTAAAAATAATGCTTTTAAATTATCTGGAAGACGATTTCTTGCTTTATATTGCTTTCCAGCAGGATTTAATGTAACAAATAAAGCAGCTTTCTTATTAGGAATTAAATTATAAACTAAGTTTTCATTAACTTTAAGTTCAAAAGATTCAGTTTGTTTACTTCGTATACTGTTTTGAATAGTTTGTATATGAGTAGACAAAGCAGATAATACATTTAATTTTAAACGATTAAATTCATCAAAACATCCCCAAAATCCACATTTTACTAGTCCAATTAGAATTCTTGTTATTGATGAAATATCAATAGATTCATCACAATTAAATACCAAAACATGTCTTCCTAAATATTGGCCAAGTGATTTTATTGTTTCCGTTTTACCAGTTCCTGCAGGTCCGTATGGATTTCCACCTAAACCCAAGCTTAAAGCTATTTATATTTAAAAAATTTAATAATTTAATATGAATTTAATTAGTTTAAGTTAGTCTACCTTGCATTGAAGTTAAAAAACATTTGTCAGTTAAAGAAGTTTGAACTAATTTTGAATAACAACCAAGATATTCAAAGCTATAATTTATATAAGCACTTCCCATACAAACAACAATATTTTGGGTTTGGGTATTTTCAATGTAATATCTTAAACACTTTTGCCAAGTCCAAGTATTTATATCATGCACATTGTTTTGAATAAGTTCAGTAATTGTAGAAATATAATAAATTGTATCTAAAATTAAACACTTTAATTTTAATTCGGTGACTACGTTATTTTCCACCTCAATTATTGTTAATTGATTCAAATTTTTTTCTAACTCTTGTTTATATTCTTTTAACTTTTTTGTTTTAATAGCATTTTCAGTTTTTTTGGTAAAATTAATCCAATTTGATAAAAGAATGACTTGATTAGGAAATGATTTTAATAAATTTACATAATCGGAAATACTAAGTGAATCAATAAACATTCTTTTTAAAGTTTTTGTTAATTGCTCAATAAGATTTGTTAACCACTTTTCAATACTTTTAGCACCTGCTGTTGTTTCCATTTTAACAAAATTATCTAAAATAATTATTTCACCTTCAATCGATTCTACACCAACTATTTCAGAATTGGGATTAATTTGAATTTTACAAATGGAATTATTAAAAAGTTTACGTAAAAGACCTGCTTGGTTTATATCAACTTTGCCTGCAAGAATAAACAGTAAATCATCATCAGATAAAAAATAAAAACGTGGAAATCTTTCTCTTGATTGCTCCATAAAAGTAGTTAATTTTTTTTGACATTCATTTAAAAGACTATTAATTTCTTTTAATTTTTGTTCTATCATATTTATTTTTGATAGGTGAGTTACCTTAGGTTTAAGTGAAATTTCACTTAAAATTTCAATAAATTGTTTTGAAGCAAAATCAAAACTAGATTGGTCGATCATGTCTGAAGCATTTTTAATAAAAATAGGTTCTAAATATGTCCATTTGCGTTGTACAGAGTTAAGTAATAATAATAAACTATCAAGCTCTAATAAAGAAGTTTCCCATTCATTGATAGACTCAATCAAATTGTAATTTAACTGTTGATTGGCACTTTTTAATGATTGTATTGTCATTATTGATTCACCTAATTTGTTCATAATGAGTTGCCAGCCTTTTATTAATTTTATTTTATTACCATTGACTAATTCATAGTCATTAAAATCAAATAGTGTTAGCGTTGAAAATTGTTCAAGTTCGTTTAATGTTTCGCGTGTTGAATATTCATTAATTGCCCTTGAATTTAAATTTTTAATATCATCTTTTTTTTTTATTAATAAATTTTTAGCATTGACAAGATGTTGTAATTTAAGATTTTCATAAGTTATTATTTTATCAGATGGATCTTTTACGATTTCCAAAATTTTGATGAATTCATCCCAATGAGATTTCGCATAACATTCACCTTTACAAAGTTTTAATAAAATAATGAATTGTTTCCATTCTTCAATTTTTTTTAAAATAATTTTTTCTTTTAAATCAATATTTTGATTTGTCCAGTCATTTATAAAATCGTTAAGTAAATTTAATTTATTACGAAATACAATCCATTCAATATCTAGAAATTGTTTTAAACCAGTTTGGAATGAATTTAAAAGTTTTAATTTTCCACTTAATTCTCCATAATCTAATAAAACTTGTTGGTATTGTTCCAACTTTTTAGGAAAAGGTTTTTGAAAATAATTACAAAATTTTGAAATTTCTTCATATTCATTTTCTAAAGATTCAAATTCGGTTTTTGTTTCTTCAAGAAATGAATCAAATTCATGATTTGTTTTATCTGTTTTTTTCCATTTTTCACTAAAATTTTCAATATTTTGAATACAAATATCAATTTTAGTCTCAAATTTAGATTCAATCAATTGTTTAAAATTATCTATTATTTCAAATCTTTTTTCATAATATGATTGAAAAAGATTAAAATCTGAAATTATACCTGAATCATTTATTGAATTATCAATATTCCATTTATTGAGGAAAGAATTTTTGCTTTCAAACTCTGAAAACTGTTCAGCTAATTGATTTTTAATAATTGTTATATTTGAATGAATAATTTGTTCTAATTTAATTAATTCATCAATTGAATCTGGCATTTTTTTAAAATAATTTAGGTTTTTTTGTAAAAGATTTTTTACATTGTCAATATCTTTTTGTGTAGATATTTTCAACACATTTATAATCAATTTATCCATTTCTGTAAAAAGCCAATTAATAAATATTTTAACTGGAGCAATGTTAACCATAATGTTTGATTGTTTACAATAGATTTCACTTTCTAAATATTCTCTATTAAATTTTTGCGATCTTGATTTCAAAAGCATTAAATTGTTTTTAATTGAATCTAATGTGTCAAAACTTTGAATTAATAACTCATTATTCCAATCTCCTTTTAATAATTGACAATTAATTTCTTGTATTAGAAAATATAAAGAGGTCCACTTGACAAAATTGTTTCTGATTTCGACTAATTCTGCAATTATTTGATCAACTTTTTCAAATAAAATATAATAAAGATTTGAATGTGTATAAAAAATTTGTTCAAATAAGGAATTAACTTCCTCATTATAATATTTGTTTTCTTTTGTTTTAAATCCAAAAAATTGAATAGGTTTATGGAAAAATGCTCGAATCATAGTATACATAATTTTTCTGATTTCTTCAAGTGAAGGTTTAAAACAAATTTGATTAGCAACAAAAACTAAATCTATTTTAAAATATTTGTCAGAATTTTTCATATCTTCGTTTCTAATTTTAGTTAACCAATGATCTGAGCTAAAAAAAGATTCCTGAAATTTGAGATTTAAAATTTTAAACAGCTGATAATTCCAATGTTTTTTCCATGCTAAAGTGTTAGAAAATTTTGATTCAACCAAATGAATAATTAGGTTAACATCATTTATTACAGGTTGCCAATCAGTTAAATTCATTTCAAACAATTTAATTAAATGATTACAAATATTAAAATGAAAGTTTCGTAAACTTTGGATATCAGTAGAAAATTGTTTACAAAATTGTTTTAAGGTTTCAATCCATTTTTGCAATTGATAGTCTGTTTGATCCCAACTTATGGTTTCTTTAGCCTCTAATAATGAAGTAAATTTTTTTGCAGGTTCTATAAGCATAGGACGTTGGGAAATTAAAATCTGATCTCCAACAGTAATGTAAAATTGAATAATAGTTTCTAATTGTCGGGCTATATCTGCTAATTTTTTGGCATTTTCTTCCATTTCAAGAAGATTTTTAGGTAAATTAAAAGATAAACTTCGTAAAACTCTGCATTCATCAATAAAAGATACTAATCTATTATCATAAGTAATAAAAGGAATATGAGTTTTTGCATTAAATTGAATACATTGCTTGTTTAGATCAAATTTGATTTTAGACATTTGTTCACACCAATGTTGAAAACAAATTTGACATTGGTCAGATAGTTCTTGTTCAATCTGATCTAAATCCCTTTTTAAATCAACAAAAGAGTCTAAATCAAACAGAACTTGTTCACAAACTTTGGATACGGCGTTCAATTTATTTTTGTTGGCTTTTAAGCAACTTATTTTGGTAGCAACATTTTGCTCATCTTCATTTTCTATGCAATCATTAGCCCATTTCATAATTTTTTCAACAAGAATTTTTCTTTCAGCTTTAACTGATTGAAGAATGCTTGGAAATTTAACATATTTTCTTAATTCACTCAAAATGTTTAAAATATTTGAATCACTTGAAAAAAGTTTAATTAACTCTACCTTAATTTTTCGTTCGTCCAGAACTATCTGTTCATCAGACTTGGATTTATTTATTTTAATTAGGAGTAAATTTTCCAAAGGTTGTTGTAAAATGTCATGTTGTTCTACATTATTACTAATGGTTTTGACTGATAAGCCATTAGTTGAATATTGATCTACATAAACAAAAAGTTTTACTGAATCTTGTGCTTGGATGAAGGAGTTAATTTCATTTTCTTGGCTTTTTGTAAGTTCATCTTTATTCACCTGAAAATAATGATTTATAGCTTGATAAACAAGTTCCATTTTATTGAAACATTTCTTAATGATTTAAAATTGTTTGACTTAAAGTTAGTGAATATTACAAATGAGAAATGTTTGTTTGAAAAAGAAAAGTTTTCTTTCTTCTAATCTCCATAACGACGAATTTTGTGAATTATTAAAAACACGCATTTCCTGAATTTTATTATTAAATTATATTCTTTCAATATTTTGAATTTTTATAAATTTATAAACTTATATTACAGAATTAAATTCAACATGATTTAAAAAGTAAGAATGCTTTTAATTCATAACTATTTGTGAAATTGTTGTGAACAAAATGTGAGCTGGTCAGATTCAAAATAAATATTTCGTCAAAAATAAAGTAAAAACAATTATTGTGAAAATATATGAAAAATAATCAAAAAGCGTTTTACTAATTTACAAATGTATGATCATTAATTAGATGGTATATTTTTAATTTGATCCAACTTGTTACGATTGGTTTTGACCATATAAATAAAATAGGTGATCACTTCTTTTTCAAACACAGGTAAAGTTTGAAAGTGATTTCCAAGACACTAGAAAGAGTGAAAGAAAATTGATTAAAAGTTGGTTTAGCAATTAATTGGCAGCTAGAACTGACCTCGGCAAGCTGAGACTTGTTCAATCCTGGTTTGGTAGACACTCGATAAGTTCGTTTGTAACGTCTTAAAGTATTCACCTGTAAGCTGGATAAATCTACAGTAGGCAGGTCTTCGTAATCATAGTTGTTGAGACTGGTGTTGTTGAAACTATATTCATCATTTGAATTGTTATCTTCTTCATCCTCTTTGCGCTTGCGTTTAGTGATGCTGCGCATGCTTTGAATGATATTCTTGTGATAATCACAAATGTAAATATGTTTAGCAACTTCATCAATGTTTAATCTAAGTTTCCTTTGCATCATTGTTCGTTGAATCCGTTTAGAACAGCTGGCATTTCCGGCCAAACGAGTGCATCTAGTACCATCGTCTACAAGACAGCAGATTTGTGCATTTGTGTTGCTTCCGGCTAGGTTGGCGCGAGATTCTAGGCTTTGAGCCTGGTTAACAGGACTGTCCATCATTCGGTATAAAGGTTCCTTGTGAGAGTTTTCCACCATTTTCCGAGGCTGTACGAGTAGTCTGAAAAAATGAAGTGTGCGACAGGTGGGCGAATTCGCACTAGAGGCTAGTGCAGCACTGATATCTGCAAAGCAGCTACCAGCCTATGTCCATCAAACAATGATCAAACGGCAGACAAGTAAAATCATTAATTATGTAGGATGCCAACTGTTTACACAAGCAAAACATGCCCAAGCGTTAATAGGTTAAATCGTCTTTTTGTTGTTGGTTTGCTTTGTTTTTGGTTGTGAACGAGTTTGAAGAATTCAAATAAGACACAATTAAACAAGTGCTTAATTTGGCGGGATTTGAGGTGGAAAGTGGCTGCAGGTGTTTTAAATGTCCATAGACACAGTCAGGTGTAGGTGAAGAACGCGTTCCAAATGGGCAAACAGGTTTAGAAGAATTATTTGTAAATCAATTTTGCAAGTGTTTGTTAGGTTAGCCAGTAATTAGAAACAAGTGATTGGGCAGTTGGCGACAACAACAGTTTCAAGTGGCTCTGTTGTGTTTTGTGATGGCTGAGAACGAGTGCAGCTCTTAAAGTATGAATAGGATCGGTGTGGTTTTAGGTTGGTTAGAGAGTTGGTTTTAGAATGGACGGTAGAGAAGATGAGTTGGTTTGCGAATCAGAAATGAATGTGGCTATAGTTTGGACAATACAAACAGCACCGATTCGCTTGGCAGTGCAGGGTGAAGATGAAGTGACCAAAGTGATCAAGGTTTGCACTAAATCAATGATGTAGATTTTGACAGATTCGCTGTGATCTTGGGCAACAGTGGTCTAGAAGCATTTGAACGCCAAACCAAACATAAACAAAAAACATGTATACATTTGCGAGAATGTTTTTAAAAGAAGCTAGAAACAAGAGAGCGGAATACATTGGCAGCATTAGCAAAGTGTGTGCGCAGTTGTCTTGGCAGCTGTACACACAACAGAATTTACTCAGCACGCCATGTTTGAGCGCCAAGTTTAAAAGCATGGTGTGCGTCTGCGCCTATGCTTTTTGAAGTTTGTGTTTGATTTTATATTTTGGTTTTTTAAACTTGGTTTTTAAATTTGTTTTTTATAGTTAAAACTTTTTATTTTCATTTTTCTTTATTTTTTCTTCTATTGCTTTTTCTTTTTGCCTTTTCTTAGATTATTTCTCTTATATTAACTTTTCTGATATTATTTTCGCTTTAACTAACTTTTCTGATATTATTTTCGCTTTAACTAACTTTTCTTATATTGTTTTCTCTTAAATTAACTTCTTTTCTATTAGCTTCTCTTATTTTAGCTTCTCTCATTTTAGCTTCTCTCATTTTAGCTTCTCTCATTTTAGCTTCTCTCATTTTCTCCCATTACCACTATATTGCCTCCCCCCTTGTTCCTTAAACCACTCTCTTCTTTCCCATTGAACTTCCCTCATAAGCCAAAGGCAGTGCTTAAATTGGCGCGAAAAGGGGTTGCACAAGTAGGCAATCAACACATTGGTTACCATTGGTCACTGTTGCCCAGTAACTCGTAACTTTGGACTCTCATTTAACAAATGCGAGGGCATGTATATATTGCAAATAGGCTCAGATGTCTGCAATTGAACTGTGGATGTTGCCAAGAAAACTGTTCTCACTATTGGCCAAGTTCAGGTGCGCAGAAGAAGTTGCGCAATGTTCAGATGTGTCAAGCTTGCCGCGTTTGACTTTTTCTTTCAAAAATGGCGCCAATCCTCTGTCTACTGCAGGTGCTGCAGACCTGGTCAAGTTTGACGTATCTCTATATTTATTCTATGCTTTTTTATGCATGCTAATCGATTTGTCAAAGTAAGTCACAGCCTAATGTTTTATTCTGATCAATCACCATCGAACTTTATCGATATTGGCCAATGGTTTTATAATTTTGCAATTCAAATCGATCTGCGTTTCAAATGTTGCGCGCTTTATTAGTTGCATTGAAAATTTGGACAATGAAATAAAGTGAGAAAGTTTGTACACTAGGTTGAGGTTAACATTTAAAAGAAAACGTTCAAGCAACTATCTAAGAACAGCTAAGAAGAATATTTAGGTAAAGAATTTGGCTATATTTTGGAAAATATTGAAAGATTTCGCAAGATTTGCAAAAATTTTAGATTTGAGAAAATTTTGGAAGATTTAAGAAAATTTGAAAAGATTTGGGAAGCGCATTTGAGAGAAAGACTTAAAAAAATGATTCAAGTAAATGATTCAAGAAAATGATTCAAGAAAATGATTCAAGAAAATGATTCAAGAAAATGATTCAAGAAAATGATTTGAGCAAAAAATTTGACAAAACAATTAAGGAGAAAAATATGATTGAAAGAAGAGTAAAATTTTGAAAGAAATTGTGTTTAAAAAAAAAATTAGAAAACTGTCATTGTTTTGCACATGTTGAACCCATTTAAATTTACTATTCAGCTGAGTCAATTGATCCAAGTTAGCTGTTCAAAGATCACAATAGTATTAAGAGAAAATTGGCAAACTAAATTAAGCTTGGTTTAACGCGTAACTGTATAAAGCACGTGTTCACATTTAATTGATCCAATTAGTTTTTTAAACATTGATTGAACTTGCTATTGAATTGTAATTGCATTTTTTAAATTCTACTTAATCTGTCTTGGTCAATTGTGACTTAAAATTGTTTGAAAAAAACTTGAAAATTTGAGCGGCCATTTTTTTGCATGCTGCTTTAATTTTAATTGGTTGAATTTACTTTAATTGAATTTTATTTGAATTGGTTTGAATAATTTTGAATAATTTGTTTTCGCCCAGAGTTGCTTTACTCATTTTTGGCTTGTTTTACTTTGCTGGCTTAACTGTGAATGAATTTTGAGCAATAAATTGACGATCGAGATTTAATAGTGATTTAATTATAATTTAATTGTGACTTTACTGTTTGAGTTGCATGTTACTTTTGGTTTAAGCTGGTTTGGATTTTGACCAAGTTGGACATGGACCAGTATAGTGAAATGAAGGAAGGATATATGATGGCGATTGTGGAAGCGCGAATCCTATATAATAGTGAGTTTGGTTCAAGTTGGAGTAGTCGGGTAAAGCGCAAGTTCAATGTGGTTGGAAAGAGACCACATTTGGATGACTTTTGAAGATTAGATTAAGAAGAGGTGATGAATGTTTTGCATTTTTGAGACTGGTGTTTCTTTCAAAGCCGGTATATGTTGAACAAGATGATTAGACGGCAGAAAAATGAAAGCCGAAAAAGTGGAATAGATGAAAAGTGTAGCAGAGAAAGGAACAATTTGAAGATCATTTAATTTAAGAATACTTTAAGAGAGTAGACTGCAATATGCTTTGGGCGAAGCACATGGTCAGAATGAGCAAGGCGCATGCCCGTAGTCAGCAGGGGCCAGTCAGCTGATTGGCTAGATCTGCTTTCTGTTGCGCCATTCACCTGACGGCCGTTGATCGACTGGGGCTGGACTGCGCAGATGTGGCCGGCTTTTAATACAGACATTTAAACTGCGTTTTTTTCTCTCTCTGTTAGGTTTAGGTTAGACTGCGTTTAGGTTGGGCTGCGTTTAAGTTTGGCTGTCGTGGTTTACTAATTGTGGATCCGTCGGTTTGATCAGTGTGGTGTTGTCAGACGGTTTCCGGCTCAGTTACACCTATTCTTGTGTGATGAAGAGTTTGGGGATGCTAATTTACACTCGCAGACAGTTTAAGATTTTCTTGTTTCGTCACTAGAATAAGTTTAAATGGCATTAGTTTAAAGTGGGCAAAAGTTTGAAAGGTGTTTTCTAAATTAGCCTATTCTGTCTTTTCTGCTTTTTCTACTTTTTCTATCTTTTGTGCGTTTCTTACTTTTGTGCGTTTCTTGCCTTTCTGGCTTCTACATTTCTTACTTTTCTTGCTTTTCTTGCTTTTCTTGCTTTTCTTGCTTTTCTTGCTTTGCTTACTTTTCTAACTTTTCTCACTTTTCTAACTTTTCTCACTTTTCTAACTTTTGCACTTTTCTAACTTTTGCACTTTTCTTACGTTTCTCGCCTTTTCTCGTATGAGAATGGTAGAGAAGAAACTTGTGGTGGCAGAATTGGAATGACAGCGCCTAAGAATTGTTGCAAGCGATCTTAATGAGAGTAATTTTCAAAGTGATGCAGAGCGACAGCTGAAGCGTTTCTAAGTGAATGAAGTTGCAATGAATGAAGTTGCAATAATCAGGTTCAGCAAGTGGGGTTACTAATAAATGAAGCAGCAAATAAGCGCGGGACAATTGGCCGGCAATGGTGAGCACAACAGCGCGTGCGGCGGCTGAAAGCGGTGTTTGAACAGCGCGCCAAAACATCTGCCTTCATTGTGCGGCGTGCAAGTGGCGCCGCGACTGGCAAGCCGAGCTAGCGTTTGCGCGCCATTGTTGCTCGACTGGAGATTTAAAGCACCAGTGGAGAGTGAGTCGATTTGCGCTGGAGCCCACCAGAGCCGTCCAGTAGAAGAGAAGCCGGCTAGTCGACTGGAGAGACTGCAACTTGCTCTGTTCTGAACCAATATTCTCAAGCCGACTCTGCATCCGACTCTGGATCCGACTCTGGATGCAACTTTGAACGCGACTAACTCGTCTAAACCCGACTCGACTAGACTTGACTCGACTCGACTCATCTCGACTCAGCTCAGCCCGACAGCCCCTAACTTGCTGAAGTCCGCTCTAAGTTGGCTTCCTAATCCGCTTTAAAGCGTACACATCTGCCGCTTACTCTAGAGCTTGCTCTCGAATCTGCTGTGAAACCTACTCTTTTTTGCCGCTATCGGTTGTGTTGGTGTTTGGTGTTTGGTGTTTGGTGTGTGGTGTTTGGTTTGTGGTGTTTGGTTTGTGGTGTTTGGTTTGTGGTGTTTGGTTTGTGGTGTTTGGTGTGTGATCTGTGGTCTGTGATCTGTGGTCTGTGATCTGTGGTCTGTGATCTGTGGTCTGTGGTCTGTGATCTGTGATCTGTGGTCTGTGATCTGTGGTCTGTGATCTGTGGTCTGTGATCTGTGGTCTGTGATCTGTGGTCTGTGATCTGTGGTCTGTGTTCTGCGTCTCATCTGTGGTCACATTTCATCACTGCACAAGCAACCAGTGTGTTGGTGATCACCAGCTGCATCTTTGCTTACCCATCTCTTGTCATGTCGCACATGGTTGCCGACCACATTTCAACCTTCTGATCTCTTACTCTACTGTTCGATCGGCGGCACTTTCACGCTAAACCAACATATATACTTGCATATATATATTCAGTGTCTGTTTTGATATATTGTTCTCCATATATTCATTACAACCTTTTCTTCGCCACATATTCAAAGCTAGGTGCACAACCACCTTGTACACCACCTTGTACACCTTGTGACCACTTCATCTGATCTGATCCAATTGTGATCCAAACCACTGTCACAAATTTTCACACCTGTTTCACATCCTTTACTTAAGCTTTAGGTTGTATCTTTACATTTCAAATTTGTCAACATCTGGCTTTACTTTACCTGAATATTTGAACATTTGCTTATTCAACTTGCTATGTGGCTTTGCATAAAACAGCCGTTCATAAAACAGCCGTTCATAAAACAGCTCTTTCACCACTTTGGCTACCACTCTTAAATCGCTTTTCCACTGTGGATTATTTGCGTGCATTGCACCTGTGAACTAGTTGGCTCGTTACAGCGCGCCACTAAAAGCGCCAAAACTGTGCAGTTCAACTTGTGCTTGCAAATGCCGGCTCTTCTAATCATCTCCTTCCTCTTGTCCAGGTCTCAGTGTCTTGATGATCACGATTTCCGTTTTGATACGTTTTTCTTACCTTTTATACCAAACATTTTTAAAAACACAAAACTATAACTACTTGTCCAACACTACTGTCGGTGCATGAGATTCTTACTGTTATTTCTATTATTGTCAACTCGCACTACTTTCAATCTCAGTTGTGAATACCTACTTATTGTGGTCCACGTACCCAAATTGAGATAAAAAACAACAACCAAAACGATAATTCATGTATCAATTGTAAATTTCTTGCCCACTTTATCTTACTCAAGCAAACATATCCTGAGAAAATTGATTGCAGAGCATTCGTAACGCTTTGATGGAAAAACTTGCACCAATTGTACCAAATATTTCAATTAGATTACTGTTTGTAAATTCAATTTTTATTTATTCAAGGACCTTGGCAAAATTAACCATTTATTAGCCAACTAGATTAGCTTTTTTAACTGGCCAATTTAAAAACTGTTCATTACACTATTTAGACTGGTAATTAGCAAATTAAATTAACCAATTTACCTCAAAATGGCGCCCAACAGTAAAGATCAACCTATTCGGAGTATTTCCACCAACAGTTTCTACTCGATGCCGATCAAAAGAAACTCTCAATCGTCCATCAGGAAGAAACTGAATAATTCGCTGGATCGAACCAATAGTTCAAGTAATGTCCGGGCCATGAGCGATCGCAATGAAGAGTACCAAGAAAGAAGATATTCTGGTTCATATTCGAGGTTTACCACTCCAGACCGGAAAAGATCTTACAACACGATGCGCTACAGTCAGAGTGCTTATGAACGACGTTCACCTCCAAATCGTTATCGCAATTATGGCAATAATTGTAGAAATGAATATAATTACAAGCGAACTTCGCCTTACAATAGAAGTCCAATGAAAAAACATTCAGACTTTAATCGTCATCTAATCAATTCTAAAAAAAGTAAATCATTTATTTTCAAATTTTAAATTTCTTATTTTAATTCCCTTTTTATCTAGGAAAATTATTTGTCAATGAGAAAAATGTTTCTCCTGTTTCCACCATGTACAGATATTTTTCTAAAGAAAACGGTAAGTTAAAATTCTTGTTTAAAACGTTTTGTTTGTACACACCGGTATTTGTGTTATTGTTAGCCAGTCTAATTAACAACAAATCAAGAATACTTAAATAAATCAAAAAAAAAATCTGAAAAAAAAAAAAATTTCACTAAACAAATGATTAATTTTTCATATATTTAAGACATGAAACCGATCGACAAAGAAAGAAACTCGATCAACGATGAAGACTGTCAAAGGATTAATGACTACTGTTCGCCTAAATCTAATTCTACTCCTACTACACCTTATTTGTCCCGTAATCCATTTAATATGAACAATTCAGAACCATGTGGCATTAAAAACGAGATTGTTTTTGAAGCAAATAAATGCACTACGCCAAGAAAGCCTGTACAATTAGACGAAGTTAGGATTGATGAAGACAAGGAGAACAATTTAAACAATAAACAAAGCATTGGTTCTTCTAATGGATGGGATTCTAATAATGCATTAAATGGTGATCAAAATCATCAGGTAAATGATCAGCAAATTAATACAAACGGATCAGATTGCAATCTTAAATCTGACAAAGAATTGTCTCATTCACAGAAGAAATACTCTCGCGATATTCGTGAACCAGTTGCTCTTCGTAATTTAGGCAATACTTGTTACATGAATTCGGTTGTGCAACCGCTTTTCAATTTACCTTTTCTTATGTGTGAATTAAGGAACAGTTTAGAGAAAATTTGTCAATACAATAACGAAGATCGTGATGAAGATCGCTCTTTTATTATGACCAAATCTTTATTGAAACTTTTTGAAGAATATAAAAAACTAAAATCCATGCATACTACTAATGGTGATGAATTAGAAAAAAGATTAACTATGATTAAATACAATGTTGGATTACGGTCGGCACAATTTAAATCTAGTAATCAACAAGATGCTGTTGAATTTTTAGATTTTGTCATTAATTCAATAGATGATGAGTTTGATAAAGTTAAAAATATTATTCCTGAAAATGATAATCCAGTTAGTAAAGTTTTTCGAATTGAATTGAATGACTCACTTAAATGTATGAAATGTAAAGTTGAATCAAAAGTACCGAAAAACATCTCTCATTGTTTAATTTTAAGTATACCTGATGAGAAAATGATGGAAAATTATAACAACAATAATTGGACATTACAGCATATAATTGAATCATATTTTAAACCAGAGACAAGAGAATCAAGTTGTGCAAATTGTAACAATCAAGAAAGAATTCGTCATTTATCAGTTTCTAAATCACCAAAAGTGTTGATTTTACAATTAGGCAGATATTCATGGAATATTGAAAAAAGTCATGAATGTATTAAGGTACCTGAAGAAATTACTTTACCTTGTTCTAAAGAAAATAATCAGTAAGTTTTCGTTTATTTTTTTTCTTTTAAATTTAATTATATTATAATTTAATAATTTTTTAGACATAAAAAGAAAAATTATCAAAAAGATGATATTGACGATTTGGCATTACCAAACAAAAAAATGAAATCTTTTTTTAAATGTGCTTCAGTAAGGGAGCCATCTTATGAGACTAGTAACAATAAGTTTCAATTAAGTGGAATAATTTGTCATCATGGAAATTATCTATCAGGTGGACACTATGTGTCTTATGTGCATGATCATATTTATAATCATTGGTATCATTGTGACGACGAATCGATTACGAAAACAACTTTTGAAAAAGTACAAGAAGGCAGTAAAAGTTCTGGATATTGCTTTTTTTACATTAATAAAAAATATATTTAATCATATTTATGATAAAGTCATCTCGTTTTTGTACATATTATTTAGCTAGTGAGTTACATTTTTATTTCATTAAACAATTAATTTGTTTTTATCTTTTTGTCTGGTGAAGAAGAGGGAAAAAAATAGTACACAATATAAGGCAGAAATCATCATTTTTTTTTCTACTAACTTAATTACTTATTTTATTGTTTAACACGAAGACATCATAAGCATACATCTTTAAATGAGAGAAAAAA
The DNA here is from genome assembly GCA_025170145.1 of Pyemotes zhonghuajia. Lineage (NCBI taxonomy): Eukaryota > Metazoa > Arthropoda > Arachnida > Trombidiformes > Pyemotidae > Pyemotes > Pyemotes zhonghuajia. The sequence goes on along the minus strand of CM045846.1, from coordinate 8,050,380 downwards.
AAGTGATTATCGTCAGTAATATATTGTTAATTTTTAATACAAGTTTTAGTGTAAATTGTAAAAAAAGAAAAAAATAATCATCTCATATTTTTCAAGACACTCATTCAAAACAAGAATTAGTAATACAATTTGTTTTATTTTCAAGAGCAGCATATTTCATAATTTTTGTATTTACAAATATTTTATATCTAAAAAAGAAGCCATAGTCTAATTTTGTATGATTGAAGAAAAATTTGTTTAATATAAAAATCAACAGATATAATACAGAAGTTAATTTATTATAATAACATAAATAAATTGGATAAAATAGGTAAAAAAAAACAAAAAAAAAACAAACAAATTTACAAAAAATAAAATTTACAATTAATATTTAAATTAACAAATTAATTTCATGTTGTCAGGCTTGTTGTCCAGTATGTGTAGAAGTTCTGAAAGAATTCTGATTCGAAATTCCACGTTTGGCTGTTTTCTTGCTTTTTTGATCATTGCATCCACGATGGATTTGCCAGATTTTAAAGGATTAATTTGATTTAGAGAAAGCACATTGAGAAATGGTCTTGTTTCAGCCAATTTTAATACTGTTTTGAAGCTTTTTTGAGTTAAATAGACCATATTTAAATCCAGTTCAGTTAGTCGAGGTAGTCGTTTTAAGAAACTAAAATCATACTTTTTGGTGAATAGGTAATGTGGATCGTGAATTTTGAAAGTGGTCAAATTTTTCCAAAAATAAGGAATGTTATTGAGAAAGTGTTGATCTACTTCTGTGTTGATTTTTACATCTTCGATGGATGGCAAATAATTTAATAACATAAGGCAATTTTTTGCCCCAATAACAACTTTTTTTACATTAACAAACTTATTAAAAAGAGGATCGTGAACATTAGAAATAAAATCAATTTGCAAAAATTTCAGATTATGAAAAAAACTTTCAGCATCAGATTTAAATTTTGTTGAAACATATTTGGCCACTTTATAAGTTAATGGACGACTTGAACTTCCACATTGGCTAATAACTAAAAATTTATATAAATCACTAATATTTTCATTATTTAATTCTAAACCATTTACAAAAAATGAAAAATATCTGTTTTTTCTTTCAATTAATTCTTTGCAGCGGAAAATGATTTTATTAATTTGACTGTCACTACGAGTGTGAATGTTGTGACACTCAAATGATAAACTTTTTAAAGATGGCATCCATTTGTGTGTATACATTAAAAAGCTAGCTTTGCAAAGTTTAGCGTTAAAGACACTCACTTTTTTTAAAAATGGGAATTTCATGTCCAATTGCATAAAGTTGGTCATTTCCTTTTTTGTTTCCCTAAATGCCAAAGTTTCGATGTTGGGAAAAAAGGGTAAAATTTGTTGAGCATTAATATTATGCAAAATGAGATGTTTTAATTTTTCCAATGTGGTCAAATTGCTATTGATGACGAATTGTACGTTGTGACCGTAGATTTCCAAATAAGTCAATTTAACCAAATTAGTTAAATCAATCGTCACAGTTTGTAAACATATGGATCTTGACAAATTTAACACCAAAAATCGGATGGTTGGAGCGAAAAAGTCACCTGATGCATAATTAGAGAAAAAGTTTCTAGACACTGGATTAACTGCTACGCTATCTTTTGCTTCAGTAATGTCAATTTTTTTAAAGTTGCAATTTAAGTTCATTAGTCCACAATAAATAGATAATTTTGGAAAGCCAACACAATCCACAATTTCCCGATGATATTTGGATGAAGCACGAAAATTAATTCTGTCTTTTATAGACAATTGAAGAAAAATGATCCTTAAAAGATCATAACCTAAAAAGGCAAACGGTGAAATTTTTTCAATGTCTTTGATTTCACCTTTGAACTTTTTGTTTCCTTTAATAGTAATTGTATAATCACTGTTTAAATTTAATTCTTTGTCTTTTGACTCTGAATTATTTTGAGAGTTGAAAGTTTTGTTTTTTAAAACTTTTGAGAAATCCATTTTCAAATAGAATTTGGAAAGTTTTAACAAAATTACAAAAAAGATGAAAAATTTGAAAGTTTAAAAAACTAAAATGACCTGAGAAGCGAAAAATTAAGAATGAAAGAGAACTATGGGAAAATTGATCTTTTATATGAATTTGAAGTGACCAAAGGTTTAAAAAAAAATAAGAACCTCCTTTTTATCAATATTAAGAGACAAGAAAAATATTTGATAGGCTGACTTAGCTTAGCTTAGCTTAGCTTAGCTTAGCTTAGCTTAGCTTAGCTTAGATTAGGTTAGTTCAATTAAAAAAAAAAGGCGACAAAATTTTTAAGACAATAAATTTTTTTTTTTAGTATAGTATCCAGTAAAAGAAAAAAAATACATTAGCACCTTTAATTTATTTATGACTAAAAGTCTGTGTTGACTTAAGAATAAGGAAAGGTTTTTTACATCTGACTCATTTGGACTTAATCAATTTTAGTTTTGCATGCTAAGCGTCTTTTCAATAAAGTTTTAAAATGAACGTGCTGTGAAGATAAAAGCATTAGTATTGACTTAAAAGTCTTACTAATTACAAAGAGATATAAATATTGGTCAAAAATTTGTTTATTTATTTTTTTTATTGTATTTTAAAATATTTCAAAATTTATGTCAACCGAAAATTTTATTGTTTTATTTATGTGAGAACTAATAAAGGTAATCTAGATTTTCAAACAAACAAACAAATATGGTTAACATATGATTGATTAAGAATTTATTTGAAACTTGTTAAAAATTTCTATGAAATTTAATTGAATGAATATTTAATTATGAATAAATGTAATGAGATTTTTCATTAATTTTATAATATTTTTTTTGAACATTTTAAAATTTGAAAAAAAAAACCTAATAAATTTTCATATTGTAAAATAGAGTGGCAATAAAATGAATAAATAAGTAATCTAGGTTTTTAATAAGAGAAATAAAATTTTGAAAAAAAAACAAAAAAAATGTGAAGACAATAAACAAAAACATATTTTGAAATGTTTTGCAAAATATTTTGAAATGCATTATTTTAGAAAAAATTAAAATTTTTAATATAAATTATGATACTAGTTTTATTTTAACTGACTGACTGATTTTAAGAAAAATTATATAGGTTTTAAAATTGTCCTATAAGTTAAGAATTTTATTTCTATAAGGAATAAGAACAGCTTTATAGTGTAGTGATAATTAAAGATGAAGTTTTAAAAATTTGAAAGATGAAAATAAAAAATGAAAAAAAGTGCTTAAATAAGGATTTAATTAAGAGTTGATTGAATTTTGGGTTTTGTAGAGTATTATATTAATATAGGTTTTGGGAAAAGGAAAAGAGAAGTGATGAAAAAGGAAGTGAAATGGTGAAGGTGATTTGGGATTGAAAATAGTTTATAAATTTTGAAGATGATGAAATTTTGAAGATGATTGAAAAAGTGAGAAAGGCAAATATGTGTGATGAAATGAATAATAATATATGAATAAAGTAGAAATAAATAGATGAAGGTGGACAATTTTAGCCGAAAAAGTTGAATTTGGCGGGTTTGCGAATGAACGGCGTGAGTGTAAATAACAACAATAAAAGTGCAAAGCAAGTAAAATGGCGGTGGTTTTTAAAATGGAAGTCGTCGCAATAATAACTAGCAAAAGGCGTCAGCCATTTTGTACAGTTTATGATACTAACAGCGCATGCTCGATGCCCAGGAGAGTTAGAACTGGCATCGAGTTCGAACCAATTATGTGAAGATGGCAAGGATTAATGAAGAGAGTATGAAGGGAGTATTAGGGGAATGAAGAAAAGGAGTTGAGAGAGGTTGAGAAGTCGAGAGAGAATGAGATTGGAAGATGACAAGAAGTATTGAGAAAGTGAAGAAAGAATTGAATGTAAAGTAGAAATGGAAGGATAGTTGAGTAAGTTGAACGTAGAAATAGAATCAAAACAGAGGGATTGTAATGATGGGAGCGATTTGGGAATAGGTGGTGTGGAATAATTAAACGTGCGAATAGATAATTATTGAGGCTGGATTTTGAACACTGGGTTTTTAAGATCAGATGTTTAGGAGTGGGTTTCTAAGAGCAGATGTTTAAAAGTGAATGGTAGAAAGTGAAGACCAAGTGGCCAACACCAAAAAGGCAACATTAGAAAGGCCACAGAAGCAAGCTAGGGAACAGCTACAGTTTCACAGTGGGGTTCTAGCGGAAGAAAATGTTCGGCTAAAGCTACACAGCGCCACTGCGTATACGCGAAGCCGGTGTTGGCGGCGGCTAACAGCTTGGAGAAGGCAAGCGAAGCAAAGCACGGCAGCGCGAGAAAATTGTAGCGACATTTGTGCGCCGATTCAATTGCTCCAGTGCTGAGAACAGACCCTGATTGCCGGCCGCTTACTGGTCTCCCCCTCGAGTTCACCTGTTGTGTCCGATCGCCCCTCGGCTGGCTTCTTACTAACTGACTGCACCCTGACCAGCTGGTCCGAGTCAGCGCCATCTTCTTCCTGGCCGTCCTCTAGTTCGCCCTTGCCGCACCGAGCTACCAGCAGAAAACAAACAATTAGCCATTACAGTGGCACATGTGATTGTGTTGGCCGGAAGTGAACACTTAGTGGCACGTAAGTACAAATTTACTTATTTCTCTCTTTTGCTGCCTAAGATGGCTTGTGGCGTGACTCTGATTAACCAAGGACTAGCACAGGCCAGACCAGACCACACTAGAATAGACCAGACTAGCATAGACCAGACTAGAATAGACCAGACTAGAATAGACCAGACTAGAATAGACCAGACTAGAATAGACCAGACTAGAATAGACCGGATCAAACCAGACCAAACAAGGTCCAAATAAGAAGATTGAGAAAAGACAGAATTGACACAAATAGCTTGGCTAGAAAGTGAAGTGTTAAAGTGAGACTAACACAGACCAAAGTGGAGCAAAATAGATTAAAGTGTGACAATGTAGACTAAAGTAACAGACCAAGACGAACTGGACCAAACTAAACCAAACAGAAGAAGGCCTGGGTTCCGGTGTGGGCACATGACGGCTCGACGACAAAGTGAGCAAACACTGTCAGACGCTGAAGTGTGGAGTCGAGCAAGAGTCGAAAGAGAGTCGAAGAGAGACGGAGGCGCAGGTCCGCACTGGAGTGAGCAGAAGCTGAAGACGGACAGGCGCACAACTGGGGCCGAGTGCGGCCCTTGCGCAGTCCACCTGTCGCCCTCACCTGTGGCCCATGCACGCTTGCGCACCGAGCCCTTTCAACCGCCCTCTTTGCTTGACCACTTAGTTGGTCGGTCTGACTTGTGTGTAACTCGGGCTGGCCCTGGTCTTGGTGTTGGTTTGGTGGTTTGGTGGTTTGGTGGTTTGGTGGTTTGGTGGTTTGGTGGTTTTGGTGGTTTTGGTGATTTGGTGCTTTTGGTGCTTTTGGTGCTTTTGGTGATTCGGTGCTTTTGGTGCTTTTGGTGCTTTTAATGGATTTGCTGCTTTTGGGGGCTTTAGTGGTTTTAGTGTTAGTGCTTCCACTGACTCCACTGGTTGCACTGATTCCACTAGTTGTTGCAATTTTAGTGCTCATTAAACTTGACTGTCTGTTCTTTACTAAGCACCGGCCTTTGCCATTTTTACCCTTGTTTCTCTACATCTGTTGTGTCATTTTTGGCCACTCCGGTGCTTGTTGCTGTTGGGCTTTTTCTTAATGATCGCTTTCTTAATCATTGATCGCACTTGTCTTTCATTGCTGCTCTTCTCAATTGTGTCCACTGACCCGCGCCACTAGTTCCTTGCCAATAGCTATTGCCACTAAAACTTTCGTGTAAATAAGGCCTTTCAGCTGAGTTTGCTAGTTTGCAGCGTTAGTTGCAATTGTTAGTCTGGTCCGCAGAAGCCGTTTCACTGCGCACTGGCTTGCGCACCGCCGCGCCGATTCGAACGCGATTTTGCCGCTGCAGCCGACGCACCTGGACTTGATCCATAATTAATAAATGTTCATCTTTTGTCAGTGAGCCAGCTGCGGATTATCCCCGCAGGTTGCGCATGTCCGACTCGCTAGCGCAGCAACACAGCGCACATAGTCAGCGGATTAGCAGTGAGTGTTTAATACGCAAAATCCCAACATCTCCTCTGCGCGCTCCTCATCTTGCCTCGTTTACTAATCCAAGCACTGGCCGTCTGGCTTAGTGCCAGTGTCTCGGTCTCGCACTCTGGCCTCACTTCGGCCTCACACTTGGCCTGCACTTGGCCTCGCTCTGCGGCCTTGCACTCGGCCAAGCCAACGGCTTACTCCATCCACTCTCACCTTCGTCTCACCTTAACCATCCATCTATTGTCTCATCTATTGTCACAGCTGCTGTCCACCACACCAGACTTGAAACTACCAGACTATCAGACCAGCCACTTCAGACCAGCCACTTCAGACCAGCCACTTAAGACCATCCAGCGCACCTGCAAGTTGCTCTCTAAACTGGCCTCAAGTGTGCGGCAAATGTGCATCTGTCGGTTTGTTTACGTGCTTGGCTTGGTGTAATTGTTGTCACTACAAAAAATCATTCATCAGACAACACTGTTTTCCACAATATTCATTTATTATTTCAACCTCGACAGAGCAAACTTTCGGACAGCTCGCTTCAGGACAAATTTCAATTGTGTGTGGGTATTTTTTATTAATTGTCTTATTCATTTGTGTTCTTGCAACACGTTTTAGATAGCTTTGCAAGCCAATAATAATATGTTTAAATGCTTTTGTCGCAAGGTTTTCCGTTGCAAGTGCGATGTGTTTAAATGCAAAATATAACTGCTCATACTTAACTTGTGTTTGTGGGCTTTAAGTTCAGAACAACAATCTTTAGCTAGAAATCATGTGAAAGAGCAGCAATTATGTAGCAAACTAGCAACTGTTTTGTGTTTTGTTTGCCTCACTTTGTTGTTTTAGGTTTGTCACTCTTTTACCTTTGCCTAATTTAGCCGAAAAAATAAGTCAAATAAGAAAAAGTGTGTGTTCCAGCGTGCACAGCTTGTGTAAGCAACGACTTCTTATTGTTGGGTGTTGACAGGGGGCGCTTCGATCTACTTGTATGATGTTTGTAAGTCTAAGCCAACAGTTTACGGTTCAGACCAATGGTGACAATTAAGCAAGCTAGGATTAGTCTTTATATTAAGTTTCTTATGTATTTTTTATGTCTTCCTTTGTCTTCCTTTGTCTTCCTTTGTCTTCCTTTGTCTTCCTTTGTCTCTCTCATGTTTCTTATGTTTCTCTCATTTCTTTCTTACGCTTCTTTCATCTCTCTCCCACTTTTTTCATCTCTCTCCCACTTCTCTCCCACTTCTCTCCCACTTCTCTCTCACCACTCTTCACCTCTCTCTCACCTCTCTCTCACCTCTCAAAAACTCTATCTGTTCACTTGTACACCACAATTGTGATCTTTACTCAAAACTTCACTCTAGTCAGCTTAAGCCGACTATTGCTTATGGCGCCAATTTGAAATTACAAACCCGCCAGCTTTAATCTACACACAAAAGAAGAGCAACACGTTTTTCGCTGCAAAAATTGCTTTTGCCGCCAAATCGGTGCAACATTTGCTTTGAAAATTCATGTTTTTCAAAATTCACTCTTTTCGTTCAACTTAACTTCTATTCGCTTTTTTGCAAAACATGATTTGTTTCAAGTAAATGCCAGTTATTGCCAGTTAATCCGAATCAATCCCTCTTAATCAGACGCACTGAAAAATGATCCTGCCGAATGCCAACTAATCCAAGCAAACCGTTTGTAATCGGTGCTTTTTTTGGCCACCATTCTTAGTAATTTAACATTTTTGCTGCTTAATTAGCTTTTCTAATTCCATTCTCTTTTTCAGTATTGTAAAAAAATAACAAACATTTATTATTAGCAACATTTGTTTTAATTGTGTGTATTCTTGTGACTAAAATCAATTGGCTTTTTCTGTTTTTAGTGCAATTTACAGGTGCTTTACAATATTTACATATTCATATATTGGTGTGTATTAACAAAATGTTTATAAATTGTATATTATATAAGTGTTGGAATTAATGCAAATTTATTTTCAACTCATCACTTTAATGTGCATAGTAGTTGTGAAAAATAAATTAAAAAAAGTTCGCTTTTTTCATCGGAAATTGCATAATTAAGTAATCAACGGTCAACATTTAATGCATTTTTCATTGATTATAAAAATGAAAAGCAAATTTAATTTCAAGTTTCAAGTCCAGCACGATCACTTTTAAACTGTTTTACTTGTTCAAATCAAAATGTCAAACACTTGTGGCTGGTGGACGTTCGTTTGTCATGCAATTTTCAGTTGCTTATTCTACCTGTTCAACAAACACTTTCGGTAATTATTCCTGTCTAAGACGTTGCTGAGCGTTTATAAGACGGAAGTGTTGTGCAACTAACAATTTGTAGGAAACACTGGCTGGCAACTTTGGCTTAACAGTAATTTAAGTGGGCCATTTGCTAATATTGGGTTGATTGCGAATTAAATTTACTAATAATTATTAAATTAATATTTATTTGTTTATTTTCATGTTTTTTAGTTTAGTTTTAGGGTAAAAAACTTGTACACTAAAAGTCATGCTGCTGAATGTTTATTATCTTAACTTGTTCTTGAGCATGAGCAGTGGTGTTTGTTTACATGTGCAAAAGCGCGCCACTCGTGTGCTTCAATTACTCTAAAGATGGATGAAGATGAAGGTCAAGAATTAAGGGCGTCTTCATAGTTATAAATCAATTATGAATTAGTTGTGAATCAATTTTAAACCAATTTTAAATCAATTTTTAATCAATTTTATATCAATTTTTAATCAATTTCAAAACACCTTTTTACACGTGCACTTTTCAATTACTTTTCAATTACTTTTCAATTGAATGATGACAAGTTTTATGTCTTTTTTCAGTCCAAATGCCTACCATGGTGTAACAAACCAGCATGACAAATGCCTAACTTGATTGTATTGAAACTTTCTACTTAAATTGTATGAAAATGTTTCATTGTTATTTAGTCGCTGATTTTGTTGTGATTTAATATAAATGTGATATAAATTTAATTAGAATTTATTTTTCATGTTTAAAAATTCAACTGCAACAAAATAGCCTTGTTTTTATAATTTTTTTTAATTGCAAATTTTCATTTTTTTTCTCTTTGTTATCTTGTTTTTTATTTTAAAACATCAAACTTTTTGGCTGATATATTTTATCATTCTTTTGGCAAAAAAGAAATCTTTTCTTATTTCAAAATTTTTTCTTATTTCAAAATTTTTATTTATTTTAAATTTCAAGTTTGCCAAATAATTACAAATAATTACTCTATGTAATTTTTTTTGTTTATTTTATAATATTTTGATGCTTTAAAAAAATAAACATTTTTTTGTTTTCTAAATTTTTGTAGTTTTAATTGAAAAAATAATTTTTTTTTTTTTTATCCAATAGTTTTAAATTTGCATCAATTACAATTTGTACTTTTTTTTTATAGTTAAATTCAAAGATAAACATCAATTGATTATACTTTTATTGAAAAGAAAGTGTGCTAATTACAAATTACCTATTTAAAATAATTATCACATAATGTTGGATGTGAATAAAAATAAATGAAATTTTGAAATTTATTTTTCAAAACTTGTTTAAAATGAAAAATCTTTAAATAGTTGATTCTAATGAAATAATTTTTATTTTAAACATTTAAATACATTGTTCTTGTTTTGAGTAATTATTTAGAGTGTGTGACAAATGAATGTATTCATTTCATTTGCACATGTCATCATTTTTCGATCGCAATGTTTTGATTTTAAGACAATTTTTTAAATTAAGTTAAACGTTGCATTAGAATTAGTAAATTTTTGTTGAATAAAAGCTAAAATTAGCTGAGATGAAAATGCTTGAATTGTTAAAGCTGACAAAGAAACAATTGTGAAAGACCACAAATTTGACTTATTTTAGAAGTGAAAAATTGAGTGAAATTTATTTACAAATAACTGCTTGTTTTGTCAATTTGTGTTCGATGGACTTTGGCTGAGTTAGTCCAAGCTAGATTAGTTTTCTTTGCTTGTTATTGAAGTTTAGGTTATATTTGTATGTTTTGCAAACAATGTGTGTTTTTTGAGATGTGTGTTTTTTGAGATGTGTGTTTTTTGAGATGTAGGTTTTTTGAGATGTGTGTTTTTTGAGATGTGTGTTTTTTGAGATGTGTGTTTTTTGAGATGTGTGTCTAAGAGATATACGGCTTAGAGGTGATGTAGATGGTGGTTGGGAGAGTTGCTAGTGCTGGCATGTTCATATGTAGAGTTTGCAATTAGGATCGAATCATGCACTAAATAATGTGTACTAAATACGGTTTATGTGTTCCGAATCGTGTTTGCAATCACTATGAGTTTGGCTGTGTTTGAACCGTGTGGCGAATTATGGTCTGAATCAGAGCTAGGCTGAGTGAAATCAAATTTAATTGACCTGCAGTTTGGTATGGTTTGAAGTAGTTTGGTATGGTTTGAAGTAGTTTGGTATGGTTTGAAGTAGTTTGGTATGGTTTGAAGTAGTTTGGTATGGTTTAAAGCAGTTTGGTATTGTTTAAAGCAGTTTAAAATAGTTTGGAGCAGTTTGGAACAGTTGCCTTTAACACACGCACCTAGTTTTGGTAAAAGTGTGTGTGTTCCCTACGAGATGCAAAAAATTATGTATTGTGTGTGTTTGCATATGTATTTGTATATGTATTTGTCTATGTATGTATTTTTAGATACTTGTGCAGTTAGTATATGAGCGTTTAGGGCTTCGGTGACTTGCCAATCGGATATGGTTGGTGTGTTGTGTGCGCTTGGCAACAGTCCTGTTTACAATGGTCGCCATGGGCGCCAGATTTAAGTGAGTTTAGAAAGTTTGCCAAGTTTAGACAACCAAGAACAGAAGCAGGGCAAAGTGGAAAAGAATGTAGAGTAGCAAAAAATGGGAAGCGAAAATATGAAAAAATATGAGAAAATATGAAAAGAGATGGAAAGATATGAAAAGAGATGGAAAGATATGAAAAGAGATGGAAAGATATGAAAAGAGATGGAAAGATATGAAAAGAGATGGAAAGATATGAAAAGAGATGGAAAAATATAAAAATATGAAAAAGCGAAACAAGAAAAAAAGTAAATGACAAAGAAAAAGGAAAGACAGAAGCCAAAAGTGCGAAAAATCAATAGCAAATCGAAAGCAAACTTTACTTGGCCAAGTTTGAGTGAGTTATTTTGCAGTGGAACTGGGTGTGGAATTAGGTGGTGAAAGAGTTGCGAAATCAATGCTAGCAGTAAATAGGCTTGGCCGAATCAATAGTGTTTTAATTGACCTGCTGGATCCACCTGCGCGTCCAAGGTGCAGACAAAAGCTGTAATGTGGCGAACAATGGTGCACTTGTGCGAGTTGGGCATCCATTTTGTCGAGTTCTGAACTTGTTCAACATGGCGAATCGAACGCTTTTCGCGCACAGTCAGAGCCTAGACCAGACTCACATGTGGCTAGAGCGTGAGAAGAGATGTGATGAGGTTTTGGGTGAGATGAGGTTTTTGGGGAAAGAGTAAGATGAGAAAAATCGAATGTGAATCTGGGCTAGATGTTTGGTTCGCATGATCTGCACTGGACGATGAGCATGCCTAGATGATGAGCATGCCTGGATGATGAGCATGCCTGGATGATGAGCATGCCTGGATGATGAGCATGCCTGGATGATGAGCATGCGTGCAGAGTTTGCTGCGCAGCCGAACCAGCCGGACCGCGTACTTCGACTAACTATATGATGGCGGTGTATGGGCCGAACCGGCGAGGCCAGCTGACAGCAGTGGACCAGCAGCAACATATAGACTAGAGCAAGTGTGGGATGTGATAGTCGAACTGTGCCGAAGGTTCTAACGGGGCTAGGCGTTTATATACATTTTGCGCGTACTTTAACCATTGTTCCACATCCTAGCTAACCCATCTCTGTTTTGTTTTTTTATGCCTTCTGATTTGTTTACATGTTACAATCTGTGGCGATCAACTAACTGTGGATTGTCCCATCGTGGATCACCTGCTTTCTCCTGGTCTGTCCTCTTCTGGTCTGTTCTGCCCTGCTTTGTGCAACCGTCCACCTCTGGACTGTTCACTTATTAACCATTGACTTGCACCTCTTGTCTGGCGGATCTTTGGTCTGGTGGACCCCTTCATTTGGTGCACTTCTTATTTGCTGGACTTCTTATTTGCTGGACTTCTTATTTGCTGGACCTCTTATTTGCTGCACTTCTTATTTGCTGCACTTCTTATTTGCTGGACTTCTTATTTGCTGCACTTCTTATTTGCTGGACATCTTATTTGCTGCACTTCTTATTTGCTGCACTTGTATTTGCTGCACTTGCTACACTTCACCTTTGTTTCATGGACCCCTTCTTAACTCGTTTCAACTTCTTGCCATTTCCATAATTTAACATTCATCCTCACCTCTCTCATCCATTTACGATGCTTACTCATTGTGCCACTTCCACTGGCCACCACTATTCTTCTGCACTCACCGTCGTCTAAACCATGCGACCATCTGGTTTGTCTCAACCTTTTTTTCTTCTCTACCGCGCTGCTCTTTACTCTGTCCATCGTTGTTCTCATCACGTCCGTCGAACCTTTGAAACACATTTCACTGGTGCCTCTGTGTTGGTTCGGTGAAATATGGATGCGAATCGCGCATCTCGTGATCGCCATTTTGTCTGTACATGTTTGTGTACATTCTTGTGATCTGTGACCTGTGCAATGTTCCATCGACTAATTGGTCTGCTTATCTTGTCTCAATGTTTGTTTAACGTGACATCTAAATTTCGCTATCTTACGTGGTGAATCTTTCGAAATGTGAATCTTATTCCAATCAGTCAGAAGGTGGTGAAATTAACAACTCTCTTGAACAATTAGACAGTAAATTGTTTCAATACAGAAACAACAAATAAATATATATATATATATATGTATATATATATATGTATATATTTATTTGCAAAATAAAACAAAGACGATCGTAAATAGACATTTACAACATTACAACATTACAACATTACAACATTATTAAACCTTAATCGTTGTGATTTAAAGCAACCAAAACAACCAAAAGCAACCCAAAGCAACCAAAATTATTTTCTTTCATTCAAAATAAATCATTATTACATATAAACTTATATGCATATATGTATATATTTATGTGTACATATGATCAGTGTGGCGATTAGAAGACTATTTTATTAAATGTCACGTTTTTAAAAAGAAAAAAACAGAGAGAGAGAGAGAGAGAGAGAGAGAGAGAGAGAGAGAGAAAAATAAAAAACAACTTCACAAGCACATCACATTAGATATTTATTCAATATTAGATTGATTTAAATCAATCGCAAATTAATCCATCATTAAATATTAACTATCATTGACAGTGAAGTGTAAAGCGTTCAATTTAGAAATGTTAAATTAAGATTTAGTTGAAACAATAGGTTGACATTGCAAATAAAATAAGATATTTAATTTAAGCCCCTAACCCTTGTAGAATTGAATCTAGTAGTAAGCCAACTGTATATTCATAATTAGTTGATTATTTGAAACCTAAACGAAATCCAAGTGTTAAACACGAAGCCAAATTTGCAAAACTTTTGTTTCCTAGTGCTGTCCATTTAATTCATCTGTCCATTGCAGTCGTAATTTAGTCGCCATTTGAACTAGCAACTAAAGAGATTTGAAAAACAGCTGACAAAATTAGTGAAAATTAAGTTTTTATACAGAATGAAGCCAGAAGAAGACGACAATTCTGTCGCATCGCCCGCCTCGAACATGCACAGCGCTTTAATGAGCACTGATTTGAATGGTGACGCGGACGATTTAAGTGACGATCCTGATTCAGATGACAATTTAGACGATAGTGATTTGCTGGCAGTAGCATGTCAAGATGAAATCACTGCTCAGCTAGCTGCAGCAGGTAAGTTTATTTTAACTGAAACAAGGAAAATAAAAACGATAGAGAGAGAAAAAGAGAGGGAAGAGAGAGAAAAAGAGAGGGAAGAGAGAAATAGATAAAGAAATAGATTGATAATTAGAAAAAAAGAAAGTGCAAAGTTGAACAAATAGCACAGATGTAAAACACAAATCACATAAGGAACAGATAATCACAGCAACAGATAATCACCACATTAGATGTTTGAAGCTTGCAGGAGCTTGTAGTGGCGAAGGATCTGCCTTAACAGAGGATCACAATGGCAAAGGATCACAATGGAGAGAATGTAAAATGACAAAGATTACAATATCAGAGATAAAAATGTTAGAGGATCACAGCAACAGATAATCACAGCAACAGATAATTGTGCACCTGATTTAACCCTAGAGAGAGTAAGAAGAAAAAAAAACGGAAAGAAAGAAAAAGAAAGAAAGAAATAAAGATAGAGCCCCACAATTAGTAAAGTGTGCATTTCACTTGTGCGAAACAACTGCTGTGAAATGAGCTTGCAATAGACGAACAGACGAAGAGAATGGCTTGCGTCTGTGCGGTCGACGCACACTAAGCCGGACCAGCAATTGATGTGGCAAATTGATGTGACTGGAGTTGGTTAGAGTTGGTTAGAGTTGGTTAGAGTTGGTTAGAGAGGAGTAGGTTAGACTAGAGTAGGTTAGACTAGAGTAGATTAGACTAGAGTAGGTTAGAATAGAGTAAAATAGACTATATTAAAGTAGACTAGACTTGTCTTAATTTGACTTGTCTTCATTTAAGAATACTTGACCAAACTGTGGGCAAACTCTGCTTTTAGGGTTGAACTGGTCTTGATTAAAAGCAAGAGACAAGATTTGACGCTGGCCAAGTCCGACGCGGATTGCGGTGCGCCGGATTAGACCAGGCGCACCACCGTCTCTGTTTGCACAACAGTACACTAATTCCTTTGAAAGACAAGTGCGCAACTTTTCTCTTCTTGGTCCTGCTCTTCTTGGTCCTGCTCTTCTTGGTCCTGCTCTTCTTGGTCCTGCTCTTCTTGGTCCTGCTCCTCCTGCTCTTCTTTGCCCTACTCTTTTAATCCAATCTCCTGCTCCTTCTTTTTCTGATCACACTTGATTCTATTCTTTTAAAATTCACTCTTACTCTCGTCTTCACCACAATTAACTTGCATTCACTACTAGCACTGACTCTTTCTGAAAATTTTTTTAAAACTTACTTTAATGACAATTATTGAGTTCTTTAATATAAAATTCTTGAAATCACAAAAAATCAAATGCTCACCAGTTGCTCACATTATCACCCATATTTAACAAAACACTAATATATATTTATCATAGGACCCATTGGAGTAGCTGCAGCTGCGGCTATTGCAACCGCCAAGAAACGCAAAAGGCCGCACTCTTTCGAAACAAATCCTTCAATCCGTAAACGCCAACAAACCCGCCTCATTCGCAAACTAAGGGCTACCATAGACGAATACACGATTCGAGTAGGTCAACAAGCTGTGGTGCTTATTGTGACTCCAGGCAAAACCCAAAACAACTACAAAGTTTTTGGAGCTCGACCTCTAGAAGATGTGGTCAGAAACTGCAGAAGTCTGATCACTCAAGAACTGGAATCTGCTTTAATCCTGCAAACGCCGCCCGCGCTCAAAGAAGATCCGTCTTTGCATGAACTTCCTCCGCTGGTGGTTGACGGCATCCCCACACCTGTGGAAAAGATGACACAAGCTCAACTCAGAGCGTTTATTCCCCTCATGCTTAAGTATTCCACTGGCAGAGGCAAACCCGGCTGGGGCAAAGAGAGCACTAGACCTGTCTGGTGGCCTAAAGATTTGCCTTGGGCCAATGTGCGTAGCGATGCACGGTTAGAGGAAGACAAGCAAAAAGTGTCCTGGACGCATGCCTTAAGACAAATTGTGATCAACTGCTATAAGTATCATGGAAGAGAAGACTTGATACCTGTGTTTAGTGATGATGAAGACAAAAAAAGCATTACTGATGGACACACATCCAAAGATAAGGTATTATTCTACTTTAGCTTGATTATATCATATTCAATTTTAATCTTCTTTTTTAGGCTGTTTTTGCACAAGCTCTTACACATTATCAACCAGCTGTTGTGCAAGCCATCAACAACCCAGATGGAACTGTTTCTATCATTCAAATGGACCCGAACAATTCCCAATTAATAACTTTGCCTGATGGCACTCAAGCCCAAGTTAGAGCTGTTAGTGCTGTACGGGTAAGTTTTGTCGTTCTTCACTTTAACACTTTACTAACTGTCCTTCTTTCTTATCTCTTTCTTTGTGTTCATCTTTCTCCTTTTTGTCAATTTTTGTTTGCTTTTTTAATTAACTTTAAGATCCAACAGAATGGAAATGAAGCAACCCAAGCTGTGCAAACGTTGGCAGACATCGCCACAGGTCAGGATGGCCAAGAACAGCGATTATCTCAAATGGGAACTGTCAACTTGGATTTGGGCAACGGAGAAGGCACGCAAACAGTCACTACACTTGCGGAAGCCACTATTGGCCCTGATGGTCAAATTATTTTGACGGGCGAGGATGGCACGCAGAGTAGTACGTGTTATATTATGTTTAATTAAATGATGCTGATGATGATAAAAAGAGAGAAAACGCCAGTGTAATTAAACCTTTGGATTATTACTTTTTTTTAATTACTCTCTATCCTGCTTTCATATTTGACTTTCTATAATTTCTTGTTTAATTTTTATATTTATTTATCCTAATCACTTTTTTATTAACATTCTAAAATCTTCTATTTAACTTTTTAAATTAAATTTTGCCATCAAAATTTTTAATTTTATCGTTCTTTATTTCTGTCCTTTTTTCTAACATTATGCTTATGTTCTAACAAATTGCATATTATTTTCATATTTTTTCATTTGCACTTGATCTATTCTTTATAAACTTTTTTTCTTTCTTTTTTCTTGATGAAATGCTATGCGTTACGAACTAAATGGTTTTATGCAATTAAATACGGTTAGAGTGCTCGTTAAGCTGTTTTCCCGCTTTTAACCCTTTAAAAGTGTTTAATTAAACTGGTGCTCGTAACAAAATAGTGTGCAATCAAAAAATATACATTTTAAAAATTTCTTTCTAATCTTTTTTATTTTCAAATATTATTTTTCAATTTTATTTTAGTATTTTCTTTGCATGTATTTGAATTAAATTTATTTTCAACAATAATTTCATTATTTGTATTTTACTTTTTTTTATCTTCTCTAATTTTAGCTTTTCCAGTTGTAACAATTCCTGTTTCAATGTATCAAACAGTTGTGACCAACATTCAAAACATCGGTGAAGGTATGCCTGTGACAATGCAAGCTATTTGTTCTGGCTCTGAAACATCCACTTATACGACTAGCAATGCTGCTATCTCGATCGGTGAACATCTAAACCATTCGGCCAATAATCAACAAAGTGTGAAAATTGTGATGAATAGACAAGCAACTTCCGGCGAAAAAGAAAGTTAAACCAAATCTCTTTTACAAAAATGTTTCTAAATTAGTTAAAAAATTGCAAAAAAACAAAAAAAAAATTAAAATAAATATATATTAAATAAATAATAATGAAGAAGATAATGAAGAAGATATAAAGCAAGTTTGCATATTGGACCAACATTCGTCTGCCCTTGAAATGTTTTAATTGATCTATTTGGTTTCCAAATTGAAAAATGAAGAAATAAACGATTTCAGTTTTATTTAAAAAGCTATTCGTCGGACAATCCTGAATTTGCTCGAAAGTATTAAAAAGATATTAACAATTTTTGTCAATTGTATTCTTTCTTAAACATTTTTTTACGAATTTACTTGTTGGTCCAAGATATTCGTTTTAAAACTAACAAAAAAGCTTAGTTCAAAAAGGATGAAGTAAAAATTATTTACAACAAAACGTGTATATGATGTAAACTTGGCTTTTAATAGCAGGAAAGATATACAAAAGACTAAAATTGTTATATACTTTTTTTCTCCAAATGAACATTGACAGAAAGAGAAAATAGATCAAGATTAGATTAAAAAAAAATTCGAATCCGAGTGTATATAAAGAAATTAAAGTTGAGGAGTATTAGAAAAAGATACAAATTTAAGAAAGAGAAACTTTTTTGACATTGACTGTAAAACATGATTTTTTTAATTTAAAGCAATTTATGATCTTTTTTTTTAAATGTTCAAAAATGGTATATATAAATATTGATTTACTAAACTTTTAGTACAAGTTTATTAGTGAAAAAAAAACTGAATTTAAATCATCTTGCTTAATTTAAAAGCCTTTTTGTCTGAAACACAAGGCTTGCCACACTTTAAAATCAGATTAAACAAATGGAGTTTCATTTGTAATTTGATTTGATAATTGATGTTGCTTTCAATTTTCATGCAATTATTTATTTGATCATTAATCATTCTAATTTTTTTTTGTTTCATATTTTTAATGCATATGTATTCGTATGTATGCAAATGTAATAGTATCAATATATATATGAATACATATATATATATTTATGTAAATATATACGAATATCGTGTTGTATTTTAATTTTGCTTGTATCAACTGTCAGTCTCATATCTGCTAATGCAGGATTCAAATCAGTCCGAAACGGACATTTTGCATCTAATTACAACGCAATTGTTTCAATGAAATTTTTGTTTAAATTTTTATTTTATTATAAATATTAATTAAGTTTATTTGGCCTTTTTTTTCGTTTTTAATACATCCATTATTTTTTTCTAAAGAAAGTTTTTTTTTAACTTGATTTATGAAAATAACACTCGGATCTTAACAGCGGTTTGTATACCGTTGGTTATTAATAAAGAAAAAAAAATTGAAAATTGGAAAGACTTGTTTTTTTTACTTGGCAAACTTGGTTCGTTTGGTTTAAGTATAAATTATAGTAATGAAATAAGTAAAGACAAAATAGTTAATTTTTTTCGGATGTATGAACAATATGTGAACTTGTAATAACAGACAATTGTCATCAAAATTTTCACTAAAAGATTAATTGCAAATTTATTGTGAATGCCGAATTGTCTGATTGATTCAATAGTAGCACAAAATGTGGTCACAAGTGTGTGCTGCAAATCTTTGTATTATATAAGATGCTTGTGCCATGGGCAAAATTTGGCGACATTGATAATTCACGACTGTTTAGCCCAATGCACACGCCCATATTATAAAAAATATGTAAACGGATAATATAATTATACACAACCATATAAACAGTTATAAACAGTTCTAAATACATACATACATATATACATACATACATACATACATACATACATACATACATACATACATACAACACAACTAGACATACATTTAAACATACACTTAGACAAAAAAAACAAATTATCTTCTTTATACCTACCTACCTTTCTACCTACCTACCTACCTACTTACCTACCTACCTACCTACCTACCTACTTACTTACTTACTTACTTACCTACATACCTACCTATCTACCTACCTACTTACCTATCTACCTACCTATCTACCTACCTACTTACCTTACCTACTATCCACCTACCACCTACTTACCAACTATCTACCTACTTATCTACCTTATAAACCTATTCAGCATCCTAATTTAATAAAAATCATAATACAATCAAACATACACACATAAATCATATAAAATACACTTTTGTGAATTGCCTCCACCTCATCTCAAATATAGAACTTGCATTAATTTTTGCACCAAACCACCACACAAAACAAATTAGTTTTAGTTTAATATTAAACACAATCACAATCTCTCCAAAACATATACAAAAAGTTAACTTTAAATACAAATTGCAATCAACTTAATAGTAAACATATTTTCTGGTCTCCGCATTATGTAAATTGAAAAGCATTTCAAATTAATTCTAAGATGTTCATATATTTTTCAAACTGTAGTGAGTGTAATCGTATACTGATATAGTACCATTGTTTTAGTTTCATTTGTATTTAAATTTCTATTGCGAAAACATTTTCATTTGATTTAATTATGATTTCATTTGACGCCGTTTTTGTTTGTATTTTTTGTTTATAATTTGTTTGCTTTATCTACATTGATGAAATTTAGCACAGACAAGTTGTTAGAAAAGATGAAAAGATGAAGGAAGATAAGAAAATGAGCAAAGATGAAGAATTTAGAAAAATTTGAAAAAACTGCAGATAATATTAAAGTTGACATGGATGTTTGATTTAAGATGCGGACCATGTCTTTTGTGGCTCTAATAAATTTTTAAACATTTATTATCCATAAAAGTTGAAGAAAGAAACATTTCCAATGCAAATGCTGATCGGATCAGATAAAGCTGTTTTAACACTTGTTTATTTGTCTTGATTGTCGATTATGCTTTAAAAAATCGAATTGCTCGGAAGTGGTAATGGTTAAAACTTAACGAGTTCATTTTCAGCAGTTGATCATTGAAAAAAAGCAAACTTTTGTTATTCAAATTTCTTTTTCAAATTTTTCTTTTCAAAAGAAAATCTTTAATAAATTGTTTGTCAAAATTGTGACTTGGCTTTGAAAGCTTTTGCTTATTTATTGAATTAGAGTAGATTAGATCAGGTAACATTTCAGGTAACATTTCAGGTAATGGTTTACCACTTGAGAACAACTTGTAAAAAGCACGTTGAAATTGCACTGATGAAAATAAGTTGTAAATTACAGCTTATTTGAAACTAATTAGTTCAGATGAAGCGGAGTTTCGTTGTAAATTAAATTACCAATTAAAATGCTTTGTGCTTGGAATTAAGCGATAAACTACGAAATTGATTGGTTTTATTAAATTCAGAGTAAACGACTTGGCGGTGGCTGATTTGAGATTTATTAGAAAAGCCGATCAGCGATTGCCACTTGTTGCGTCTAATGTAATTTAAAAAATGTGAAAAAGAATTGCCTATTTTCGTGACAATTATTCAATCTGTGTGCTAATTGATTTTGGATGCACAAGCTTAATTTAACAGCCGTGATTTAACAATTTAACAACCTGAACAATTAACCACTATTCCCTCCATCTGCTCTTGTCCAATTCAGTGTCTATAGAAGCTACCGACCCGAACGATGGAAGCACAAGCGCTATAATGCGAATGTGTTTATGTTTTGCACAAAGCTGGCATTAGTTTATCTTTTTCAAAGTCTGCAAACCCCGGTGCACAGGACTTGTTCACTTTAAGATTTGTTCACTTTAAGATTTGTTCATTTTAAGGTTTGTTTACTTCAAGATTTGCCACTCTCAACACTTTGTTGCATACACTACTTACAATTTCTGCAGTCTACTGTCAACTACTCTGCTGGGACACTTGAACATAAAGGGCAAAAGTTACACATTAGAACAATCAACAACACTATTAACAATCACCATCGACGGTTGCTATCAATCACCTTCCCCATTACGATCGATAACTACTAAAATTAATCAAAAACAATTTACGGAAAACTACACAATACTCTACCAAAACCTCTACCAAAACAACCGCTTTCAATCCATTTTAATAATCCTCACCAATTAATTGCAATCAATCTTGCGCCATCATTTACATCGATCTACAACTGATTTTGTCTACAACTGACAATGGCTGATGACTTGACAGACAAGGAAGCAGTGGAGAAAGTGGTTAACAACCTTAAGTCCAAAGGCATCTTTGACAAAATTCGTCGCGAATGTTTGGAAGATATCAACACCAAGGTGAGCCTGAGAGCCACTTGCAGCTATTTGCCACCTTTTTCACCATTTAATCCCGCTAGTCTTCGTTTTTGAATTTAAACCAAAGGATCGAAGGATATGTGAAGAACTTTCTGAAAAGCCAAGAATGGCACAGCGGCCTAAATAAAAACCAGCTCAGAGAACGACTTCGCAAAGATATTAATGAGTAAATTTCAATTCTTTTTCTTTTTCCAGTTAAATTGATCTTTTTTTTTTACTTTAAGATCCGGGCTTATTAAATCAGGCGTTGTACATTTGGTTGAACAAGTAGTCAATCCAATCAATTTTGATAGCAAAATTGAAGAACAAATTCGCGAATTGCTTGGCATCGAACAGGAACAACCTATCAAGTTTGACGACAAACTCGATGATATTTCGGACGAAGAAGACGATGAATTATTCAACAAAGAAGCTGAAGAAGAAGAACGAAATTTAGACGAAACAAAGTTAAAAACTAAATTCAATTTGGAACCATCTGAGGAACTTTTAGAAGAAATTAGTCAAGAAAAGTCTGAAAAGTCAAGTTTATCAATTGAAAAAAATGAAGAATCCATTAGTTCAGATGATAACTTGGGTCTTTAAATTAAACTTTTTTTTTTAAATTTACCAAAGGCATAAATGTCATTACAGAATTTTTAATTTTTAGAATCTGATTTTAGTATAATTATTTACATAATGTTTAAGTTTCACATGTGAAAGCATTTACAATATTCAAAAAAATAACTTAATTTTTTAAATTTTTGCTATTAAAGACAATCATTTTAGTTACAGCAAACATTTGGTTCGCAAACAGATTTTAAGAAACTGCTTCTTTCGTTTAAAATTGCCGAAACAAGCTCTTTAAATTTTTTAGTTTTAATTTTACTCAAAACCGCACTGAAATCAAAAAATTCATTAAAATTGGGCACTTTTCCTGTTTTACGATATTCACTTTTTTCATATTCAAATGCTTGTAAAATAAGCTCCAATCTATCTAATTCTTTTGTAACTTTTGATTCGATCGATTCTCGATTTTCATATTCTTGAAAAAGTTGCACAAAATTTTCAGCTTGATCATCTGTTAAAAGTTGAGACAATTTTTTTACAGCAGATATTTCATTCTCAATTTTAATTTGTTGATCTACTTTGTCATATGGATTATAATCTCCTGTAATGCACTCAGCAATATCATGTATTAAACTAAGTTTAATTACTTTGTTCATATCTACTTCCTTTCCTTCGTACAAAACTGGTGAGTTGTTGTCTGAAAATATTAAGGCTATAATAGACATTCTATACATATGACCTGCTATTCTTTCCGGTTTTTCAATATTATTTAACACCCATCCGCTTCGTTCTAGATGTTTAAGTTTACCAATTTCTTCAAAAAATTTTATTTGTTTGCTTGTTTTTTCATACTGTTAAAACAATAAATTAAATTTTATTGAAAGTTTTTTTTTAAAGTTTAAAAAATTAATGCTTACGATTTCGTGGAATCGACCTTTGACTTTAATTGATTTAGAAATGCTAGGTTTTTTACAAGTATCACTTAGAGTTGTATTATCAACATTAAGATTCAAACCTGAACAAATGCTAATTGTACAAGCTAAGAATAAGATCAGCATGGCAAATTTTAAATAAATAATGAAAGTAATCTTACTAATTTATAATTAACTAAAATACTTGCTTCTTCACATTAAATTTAAAAAGTAACATATTTTCTTTTATTTTTCAATACATGATTAATTGAAATTATTGATGTTTCTAGTTATTATGGGTGGAATCTATATTTAATAAATTAAGTCTTATGCCAAATAAATTTAGAATTTTGAATTGCGTCAAATATAAGATTTTTGTCAATCTTATCAAATGAAAAAAAACAATAATTTTTTTTTAAACAATAAAAAAATAGATATTTATTAAAATTATTGTTTAAAACAATTGAAATAATTGATTAAAAATTTAATCAAAAAATATTTATTTTTTATTATCATTAATATGGTGAATTCAATTTTTTATTTAATAGCTTTATCAAATAGAAAAAAATTAAAAATATTTTAATAAAATATTTAATTTAATTTATTATTCTAAAAATATTTTATTGTAAATCATTGTAAAAAAAATGACATTAAAATAAAAATAAAGATGGAAGCACAGACGCTATTTTTTTTAAAAAAATTAATTAAAATTATTTTTTAATAAAAATTATTATTTATCAAAAAATATATATATATTTTATAATTAAATGTTAAATATTTTAAATATTTAAAGAAATTAAAATTATATTTGTCAATTTTTGATGAAAATTTAAATTATTATCATAATTTATTTAAAAAAATTTTATTTAATTAAAATGATAATTTTTTAAAAAATTTTAATTTTTAATATAAAAACTAATATAAGATAATTTTTTTTTTTTATTAAACCTATAATCTTTTTTTTAATCAAATAGCAGTTGTAATATAGAATTAAATATAAAGTTATAATAAAATTTATAAAAATAATTATTTTTCAATATTAACTAATTTTGCTAAATTATTTAAAAAAATAATTATTTTTAACTTCTGTATAATTTTTAAAATGAATGAGTTGGCAAATTGTTTTTAAATTAAAAATTTATTAATTTTTAGGCATAATTTTTTTATCAGAATAAAATTTTAATTAATTATTTGAATAAAATATGTTTATTTTAAATTAAAAAGTTATATTTAAATAAATTAAAATTATAGTAGTATAAACTAAATATTAAAAAAATTATATTAAAAAAAAAAATGAATCATTGTCTGTCAAACTAATTAAACTTTTAAATAACTTAAAAATATTTTAAAAATAATTTCTAATAAATTTTCAAATAATTAAATTATAAAAATGGATACTGGTTATTGAAATCATTATTGACATTTTAATATGAATTTAGGCGCTAAAAATCAATGTGTCTAAAAAAATTTTTATATTCAATTATAAATATGTTTTATAATAAAAACGTTGATTTTAGTTTAATTATTATTATTAATTAATAAAAATTCCAAAGTAAAATTTTATTGATAAAATTATAAATCAGTTATTTATTTTATATTATTTTTATTAATTAAATTTTAAATGTCTAGAAATAAAAAAAATAATTTAACTAAAAATCAATTTTATTAATTGAGAATTTATTAATATAAAATAATTAAGTGAAAAGTATGGTAAGCGTGGGATGAGATTTACTAAAAAAAACTTTATTTATTTAAAATAGAAATAATAAAAAAGATAATTTAATAATAAAATAATTTTTTCTATTTAAATTTTTAAAACAATTTTTTAATAATTTCATAATTATCAAAAAAAATTGTGGGATTAAGTCAGGAACATTTAGATTTTTAGTCTGAAATTCTCTTTTACCTAAGCTATTTTAAAAAGAAATATACCAATAAAAATAAAACTAAAATTATATTTTTTAATAATTACTAAACAATAAATTGAAACAGCAAAAGTATCAAAAATGTATTATTTTTTTTATTATTTAAATTAATAGTTTATAAAACAAGTGATTTTAAAAATAAAGTATGGCGATTGAATTTTAAAAATGCATAAAAATTATTAAATAAATAAATTAAGTAAAAACAAAAGACATTTGGTAAATATAATTTAAAGCTAACATTAAAATGTATTAAATTAAATAGTTAGAATTACTTGCATAGATAATAATTTGTCGGTATGATAGATGGACAAAATAGCTAATGGGAAGCATGAAACCAAAAACTAAAGAAATTGATCGCTTTGTTGGTCCATTTGCCTGAAGCTAAAACAAAGCAATCGGAAAAAAAAAACTTATAAAAACTTAAGATAAACGGCTTGTTATAGCATAGGCAACAGGGTCGAACAAATGGAATCAAGTGCAAATCATTATTTGAAGAACACAATGAATATAAATGTGCATATTTGTATACAATGGTCTCATTAGTGGATGATTCAGTGATTCATTATTCATTTTATACAGTAGATTCAAAAATAATAAGTGCAAATGCAATCAAGATTAAACTATAAATTATTTATCATCTTATTTGCTTGCTATTGTTTTCATATTTATTTTTGAAATTTGTTTTTTCATCTTTCGCCTTCTTTGTAACAGTATTCAAGCAATAACTAAGAAAAGCATTTTAATTTAGAACATGAATTACAGGTAAAGTGTAACAGGTTAGTTACTTGTGATTGCATTCTAGTCAACATTATTTAATGCAAAATATTTACTTATTACGCATTAAACGTATCAGCAACCAATACTTAAAATAATGAGAAAATTTTCTTAACTTATTTTTCATCTTTTCTAATATTATTTGTTATTTATTTTTATTTTTAATTTATTTATAATTTATTTTTTTATTAATGTTTTTATATAAAATTTTATTTTAATTTTGTTAGAATTAGTAATAAAATTCCAAAACATTGGTTTATAAGTTTGAAAGCATTTTATTAAAAATAAACAAATATGATGCATACAGGTTATGATGGATATGAATTAATGTTCAAATTTATTAAAAAAAAAAGATGCAAAATTAAAAGTGGTTTAACTTTTATTTTGTTGATTTTTAACTACTAACAAAATTATATATTTTTTTAAATGTTTAGAATTATTTCATCAAATTTGAGACAAATGATTAAGTTTAAAATTTTAAAAATTAATTTTTTTTTAAATATAAATAATGTACAAATAATGCATGCAAATACAAATTTTAATTGTATCTAAACTTAAACAGTTGAAAAGATGTAAAGTTTAAATAAATTCAAAAGATGCGTATCAAGAAAAATTAAAAACAAATACTAATTTATTATTTTCTGTTCATTATTTTTAAATTGACTTGTTCAACTATTCACAATATTTTTAAAAAATTAAAAAAAAAAACAACTGTTTTAAATTAAAATAAATTTGTTATCCAGCATTAAATAACTGTCTATTTGCAAAAATCAAAAGTATCAGGTAAATCAAGCAATAAAACTAATTTTTTCTTTTAAAAAACAATTAACTTTGACACTGTTTGGATAAATACGCAGCAGATACAAGTAAAAACTTTTACTAAAAACATTAAAAAATAAATTGTTTTAGCACAATTTAAGATATATATCTTGGTTTCATGTCCGGTAAATAAATCTGTCAACTAAGCAAAAGGTTTGGTCAAAGTAGCAAAATTATCGTGTTAATTAAAGCAAAAGATTTGAATTTTAAAATTTTTCAGTGAAATTTACATATTTATGGATAAACTAATTGCAAAAAAACAGTGGGAAATAAACGTGACAACTTGTTATCTTATGATTTGAGCTGCAACCGATTTGAACCAAGATTCAATTGGCACAATGAAATAGTTCGCAAATATTTTGATTTTAAAAAGTTCAAAAATGGCCTTTTTTATTTTTCAGCGGCAATGCAATGATTTCTAATGGCGATAGCATGCTGTGAGCTTATTCTCATTCTGATCAGGTGTGCAAATGCTACAAACGCAAATAAAAGAATTTTTTAATTGTTTCTTTTTTATTAAATTAAATTTTCAAATTAATTTTTCTCCTTCTTTAATTTAATACCTGATTTTTACTTTTGGTTAAGATGTAGACAGTGACGTGAAGTATTCTTATATGATTACCTGATTTTGATTAAATAGCATATTTTAATTAAATAAACGGCTGATTGGCACTGAATGAAATTGAAAAATTTATTTTCTAATTTTTTATTTTTTAATAAAAATATGAATATAATTTGTTATTTTAATATTTAATTTAGCGTTTTATTTATTTTTTAATTTTTATTTAACTTTAATTTTTTTAAATATTATTTTAATTTACACTAACTTGACAATGAATAAGCTTGATTATTTTGTGAATCAGTTGTTAAATTAGATTTAAAAAAAAATAAAGATAAAATAAAAGATCAAGTTTATAAAAAAGGAAAAATAATATAAAATTATAATAAAAACGTAAAATTTCTTTAAAACATTTTAATAAAAGACAAATAATTATTAATTTAATTAAAAAAAAAAAAAGTAATATTTGTTATACAAATAATATTGTCATAAATTGATAAAAAATAATTCACGGTAAGAAGTGACAACTGTTTTAATTTTATCTTGATAGTGAATAAAAAAAAATTAGAAACAAAGTATATTTAGAAGCAAAGATTAATAAGTTAGATATAAATTAAACTAAAAAATATTGCTGTGAAACATAAAATAATAATAGTAAAAATGATTTTTTAATTTGTATAATAAACTGAAAAAAAAATACAAAAATGAAAAAAAATGTGATAAAACTAATGAAATAAATATAAAAATAGACAAAATAAACTAAAAAATGAATTAAAAAAATAATAGTTAAATTAAAAATTAAAATTTAACAAAAACTTTATAAACAATAATTGACTAATTTATGAAAAACCAAATGAAATGCATTAAAGAGCAATTTAATTAAAATTAAATTTACAAAGCAGATGCCAACTTGAACTTAATTTAGTTAATTTAGTCTTATTAGATAAACAATAGAAGAAAAAAAAAATGTTAGAAATAAAAAAAGTAAAAATATTATTTTTAAAATGTGTAATACAATTTTATTTAATTTATTACAATTAATAGTAATTTTAAATTTAACTAAAACCAATAACTAAAAGAATTCTAAAGGCTAGTTGTAAAATTTAACTTAAACAAGCCACAATTTTTATAATGTGGCCTGTTTTCAAGATGTTTTTTAAAAAAAAAAAACTTTAAAGGATGGAAGACAAGAAAACTTAGTTAAAAAACAATTGATACAATGACCAGTTTATGTCTAACTGGCAGAAAATGAAGGTTAAATTAGTGAAGCCAAAAGAGAAAGCGTGCGACAGTTTTTTTTTTTTTTAGATCTATTAAGACTTAAAATTGTCATTAGTCGGCCAAAAAAAAAAGTAGTTTAAAGATAATTGCGACAAATTGTCGGTCAAAAACAGGTGACAGCAGTGGCCAAAGATTAATGCAATTCATTCACTTTAACATGCACACAAAATAAGTGTTTTTAGTCATTTTAAAATATTTAAATAGTTCATTTAAATAGCTTATTTAAATAGCTTTTAAAAATTTAAATTGGTTTAATATATTTAGGTTGTTTAAGCAATTTAAACTTTCTAAATATATCTACATTATATAAAAAATACTGAAATTATTCTATTATAAATTAATTGCCTTAATAAACTTGAATTTTATTACTAAATAAACACTCTTTTTTTTAATTTAGACTTTTGGTACAAAAAGAAACTTGGGATGTATTAAATAATTTATAATAAATTTAAATAATTATTCAGATTAAGTAAATTAAACCGTATTTAACTGTTTGGTCGCAAACTTTTATTAGATACGTTTAAAATGTTCTATTTTTGCATCATTTTCAAAACGCTTGATTGTTTTTTAATTAAAAGTTAATATCATTTTATAAGTATGTTTTGATCAGATTTCTCAGCAATTTACAATAATTTGAAGCCAATGCAGACGCGTTTCACATGGAGCAGTGATGAGTTTGTTAGAAAGTTGTTCACATGCAATTTGTTTCAATTAATCTACACTAAGTTTAATTTACAATTTGTTTCTTTTTCTAGCTATTTCTCTCTTAATAATTCTTTTTTCTTAAGTTTTTTTTTTGCTTGATTTTTTCGATGATTCGCTTGTGTGGCCAGTTTTCATCGACTACCTATGCTAACTTGGCCTAGTGTTTAGTGTGTGTTCGAAAGGCAAAACAAACCGTAAAGTAAATTCAACAAAATTTACGCTTGAATTTGATTTATTTGTAAGGCGTTTACCTGAATCTGTTCAATTGCTAAGTGAGCTAGATTGCAATTGCTTTTCGTTTTGCAAGATTTTTAAGTGGAAAAGGAGAAGAAGATGATAAAAAAATGATCATCATTTTATCTTTTGGATGTTTAAGACGTTTGTTTGTCTGGTTTTTGACTGGCCAGTGCCAGTTTTTAAATTGCATGTCAACTGCTGTCTGCTGATCACAATAAAAGAACAATTTATTAATGAGCTTATCAGGCGTCAACAAAACGACGCTGCAAACTTAAATTTGGCTTTTAGTTTCACCTGCAATGCATTTAAAGTTTTTGTAGCTTATTTTAAACCAGTTGCCTTTAAGCCGGATTTGAACTCAAGCTGCAATGACTAATTAAACAAAAATTATCGGAAAATTGCTTGTTTGTTCTGCTACAGGCTGTTCTTGTTTTAGTTAGATTTATTTTTTAAATATTCATTGCTGATTTTGCATGTTTTTGCATGGGATAAACATACAAGTGAATTTAAAAGCCAAGTGTAATATGGCTTTGTCCGATGCGTTCAAATGGCTGACTTTTGTGCTCTTTTAGTAAATGTATCAAATTCACACGTAAATCATTTTAATTGTTCACCTGTTAGAGGAAAAATTCGGGCGCAGCTGTCTCTAGTGTAGATGCAGTGGAGCCAAGCAATCATCTGCCATATTTTCTTTATTTTAGTTTGCCAACTTTCTAGATAATCTATTTTACTTCTTGTTTTGGCTTCAATCTTTTTTATATTTTATTTATTTTCTTTTAACCAAAATTGAAAAATTTAAGATAAAACTTAAAATTAAACTTTAAGAAAAAATAAAATTAAAATATATTTGTAAAATAATGGTGTTAAGTATGATATTTACAATGATAAACAATTTACAACAAGCGGCACTTGTTACATTTGAGGAATAATGATGAATTGCTTGAAGAAAAGCAGAAAACAAGCGGATAAGCACTAATAGAAGACAAATGAAATGACAAATGGAAGAACAATTGAAAACTATTTTAAAAATGATTGCACAAACAAGAAAAATATAAAACTTTAGATTAAGAAGGGATTGAAAAAAGAAAAATGGACAAAATCCACTGTTGCAAAACATTCTAACTAGTAACAAGAAACCGGATGAGAATGTTTGAAAATATAATATAAACCTGGTCAATTTTAAAT
Source organism: Pyemotes zhonghuajia (assembly GCA_025170145.1). Lineage (NCBI taxonomy): Eukaryota > Metazoa > Arthropoda > Arachnida > Trombidiformes > Pyemotidae > Pyemotes > Pyemotes zhonghuajia. The sequence continues at coordinate 8,019,789 of CM045846.1, read as the reverse complement.
GTCATTTTATTGTGAATAGTAACAAAAAAGTGGTCTTTTCACCTTTTTTTATTATTTTAAAATTTTTTTTTTTTTTTGTAGTTTTCATTGATATTTGACTTGAATTAAGCAAATTAAGCGATGCATTTAAAAGCTTGTTTTAACTCTTTTACTGGACTTGAATAGATGTAAAAAAAGATCTTTTCAAAACTAACTTAAAGTAAATTAAATTTAAATGCAATATATATATTACTAGAATAGTTTGTTTAATTAGTTTGTGTTAATTGTGAAACTAAGCGCGGGAAATTTTTTTAATTTTTTCAAGAACAAGTTAACGTATTTAAAATGCAAATTTTAAGACGTTAATGTTGCAATGATACATGTTTTATCATTTCAAATTTATTATTTTTTCTTTTTATTTTTTTTTTTTCTTTTTTTGATACTTGCCATTGCTATAAACACTTTTTTTTGAATACTTAAGCTACTTTTTCTTATTATAATATTTACATTCATTTTGTATTTATTAAATTTTTAATTGACTTGCATAAGTTAAATTTAACTATTAGAATAAATGAATGTTTTTTTTTGTCATTTAATTTACTACTATTTATTGTACCTAGATTTTTTTTTAACAGACATGTTTTAGTCATGTTTATTTACAATTAATAATAATTAGGTTTTAATTAGTTTTGATTATGTTAAATTATATTTTCTAGGATTAATTATAACAGAAAGTTTCAAATTTGTTAAATAAATTATAAAAAGTTAATAAATCATTTAAGTCCTTTAAATTAAAATTGAATTTTATAAAATTATTTTTAATTTGGTTTTGTAAAAAATAAATTTTAATAATTTTTATTAATTTTGTTATAATTTATAATTAATAATTAAAATATGTCAAAATTTGTTTAACATAATAAAATAATAAAATTGAGTTTAACTTAATTAATAAAATTTAAAAAAAAAATTTTGTTTATATAATAAAGGTGTTCGTAAAATAATTATTTTGAATGCTTATATAAAATAATATTCAAAACAATAAAAAATTAATTAATAAAATTAAATTAACACCAAGGACAAAAAACTAGATTGTTTTGTTAAAAAATATTTAAATAAAAACCTTAAAAATTTTGTTATTTTTAAATGTTATTAAATTTTATATTAATTTTTTTTTTATTAGTTATTGAAAAATTATTCATTTAAATAAATCTAGTTTACAACTTTTTTAATGTCATTGAATTATTCCATAAATTATTTAATAGATAACACGGTAACAAACGATTCAATCTAATAACAAAATAATTAAAAATTACAAATTTTTTTAATGCTAAACTTAAAATTAGCAAACAAGTGACAGTAAATATAAATTGTTTTTCTAATTATACACAATTAAGTTTAATTAAGTTTAAATTCAGATAAATACAGATTACAAACTTTTCACATGACTTACAATTAAGTTAGCGGAAGCCACATTTTAATATATATTTTTTTTTTCTAAAAAGTTGTAGCACTTGATTCTTGTAATTTTTTTAATTTTATTTTAATCAAAAAAAAATATTTTTTACAGATTTCATGCTTTTTAATTGTTATTAAATGTTCACATTTGTAAAAAAAAATTAAAAAACTAATTGAGACAATTGTGCTATCTTAATTTGTCTAAATTAACTTTAAATTGTTTTACATTAGAGTGTTCATTAGACTAGTTTTTTTATTTTTGATTAATAATTTTTATATATATATTTTTTAAATTATTTTAATTATACTGATTTAACCGTTTAAATTTTTCTTAGTATTTTTTAATTTTTAAAAAAAAAAATAGATATACTAAAAAAATTTATTTACTACCTAGTTAGCATTGTTTTTATGTCTGAGTTTGAATATAATCCTGTTAAAAGAATGAGAAATAAAATGATTAACATTATATTAAAACTCAAATTTAACGATTATATTTTAATTTTAATTTAAATTTTTCCGGATTAAAACACATTCAAAAATCTTTTTTAACTAGCAAATAATGAATAAAAGTAATTAAATTTTAATTGAAACTGTCTGCTATTTCTAATTACTTGATTCATTTGTTTTTATTTTAATTATTTTAGTTTGCACATCAGTTTTTCATCATTGCACTAGTAAATTTATAGCCAATTATAATGAATTGCCTTGACTAAGTAATTGAAAAAAAAAAAAATTAAATTTTTTAAAATTATTAATTTTTATTTTTTTAGTTAATTAATAAGTCGAATAATAATTATATAAAAAACTACAAATGGTCAGTTGATAAAAAATGTTGTTAGATATAAAATTAACTGGAAATTTTCTAAATTTTGTTTTTAATTTAATTAACAAAAAAGTAATAGCAAAAAGTAATAAATATGGCAATTTAAAAAAAAAATAAAAGATAAATTGTAAAGTATAAAATTTTTTTTATTATAATAAAAAAACTTAAGCTTTTAAATTGATCTAATACTTTAATTATAATGGTCAATTGTAAAACAAATTTTGTTCTTAATTAAACCAAAAATTTGCACAAACGACAACAATTTTAAAAACATTTCAAACGTAAAAAATCAGATTTTTTTTAGTAATTAAAAGATTGTATTAAAAAAAGTTTTTTTATGTTAAAATTTAAGTAATAATTATATTAATCAAATATTCAAATTGTTTTGACTTAATGTTTTCTTAAATTTAAAATTTAATCAAGGCCAACCATATTTATAATTTTGTTACAATTTTTAAACAATTATTTAATTAAATTACTAATTATAAAAATATAATAATTACAAATTTAATAGTTTAATTAAATAAATTAAATTATATTTTAAATAAAAATAGTAAATTATAATTTTATTTTAATAAAAATGTTTATTTTTTTATAAATATAGTTCATTGAATAATTAAAATTAATTTTATATCCAATTAGTAATTATATATTCCTTAACTTTTTATTACTAAATAAGTTTTAATTTTATTAATATAATAATTTAAGGTAAAAATTTTATTTTAAATATTTTTAAATAAATATTAAAATTAAATTGCAATGTTTAATATTTTTTATTTATATTTTATAGTTATTATTTATTTTAATAATCTAATAAAATTCAATATTTTTATACCAATTAAATTTTTAAAATTTAGTATAAATGAAAAGATAAGTTCCAGATGGTAACTGTATGTAAAATGTTTTTCAGCTGCTTTATAGTTCATCTATTAAAATTCAATGATTTACTTGATTAAAAGTTAAAAATGAAAAAAAAACCAATTAAATAAATCTTTCAATTTTTTCACCTGGTGATAAAAGTAAATCAACTATTTATTAAACAAAAACTTTTACACATTTGATAAATTTGAATAGTTTTATTAAAGATCAAAGATAATTTTAATTATTGATAAAATTTTTCATTTAATTGAGAAAGTGAGAACACAAGACTAGATTTTAAATTAAGATAATTTTTTTCTATGACTTTTATGTTATTTTTTCTCATATTTAATTGTTTTATATATTATTTTATTTTTTAACTTTTATATCTTTATCAAATCATTGACAATTATCTTTGAAAATTTAATTTATAAATTTTAAATAATATTTTTTATAATTTTTAAACTTAAAAATTTAGGTTGCGCGTTTAATTTTAAATCACAAATAAATTCAAACAAAAAAAAAATTAAAAACGATCTTTTACTTAATTGTAAAAAACTATGTTAATTCGTTAGAGCTTAACCACAATCAAGTTACACAATCAAAACCACAAAACTGTCATCTTGTTTTTTGGTTATAAAAATTTAAGACAAACTTACAGCTGGTTCAAGGTAGTAATTTTATTACTTTTCCACGCTAGATGACCTGTTGCGCTAGACTTGTTTTAAACTAGTATTTTGACTCATTAAATAAATTCAAAACCCAAGACGAGATAATATCTAACGGATGATTTTACTCCGGAACATTTAAGTTTTAAATATTGATTGAAAATAATTTTATTAAATTAATTTAAAAAAAAACAGATGATATTTATTAACTTTGAATTTTATATTTTTAGTAAATTTAAATTATTTTTGAAAGTAATTAAAATAATTAAAATAATTGTATTAATAATGCATTTAAAATTATTGTTTTTATAGTTTAGTAATAATTTATAATAAATAATTTTTATATAAAAATAATTTTAATAAAAATGAGTAATTTAGTATATAAATTGATATATTAGTGTATATTGATGTATATATTAATTCAAATTAAATAAATTATTTTACATTAAATAAAACATTTTGTTAAATTAAAAAAATAAATTACCATTTTCGCTTATATTGTAAATATTAAATATAAATAAAATCAACTGATTAAGATTTTGTTTTTATTATTTATTTAAGAATTAATTTAAAATAAAAACAAAATTTAAAATTTAACATTTTTTTTTAAATTTATTTTTTGAAAAAATCTTAGATTAATATGTTTAAAAATACGATGTAACCGTCTTTATATTAAAAAAAAAATATTTTTGAAAACAAATAAATTACATGTTATAATTTTGTTAATAAAATTTTAAAATAAAAAAATTTTTTTAATAAAATATATATATGCAATTATAAATATTTAAATAAATTTAATTTTAAAATAGCAATTATTTTTTAAATAAATTTATATTATTTTTTTAAAAAACATGAAAATAGCGTAAATTTAAACAAAATGAGACATTAAAATTAATAATTTGTTAAATTTTATTAACAATATAAAAAATAAGAAATAAAAAAAACTGTCATTGTGCGACGTGTTTTTAGATTGTTAAAAAACATTTACAATAATGTATTGTAAAAATTAAGTTTTTACTTATCTTGATTTTCTTTGATTACATCCTTTGTTAATTACACATCTGTTTGTACTGGTCATCTTAATCATTTTCATCATCCTTTTTTTTATAACTAACAATTATAAACGTTTTATAATTTTGATCTTCAGTTTGTATCAAATTTTTTAAAATAAAAAGTATATACTTTTTGACTTTATTTTGAGATTTTTTATCCGTTTTGCACAAAATACACAAAAAAATTAGATGGTAATCATGATGCATCAAATGTTTTCTGTTTTGTCAAAAGATAAAAAAAAAAATTTAAACAAATTTATAACCAAATTGGATAAGACACGCCACACGCAAGCATATACAAGTAATTTGTGAAATTGTAATTTGTCTTTTAATTTTTTAGTCAATCAAGTTATAACATATAGTTTTTAATTAAAAATTTTCTTAATTATTTAGTTTTGTGTAAGCTAATTTAGATTCAAGTTTTTAATTTTTTTTTATAAAAATGTACTTAAGTATTTATAAGTATTTATAATAATTAAAATAAAAAAAAATTTAACATTAAAAAAATTTAAATATTTTAAGTTTATAATTATTTTTATTGTATATTTTAAAAGCTGTTTTAAATAAAAAATTAACAATTTTTAGTAATTTGACACTATTTAAAAAAATTAACTGATCTAAATTTTTTTATTAAAAAATAAAATTTTATTTGTACAATAAAAATTATTGTGATTATTTAAAGCAGTAAATATTTAACCACAGCAGTAAATTAAAATACAAAAGATTAAATGATTTTTGGACTTTTTCAGCCTATTACAGATCCACCACAGGTATTCATTGTATTTTATAATAAAAATATTAAACTTTTAGCTAAAGGTGTTTTTAAAAAGATGAAGTGTAAAAAAACTAAAATTAATCTTGAATTCACTTAAACGTAATTGGATATGTTTTTGAGTCTTAGTTTAGTTTTTATTTGTTATAAAATTCTGAATGAAATAAAATTTAACAAAAAGATTTTTTTTTAAAAAACAGAGGTTAGAAAGTCAATGAGTCAACGAATGTTTAATAAAGTTGTTTAAACCAATTTCTTTTGTAAAAAGAAAAAAATGGGGCGTGTAAAATAATGAACTAGATTTAATTGAATAAGTTAGAAACTACTTTAAAAACGTTTTTCTACTGATTTTGTTATTCATCTTCTAGTTGACATTGAACTACTCTAAATTGTTTTGCAATTACTTGTCCATGGGTAACAGATCATATAGACACATGTTGCTTTTTAATATTGGCTTTCATTAAGAAAAATTTATTCTTAGTAGAATAGTTTACTGTTCAGATAGTTTTTACAAGTAAATTATTGAAAAGAGCCACAGGAGCTCCTTATAAAGACATAGATCAGCTGCTTGTGAATCTATTCAAATACTTCAATAGACACTGACTAGTCTGGCACACAATTCACACCCGCTGCTTAAATATTTCATAATAAATTTTTTAATACAATTTTTCGGAACAACTTTTATCGGCAATCATTCACCAATATTTTTTTTTTACTATTGATTCCGCAATTGACTTTTCAATAATTTTGTTTTTATTTTAAATTTTCTATTAGCTTTTCCTATATTTTTTAATTTTTTTTCCGCTTGTTTTATCATAGATTCAAAATCTTAATTGATATTTATAAAATTGTAAAACTGTTAAATTTAAAAGAAATTGTTTTTGTTTTGAATTTTCAAACTAAAATTTTATTTTATTATAAATTTATTTTGCAAAATTTTTTTTTAGTTTAAATAAAAAAAATAAAACTGTGAAAAAATTCATTTGGGGATAATTTATAGAAATTATAGTTTTTTTTTGTAAAATTTATCACATACCAAATAATTTTTCTTAAATTTTTCTTACTTAGTAATTAACATAAATTGAAACTTTTTACTTTTTAAAAACTTATTGCAAAATAAGTAATCTATTTTTTTACAAAGAAATTTTAACTTTATGCGAAAATTTAAACTTGGTTTAAAAGGAAACATGCCTCCAACATGCAAATATTTGCTTATAGAATTAATAGCAAATAAAGCATAGCTCAATCATTTCAAGTGGCATCAAAAGCTGTTTTGAGACCACATTTGGCAACAAATCATGCAAAGGGGTGAATACAAAGTAACCAAGTAAAATAAATAAAAAACTAACTGGTAAACGATGAAATTGGGCCACCAGTTGACACAGGTTTAATTCTAGTCACAAGTAAAGAAACAAAGTAATTTTAATAGATCAGTTATATCTTAAAGATGTTTGGCATTTCACTAGTTTAAAATTTTTTTTTTGTGAAGCTACGTAAAATAGTTAACAAACTTAGTTTAAATGTAAAAAAAAAGGTGTACAAAAATTACCCAAGTAAATATATGTTGAATTTGTTTTTTTTTCTTGTTTTATTATTTAAACTAAAGGTTAAGCTGCATAAATACTAGCAAATATTTATATGTTTGACCTTTAGCCAAATTGTGGCTATTATAATGCATGACGAAAAGCGGAGGTGGTTACAAGAATCTCCTAGAGTGACTTTTATAGCCAATCAAGATAGAGAGTGGTTAGTAAGTTAGTAGAACGCTGATTTAAACAGCAGGGAATTTCCAGCAGGGATTTCTAGTTTTGACACATCCTTTGACATCTTTCTGTAATTAATCTAAAAGATTTCTTAAATAGAAATATCAGTGACAAATAGACAAAACGTAAGTTAGGTTCATTATACCCAGTTTATTGAAATTAAAAATTTAATTGTTATTCAAATAAGTGTATTAGCTATTCATTAATTAAATAAATTTTTAAAACGTTAAAATAATACAAACATTTTATTGATAAAATTTTATTTTTTTTACTTTATTAAAAAATTTTTTATGTCTTTTTATGTAATTATTTAACATATTTTATTTAAAAAAATAAAATAAAAAACAATTTATATTTTAATTTTTTGTTAAAAATCTTTTACTTAATTGTCTATTTAAGATTAATTTAGTTTAAGCAATTAAGCCTTAAAATCAATTCAATTTACACAATTAAATATTTTAGTGCACGTTTTTGTATATTTTTTTCTTAATTTTAAAATGTTTTTTTGAATAGATTGGCACGAAAAATTACTTTCCATAAAGTTAACAGTTTGCAATTAATTTCATCACTTATTCAAACAAGTAGCTTTGCAATTAACTTTTTATGTTTACAATTTTTTTTCTTAATTTTTATTTTAAAAAAACTAATTTATTAACCATTTTTATATGTATGTTTATGATGTATTTGAACATTAATTTTGTGCATGTTTTTTACAAATATTAATTGATAATTAAAGATTGATTAAAGTAATAAATTTTTTTTGTTTAAATATAAACATTTAATTTTTATTTGTTTAACATAGTTTACATACGTTAAAGTAATTTATGAAAAAAAGTAATAATCACATCTAATTTTTTTATGACTAATTCATTTTATTTTTTATTTTCTTTTTATATACTTTTTTTTTAATCTTTAAACCATTTTTTAAACAACATTTTTCAAATAATTTTTTTTCGTTTTTTTTAGACTTTTTAATAATTTGTTTACAAATGTTTCAAAACAAATTGCTACTTGATCTATGACCATGTAAACAAATCTTTCGTTGTGAACTTATGTAAACAATAAACATGCTGTCAAATTCACTTGTCCTTCAAATTTTACCTTTAAATAAATATTTTGCTTAAAATAAAAAAATACAATAGTGTAAAGCTTAGGAATTGGTCTAAACATGTGTTTGGGCTGACTTTATAAGTTAGTAAGTTTTATATTTAAGTCACATTCAAAGTTAATGTTTCTAAGGTAATTTTAAAAATTTTTATGTAAATACTAATCTTGTTATAATTTGGGCTCGACCTTTAAAATTGACATTTGAATTAATTTAAATCACACTTGAAGCTTATTTTCAGGTGCGCAACAACCATATGGATTTAAAGTAGACAGGTAAAATTCGAATTCCGTTTTCTTATATATTAATCTTATGCCAATCATTTTGTTGCTTTTTAATTCAATCTTAAAACTGACATAAGTAAAAAGTTTTGTAGGTGTGTATTTAGTTTATATTATTAAGAAAGGTAAAAAGTTAAACAGATTTACGTCAAATAATTCAAAAAATAAAAATATCATTTTAACAGCAAATAAAAATATAAATATGTTACAATATTTAATGTTCAAACAAAATAATATCATATATAATTTAAATAAATAAAAGTTTTAACCTAATTTTAATAATTTATTTAATTTAATTTGTATATAATTGATTTAGTTAAAATAATTAAAAAATAAAAAAATAAATTTTAACTATTATTAAAATTAAATTAATAAATTTGTAATTGCATTGACAAATCAAAATATTGTTAGATTAAGTGTGTTTTTAAACTATTATTATTATGTTTAATGGAAATAAACAAGTACATAACAAAATTTAAAAAAAAAAAATTAACAAAATTGAATTATGTAGCTTTAAAATATTAATATTTATAAAATATGTATATGGTAGATAAAAATATATATATTGGAACTGTTGATCATAATTAATTTTGTTTTTTTAAAAAAAAATAGTCTATATATAATTATATAATTTTTTAATTTAATTTAAAAAAAATATATTTTTTTATATCTTTAACAACATTTTAAATTAAGTAAAAGAAAATAAAAAAAATTAATTCAATATTGATTTTCGTAACAAATATTTTATAAATCATCTAACATGTTAACTATTAAAGTTGTTTTTATTTTTATTAATTTTTTTCTGATATAATCAGCTGATATTTTACAATAAATTAAAATTGCTATCAAAACTTAAAATTGTGTAGGTTTTTTATAATTAGCGTTTTTTTCTTTGTATTTACTTATTTAACAAGGTGTGTGTACACGTCGCAATCATAAAAAAAAATATATCAATGTACAAAATAAATAAATTAAGAAAATAAAAATAAAAAAATTAAAGATAAGCTAAAATATAAAATAGACAAATAAACATAAAATAAATAAAAAATTAAATTATAGCTAAGTAATTAACTTAAACCATTTTTTTATAGGTAAATATACAATTGCAGGAACTATTAAAAAAATAAACTATTTAATAAAATGTTTTCAACACATTGAATTTCTCTAAAAATGATATTATAACTATTTTAATTTAAAAAACTGATACATTGATTTAAAAATATTTTGTCATAGTTTTGTCATATTTAGTCTGGGTATAAAAGAGGAAAATAAGAAATAAATTGAAATATTCGCCCACTTGAGTCTTCTATGATTATCTAACTAGGTGCAGCATTTGTTTTAAAAGGATGCTTTCACATAATAAAGTTTAGGTACTTATTAAAAACTGACTGATTAAAATGCCAGCCTACTTTTAAATAATTGCAACTTTTTAACGTTAAAGTCAAAGACAGCTGTACTGACAAAAGTCTTAATTTATATTAATTCATTTTGGATGCGTTTCAATGTTTTGATTAAAAAATGTTTTAAAAATTATTTTGGTTCAAAATATTTTCAATTAAAAAGTAGTTTACTAAGTGTCAATGCTAAGACAAATTCATCTGATTGGATTTGTTGCAGTTTAAGGTTTGCCACTTGAACAGATCAATTGCACTTTAAAACACTCATTAAAACTGATTTATATCATTAAAAACAAAATTTAAAAAATTAATGTTAAATAAAATACACTTATTTTGCTTTGCATTAAACAGGTCTAATTTATATATCTGGTAAAATTGATAAAAAACTTAAAATTCTCTGATGGATCATTTTTTTTAATAAAATATATAATTGTGACACTTTTAATTATTAAATTTTGTTGTCTTTTTTTTCAACCATAGGTTAAACATTGATTGAAATTAGACTTGAATTATTTTTTTTTATTAAAAATTATTTTCAGGGACAAGCTCAATTTAATTACGTCAGTACATTTTAATGTAAGAAATTCTTTATTTGGAAATTTTATATTAATATTTTAAATTCAGATGCCAGATTCAAATTGGCTTAACGCCAAATGTTGCAAATCAAATATTGTTTGTTAAATTTGTTCTATTAATCTTCTCTATCTTTCAGTATGAATTACATGTGGGTAGTTTATAAATATATCATTTTTTATTTATTTTTTACTTATCTTGTTTCAAGACATGTTTTAGATTTTAATTTATTTCTAGCATTTTTGATAATCATCCTGATGAACTGATAGACACCTTAGTGTTCACGTTTTTACTGTTTAAGCGCCTGTTTTTTTAAGTTATTAGACTAAGGTGCAAAACTATTATTTTAAAAATTGAATAAAAAATAAGGACTAAATTAAGCGCAATAATAATTTTTTTTAAATTTTATATTTAGTTAGCTTTAATTGGTTAAAAAAGGTGAAGATCAAATCAGAACTATAATCTAAAGCACGAGTTTGATCAATTTTAATCAAACACGCCTTATTCGGAAGATTAGCCTTAATAACAAGCCTTAAAAACAAAATATCAGCTGTGGTGGGCCAAAACAGAGCTTGATACTTTTTAAAATTATAATGAAAGCAAAAAATGAAATTAAAAAAAAGTTTTCTACAAGTCAAATTAATCATCACTTGAACAAAATGTTGACATTCATTAGTGCAATTTGTTGTTACTTTTATTTTTTAATGTTTTTTCTTAATTATTGCTTTTTCATTAGTCACTTAATGCAATATATTATTCATTAACTTTTATGATTATTTTTTTGGTTTTTTAATGTATCTTATTATTGATTTAAGCAAATATTAAAAATTAAAATTATTTTAAAAGTTTTAATTTTTTAAAATTGTTTTAAATACTCGTTAACATAAAATAATTTAAAATGCAAATAAATTTATTAATATTAAAAAAAAATTATTTAAAATTGAATTTAAAATATTATATTTAGAGTTGATGAAGAATGGCATTTATCAGCGAAATAGGCATGTTCATTGATATGCTTTGAAAGCTAGTGATTCATTGAAACTAAAGTAAAAAAAACACCCAGCACCCAAGTAGCCTTAGAAAAGCCATAATTAAAAAAAAATCAAATAAAAAAATTTAAAGGAAAAAATTGCTAGGCAAACACAATTAATTAATTTAATTGCTAACCATTTTTGTGCTGGCACTTTGTTTACCATTGGATTATAACCTTGATTACTTGTTTTGACCAGACCATAAGTTAATTTTTTCTGTTTTGTATTTATTTTATTTTTTTGCGGTAAAAATAAACAGCTTGTCTTCAAATAGCAATTAAGATGAAAATTAATTGCCCGCTTTTGCTTTTCCAAATTAATTGCTTGTTGATTTTTTTGGATACAATAGAGAGCAACAAGTTTTCTAGCTGATCACAATTTGTCATTTTAGTAATGATTCTTAAATGTTTTGGCAAGATAAAGCATATTAAGCGAAATTTATAAATCGATTTTTTATCGCTTTAGAATTAAATAATCAAGTAAACATAATAGAGATTTTCTCAAACATACTAACTGAGATTATAGTGAGAATATTGAGACAAATTGCATAAAAGACTGATGCACGAAAAAGTTTTCAAAAAATTTGCAATTTTATTTTGTATCTTTTTTGTTGTTAATGATGAACGTGCCTTTCACATCATCAGTAGTATCATCAACAAACATCATCCGCCCCGCTTTTAAAGCAGCGTGTTGAAATGCCCTTGTTAGTATAAAGTAAACACTGGGCTGAAACATTGCCATTGCTTAATTGTTAATTCACGGATTAATTAAAAAGTAAATGGGCAAGTAATGAACTGGCCAAATGTTGATCTTTACAATTCAAGCGTTACTTTTCAAGAAGTTTGGCCTTTAGCACATCTGCAACAGTGTTCACAAAAGGCTAGTTATCTAGCCCATCTTTAAATCTGGTCTCTCTGTATACAGGGTTCGTGAACTTAATTTTTGAACAACACAGGTGTGGATTAGCAATTAAGTTGATTCTGATTAATCAACATGTGTTCTAATATATAGGATTGCATGAGTATGTAATGAATACAAAAGCCATTGTGTTTACTTTTCAACAAGTCTTGTTTAGACTTGCTTTTATTAACTGTTTACCTTTTTTAAGACGCCTTTTCAATTTCAACTAAACTAAGTTCTGGTGTAAATCCATCAACTAATTTGTTTTTCTAAGACTTCACGTGCAAACGATTTCTAACTTTGAAAATATTTGATTTTTTATTTATTAAGAATTTTAATTTATTTATTATTGTTTTGCTTTAATTTTATTAGTTTAATTATATATTTGATAATTATTTTTTAGTGCATATTATTTTTGTATTAATTCATATGAAACATTTTTTATATTCATAATTTTTTATTACATTTTGTTTAGAAATTAATTACAATATATTTTAAGTTATTTTTTATTTTAATCAATTTTTCATTTATTAATAATTATTATTATTATTTTTAATTATTTTTTTTTTATTATAATTTAAATTAATGGTAACATTAATTTATTTTTACGTTTGGAATATAACGTTTTCAAATCAGGTTTATTCGGTTTAGTTAATCACTTTTCTTGGACTTTGAATTTTACTTTTTTTTCTAATTTTTGTATCGGTATTCGTGCACATTTGTTTTGCTTTAAATTTTTTTTCAACTTTTTAAGCTCTTATTTTGCTTTAAAATTAAAAGTCGTTTTTTGCCAATTTTAATTAAGCACTGATTAGTTGATCCTAGCAGATTAGCCAATATTAATTCACACAATTGTAAGCAATTAATCATGCATAGTTAACAAGCACTTCATTGTTTAAAATTTACTATTCAATGTTTTGTTTGTTTTCAAACAAAAGATTTTTGTTATAACAGTTTGTTTTAAGATGCGCTTTTAAGTAAGTTTATAATTTTAATTCATTTTTTCACTTTACGCATACTTATCAGTTTGCATTAAGACGTGTTTATAATAGCAAATTTTATTATTTTATTAATTTCATTTTTGATCGTTTTGTTAATAAATTTTTAATGATATATGTATTCAAATGTCTTATTATTTTTTATTTTATTTATTTATTTTTTTTGACCTAATCCATTAAGTCTTTTAAATTATAATTATTTTTTGATTAAGCAACTTATTAAATTATGTAAAAATTAATTTTAAGTAATTTAATAAGCGAAAAAAAAAATTGAATTAACATAAAATAGACTAATTCATTTATAACTTTATAAATTTTTAAATTGCCACAAATGTTTTAAAATAAGTGTTTAATTACATTTACGAGTCAACACGATTGAATAAAATTAAATTAAATGACCCGTTTATTAGCTTGCTTTTATTTTAGTTTTTTTAGCATAGTACTTTTTTTCTCAAATTAAAAGTCTTTTCATTACTTTGTTAATGCTTTTCTGTTGACCAATCCATCTTCTTTTTTTTTTTTCATAGATCACTTCAAAATTTATCTTATTTTTTTATTTTCATTCAATTTTTTATTTTATTTACCTGATTTCATTATTTTAAACACGTTTCTTATTCATATTCAAATGTTTCAATTTAATTGACCGTACAGTGATTATAATTTAGACAATATTTAGCCAGTAAAAAGACGTAATTTGGTTTAGCCGTTTATTTAGCTTGTTTGTAAAATAAATTGTTTAAATCATTTGTTCAATTTATGAAGCAATTGCGTGTAGGATTTTTTTAATATATATAATTATATATAAGTTTTTATATAATTTTTAATATGCTGTCTTTTATTTTTAATTTTTTTCAATAATTTTGGCGCCAAACTTAAAAAAATTTTTAAACGGTCAACTAATCGTGATGTTTAACTTAATAAATTTACATTTTGATTGCTTTGCCACACCGTCCGGTAAATGTGTGGCGTATTTAAGTCAGGTATAAGCTTCAGGCATATCACAACTGGTCAGTGCGCATATTTTTTTTTTAAGGCGGTTTGACTAACATTTCTAGCGCCTTTAAGTATTTTAAAGACATTTTAAGCCGTTTTTAAAGCATTTTAAACAGACTTAAAACATCTTAAATTTACAGTTTTTGAAAATATTTTATATAAATTTTAGACAGAATTTAAATACATAGATTTTAAACAAAATCAGTTAACCTAAAGGCATCGACATTATAAATCCATATTTTTACTATAAATTTTTAATTTGTTATTATAATCATTTATATTTATATAAATTTATTTTTTTTTTTTGTTATATCTAAACATATGCCACATTAATTTTTAAACATATAATATAAACACAAAACTTTGAAACAAATTATTTATTAAATTTTTTTTTAAATTAGTATTTTTAGTAACACAAAAATTATATATAATTATTAAATAAAGTATTATAAGTGTTTAACTAAATTAAAAACTGACATTAAATTAAATCAAAATACTAATTTAAAATACATGAAATATTAATAATATCTTCTTTATTGTTCTCAATAAAATTATATTTTTGATGTTTTATAATTTTTTACATGGTTTTTGCAATTAACTACCTTGATTATTATTTTAATTTAATATATTTCTGTTTAAAAAAAAAAATTATTTACACTAAACCACAAATAAGGTATCTATTAATTTTACTTTTATAAGCACCACGAATTTTTTTAAAGATAACTAAATTTTTTCTTTTTAATATTAAATTAGTGGGCGGATGTTTATTTGTAATGTTTAAAATATTCGTAATAATTTTTAATAGTATAAATAATTCTAACATTTTAATGATCCCAATTGTTCTTAAACTTGATATAATTGTTTAATTACGCGCATCTGGCCATTAAAGAAAATTTTGTGCCACTGTTCCAATTTAATTCAGCTAAAAATATTAATTTTTTTATTTAATTATAGTTAGTAAAAATAAGAATAATTAAATTAATTAAACAACTGATAGATTTAAATTTTTATTAAAAATTTTAATCGGTCACGTTTGTTAAAATAATTTTACAAAAAAAAAAAATAATTTTTTTATTATTATTTATTATTTACAACAAAAATGACTAGTTTTATTATAATAAAATAAAAAAATTCAAATTATTTTTTTAATTCAAAATCATTTTTAAATATTAAAAAATTTTAAATTTATTTCTAAAAAATAAAACTAAAATATATTTTTACAAAACAAAATAATTTTTTTTTTTTTAAATATATTTAAAGAATAAATAATAAAAAAATATATCTATAATTTTAGTACTAATAAAATAAATTTAAAATTTTTTTTGACCTATAATTTTTTTACGATTTTAAAAATTTAAAAAAAAATTTATAATATTAATTTACATATTTTAAAATTTATTTATATCAATTTTGAATTAAAAAATTTAATTTAGTTGTAATATTAAATTTTCTATAAATTAGACGTTTTTAATTCAAATGAATTAAACCAAAAAAATTAAAGTTTTAAGGTATTTATTTTTAAAACATTTTTATATATTAACTGTAATGTTTTAATTACTTTACTGTTTTTATATTGCTTTTTTACTTCATGTTTCTTTATTTAAACTTGCTAAATCCAACTTTCAAATATTATTCATATAAATAAACTTTAAAATGTTTAATTTTTTTTAATCAAAGATGATTTTTTTAACTGATTTAGACAAATAAAAAAAAATTTTTATAATAAATATAAATTATTTTTAAACAAAAAAAATAATAATATCTAAAAATTAATAAATATTTATTAGAAAAGTATAGTAATTATAAAAAAAATACTCATAAAAACTTAATAAATTAAGAGACATACTTAAATTTTGTTAAACTATATATTTATAAAAATTATTATTAAATAATAAATTTATTAAATAAGTATTTTAAATTTTTCAAATGTGGCATAGTAAAAAAATTTGGTTTTTTGTGTACATTTATTAAATTATCAAGTTAACAAGCCAATAATCTGCTAAATAACAACAATTAAATTTTATTCAATTTGTTTTAATTAAATTGCTTTTGCAAGTTGACTATTTGCGTAGTATAATTTTAATAAAAGGATTGGGCCTTATTAATACTTAGACTTTTCTGTCACTTATTAATATTGTATAAAATATTGTAGTATCCTAAACTCAGTTAATCACAAAATCATGACAAAAGTATATTTGGATAAAGTGAATTAAATTAAGTAAAATAATAAAGAAAAAAATTAAAAAAAATGTGCGCAAATTGAGCAAATAAATTGCTGTTACTAAATGAATAAACTGATTCAAATAACAAAATAACGAATCAAATTTGAAACAGCATTCTAAGCTAATTAACTAAAATAATTAATTGAGTTCAGGCGTTTAGCCTTGCGGCAGTTGAACCGTGGCTAGTGGAGGCGGAGGTATAGTCTTCAGCACCCATCGTTGTCCAGACGTTTAACTTCAAGTTTTCCAAAAACGGCTAAATGTCAGCTAAATATTAAATGAGAAAAAGTTACTGTTTAATAGCCGCTGGTATTTAATTTTTTTCTCGGTTTTTGGCGCCAAATAACCAAATAGCTAAATGTGTTCACTGCTGTAAAATTGTCTGCGAATTTGAGTGCAATTTTATCTAACTAATCCAATTGTGATATATAATTTGTTGTAAATTTTTTTAAGCTTATTTGAAAAATTATTTTGATGCTTGATTCAAAATTTTACTTTTTTAAATTTTGCTTTAAAATTTAATCCTAAATTTAATCTTAAGTTTGAGTTAAAACTAAAGTAAATTTTTATTTGTAATTTGCTTTAAAACTTGTCACAATTTTTAAATTAAAATTTGCATGTTTAGCTAGTGATACTTGCGAATAAGTTGGCATGTGTTAAAATGGTTTGTTACACTAACTTGTAAATTTGTTAATAGTCGAAGTAAAAGTAAATATTAGCCGTAAAATGATAAAGATGAAAAAATGACTGAGTTTTTGTGAAGGAAAATTAAAAACATAGTAAATTAGTGTATTTTATAATTGCAAAATGTATTTACTTGATGAGGTTAACAAGTGTGACATTAGTTTATTAGAGTATTCAAAATAATGTTTGTGCCCCGTAGCCTTTTTATTTGTGAATTGTGTTTGCATATGCTTTTTTTATTTATGACAAACATATTTTCTTATGAGTTTATTGGTTTCTTTACATTGGCAGCTATTGCAAACAGAAATCGGTTATTAATGTTTATTTTGACTTGATTTAACAAAACAGCATTTTGAAGCAGTTGAGGTATGTGTAACATTTTATGTGTGAAGCATTTAGACTAAAATACTGGTCTAGTCAGCAGCTTATAGAGAAGAAAAAGAGAGGAAGATAAGAAGAAAGGAAGAAAAAATTACTGCAGACTTGATTTTAAGATGGTTTAAGTTTGGTGTAAGTTATGATTGCTATTATCATGCGGCTGCCCCCTGCTATTTTTACCTGTTTGAACAGTGTGGTCATTGAAACGTATCAATTGCGCAGACTCAGGTACTGTCTTAACTCGCAGCAGGTTTGGGTCAGATCGCCATCACACCGAATTCAGCAGATCATCGCTTATTCAAACAGGCCAATCATCCACTTGTGCCTTTGTTTTGACTGCTCATCATCATATATCAAGCTAGCACATGATCGCGTGCTGAGTCGCTGTTTCATTATCATCCTGCTCAGTGATCATCATTTTAAAAATATTTTTCAAATTTTTCAATTTCTTTAAGAAACCAGTCATTCGGTTTCTTTATTCTTCTTAATTTTACTGCTTCACTTTGTAACTTTTGTTTTTAAAAAAAATTGCTTTCTAATTTAGCATGGACGCACTCATTTTCGCATTTTCATTAGCAATATGTCAATCCACCTGTTTTTGATATCTAGTGTTATTTTGTTTTATGAAATCATACTTAAACCATAATTCACAAATTTTCACTACTGATCAAACCAAATAGACAATACAGCTTTGCGATCTATTGATTGCCTTAATATAAATACCAAACAGATCACCTGCTGCTTAAAATTAAAAAATAGTTTGCATTATGCTTCAAATAAATTAATCAAATTAAATTTATAAATTCACTTGTCATTAAAAACTAAACAAACAGGAAACATTAAAAACATGAATCAAATGATTTTTTATAAAAAACAAATCAATTAAAATGTATAATTCCATTATATTACACCGTATGTTTACTGTATTAATGTGCAATGCAAATGAAATAAAAATTAAATAGCTAAAACAAATAATTAATTTGAATCAGTTTGAAAAATTATATTAAAACAATATTTAAAATAACATTAAATAATTTTTTTATCATTATGGAATTTTTAATTAAGTGCAGATTATCAAAGCATATTATACTTGATGTTAAATTAAATTGAAAAATAATATTTTAAAAACAAATAATAATAATAAACCTTTTGCTAAAAGGAAAGCATTTTTTGCTGAGAAATTAATTAGCATCCCTAAAAATGGAAAATTAAAAAATGAGTAATTTTAACAGATAATATCAACACAATAGTTAAAACAAATGTTTACTAAATTAAAGTTTATTGCAAAAACCGCCCTTAAATTAAAACAAGTATTTTTAAAGTGTTATCATTATAACCAAAACAAAAATAGAAATAGAAAATAATGATAAATAGTGGTTTTAGTCAAAGTACAATGTGGTCAAAGCTAATCTACAACACGCCTGAAAAAAATTAATTAAATTTAAATTAGTCAAATTTTTTAAATAAAATACGATTAAAAATGTTAAAATTATTTTTCTAATCTCAACAAACTATTTAATTTTTAGTTTAATTTTGAAAAAATTTATTTTAATTCAAATAATTATGTCAAATAAGAAGTATTTTGATCATTTTTTTACTTTATTTTATTTCATCACCTGTTGATGCTAAAAATGATTAAATTAATTAACTATACAATCAGAAATAAAGTTTTAAATTTAAAATACATCATTAAATATTTAAAGCTATATCTAGTTAGGTTACTTTTTTTATATTAAAATTTAGCCTGCAGGATTTAAAATTTTAAAATTTAGTTATGTGTTCAAGGTGTGATCTCATCTCTATGATCAAGTGTTTACATTAAATATAAATATTATATTTAAAAAAATGGTTAAAAATACAGAAACTAAAAGCTGTAGAGCAAAAAAAAATTGATTGGTCAAAAGTTGAAACAAATTTAAAATAAAATATACTTCAATACAGGTTTGTATAGTAATTAACGACGACTGAATGAAGCCAAATGAAATAAGTAAAAATTTTAGATCACTTGTTTTTAGACCACAGGGGAGTTTTTTCTAGCGCCGCTTGATTTGTTTACCCTAAACAAATCAAATCTACAATTATACATTAACTGCAAAACAAATGACCAATCAAAACACTAATAAATTATTGTATCACACTATACTGTTTGCCTGTCCATAAACTGACTATTTTTTTTTTTGATTTTTTATTCATTGCAACAAGCATTATTTAGCTGCTCTTCTTATTGCTTAATCATTTTTTACATCATTAACTGTTTTTAAAGATTGACAACGTTTTTGCGTTGTTTAGGTTTATCTACTGTTTATCTTTATTTTGTTCTTAGTTAATTTTGTTTTAATTTTTTTAAGTTTTTTATTTAATCATTTTATTCAATTTATTAGTTGTTTTTTTTTTCTTATAAACATTTTAACTGATTCTTCATTTTATTGTTTTTTTTTTATTTATTATTTCTTATTTAATTTTATTTTTAACATCCTATTTTATTTTTAAATAATTTTAATTTTTTGCACATTTTTTTAAATTATTTTACCTGTTTATTTTTTTCTATTTTTGATATTGTTAAGTATAACTAATATGTGTTACAATAAATTCAAGTCGCATGTAACCATAATTAATAATCGACACATGTGCATTGGACACCACAGGAGGTGACGAGTAAGCAATTTGCCGTCTACTTGATTAGTAGCTTTTAAGTAAAATTTTTTAAAAGACCACCAAATGCTGAATTTAACATTTTGACAGATTTTTTTAATTAGATTTACACTTGTATCAAGACAATTGTTTTACTTTTTCTAATATCAGAATGATGAAAATTTTTTCTTGATCAGACTAAAGATGTAAGTCCGCAGTTGTTGGGCCAACTGTTTGCTTTTAGTCCATTTTATTTTAAATTAGTTGCAAAACGATGGGGAGCGTAGTTAAATCATTAATATTAAACACTGCTATTTAAACAATTTGCAAAGCAACAACTTTACTTTAAAGAATGTCAATAAGATAACTAATTACACTTTGTTTAAATTTTGATGGTTATTAACTAGCCATTGCTGAATGTTAATTTACATAATAAATTATTTTTCAAACAATATTGATTTGTTAGAAAATTGAACAAAATAATTATTTGATAAACTAAATTTTATACATCTTTTTAATTTATAATTAATTATCATTAGAAAAAAGTAATTTACGGATTGTGGTGTAAATCACACTAAAAGTAGCTTATATTTAATCATTTATTTATAGTTTAAAAAAAAAAAAAAAAATTATTTCAATGAAAACCCTATAAAAAATGTTAATTTTTAAACTTAATTTTTTTAAACTGTTTAATCAAAATTTTAATAATTTAATACTCTTAATTATATAAAATAATTTTAAATTGTTTACAAGCAGTTTAATTTAATTTGTTTAAATCATGTAACAAATTAAATTTTCTTTATTATTTTTCTTAAATTTTTTATTTGTTACGCTTTTATATTTAATTATTATTTTTTTTTTAAATTAACAAGTTAATATTATCAGTTTTTTTAACTGCAGATATCATGTTAAAAAATATTTAATTTAAAGTAGATTATTTGCTTATTTAAAAGTGCTCTATTATGTTTATATTTAATATGAACAACAAATACAAATATATGTAGTAATTAATTAACAAGAAATTTGAATTGATTAGAAGCTAGCACGCAAGCATCTTATTTGAAAAAACGTTTTGATCGCTTTAATTGTACTTGTAATAAAAAAAAGGTATATAAAATAAACCTAATATAGATGATTGTTATATAGTGTGAAAAAGCTTACAAAAAGCTAAATTAAATTTTTTTTTTAAAAATATTTTAACCATTTTAAATATTGACCTTGGAATGGCGGCGTGATTAGTTCGTAATTAATTGCACTTGACCACAACCAGGCCATTTGCCATCATTCATCAGCTTTTTTTGCACTTTATATCATTTGTATGTTTATTTTTATGTATGTTTGTCCAGCTCACCCTTACTAAAAAATGTTTGCCGTGAGTTTGTTCTTGTTTTATTTTTGGTCCAACAAACATTTAACTAACAAGCATTAGCTGCATCGCACACACGTTTCGTGTTAATCTGTTAATCTGCAAAGCTTAATCTTTCTGTCAGTTTTAATATATAAAAAATGTATATGCAATAATGAATATACATATAAGTGTTTATCTAGTTATAAAAATAAAAATTCTTTAACTAAAGACATTTATTTACAATATATTTATGTTGTGAAAAGTGTTTAATCTAACTAAGTTATTTAGTTAAAATCATTTAATTTAAGGATATAATGAAAATTCAACCAATTGTATCAAATAAGATTAAATTTAAAACAGTTTGAAATATTAGGGTGCTTTAGTAAGATGAATGATATATTTAATAAAAGAATTTGTTCTTGTTTTATTTCGTGATTTATGGACTGTTTCGATTACAATCAAATCAGTTAAAGATTGAACAGATACCAATGGCCACTTTATTTTAACAAAATCATCAACTATTTAATAATAAATTTTTAGTTACATTTAAATTTAGATTTGATTATATTATAAATGCTTTATGTAATTAGTTAGTGTAAATAAACAATTTTAGCTTTCCAATTATATTTGCTCATTTAGTTTGTTTTTTCTTAACTTTAGAGCGGTATTTTTTAGCCACTGTGCAAAATAAACTAATTAACTGATTAATATAGGTTTTATAACTTGATTTCAAATTGTTTTACTATAAAATTAAAAAAACAACAAAAAAAACAAAACTAATTAAAATTTAAATTATTTTATTTTAGTTTTTGTCTAGTCCATTTTTCATTGAATTCTTACCTTTTATTTTATTTTTTTTTATTTTAAATTGTTATAAATACAATAAATACAATTTAAATAATATTTATGAATTAATTTTTATTTAAAAATGATAATGAGATTGTTGTTTTTTTTTTAAATTAAACGATGTTTGACAACAGGTGTTATTTACAATGGTTAGTTAAATGAATTTAAATGCATTTACACACTTGTATTTTTTCTCAATGTACAGGGGAACAAGTGTGACTTTTTTCATTTTAAACTTGTATTTTCTTCTGATTTTCTATTTTATGTTAATTAGTATTATTAAAATACGAAAAAAATTATAATAAATTGAAAAAAAAACAATTTTTTTTAAGTTTTAAAAACAAATAAGATGAAAACTATAATTTAACATTGTTAAACAAATATAAGATTTAGCAATGTAATTAGTTTGATAATAATGATTTTTTGTGTTTTATGATTTTAAGCACAAAATACAAGCTATGATTGTGGTAAATAAAATATTTGTAAATTAATTTAAAAAAAAATAGATAGTGAAATTAAAAGTAATTTAAAATATGTAATTAAAATTTTTTGCAAAAAAAAAATTTTTTTATTATTTTTTTATTATTATTGAATTTTAGGTTTTAACACCTTAGCGATCTAAGGAAGTTTGATTGAATGTTTGAATTAATACTTGACATTTTTAAAAAAAAATTGTTCGCAATATAATACATTATAAATAAAGAAAAATATCTATAAAAGTGGCAACAACTGAAGCACAACAAGAAGAAAATGAAAAAAGTTTTAAATAAAAAAAATAAAAAGTGTATAATTTGTTAACAAGATCAAAATGATGATGGCTATGGAACAATTTAGGTGAGAAATTTTCTAAAAAAATTGAAAAAATTAAATTAAAAAACAAGTTGAAGTCAAAACTGCGACTGGGTCGAAGCAATTTCAACTATTTTAAAACACCAAAACGGTTATATACAAGTGGTAAGATCATGTCGCAAACGTGATTTTGCATCAGATTTTCAAACAATCAAGTCGAGTGTTTAGTGTTTGTACGAGAAAATATAATGCAAAATAAATACTACAAGGTCAATTGTATTGAGAATGAATTTAAAGATTGCAAAGTGAAGTTCAAGGACAATCAGATAAAATCAATTAAATTAATCAAACTGAAAAGTAGAAGATGTATTTTCTAAACTTGTTCTTATCATGTAATTATCTGTTTAATTTTGTTGGGCTGCACTTGCAGTGGCGTTTTGGCCCGTGGCAGAGGCAGCCCCAGCAAATCTTGAGTAGAAGAAAGCTTCGGCTGCTGCGGCTGCAGCTGCTGCTGCGGCAGTGTTGCTGTTGAGTTGACGATCTCCATTTAGATGATTAAACTGATTAAATAAGTGTTGTTGGAATTGTTGTTGGGCCTGTTGCTGTTGTTGTTGAGCATGTTGATGTTGAGCAGCAACTGCTGTAGCTGCTGCCTGTTGTTGAGCTTGTTGTGTACTAGTTTGTTGTTGTTGGCTTTGTTGTTGATGTTGAGCCACTGCGGCTGCAGCAGCTTGTTGAACTGCCTGTTGATGTTGCTGCACCTGTTGCTGCACTTGTTGCTGAGCATTGAGTAGCGCTGTTGCACTAGTGGAAGAGGGTCTCTCACTTGAGTTTGAGTTTAAGTGAGCTTGTTGTTGCAGGCTAAGGGCATGAGCCATTGCTGCAGCATTACTTCCAAAACCTAGCGAATCTGCTCCATTACCAAATCCAGCGTTTAATTGAGAAAAATTATTATTTATTAACTGCTGCACAGTATTACTCATTTCTTCGTTATTGTATCCATCAGGATCTATTTCTGCATCTTCTTCATCCAAATCTTCTTGATCAGAATAGTTTTTTTCGTTATGATCCGAAAGCGGGGACTTGCCTGCATCTTCCCCTTCGTCTTGTTTCATTCTTTTATGCTTAGTTCGTCGATTTTGAAACCACACTTTGACCTAGTTTTGCCGATACAAATATCAAAATTTAATTTTTTATTCAAATAATAAATTTCAATAAATCTAAAGTTCTATTTAACAAAGTGACATTTTTAAACTTAAATAGGCGTTCCTTTTAACAGTTAAGTGCAAATTGTTTTTATTTAAATAATGTCTTTTGCTACTCATCACTTTTTTGCTTTAAAGCTTAATCATAGTATAATAGATATTTAACTTTTTAATTCATAATAACTATAACTTTAATATTATTTAGCGCCAAAAAGACAACTTTTAAAAAATTTTTGGATAGATTAAGTTGATCGCTAAATTAAATTGCTTTGTCTGCCAAATCAAAAAAAAAATATATTTGCAATTAAGTTTTATAAAAACCAATTGTCTTTAGGTGTTTAAAAAACAAATTTCAATTCAGAAATCAAGTGCAAAATATTTACAAATTGCAAGGCACATGCGAAATTTTAAATTAAAAGTTTTTTGAATGCGTTTCAAATTCAAAATAAACTCACATTAAAGTGCCCATTACAGCAATGTTTTTAGAATTGAGTCTAATGTATGTATGTGTGTGTGTGTATATGTTTATATTCAATTAAGAAATATGTATTAAAATTTTGCACTTTAATAAGCAAATGTGAAAATAAATTTCTTATAATTTTGACTTTAAAGCATAATAATAAACAATTTAGGTTCACAACATCTAGTCAATTATTCTAAAATAATGTTTACTACTTAAATTATTTTAAATAAATAAATATAATTAAATTATCTTCTATATTTTTTGTGTAAATTTCATTTTGAATACAAAAGTTTTTTTTTAAGTTAAAATTTTTTTTTTACCTGTGTTTCTGACAAATGGAGTGAACTGGCTAGTTGTTTACGTTCTTGTCCAACCACATATTGATTTTTTTCAAAAGCTTGTTCTAGCTGTAACAATTGATTAGGATTAAATGCTGTTCGAATACGTTTTGGTTTTCTGGTCATGCCAATCAAATAAGGAAGTGGATTGATAAATGGGTTTGCTTGAAAAATTAAAAAAAAAAACAAATAAATATTAATTATTGAAAAAAATTAAATTAAATTAACAAGAAAAAAAATTAATAAAATAAACTAGTTGTAAATAAAATTACAAAAACACTTAAATTTTTATTTTTGATTTATGATAAAAAATGTGTTTTTAAATATACATGTTCAACAAATGTTTTTTATTTATTTTAAATCCAGTTTAATTAACAGATTAACGAAAGGTATTCACTGAACATTTGTGCGTTATTTAACTTTTAAATTGCAATCATTCTGGACAAATTGAATGCGTGTGCACGGCATTGAGCAATGCTTGATTTAATAGTGCCAATTTGTTATTCACTTTAATTATATTCAATTTTTAAATTGAAAAATTTTACGAAAAACAATTTACATTTTTCGCATGCATTTCAAAAAAAAAAAAAAAATAAAATAAAGCTACAGCATCTCTTGTTTATAAGCATCAAAATGTTTTAAATCATAAATGATGTATATTTTGCCAATTACCTTGAAAGATTTTTTTTTTTAAGATAAATATTAAGCTAACCTATATATGAAAAGCAACAATTGATTTTATAGACAAAAAAAAACTAAAAAAAAAAACAGTTATTTTTATTCATTGTAAACAAAAACAGATTATCTACGCTTTTTAGATACACCTGATTAATCATTAATCATAAAAATGTTTTCCCCTAATTTTTATTAAATTTTCCAGATTTTAAATAAAAATATATAGAGAAAAAAAACAAATTAATTAAAAAAAAATTCAAATTTTTATTTTTTTAATAAATACATTTATTAGATTTTTTTACTATATAAATGTTTGCAATGCCAATTTTATTATTTTTATTTTGAATTTTTTTAAATAAATACATATTTAATAAATAATTAAACAGATTGGCCTGCCTCATTTAAAATTGTCACTTCAAGTCTAATTTAGTTAAGAAAACTACAAAACAAAATTAATAATAAAAATTAAAAAAAAATTTGTTAATTGCAAGCACAAAATAAGTGATTAAAATTGACAAAACATGACATAGTTGAAACTTCGTTCTAGAAAACACTTTTGAAATCACACGGTAAAACATGCATTTTGAAACAATGAAATAAATGCATTAGAATAACCTGACTAAATCACGCATCACAATTGTCACTGAGTTTGGAAAATATTTAAAATAAAATTAATTAATCAATTAGTTAATTAGCAATTTTATTTATTTTTATACTAAAAGTGCATTTTATTATTTAAATTCTTATAATGAGTCATGCATTACATTGAGTTTTAGAAATTTTTTATGTGCTCTGCATGCAAATAAATTGAAAAAATTAATTTAAATTTATTATTTTTCTTTTAAAATTTGAAGAGAATATAAGAAGAAAAACGTTTAATTTAGAAGAAAATAGATTTAAAAAATACTTACTTGGCATTAGTGGTCCTTGTCTGGCCATGAGCCAGGAAGAAAAAGCAGCAGCCTGATGGTAATCGAAAGGATTTCTGGGAGGACTGAGAGGATTGAGTGGATTTCCGGTTAAATTGAGATTAAGCGGATTTAGAGCTGGATTACCGCTGGCAGCTGCAGCAGCAGCAGCAGCGGCAGCAGCATTTAGATTAAGTTGATTTAAACCAGCAGATTGAGCTAAGTTGGGAGATTGAATGTTGATGGCTGCAGCAGCAGCAGCAGCGGCAGCTGGATTAAGATTTCCTGCTAAAGATGGATTAGCACGTATTTGACTGAGCAAAGCAGCAGCAGCAGCAGGATTATTAGGAGCAAATTGAGATCCAGGTGCGGAAATGTGGGATTGAATGGTGTGAGGCCCAGAAGAAAGGAAGCCTTGATGACCGGCAGCAGCAGCAGCAGCAGCAGCAGCAGCAGCAGCAGCAGAATTAGGCATTTGAGAAGATAATTGAGAAGTGATTTGAGAAGTGATTTGAGAAGAGGTGCAAACAGGCGAGCCTGACAAGTGATGACTGGCCATTTGCTGTTGTTGTTGCTGTTGTTGTTGTTGTTGAACAATTTGCACCTGTAACTGAGCAAGTTGTTGCTGCTGAGCCAAGTGTTGCTGTAATAAAGTAGCATCACCAGAAGGAGACACTAAGGATTGAAGCTTGTGCCCTGAAAGAGAGGCAGCAACACTAGTGGTAGGGCCGTTGCCGATTTGCATGGCGTTGGGTGATTGGCAATTTCGCTCGGGACTAGTGGATCCGGACCGACCGTTGCTGGGCAAACTGTGTCCTGCCAGAGTGGTGTTACCTGTTGCTGCAAGAGCCAGAGAAGAAGAATGCTGTCCAGAAGCAGAAACAGGTGTAGCCACATGGGAACCAGCACTGGTATGACTAGCGGCACTGGCTGGTCGGGGCGAGTTGCAGTCGCTGTTCTGACCAGCCGGAGCAGTCGGTTTGGACAAATGTGTCAACTTGGTTGACACAGTTGAGTCTCGACTGAGGCTTTCGATGGTTTCGTTAATCATATGTCGAAACGCTGGCGAAGATCCTGCATGCATGTGCAAAGCGGATTGTGAGGAAGTGGGGGAACAGCTAGACGCATTGGAACTGCAAGGCGAGAGTAATTGAGAACTAGGCGAAACCGACCGACGTAGGGGATCCATTTCGGCCGAATTGATCCCGCCTGAATTAAGTCCAGTCGAATTTAGACCAGCAGCAGCCACTGCTGCTGCTGCTGCTGCCATTGCATTTAGACCATTCAATTTATGTTGCAAATTTGGGTTTTGGCCATTAGAATTGGCACCGGCATGTTTGCTACTTATCCCGCTAGCTAGGCCGTTGCTTATATTGGCTGCATTTGCCCCATTCTTCAACACATGTTTTCCCACCAATGAATCTATTGAAAAGCTCAGCTTTTTATTCAATTGTTCATCACCATATTTGAGCTCTGTTGTGGCTAGCAGGTGATGGTGGCTATTCCCGGTCATCTTCTGTAATTCAAGCAATTGATTCGCGTTGAACAAAGATAAGTTTTGCACTGCTGATCCTGAATTTCCCGACAAAACACTATGGCTAGACGATTCTTCGGAAGGGGCCGGCGAACTGTTTGATGTGTTTTCTAAGTTAGCACCGCTATTTGAAGATTGTTTGATAAACGCCGGAAACTGGTATCTGGCTAAAGATGCGGCTGATGGCATCATCTCAAATCATCAACTTGAATTTGACAATTCTAGTCGTCGATCTGATTATTTGCTTAGCTATCGGAATTTCTTTTTTCAATACTTGCATGCAAACGATTGGTTAAATTTCAATTTTTCTTCAATCACACTTAGCACATTCAGATTTAAATAAATTAAGAAAAAATTATTTATAAGATTTTTTTTGATGAATGTTTATCCGCATTGATAAAAAAAATATATTTATTCAAAATCACTTTAAGTTTACATATATAATTACAAACTACAACATATAATAACAAGCACACAATGTTGTTAAGAAGACACAGAAAATTTATAGTGAAATTTTTGAAAAATTGAAAAATTGAAAAATAGAAAAACAGAAAAACAGAAAAACAGAAAAACAGAAAAACAGAAAAACTAAAAAAAACTAAATAAAACTAAAAAAAACTGAAAAAAAACAAAAAACTGAAAAAACTAAAAAACTTAAAAAACTAAATAAAACTGAAAAATTACGTGACACAAAACTAATGAAAAAAATTAATTGAAAATTTTTTATTAATATAAAAGCATAAGATTAAAACTATTCACGAGTAGTCACGAATATTTCAATTAAAATTGTACTAAAACTTCAATTCAAAATAATTGTCATTTTGTTCTTAAAGCAAAACCAACAGTAGTATTCCGCAAGTACTGGAATGAGGATAAATGAGGCAAATAAATTACATGTTCTGATTCGCGAACATTGGAGCAATGGTTTACACTTTTGAAGAAAGCCAATTTTTGTACTATAGGCAACAGTGATGAGCAAAGATGAGTTGCGAACGCAATAGGAACACGAAAATGACAAGCGACTTGTTTATTGTTGTTCAAATATTAATTATGGATAATATTTCGAACTGAGTTCAATGCTGGCGTTGCGCACTAGAGCAAAGCTATTCACCAAATGGTGTAAGTCGGAGCTGGGCTGAGAACTGAATCGGAAAATATTCGGGAATGGCATTCGACTTGCGATCGAAAGCTTGCAGCCTTTCTCAACAACGACTAATTGCATTTGAAATAAAACAGATCTGATCCACGACTTGGCTGCGACTGATCCGAGACATCGGCTGATTCGCCTTGTTGCTCTAACTTGAGTGGGCGGATCGTTTTTGAGTTCCACCTTACAATAACGAACCGCCTCTTGCCTCGACCATTCAAGCCACGCGTGCGGCTGTTTTCCATCTACTGCGGCTGCGTACTAATTCAGCTTTACTTGCTTAAGTGGTGGGTGGGTCACAATACTGTCTATTTGCGCACTGACCAGCTTATGATCGAATTAGTGTTCTCCTCTTCGCTCCGCCTTCTTTCTTGATTGCTATACTTGCTTATTGGTATCTTCTTAAGCGGAAGTCTCAAACTTGCACGTTTCCGCTCCAACATCTTCTCAATACTTTGTCTAGCTCGTTTTCTCAATGTCTTGTTCAACTTGTTCAACTGCCTCATTCATTTATCCAATTTAATTTCATTACATTTTATCACCAAAATTATTCAATTTTATTTATTATTATTTATTCAGTTTTTCATAATACATATGCTACATATTTCATCATTTCATGCTCAAGGACACCAAGTGCTAATGTTTTATTGCTTTCATTTCATTTTCAAAATTAACCATTCAAATTTTTAAACTTAGAACTTAACATCAATTTGAAAAAAAAGTCATTAATAAAAATCTAATTATTGCTCAATTTCGACAAGCTTTTAAATTGATTTTTGTTTTTTTTTGAACACTTTTAATCTAACTGATCATTAATTTTCAATATAATTGTTTCAACTAATTACTGATCATTCTTTTTGAAATAATCTTATTTTTGCAAACATTCTTACTTTGCACTCAAATCATTTTTTTGTCAACCATTATATTTATTCAAATGTTTTTTGTTTTAAATGCACAATATTTAATTTGTTAATATTTCATTCATTAATATTTCATTCATCAATATTTCATTCATCGATATTTCATTCATCGATATTTCATTCATCAATATTTCATTCATCAATATTTCATTCATCAATATTTCATTCAAAATCTATTTTTCTTTCAAATTTTCTTCTCAATCCTTTTAGTTTACGTAGATAACACTCTTAAATTTTTTAATTAGAAAAGATGAAAATTTAGCATTAAAGGATTAACTACGGAATCATACTGAGTCTATTTTGAATGGCATCTGTTGCCAAACTAATCATTGTAATCGTGTGACAATAGCTGTATAACCAATCAGATCAAGTGATCCGCAAACTATGCAATGCTATTTGTTAAGATTAAGCATTAGGTTTTGTTAGGAATCACTTTCTTAAAAATTAATTCTTTCAATTTTTCCTACTGATAATGTTTACCTATTTGAAATTAAAAAACTGGCATGTAAAACTAACCTGCCCTGATCAACTTGGCAGGGGTCAGTAAAAAAGTTAAAAAGTAGTCTAAATTAAAAGCACGTCTTAAGCTTGCGTGCAAAAACAAGATTTTTTAAGATGTTAATATATTTTTTAAAGGGGAAGAAAACAGTTGGCTGTCTTGTTAGCCGGATGATGAAGACTCTGTCAAATCCGGCTTTCGACATTGATTTGACTGCTTAATTAGAAAGCAACAACAATGCACAATCAGTATACTTTTTAAAGCTGCGTTCTTAAATCCGTTCAATGCCGATTCCTGTTGTTCTTATTAGTATTTTCTTACCTGGTATGTAGAATTTAGATGAAAATTAAGATTAGCTAAAAAAGCTTATGTATTAGTAAAATAAATGAAAAAATATACGCATATTTATATTAAATATGTATGTATATGAATATAGTTTGATTTTGATCAAAAGCTCATTTAAGATTATAAACTTAAACTTTAACTTATTTAAAAACAAATCCTATTCAAAAATTTATTTTAGATTATATTTAAGATTTTTATCAAAATACTAAGTGATATTTGGCTCAACCAGACTCCTAAGATTTAACTGAATTTGATTAAATTATTGATTACATTCAATAATATTAAATATCTAACAGGATTAAAATTGAATCTTATTTTTAACAAGAAATTAATTATCAATTCAAATATATTTTATGTGTAGGTAAGTTCAAAAATTGTAAAAATTTAACAAAGGAATATCAAATTTTAATTAAAAAATTGTAAATAAAATTAATTTAATTTAATCAATTTTTTTCGCATAATTTCAAAATAAATATAATTTTATTTAATATTTAAAAGAAGATCAATTTGCCATTTTTAGTTTTTGTTTTGTACTTATTGTGAATCTAGTTACCCAGCAAGTGGCATATTTGTCTGTTTTTGTATTTTAATTGCAAGTTTTCACTTGCACTTGAAAATTTTATACAAGATATTACCATTGCTTTAAGCCTGTAATACACTTGCCATATTGCTTTTAATTCTGTTGTTTTTTATTTTAAATTTTCTTTATTTTTTTTTATTTTTATTTTTTTTTATTTTCTTCAAGGACGCTGGCCAAAACAATTTAACGCCGTTTTTGTATTTGTTAATGCTAATAAATCACTAGTTAGTAAGGCTACATGATTTTTTTTTTGAACTTGTATAGTCTCGGTCAGAGGTCACTTTACCAAAGATTAAGTGCAAAACAATTGTCTTTCATTAGTCACACAGGCCTGGTCCACAGCATGTCTTCATAATGTCTTAAATATTTTCTATTCTATTTACTGACTATTTTTCTATATATCTTTAGCATATATTTTACTTGTGTTTTACTTAAATAAATCTAATATGTACACAATATACGCAATATATGTCAAATAAATGTTAACAACACCAAAAAAAAGTAAACCTTTAATCATCATGATTTTGCGTAAAAGCGTATGAATATTTATGCAAAACAAAAATAAAGACTAAATAAAACAAAAACAAATTATAAATAAAAATAAAAAACACTTAAAAAAATACCACAGTATGTTATGCGAATAAAAAACAAATAAAATTACAAATAAAATAAAAATTAAATAACAAAATTGAAAATAAAAGTTACAAAAATAATAATAAAAAATGAAAAGGCACAGAAAAAAAGAGGAGATCATTTTACGGACATCTTGCTGAGCTCCCATATGGCTATTATAATAGCGCCCTATTCAATATTTTACTCGAAATTGGTTTATTTTAGACAAATTTTTCAAATAAAATACATTTTTAGACAAAAACTAAAAAGCTGATTATAAAAGAGGTTAATCAAATAATTTTTCTAAGTTTTTTTTTATTATAATTGCATTTAAATAAGATATCATGATTTTTGATTTAAAAACAATCAAATTATATTGTGTTAAAAAATATATTTAAGGTATAAGTTTATAAATTATTTTTTTTTATTGTTATTAATATAATAATTATACTTTTTTTATGTAATTAAATTTTTACATTTTTTTAGCATTTAAAATTTGTTTTTTAAACTTAATTTTTTAAAATAAAATATTATTGTATATTTTTTGTCTAATTATTACTATTTTATTATAAGTTTGCAATGGTTCTTTAATTACTTTGATAATATATTCAAAAATAAATTAAAAAGCGTAAATTAATTAGTGACCAGGGCATACAATTAACAAGCAATTGATCACTTGTACTTTTATAAACGCCTATCTTTTGTATTTAATGGGCAGATCAAATAAAAAAAGAAAAGTAAAATTTAAAATTAGGAAATTAGTAAATAGTAAAAAAAAACGTGAAAAAAAGTTTAGACAAACAATTAAAACAAAAGACAATTGTTTAGATGAGATAAAACCAGGTAAAATGACCATTTGGTGTGTGCGTTTTTTGGATTGACCTTTTTGTTGGTTTTTTGAACAAAAATATTGTGATTAGTTGGGTCAAATTAGCAGGCAAACATAACTACTAACTTAAAGCTACTTAAGCACAATTTTTTTTTTAAATAATTTGACTGTTAAGTTTATTGTCGAACTTATGAAGGTCATTCAAGGAAAATATTTTGGCAATTACTAACATCAAAATAAGTAATTAATTTACAATTAATTCAAGTTTTTAAATTTATCTAGTTAGGAAAGGCGTTCTCAAAATCTTCTAAATTTAATGTTAAATAAAAAAATACCTACTAATGATATATGTTTGATTTGAATGGTCTATTAAATTGTGTGAACAAACAGACTAATTAGTCAAACAATCAGTTAACTTGATTTCCGTTTTTTTATTTTTTTTTTTTAATAATACTCACGTATTTTGAACGTGGCAAAAATTTTAGAATATTTAGGGTGTGTTGAATTTTTCTTATTTTTTTTTTTAAAATAGAAATTTAGTAACTGTTGCTTTAATTTATTAAAAAACATTAAATATTATTAAATTGAAATAAATATTTTTGAATAAATATAATCTAATAGTTTATTGATATAAATTTAAAATAATTGTGTTAATTTAAATAAAAGTGATTATTTTTTTTTTAATTTTGTTTTAAAGTCGAAAAATAATTTAAATTGTAAAAAAAATCTAAAAACCGGATGCTGATTATAATTTACAATTGTTGTTGATATAATTATTTAAAAATAGTTATTTTAATTAAACTTTTTTTTAATCTTTTTTTTTAAACTTGAACTTGAAATTAATTTCTTTTTTAAACTAACTAAATTTTTAAATTATTAATTTTTTTGTTTTTGGATATTAAATTAATATATATTAAATATATTAAATTAAAATTAAAATAATATTAGTTTAGTGTATAATAATGAAATTTTTGATAAACAACTATCATTAAATTAAATTTTTTTTAAATTTTAAATTATTTCATATATAGAATAAAAAAAATTTATTATTGAATTTGATTTAACTACTATTTATATGCTATTTATCTATAATTAAAATAATTTTACTTATATATTAAAATTTTTTTCAATTTAATTTAATTAATAATTAATTTATTAATTAAAATTTTAAAAATAAATATTAAAAATTTAAAAAATTGTTATTGAATTATTAAAGAATTCAATATTAATAAAATTTTTTATTAATATAAAATATTTTATATAATTTTTTATTTAAAATATATAATAAATATAAGAAAACAATATAAATTTTTTGTGACAGTTAAAAACTTTCTTCATTTTGTGTTTTGACAAAAAGGCTGAACAATCTTCATGAGTTCCAGATGTTAAACTTGACTTACCTATGTCTAGTCTAGTCACGTTTGTGCAAATTTGATTTTGTGGAATGCAATTTGTATGCAAATGGAGCTGTGGATGTTTTTTTTTTACAGTTTTCAACAAGCATCTCACACTTATGTAAACTTATTTTAGTAATTTAATAAGAAACAAAGCTAAATTTTTTTAAAAGCATTAAAAATGACCGGAACTTTTTTAAAATAATTTTTTACTTAAAAACTTATTTGCTCTTTGATATTGACCTTTACTTATTTGCTAAATTAAATCATTTATCCAATTTTTTCTACAATTCTTGATTAATTGAAAAATTGTAATTTAATAGAATTTAATGAAAAATTATTTTTTTGATTAGCATAATGGCATTTAGTTTATTAAAAGACATAAAATTGTTTTATTTTTCTATTTTTATCATTTATATTTAATTTGAAACAACGGTTTAATTTGATATTTCAATACAGTTTTTATCTAAAACTAGATTTGTTAAGATAATTTTTAAAAAAGTGATAATTTTGTGCATTTGCAAGGCATATAAATAAATTAAAGATATAAAAAGGTAATCATGTGTGATTATAAATTGATTCAAGCGCGCATGAGTAATTAATTATAAGCAAATAAATTAAAACGGCTTAACTAAACGTGGAAAACATCATGAGGTAAATAACTAAAACTGATGGAATGCAAAAAATACAGATTAATTAAGTTAATTGTGGATCTACTTCAAGAACTGATCGAAAAGATGCCATTGTACAAGTAAATTGCAAATTTATGCAAATATTTTTTTCAAAAACAAGATCAGCTTCACTAACTTTTATTAACCACATTGCTACTCATCATTTCATCTTACTTTATCTTGGTTTATTTCAAATAATTATTTAAAACTTGCTGAGTACAATAATTAAAATTAAAAAAATTCTATTATACGATCAAATTTGGACTATTGAAATTAATTTAATAACGAGTTGTTTTGGCAAATATTTTATTATAAATATTTTATTATAAAACTTATTTAATTTTTTATATTATTATTTTCGTTTTTTGTTTTGTTTATTTTTAAATTTTTTGTCATCATTGCACTGATTACTATTTATTAGAACCTAAAAATTTACATTTATTACACTTAAAAATGAAAAATTAGTAAAAATAATAAAAATTATCGAATTTAATAGTTTTTTAAAACAACCTGTTGACTCATTTAAGTTAATAATGTCAATTTCAAGGTAGGATAAATATAAGATGCAATTAAAATAAAAGCCGTTTTATAAATTTTTGCAAGTTTTCAAAAATAAATTAAAAGGTAAATTATTATTTTTTCCTCAATGAACATAATTAAAAATAATTTAAATAAAAAAAAAGACTAAATGATGAAAAAGAGCAAAGTATTTGGGCGAACATATTAAGTGAACATTTTGGACCAAAATGTTTTAAAAATGGCATCTTTTAATTAAACAAACTTTCGATTAAATTCAATGAAAAAATAAACTAGTTGATAGTAACGTATACTGCAGATCACGTTTCAAAAATTGCTATACTAGCTTGACAGATTAATTGCTTAATAAACACGACTAAATCAAGTGCACAAAACTGATACTCTAAATTATATAAATCTAATTAAGCTGGGCTCAACAAAATTTGCCCTTAATTTGACCCTTTTGATGTTTGTAACCAATTTATACTCTTTTGTTCTATTAAAGAATTTTTTTTTTATTTTTATCACATTTTCATAATTTATTTAATTTTTTTTTTATTTTTATTATTATTAGTTTATTAAATATTAACTGTATTTAGAATTAACTATTATCGATTAAATTTTTTAAAACTTGGATGATGTTTTAAAAATAAGTTTACTGATAAAATATATAAGATTAAAATAAAAAATTTATCATCTAGAATATAACCTTTTAATTTTTCTAATCAAAATAATTTTTAATTCAAATATTTTTATCATTTAAAAAATTTAATTAAAAACACTTATTTTTTAATTTTTTGTTGGTATATTAGTAAAAAAAAATATATTTACTAAATTTAATTACTAAACCTAAATTTTATGCTCAAATTTATTTTTTATATATTAATTTTTTTTTAAATTAATTTTTATTTATTTTTTATTTGTCTGTAAAATTATTTATATTTATTACATTTTTTTTTTAAATTTTTTTTTAAATTTTTTTTTAAATTAAAGTCAAGAAAAAAAGTAAAAAATTTTAAGTATATTGTTAAAAAAATAAACAATCATTGAAGCGCTAAAAATATCAATAATTGCTTGTCATCAGAAAAAAAAATCATAATGTTGTGATGTACGATATAAAGTGAAACAAATAGACAATATACCAAAAGTTAGTTTTCAATGCAAATGAATATGTTGAAATGATCCGGAACAAGTTTAACTAATAAAAAGCTACATTTTTTATAATATTATTAGAATAAAATTTAAATATTTGATTAAATTTAAATACAGTTACTTATAATTTAAAAAATTAATTTAATAACTTTTTTAATATAATATAAATATATTTAAAAATATTGTTTTTTTTTTTAATTTAATTTTAAATTTTTATCAAGAATAGTCAAAATTTTTTTTATTTTAATCAAAAGGCGTGTTTAACTTTCAACTTTACCTTATTTGATTGTTAAAGTGTTTTACCTTGTGCAAACAAATAATTGCCATTTAATTATAGTTAGCAGCTGTTTAAAACTTTGAAATGGCGCCAATTATTGTCTTAAAAAAAAAAACTTTTTTTTTTAAGTGTAATATGCACACATCTTATTTACTAAACTGAATATAATAAATTTGACTCTTGTAATCTTTTCATAGCTTAATTAAGTCACCCACAGGTGATTAAACGTTTTGTTAAAAATTCGAAATTAAGATTTTAATTTTTTTTTAATTTTAAATCAAGAAAAATAAAATTTAAATATGTAAAAGTTGATGAAAAAGGTTATTTCTGTAGAATCCGTACTGATTTGATTAAATCTAATTACATTTTTTATTGATTACTGATCAATCAATCTTTTTATCTAGTATAGAAACAGCTGGCATATTTTACTGAATACAGCTGTTTTGTCCATTTTTATTTGCAAAATCATTGCTTTAAATTGTTTCATATCGATGCTATTTAAAAACATTTTTCAATTAAATGAACATCTATTGTACTTGTAAGTTATATATATTTTTTATTAAGTAGACAGTGCTGATTCTTTTGATTTTGTAATTAAAAAATATTTTTTGGTTCAAGGTAAATTTATGTGCTTGAATAAAGATTTGGTCAAACTCATTAGAGCATAGTTAATCATTTTGAAGTTTTTATTTAAAAAAGATGAATAAAAGATAAAAAAAGTTAAACAATAAAATAATTTAGAGAAATTCATATTGAATAACAAAACTAAAACAGAACAAACAAAATTAGATAAGAAGAAAAAGTGATTAAATAAAGAGGGTAAAAAAAATAATGATTTTCAAAACTAAAATTAAGCTTTTAAATAAAATTAAGCCCATTTTTTTTTTTAATTTTTTACAAATGTTTTTTATCTACTTTTTAAAATCAAACGAATTATTCTAAGAATTAAATTAATTAAGATAAATAAATATTATTTTTGTAAAAATTTAATTTATTTAATCAAAGTTTGTAGGTATAAATGTTTCAATTATATTATATTAATTTTTACAAAAATAAACTTAATGACAAATTAAATAAAGGTTTAAAATTATAATATTGCTAATTAAAATATAAAATATACATATCTAAAAATGGTCTTTATGGATTTAGTGTGAAAGGAAGTATGAAGAATAAGTAGTTTAAAGTGACTTAAGATGATTTGGGATAAGTTAATAATAAAAAAATTTCCAGTTGCTTAATCGTTTTTTGGCACGATCTAAATGGCGGCTTATTTTATGTTGAACAGCGGCTAATTTGACTGCTGATAGACGCTTTGGCTTAAGATACTTGGTCGTTTACCAGTGATTCACACGCAAGCATACAGCTGTCCTTTTTTCTAATTTCTTAAATTGTTTTCACATTAAATACATTTTTTACTTTGTATTTTTATTTTGCCTAATTAATTCAAACTTAAAATAAAAATTTATTGTACTTTCAAGCTTGTTTTTAAAGGATGTACGTTGCGATAACAAGTTACTAATTAATATGCTTTAAAACAGGTGTTTTTATCTAAAATTATTGAAAACTCATGTACAGTAATTATAATAAATCAAGTTATTTTTCTTAATTTTACATAAATATATTAAAAATTTAATATTGAAGGTTTAACTTAAAATGACAGTTAATTAAAGAGGAAAACGTTTTTAAATAAATGACTGTCTACTGTTTTGTTACAAAGTGTCGTAATTATATTAAATATTAAAAAATTATTAAAAAATAATTCAAAATTTGTTTACAAATATTTTTTTTTGTCAAATTTGCGCATTCTAATAAAAATCAGTAAAAAAGGGTAAATCGCATAAAATAAGTAAAACAATTATTTGGAAATTGTTAAATTAATTATGTATTTGTCAAAAAAACTAAAACGACAAGTTTATCTGTGCTTGCTTCTTATAATTGAGTAAATTAGACAAGCAGCCCACTATTTAGTGTAAATCAAACTAAATCAAAATTTACAAAATACTATTTAATAATTGATTAGTTATATTAAAACAATTAAAAAATAAAAAAAAAAGCAATTAACTTTGGTCCGGTATTGTATTTTTATTATTTTTAAATTTTATTCTTATTTGCATTCTTATTTGTTATTTGATTTACTTTTTAAACTACAACTAAATAAGCATGTTTAAATACGACAGTTTGAAACAAAGTGAACTAGTTTCCAGTTGAAATGATTTCATTTGGAAACAAATTGTGATAATTTTTCCATGTCTTTTAAATTGTTTTAAATTATTTTAAACTTGTATATTTACGTAACCTATTATGAAAACATTAGTCATATCTACACACAACAGCTTTTTTGGCTCCACAATTGAAAATCATTTTAAACATTTTAATCATATTTGATACGACAGTGAATAAAAAGTAAAAAAATTAAACTTACTGGTAAACTTAATTAACTTATAATTCAAGTAATTTAAATGCAGTTTACTCATTAAAATACTGTTAAACATACATTTTGAAGTCTATTCTGACAGCTGACACGCCAGCTGGCAGCAGATCAGAAAAATGAATAAAAAAAATTAAATAAACTAAAAGAAATGATATGAATATGAATTATAAATAAATGTAATCAAATTTAATAAATACAAGTTCATAATGATTGAAAATAATTTTACAAGTATTGTTTCTCACCTTGTTGCTAGCGTTATGTCAGCATATTTTCTCTATCCGAAAAAAAAAACGTTTGATCAAAAGAGTAATTTACTAATTAATTAACTACTGTTCATGTATAGTTTAAATCAGTTTTCAATGTTTTATTCAAAAAGCTTGATCTAGATAGCGTGTTACTTTTAATTTAGTTTTTTGTTTCAATTAAATTAATTGCATTGTTTCGGTTCAGTATTATTTCATTTATTTTTATGCTTATTGCGTTGATCGTGTGCTAAATTTTCAATTTAAATTTTAGCTTTATTTGTTAAAAAATTAAATATACAATAAGTATTTATAAATTGATATTTGAAATAATATAATCAAATTAATAAAAATAATTATATAGATATAAAAATAAATTTGAGTTAAAAAATTAAAAATAAATATATGTTTAATTTAAAGTTAAAATTTAATAAAAAAAGTAGTATGAAGCTAAATATGCAAAAACAATAATTAAAAAAAAAACTATATAAATTCTTTTTTTTATTATTGAATACAAATTAATACAAATTGTAACAAGCAATCAATAAATTAAACTGTTTGAATGACTTTTCTATCTAAACAAGTTAATTAATTGAAATGTAATCAGCGTGTAATTCGAACATTTTAATAAATGACATAAGTTCATAAATGATCTTAGCAAATAATTTGGCTATTTTTTTTTTTTTATTTAAATAAAATAAATTATAAGTTTTAAAGTTTAAATTTTTTTTTTAATTTTTAAAAATACATAAAAAAAAATTTTATCTTAATCTAGAAAATAAAAAAAATAAATTTGTTATATATATGAATTTTAAAAAATTTTAATAAGAAAAATAAAGTAAAGCCGGCAAATTACTAAGGCGAAAAAGTTTTAAATTTTACATATTAATCGAGTGAAAATTTTTTTAATACATTTTTTAAACACATGTTTAAATTTAACTAAATAAAAATAAATAATTCTTTTTTTTGTTGAAAAACTAAAATAAAGTTTAAAAAATTTGTCTATTAAAAATTGACCACACATTGACGCAATTAATTAGTGAAAAAAAAAATTAATTAGTTCTAATAAAATTAAAACATAGTAAAATTTATAATAAATTTTTAACAATGTTAAATTATCATTATTTTTAATCTTAATCAATTTAAAATTTTATAAAATTTGAAGAAAATTGATCTGACCAAACGACTTAAAATTTAATTTTTTTTTTATACTGCATACAATGTTTATTAATTTTATCAATGCATCTAATATAACAAAACGTGGTAAAAACATGATATTTTGAGTAAATTAATTTAATTTGAAAATTTTATATTGTATTCAGATTTTAAATATGTCATTATTTTAACCATATGTGTATTTCTTTATTGCTAAAACATTACATTTTTTAAAAGATTTAATTTCATTATATATAATTTTTTTTGATAAATTTTCAATCATTATTAATTTATTATAGTTATAATAGAAAAACTAACAGCTGTCATTATTTTAATAAATGTAACTAAAATTGCAAAAATATTTTAATAAAAAAATAACTAAATATTGATTAAGAAAGAATATATTAATGATTTATAAAAAATAAAAAAATTTATAGACGACAATTTAAAAATTATAAAAAAAATATTATTTTAAGTTCAAATTAACTAGTTAAGAAATAAATAAATTTAATTAAATATCATTTATTAGAACAAGAAAATAAGAAAATTTATTTAATATATTTTAAAAAGTAAATATATTTATTAATGTTTTATAAACAATAATTTATTAATTATATCGAGTTGGATCAGTTGATGAAGCCAAGCTTTAACTGTTGCAAAATTCAATCCATTGAACACAGTCCAATTAAGTGAGCTCAATTTAATGATAAGCATCTGTTGCGCTTTTGCTTATTAGTGTTTGGCTTTGTTTCAAACTTTTATCAAAAGAATATGCTTTCGAAATTCAGCTTAACAGGTGCTTATTTCATAATCAGACAGATAAGCATACAAGTTATTGATTAAAAGACAAAACTTGATTTGAAACGATATTGACTAATTGATAAAAATGTATTTTTTTCAATATTTTTTTCAAGACATGTTTGCAAGATATGTAGCAAGCTAAATTATTATGAAATTACAATAATTTTAAATATAAAACCAATAACAAATTAAAATAATTAGTAGTTTGATCAATTTAAACTAAAATAAATTTATATATATAAAAAACAGAATGGCCATTTAAGTGCATTTAATTTTAAATTTATAAAGTTGAATTAAATTAAGTATTTGCTAATTACTTTAAAATTTTTTAATTATATTTCACAATGTAAATTTTTTTTATACTAATATTTAAGTTAGAACTATTGCATTATATATTAACAAACATTATTTTGTATCAATGCAATATTTTGATTGTTTACTAATCAACACAATATTGCTGAATTCAACATTATATTAAAAACATCTTAAATAATTTTTTTAATAATTAGACAATATTAATTTTAATTAACTTGATAAAAAGTTAACAAATAAATTGATTGTGTAAACTTATGTTGAAATTGTGGACAGAAGGGTCAATAGTATAAATTTATATTTTTTTTAATTACAAAAAAAATTAATTACAATTAAACTACTTTATTCAAATTGCTCTCACGCTTATATTCAAGGGTAAAGAAGTGTGAGTGAGTGTTAATTGCTTTTTTTATTTTAATCAATGAATGCTTAATTAGTAAAGCAACAGGTGTTCACAAGCTTAGATGAAAAATGGTCTGGATAGTTAAGTGTTATTTAAATATAGTTATTTCAAATGTTATTTAAAAAAATATATATACAATATGTGCAAAATAAAAAATTTAAAATTTGTTATTAAAAAATTATATCTAAATATAAATTTTAAATTTATTTTCAAAAATAAATTATAAATATTCTAAATTTAATAAAATCCTAAATGTAATATTTAAATGCAATATTTCAATATAATAAATAAGCAATTCAAGTTTTAAAGCGCAATATTTATTGGTTACAATAAATTGTGTAATTTGCTAATTTAATTTAGTTTAATTTAGTTTTCATTTGATTGTAAACTTTTGTATTTAAAAAGTTTTGCAATTTTTTTATCAAATAACCGTTTTTTACTTTTTATAGAATATATGATTTGATTAGAAAATTGTTAGCAAATTTCAATTAAATCAATCAAGACCTTGTAAATAATCTTTTTTTATTAATTGTACATTTGTTCATTTTATTTTCGAATAATTAAAAGCATATAAATTTTGATTTTGCGCCAATTTCACGCCATAATCAAATGTCTAGTTAATTGTCAAATTAAATTTCAATTACAAAATTGTGAAATTTATTTCATTGTAATTTAGTTTTAATAATTATATAAAAAACATTGTTTTCTTAAATATTATAGAGTTTGTTTTCTTATTTTACAAAATTAATAAATTTCTTCAATTTTTTAAATATTGATATAACAATTAAATTAATAATTAATAATTTATTAATTAATATTGTTTTTTAAAATGTATATATATTCATATAAAATTAAAAAAATTGAATTTGTGTTAAAAATGTAGACATATATAATTAGTTAAAATCTTATTGATTGAATTGTTTTAACCTTTTTTTTGCCCACTATTTTGCGTAATGAACACTTTAATGCGCTTATTATTTACTGGCTAAATTAACTTTGAAATTAGTATTGTTACTTTTTGAAAACATACAGTGTATCATTTTTTTTCTCACAGGTAATCAAAATTAGGCATGCAAATGAAAAAAAAAATAGTTTGACTTGTTTTAAATACTTTTAAGTTGTTTAATATTATATCAAAAATGGTTCTAATTTCAGTTTATTTTTTAGAGTAATAAAGTTACTACATTGAGAAAGAACCGATTGCCGGCTGTTTTTTCTGTCTGTGTTAGTTGTAGCATTTAATTTGTCGCATTTTGCATGTTTAATTAAAATTTACAAAATGTGAGTTTGTTTGTGTGCAAATTTAAAAAAAAATGACAACGAACGAGGTGCGAGACTTTTAAAGTAATATATAATCTTTGAGTTAAAATAAGCGGGCCGTGCAATTGGCGCAAATTAAGTTAAATAATAAGTAAAGCCAACAAATAAGTCAAAAAATTAAGTAAAATAGTGATAATAAAAAACAAAATCAATAAAAACCAAAGAAAAAAA
The DNA here is from genome assembly GCA_025170145.1 of Pyemotes zhonghuajia. Taxonomy (NCBI): domain Eukaryota; kingdom Metazoa; phylum Arthropoda; class Arachnida; order Trombidiformes; family Pyemotidae; genus Pyemotes; species Pyemotes zhonghuajia. The sequence continues at coordinate 7,975,343 of CM045846.1, read as the reverse complement.
TGAACTAATAAAAGTAACTAGAAAAAAAATCGATATCAAAGATGAAAAAAATTTAAATATTAAAAAATATAATTAGGTATGTAAAATTATAAAAAAAAAACCTTATATTAATCCTAAAAAAATAATTGAATAAAAAACAAGTGTTTTTTGTCATTTTTAAATGCAAATCTTTAATAATCACATTTTTAATTGAGCGTTTTTTAACGCTTCACTTCTTCAGTTTCAGTTTTTTTTTTTAAATATAGTAAACTATTTTTTTAATTTTTTGTATTTTTTATACTACTTACTCTTAGATTATTTTTTATTTTTTTTTTTAATTAAATTTATTTTTTTTTTTTAGTTTTAATTTTTTTAAAAATTTTTAAATTTGGACTTATGGACTTTTTTTTTATATTTTTTTATTAATGTGTTTTTTTTTTAATTTAATAGTTTTATTTTCAAGTAATTTAAATATGTATTTTTATAAATGCTTATATTTTTTAATTAAAAATAATTTAAAAAGCAATTAATAATTGTCTGTTTTAGGTTTATTTAGGTTTATTAATTAATTATAAATTTTGTTCTAAATAATATGTTGTTTAATTATTTAATAATCACAAAAAAAAAATAAGGTTAAAAATAAAATCAATAAATAATATTTTTTTATTAAATGTAAAATTTATATAAAAATTAGTTTTCTTTTTAGTAACTAATTTTACTTAATTTTTTTATTTGTTAAATTCGTCTCTAATAAAAATTAAAATATATTTTTTAAATATTTAATTCATTATTTAATCAAGTGATTAGGTTGGTTGGATATTCATGTATTAAATTGAAACTGTTGATTAGTTGTTTTAAAGCTTGTTCGCATACAATTAAATCACCAACTGATTCAATTGTTTGCAAATGTTTTTGTTGTAATTAACTTTTTCTTTAAAGACGTATTCAAGCAAATTAAATTTTGTATTCAATCAGTTTGACAAGTGATCATCTTTTATTTAATTTATGATCTTTTAGATTTGTGTTTTTACTTCTTAAGCAACAAATTTTTCCGCGTTTTTTTTTTTTTAATTCATAATTTTAAAATAATAATTATTACTTTTTTCCTAAAAACTTATTTTATATATATTAAATTATGTCTTATTCTAGAAAAAAAATTGTTTAATTTAGTTAATTTGACAGGATAGTTAAAAACACTTAAATTGCTTAATTTAAAATTAAAAAAAAAAGTTGATAATTTTAATACTGATTTTAATCGTAAAGTAACAATATAATAAATATTAGCAACATAACTTAATAATTTACAAATGAGCGAAATTTAATTATTTATTTATAGTTTATAAATAACTTTGATATTGTAAAAAATTTTTATTTTTATTTTTTTTAAATTTACATTGAATGTCAATCATTCAAATTAAAAATTTTATTTTATTTAAATATATTCATCTTTAAAATAATATAGTTAAAATTTTAAATCACGTGGATTGTTAAATAACAAGACAAGTAAATAGAAACCCAAATCATTTATGTATAATATTATATATCTTAAATATTTCATTATATTTAAAAAACTTATATAGAAATAACTTTTAGTAAAATAATTAACTAATTTTTTTTTAATAAAAAACTTTTAATTAAAAGCAAATAAATATGACAATGAATATTAAATCACGATAATGTATAAATATTTTTTAAAAGATTTTTATTTTTTCAAAAAAGCTTAACAGTATTTAATAAACTATTCATTGTAGAAATTTAACTTAAGCAAGTTTAATTAATATTTAAATCTAATTGTTATGTTTTGTTCTTTTAAGGTCAACTATTAATTTGATTATATTTTGCATAAGTACATTATTGGTTAAATATTTTAATTAAATTGTTTTTGTAATAAATCAAACAAACATACAAATAATTTATAAATACTTATTATGAATCAACTAGCTGTAATTATAGCTAAAATATAATTAAAATAAGACATAAATATGCATAAATTATGTTGCAAATAATAATTTTTTTTATTTTTGTAAAATGACCTATGAAAAAAAATATTAGAAAAACGTTTAACACCTAATTAATGGTTAGTTAATTAATTGCTTATTTTACTTTAAAATTTTTTTTTTTTGATTTATAATTGAAATTTACAATTACTAACTAAAAAACTATCATTTAATCAAATATAAATAAAAAAAGAAACATTGAATATTATTCATTTTCTATGAAATTTGAAATATTGGAACTAGGAGTGGCAAGCCTAGTTTTAAATTAGCATAAAACTTGTTTTACCAAGTCAATTTAACGCTAATCCAATGCGTAAACAGGCCACAGACACTGTTTTAAATCAAAATGATTACCAGACTTTGCGGCCAGGCGTGAGACCCTAACACGCAAAAATAGAAAAAAAATATTAATGAAGATAAAATAAAAAGCAAAGTATTAACAAAATGATGGCTTGTTTAAATTTACAAAACTAGCCAATGTAGACTATTTCAAATCACATTATTAAAAATTTTTGAGCCCACCTTAGCTGCCGTCAAAGCTTGATAGCTATGATTGGCTTGAATGCATTTGTTCATGAATTTTAAATGTTTCACCACCAGAACACACCATTGCTACTTACTAAAGGATCATGTTTTTAAACAGCGAATCATGTTGCATATTAAATATGAAATTGCGCATGAATATTGAACATGGCACACGCAACTTTGAACAAGTGCAGGAAACTTAAAAAATTAAGAAAAAAAATAAAGAAATAAACAATTTAAATATTAAATATAGTTCTAAAAAATTAAGAATCGTGTATTTGATATTTGTATTGATGTTAAAGTTTAAGTGATCCATCAAAATGACCTGCATTTTGTATGTATTTTACTCACTAGTTGACAAGATGACTTAGCCGTGTCAAAATGTGATCTCAAGTGAAGCCACATTAAAAACCACTAACAAAAAATTAAAATAAACCTTTTAAAAAAAATCCAATATATAAATAAAATTAGTTGACCAAAGTTATTAAATTAACTAAAATTTTTTAAAATTTTAATAATATATAATTTTTAATTGATTTATTTAATCAAATAAAATGAATGTAAAAGTTTAAATATTAAAAAAATTGAAAAACTAAAAAAGTGTTTATTATTCATTTTGTTAATTATATAATTAAATAAATTTTTAATTAAAAAAACTAATAGCAAAAAATTTAAATATTTCTTTTTTTAAGAAATATGACCTTTGTGTGTTAATTTTTAGAACAGGTCAAATTTAGTGCTGCTTTGTTTTAATTACGTTTGCGTGTGGTTCTTGATGGTCGCACAAATAGGCAGCTGTTTGGCGGTGACTTGACAGCATTTGGCGACTTGACAGCATCGACAGTTTCTTTTTAAGATGACTGACCAAAATTCTGTGTTAAGAAACTCAGATTTTGGCAACAAACCAGTGCAAATAGTATCAATGAAATTTTAATTTTACAGGCAATTAAAATTAAAATACTCAGGTTTATAATTCTCAAATTTCCTAAAACATAAATTTGTAATCAAACTAGGTATTTTCAGTATCTAGTATACAATGAAGATAGGTATAAGATAAAATAACGCGCTCAACTGTTAAAACTGGTGATTTGTTTGAATGATCAATGTTGCGGTCTCATGTTTTACAAATTGTGATTGTTTTAAAATTAATAATCGTGCAAATCAATCATCATTTTGCTGCAATTATGGCTAACAACAGAAAAGGCTAAAAACTTTTTTTGTATTATTTTTATTTTTTAAAACACAATTAACTAACAATCATACACCCATTAAATAAATTTTATTTAAAAGTAAAAATTTATTTATTTAATATTTTGTTTGAAAATAGTTAAAATCAATTTAATTTTATTTCTCTGTTCAACTTTTTCTTTTAAAATTACAATGTATCAACATACTATTAAAATTTATTAAATATATAAACAAAAAAATGACGTGTTATAAATAACTAACATTAATTATTTAATTACTTATATTTTTTTTTATATAAATGATAATTTTAATTAAATAAATTTTATTGAGTAAATATTTAAACAAGTAAAGAATTAAAATGTTTATAATTTATTTTTAAATTTTTTTTGATTAAATATTAACTAAACATGCAAATCAATAGTATTAAATCAACACTTAATAAAAAAAAAATTTACAAACATGAAATTAAAATGAAATTAGGAAACTGTATAATTTTTTTTAAACTGAAAAAAACTCACGTAAAGAAATAAAATTTAAAACGTAATTTAGATAATTTTTTTTTTGTATTAATTAAAAATTTTGAATTAATAATAAATAAAATAAATAGCTATAATTTATAACACAGTTTAATTCTAAATTTCCTAAAGATTTAAGATAAAATTTTATTTTGATTTATTTGTTTTTTTAACATTGAACATCAAATAATACAATTTTTAATTCAATAAAAGTATAAATTTGTTAAAAAAAAAAATTTTGACAAGTTAATTTTTATAAAGAAAATTTTAAATATGTTTAAACCTATGATTAATTTAAGTATATGAATATTTTTTAATATATTTTGATTTGACAAAATCAATCACGCATTTAATTAGGATAAATTAAAAAAATTATTGTGATGACTTAAAGAAACGTCAATTATTAGTTTATTATTTATTACATAAAATCAGTTATAAAAAAAGAACTAGAATTTTTAAGCACTATTAACCTTAAATAAACTTAATTTATTAATTTTTAAACCTAAATATTTTTTTTTAAAATACAATTAATAAATAATTATTTAATTTAATTTTTATAAAAAAAAATGCTTATTAAATTTATTAATTTTATAAATCGCGCTAATTAAAAATTTTAATTTTTTTTAATTTAATCAAAAATCATTAAGTTTTGATTTTTATTAATATTATTTATACAAATATATTTTTTAACTTTTAATATAAATATTAATTACGTTCAATTATTTATTTATTAAGCCCAATTCAAATATTATTGTTTTAATTAATTTTTTTTATAAAAAAACTAAAAAAGGTAAAATTTATTAAAATTTTTAATTAAATTTAATGTTTTATTTATAAATTTAATTATTATTAAAATAATTAATAAAATTTTTTTTAATTTTTTTGAATCAAATTGTTATAAATTATATACAAATTTATATACAAGTTTTGATTATTCAATATATATACTAATTAATTTATAAGTTGCAATTGGACAAAAAATTTTAAAAAATTAATTAATTTTATATTAATAGTAAACTTAATAAATTAAACTAAAATTAATAATTTTTATTAAATAAAAATATTTTAAATATTTTAAATAATTTAAATTACAATTTAATCAAAATTTTCAGAAAAAGTTAAGCACACTTAATTTAACAAATTTTGTAATAAAATAATTAATAAGATTTACACACGCATAATATTGAACTATACTAAAATTTGATTTTTGTTTAGATTAGCTATAAGTTTTTTTTAAACTTTGTTTTATATTTTTTTAATATTTAAAGTAGCAAGTTAAAGTGAGACAATTAAATACAACAAAACAAATAGCACGAATTTGAATAAATTGTATTTCGTGCTTGGCTTAAATTTTAAAACCTAGTTAAACAAGGTAAAATTAGTTAAACTTGTGATTAGTTAATAATAAGCTTAGTAAAAACTTGGCACAAATTAGTCTAAATTTTCGTTCAACAATTTGTTGCTTTTAAATGTAATTTGCAGCTTGTTGAATTATTTTTGTTACTTTTTGAATTGGCATAAAAATAATAAACTTAATAAATTGGCTAGGTAGACATTTTTATAACTTTTATATTTTTACTTTATCAACCAATTGCTTGTGAAAATTATAAAGTTGTCATTGAGCACAACATTTAGTGTTTAATTTAATTGAAATTAATTGTTTGTAGGTCTGTCCAAACTAATTTCCATGTTTAATTTCAGATTATTTTGCTCTTCATTTATATCATTTTAATATATACGTGTAGGGCACTTTCTTATTTCAAAACGCCTACCTAATGCTTCATATTAACAATTATAGATAATACATGTAAAGGTTTTTTTGTCATTTATAATTTTTAAGCTATTTTTAAGGTTTGTCTTTTATTTTTAAACATTTTCTAATACTTTTTTTAATTATAGTTTTGCCCACACACATTGAAAATAATTAGAACAAACTTTTTTAATCTTATTTTAATATTTTTTTAAAAAAATTTAAAATTATGAAGTATAAAATAATTTGTTAAAACATCTTATTTTTGTTCAAAATTAAAATATGGATGAATGTTTTAATATGATTTTAATTTAACGACCAGGTATTTAACCATAATTGAAAAGATTTGAATGTACTAAATAATTTAAGTTAAATTTATATTAAATTTTTTGTTTTATAACTTTTTTTTTTTAATTAAAGGTTAATGTTAATAAATAATTGTAACTTGTTAAAAAAAAAACACTTGTTTAATTTTTTTTTTGTTCTCTGTTGTTTTTTATTTATTTATTTTTAAATAACTAATTAGATCACATAAAAAAATTAAAAATGACCTGCAATTGAGTAAACAGATCAACAAAGTTATATAAAAAAACATGAAATAATAAATAAAAAAAATCTTGGCAAATAAATATATGTTTAAATATTTATAAATTTGTAACAAAAAAAAATTAAAAAAAAATAAAAATGTATACTTTAGACACTGTGTATCATTAATGTGTTTTTAAAATTTAATTGCAATTACACGACAATTTAATTTGCATTTTAACATTTTGATATAACTTTACAAAAAAATTATAAAAATTGCCGTCAGAAAAATTTAAAATATAAAATTATTAGAAATATTTTAAAAAAATTAAAATATTTTGTAAAATTTTTATTTAAAACTTGTTTTTGAAAAAACTAATACTTTAACAAATTAATTGATTTTTACAAAAATTAAAATTATATAAATTAAACATAATATTTAAAAAAAAAAAATTTAATTTAATTTGTTATAATTTTTAATTTACTTTTATTTTTTTTTATAATAAAAATTTATCATTTATTAATTCAAATCAATTATATTTAACCAATAAATTAACTATTTTTAAATTAAAAAATTTATTAAGATAATTTTATTAATAATGATAATATAAATGAATACAATTTCTAATAAAAAAATTAAAAAACTTTTTGTGTTAATAATTTTATAATTAGAACAAAAAAATTTTAATTAATTGATTTTTTAATTAAGTTAGCTCATTAAATTTAAATAATGCTTAAGACAAATATTTTTTCTTTTTTTTAGTTTAATAATTATATATATTAATTATAATGTTTGTAATTCAAAGTTTATTTATTTAAATATTTGTAAATTGAAACTTATTCGCTTTTATACATAAAGTTTAAAAAAAAATTAAGAATTATTTATAATAAATTATATAAAATGATTTATATATTATATAATATAGTATAAAATATCAATTTAAAAAAAATAAATTATAAAATATAATTTAATATATTATAAATAAATATATAAATAGGAATTTTTTATTTTTAAGTAATAATAAAGTTGTAATTTTTTTTAAATATAATTTTAAAACAATATTTTAGAAAAATTCTATGGACAATATTTTTTTAACAATCAATGGCCATAGTTATGATTGATGATTTTAAAATTTTTTTTTTATATTTTTTTTAAATTTGAACAAAATATCAATACACGAAATAATTTTAAAAACTTAAAAAGATTACTTTGTCTAAATTAGTAGATATTTATTATTACACTTAAAATGTTAAAATAGATGAATTTAATTTAAAAAAAAAAAAAGAGTAAAATATAAAACATTTATATATCAATTTGAATTTTAACTTTATATTTTATTTCATTTTTATTTTTTTTATCACGATTTCTAATCTATTTATTTAAACATCTTTATTAAAAAATTAAAAAAAATAACAATAAAACTATTTTAAAATTAAATTTTTTATTTAAGATGAATTCGAAAATCGTGCAATAAATTTAAACAAAAATTATATTACATTAACCTTTTTGATGTATATTTAATTTTTTGTTTAAACACCGGCAGTAAATGATTATAAACATTAAAAATCAATTTAATTAAATTTTTGATTGTTTTAATAGTTAAAATATAATATACAATTAGCAAGTTTAAACTTGACTATTTGTAAAGTGTTGAGCACTTATAAGTTTAAATATTTAGTTATATTAATTTAAATCTATTAAAAAAAAAAAAATAAATAAAAAATTTAATATGGATTTTAAATTATTTTAAAACTATATCTTAAAAAAAAATTAAATAAAAATTGGATCTCTATTGCTAAATACATGATTTGATTTTAATTGTACTCAATAATTTAAACTAATTTTAAATTTTTATTTTTAAATAAAAATGTTGCTAAAAACATTATAATAAAATTATATATGATTTTTAACTTTATAAAAATTTTAAAATGTATTAATTATTTTAGTATTTAATATTTATATATAAGTAGTTTTTATATAATATTTATTTAATTATAATTAAATATTTTTTTTACTAATTTTTTATTTTTTTCTTTATTAATTTTTAGTTTTTTTTTAATAAAAATTAATTTTTTAAAAAAATAGTTTATTTAAAAACATAAATCGATATAAAATAAAATTAATATAATTAAAAAATACTAAAATATTATAACTCATCCGTTTTGCAATCATATGGAGTTTTTTTTTTAAATTTATTTAGTGGGACTGTTGTAAAAAAACTTAGTAGTTACCACCTATTTCTGTCTCCCACTGGTATAACTTAAGTTCACGCATATTTTATTATACATGGTTGATAGTTTGCTTATATTTCTATATTACCATTGACAATTGAACTCTAATGATTATTTCTAGTTCCATTTTTATTAATTTTGGTGTTTCAGCATATTACTAATAAACACACCTTTTATAAATGTTTATGTGTACTATGTCAATTAATTTATTGATTTTTGTATTGATAAATATTTTAAGTTATTTTAATCACAATTATTTTGACTAATTGCAAAAATATTAACCTAATAGGCAATTAGATAGCCAATTGATCAATGAAAAAGTACATTGATCACCTCGCCCATTTTTTGCTGATTTGTTTTTAGATTACTAGTTTTTTCACTATTGCAGAAATTATTGCTAAAGTTTAAAAATTTTGTATTTTTTCTTAATTTGAGGTAAGAATTTTAAGTTTGCACATTTGATCTCAATTATCAAAACAGATTAGTCCGAAAAACTTATTTTATTTTATTTACAAGTAAGTTTTTGTATTTTAAAAATAAATATTTTTTTATAATTTTTAACTTTTTTTTTTTACTTTTTTTTTTAAAACGATTCTTCGTTAAATCTTTTTTAGCCAAACCTAAAATTCAATATAAAATACTTAAATCAATTGTGATAACTAACTTATGTAGAAGACTGCAATTTATTTTACTTGACAATTATCTATTTTCAAACAAATCTAATCACATAATTTAAATGATTAATTGATGCGTTTTTATTTGTTTTGTTTTTTAAACTAAATTAAACTATTTTTTATTTTATTAAAAAATTTTGGCATGTATTTAAAAAAAAAAATTTATAACTAATATTTACTAATAAACAATATTTTTTTTTATATATATAATAATAAATATAATTATTAAAAATATAATATAATAGATTTAAATAAATTTAAATATAACTTTATTAATTTTTTTTTTTTAATTCATAAAATAAGTAATTATTGTTAATATTAACTGCGCAAGTTTATTATTGTATATATACGCTATTTATTATATTAAAAATATAGGTTTAATAAATCTAATAATAGTTTTAAAATTTAATCAAATATAAATTTTAAATAATTAGTTTTTAGTTTATTAAAAAAAAAAAAATTTTTTTAATATTTTATTTTAAATAATTATTTTTTTTTTTTAAATATTAATTAAAAAACAAAAACATTTTTAAATAAAATTAATTTAATAAAATTTAGTTAATATATAATTTTAATTGTGTATTTAAAATCACTAAAATAAATTTTTCTTATATGCATTAATAATCTATATATAAAAATATTAAGAGTTTTTGTAAAACTACTTTGTCTAATCCTAACTCATAAACTTTGTATTCTCTAAAACTCAGTAATCTAAGGAAACGATAATAGCTACCAAAACTACTATGAATGTATAAGATCAACCTGTTTTATAGCATAAGATCAGATAGTGGGGATAACAGTTAACTTAATTACAAGTGAAAAAGAGCTCCTTATGTGATATTATGTGACAAAGCTGTTGACTATCCTGGACTGTATAAAGATGGGACGAAAAATTCTAGTAGGAGTACAGCTAGTTACATTTACAGTTAGTGAAAAAAAAAAACTGAGAAAAGAGATATCATGATATGGGTAAACATTGAAGAGTTAAAAGTAAAATTTACTTAGCTAACTAAGACAAGGATCTATAAGTTCCAAATAAGATTTGTTGAAAATAAAGAGTAAAAAAATAGACGAAGGTTGAAAAGACAAGACCAGTTAAAAATCTAATAAAAAGCTAACATGTTTTGTGTAATTCTATTAATATTATTGTATTCTATTAATTTAAAACTGTCATTCTGTGTCCCTAAGTTAATTTTTTCAATTAAACTAGATCAGTCTACCGCTAAAATATTTGTTGGTGGCAATAATCAAAATACAACCATATATTTCAACAAAATACATTAAGCGAATATGATAAACTTAATATTATAATGAACGAATGTTTTTTATTTAATAAAAAATTAAGTGAAATGATAAAATAAAAATATAACTTACATCAATTAATTAAAAAACTTTATTTTATATTAAATAATTTTAATTTTTTACAAATTTATATATAAATAGTTAAATAAAAATAATTTTACAATAGATTTTTAATTAGAAAATTTAAATTTATTATTTTATTTACTAGTAGAAACATTTGTTATAAAAATTGTGGATAAATATAAGTTTAAATAGTTTAAAATACAAAATGTAATAAAAAATTACACCAAAACTTAATCAAATCATTTAAAACTATTAAAAATAATTACATTTTAATAAATAGCAAAATCTAATTAATAAATTTTAGAAAGAAAATGTTTATTTCATAGCTTTATAATTGAATAATAAACTGAAAATTAATATTAAAAATATGCTTCAAATATATTTATTCATTAAAGCATCATAATGTACGTTTGATGCAGTCAGCACCTTGTTAGTAAAAAACGCCTATTTCATTTTATATTTTACAAAATAAATAAAGTTCAGTTTATTTTAAAAAAAAAGCGTGAGTTCGCACCTTCATTTTTCAGCTTCTTACTTATGTTTATTTTTTATTTAATTTTTCATTAAATTTTTATTAATTTTTCATTAAATTTTCATTAACTTTTCAATTTGTTTGCTTTTACATTTAAGATCATTTTTTAATTTTTTATGTCTGTTTCAAACAGTATTTTACTAAAATCTTTTAAAAGATTATCTAAAGTGTTTTTAATATTTTTTTTTTATTTTGAATTTAGTCCAAAAAAAATAATAAACAAATTGCAGTTATATAAAAAGTGATGAATTTTTTATATTTATTCGTCAAGTTGATTGTTCAGTAAATGTTTATTTGATACAAGTTTATTCATTTTTTTGTTTGTATCAAAATAATTTAAGAAAGATGAAATGTTAAAGCAACTTATGATTTTGATCTAGCCAGCCTATTGTGCACACCTTGTGTGTAATAATTTGCTTTTTAAATTTGCCCATTTGCATTGTATTCTAAAAAAAAATTAGTATTGACTATAATTCACTTTTGACCATACCTAAAATTAAGTTTATTTATATTTTTATTACTTTGTCTAATGTTCTTCTTTCTTTATTTCATATGTTTAGCTTTAAATATTTTTCTTATTTTAATTTTAAAATAAAAATTATATTTTATAAGTTCTACCTTTTTTTAATGCCTTTTGTGTGAACAAATTTATGATTTAATCTTTAACTTGTAATTTTTTAACGTCTTTGCATCAGTTTGCGGTATATTGGTCTAATACTAATATTTATTTTTATATAAATTTTAGTACGGCTTTAGGAAATAATAAGAAATCAACTCATTAAAGCATGTATTTAATAGAAATGATTAAATGTTCGTTTAAATAGTACATAAAAACAATGCAATAATAAAATTTAACTTTATTAACTAATTAAACAAGTGTATTATATTTAAGCAAATTTAGATTTAAATAATTTTAATATTATAATTTTGTATTTCTATATTTTAAAACATAAAAAAGGAAATAAAAATTGGTTTAATATCAAAAGCATTTCTGAATGTTAAACTTAAACTAGTAAAAATAAAATGATTAATTTATTTTAGTTTTATTTATAGATTTTGTTGAACATTATTCGAATTTTTTATATGTTTTTGTTTTTTACATTTTTGCTGTTTCAGCTTGTAATTAAAATTCATAAATTACATCATTATACTTATATTATAGAACAATATGTTATTTTTTGCAATTATATTTTGTAATAATAATTATTTTAATTTATTGACTTAAAAAAATGTATTTTTTAGATTTTTATAGTTTATGTATATTTTTTTTTTTAATTTAAAATAAAATGTAATTTGGAAATTAACAAAATTAACGTGAAAATATAAATATTATTCTTTAAAGCGTAAGATGTTAGATTAAGTTTTAAATTGATTTTTAATATAACTTAAATTAATTTTTTAAAAGTTAAAAATAACAAATATTTATTAAAGTTAATTATATTTTGCTAATAAATAGAATTGAATATTAATGTTTCTTTTTATATTTTTTATTTGTTTTTTATATAATTTGTTAAGTTATTTAAGTTTATGCCATAGTACAATGACCTAATCTATAAAAATGCTAGCTATGGCGTTGTTTTTAAATCATGCGCAAATGAATTAAAGCCGGAAGATCAAGCCCTGTTCTAAATAAGCTGATAGACAAATATTTAGCCAATTGATGTTCTAGATAAAAATTTCATCTTCAACATGTTTCAAGTACACTTGCGCATTTCTACTTCTAAAAGCTTGTTTGTTTTAGAGTTAAATTGAATTGCTTTCGCCTTTAAGACGCTTTCAATGCATCGATTGTAATCAATTTCAGATTATTGTTTATTTGTATTTATTTGCTTTGCATTTTTCAAACAAGATCTTAAATTTTTATCTTTGCTTGTTTAGTTAATTGCAAATATCATGAAACAAAACTAAAAATGTAGATGCGGTTGTTAAAAACAGAAGGGTATGTAAAATAATTGAAATGTAATATCATTTTAATTTTTTCCCTTTTTATTCATACAATTTTTTACAAGGCAATTTTCACTTAAATTGTAATTCAATTATAGGTTTTCAGATACAAAACATTGCACATTAATTTGCCTATATTTTTATTTAAAAACTTAAAACATTATATTTAGTTCCGTCTGGGCGAAATAAATTTATTAGTTTTAATTTTAAACTTCAAAATTAAAATATATTTATTTCAATTTAATATTAAAAATAAAAAAACAAATTGATAAAAAAAAAAAATAATATATAAATGTCAAAAACACATTTAAAATTTTTTTTAAATAAAATAATCAAATTTGTAAATTACACTTGAATCTAATTGATTTTAGTTAGTTTAATTGCATCTTTTTATAAAATTTCTAACTAAAAACTAAAGTGTCTAACTTTAAATTTTGAGTCTAATTAAAAAAACACCGATTTCATTCAACTAATTAAAGTTACAGCCATTTAAATTAAAATAAGCTCTTGTCACATTTAATAAAGATGTCAGTTTAGAAATATATTTGTTATCTACCACGCTCATCACAGTATGGTTTATCTTGCTTAATAACAGCTTTAATGGTGAAATAAAAAAAAATTAAAAATAAGCTTAATTCAAGTATATAAAAAACCAAAAGTATGCAGATAAATAAACTTGTTATTATATATATTATCCATATACATAAATACTATAATATTTATTATTAATACTATATATTAAATGACAACGGAAAAATTGATGCTACTTTATATGGTGTTTATTTTTCATAATATTTTAGCAAAGATGTTTGTCTTTTATCTTAGCGTTTTAATTGCATTTCACTGCACACATCTTATGTTAATAATTCATTTTTTATTTATTTTAATACAATTTTTTTAATTCAATTATAATCTTCGTTTGTCGCTATTGTAAATGTTCACTGTTTAAAATTTTTTTTAGATCGACATTTAAAATTACTACTATACAAAAATTGTTATTCTATCAAAATTTTTTTTTTTGTTTTTGTTAAAATTTTACGACTGTTCACCTGTTTGAACGTGTCTTATTTTAACCGCAAATAGTGTTTAAATTGCTTGCTATATAATTATAGCATAAAAAAAAAATATCAAAAAGTTCTGATATTAATCACATATATGTTATACACGTAGTAAAACCATTTTACTGTATTCACATGTTATAATGTTTATTAAACTAAAATTTTTTTTTAAAAGCTTAATACAAATATTAATTATGAATGCATTAATATTTTTAATTGAAACATAACTTTAATGTTTGTCCTTATTTTTATTTTTTTATTCAGTTTTTTAATTAATTTTTATTTAAACTTTTTATATTCTCTGGTTAACTAATCAATAAAAATTATATTAAAAATTTAATATAATTAATATTAAAAATATTTTAAACTGATTCAAATAATTTAATTATAGCAATTATTCATAATTTAATAAGATCTATGTCACTAAATTGTAGATCATTTTAAAACTTTTAATTACCAAAAAAATATATATATTTTATAATTTCTATTAAAAATTTTGTTTGCTATCTATCAATTGTGTTCGTATGTTTTATAAATGTCAAATATAAATCAAACATTTGACTATTTTAAACATTTTTTGTTTTTAATCATGAAAGCCTTAAGCTTCTCATTTAGAATTGAACATCACTTAATTAAATATTCTCAATTTGTTTCATTTTTTGCTAATCACAACAATTTAAATGCTTTTATTTACATTTTTTTTTACTTTTAATCTATTAAGATTCTAACATGATTTTTTTATTTTCAATTTATTTTTTTTTAATTTTTATGATTGGTGTTGTTTTGACGCTTGCACTTGAATTATTATAATTTTCTATTTTCGCTTTAAATCCTTGATTTTAGTTTATGTAACTTGTTTAATTTTCATACATACATTTAAGTGATTGTAACTTGTTTTCTGTATTATTCATTTACTCTCTATTTCTTAATTTTTAATTTTTTTTATTTTCATTAACTCATTGCTTCGATTCAAATTTTAATATATATTTTAACTTAATTTTTTGTAATTTAAATTTTATAAAAAAAACAACACTATATAAAAAAAAAATTTAAATTGTAAAAGCGTACCATCGTTTTTTATATTTTATTTTTATAAAACTTTATTTATTTTTTAACATTTTAGTTTAAATAGCTAATTGCAAATTCCAGTCAATATTCGGATAAATTATCAAAAATCAGTCTTTACGGATTGATTACTGATCTGTCGTTCATCTGTTCATCCATTCAAATCAAAATTTTTCTATAAAAAATAACAGACGAAATATAATTGCCTATCGGCATTTATTATTTTTTTTTCAATACATTTAAATTTTTTAATAATACTTATTCTAATAATCGTATTTAATAGTAATACTTAATATTTATTAAAAGTTAGATATAAATTAAGTGTTTAAATTAACATCAATAATAATTAATATGCATTATTAAAAAAAAAAAATTTTGTGAGATATTAATTTTTAAATATTAAAAAAATAATTTTTATAAATAACTATATTTCAATTGCTTGTTTAAAATTTAAAATTTTTGAATAAAACAATTAAATAAATATCACATTTCAGTTATTTCATATCAATATAACTACAAAAGTTATTTAAATAAATAAACTTTTTTTTTAAATAAAAATTTATAATTTGAACTCAATAAATTTATTTTTTTAATTAAATTATATTAAACTAATTTGTTTAATTCAAATTAATATAAATTGTTTAATTAAACTTGAAAAAGTAACTTTTAACTGATTTAGTTATTTTTAACTATCAAGTAATATAATTATTTTTTCAATAATTTTTTTATTTTAAACCATTTAGCTATTTATTTTTTATTTTAATTTTTTCTTAAAAATGTGACATATTCATAATTTAAATTTAATTCAGTTCTAATTAACATGTTTTTGCACATGTAAAAGAAAAAAAAATTGAACGTGTTTATAGAGACTTAGCTAAGCACAGCTGGACCTGAAAAAAATAACTTTTAAATGTTTGTTTAAGAGAAGGTTTAAGACATAATTTAAAATAAAATCTAAGAACATCATTTAGAAAAATATCTAAAGAAATATTTTTTTTTAATAAGTACTTATTAAATATTTAACTTTTTTTTTAATTTTTTTTTTTTAATTCTGCTCAACATTTGGTTTTTTGTGTAAAGTTAATTTTGGTTTACTATAATTTATTTGTCTAAATTTATGTCTTATTTGTTTTTTTTCATCGTTTAAAATTCATAAATTTTTCTAAATAGTTTAATGTTGATTTTCATTAATTCATTACATTCAAACATGTGCTTGATGGCGCACGTATTTTACTTTTCAACATTTTAATCTATAATTTAAAGATAAGTTTTATTTTTGTCAAGTTTTATTTATGATATATTGCTTAAATTAAAAAGTTTTCAAATAAATAATAAAAAATATTTTAAATTTATTTTATTAATCATATTATTATAAATATTTTATCTAATTGTTGATTTAATTTAATGTTTAATTTACATAGCTAATTTTATTTCTTTTTATAAAAATAAGGTATTCTAAAATATATTTTTTATTACATTTATTTAATAATTTTAAATTTTATTAGAATTTATATAGCGAAAAAAAAATATATTATATTTTTAAAATAAATATATTTTTAAAAATATTTATTTTTTATTATAATATAAAAAAATTATTAATAAAATTAATTAAAGAATAATTTAATATCCAATATATAATATTAATTCATAAAATTGTATATTATTAATGTCCTTAAGCAAAATTTAATATTATTTTTATTTATTTTAAAAAACATAATTTATTTTATATATTTGACTAAATAAATTTTTTTTTTACTTAAATACATATATCGAATTTTGTATTAACTTGTCTATTTTCATTTAGTCTGATTCAACGCCTATTTCAAGTATTTTAATAAATTTTAGTACTGACCTCATCTAATTTAAAAAAAACCATCAAAATTTATATATATACAATGGATTATCTACATATGACAATATATACAACAATAAAGTGATTACTATAATATTTCACCGCTCTCTAGACAGTAGTTGCTAACGGCTAGTTTTTAGCTTTATAAGCATTATAGTAAAATAGGATATGGAAATAGGAAAGTTAAATAAAGAAAAAATGGCGCCAAAACAAATTTGTGCACAAGCATTGGTCTATGAAAGCAATTTACTAAATATCAAAATAAAAAAAAAGTTAAAAAAATAAAATAATAAATAAATAAAAGAATAAAATAAATAAACTTTAGACTAATATGCTTACAGTTGAAAACATTGCAAACATATCCATTTAAACATATATTGTATTTATATAAATACATAAATATATATAAAATTATATAAGTATTTATATATTAGTTTGGGAAATTGTATAAAGATTAGTAGTTTACTATTGCCTATTCAGACTAAACGCTACTCTTGTTTTTTCGCTTATTTGTTATTTTTTCATACTTTTCTGTTTCGATTAGTGTTTTTATTTGCTATTTGGCGGCTTTCCAAAAGTCAACAAGCTTTTTTTATTGGCCACAATAACAAAACGTTCTTAATGTACGCTCATTCAGGCCAAAATCAAGCTAACAAACCAATTTTGCGTCAAATAAATTGCAATCATTTTTTGTTAAAGATAGGGTTCCCTTTGACTTTTGAATTTTAGCGCGCAAAGCGATTTGACTCGATTATATGATAAATTGTCAAGGGAACTATTGTGAATTACAATTTGTTAAGCTATTTAAGTTAACTAAAATAAGAATAAATGGGTTTGAAATAAATCGAATTTTATTTCTAAACACCAAAAAAAAAAAAAAAACAGTTGATATTAGATAATGAAGACATCTAAAACATGGTAAACATAAATTTAACAACGATAACTCTTAGTGATTTTATTTTAATAAAAATTTTATGCAAAATATAAGAATTTTTAATTTTTAAATATTTAGCTTAAATATAGTCAATCACTAATTAAAAGATTAAAAATATTTAAATCTATGTGTATTAAGCAGAGATTTAAATAAATAGCAAAATTTTTCTAATTTTAGTAAAAGCTAGTTAACTATCAAAATACATAAACAAAATGTAACGAAAAACTAATGATAATCAAATGTGTAATGAGCACAAATTTCAAATTAGCCTATACACATTGTCGGCGGATATAGTGAAACTGGTCGATCCTATAAATGAATAATGAACAACACGAGTTTCCACTTGGTTAAATTCCTAGTCAATGGGTCGCTTGTCAAAAGTTTGCTCCTGCTTGAGCTCAGTATATTTAGCTTCATGGGTCACCTGCGGTGAAATGCGAAACGGAAATCACTTGAAAATCAGCTAGTGAACATATTAATGGCAAGCTGTCGATACGCCTTTTTTTTGCAAACTAAATTAAATAAAGATATTTTTATAGTAAACTTTTCATGTTTAACGATTTAGTCAATAGTAATCACGAGTTATACGTGATTAAAAAAATTTCGATTTATTGACTCGACATCGGTACCATTTTGTTTCCACAATTGAACGTTGATTGTCTTTGATGTTTAGGTTTTTGATATAAACATCGTAACCCATTTTTCTATTACTAAACACAATCTGTTTATTTGAAAGGCAAAAAAGCAATAATTTAAAATAAATTTGCAATTGGTGTTTACTATTTCTTTATCATAATTGGTATTATTTTTTTAGTTTGTGATTTCCGCCGGAATTAGTTGTTCGTTTTTTTTTTTGTTTAATTTGTTGAAAAAATTAAATTCTTTTGAAAATGATAATAAATAGATAAATATAAAATAACCAACTAGTTATCTCTTCTTCTACATATTAATCATTTATTTAAAATTTTTTGATTAAATTGCAATATTTTTTTCTCAAAAAAGCTGTTTCACACGATCTTGAAAAAAATTACAAATGGTGAAGAAGATAAAAAAATTTATTAGAAAAAAATTGATTGGTGAACAATTTAAAAACTGTTTCAAGCAGTTAAACAATAGCTATTGAAAAATGTTAAATCAAATTTAAAATATACTCACAAAATTTTAAGCAAACATCAGCTGTTATTATTTTCAATAAATGTGATTTACATGCACTTCACATTATCATCAATTCTTAAAACAATTTAGTCTGATTTTGGGCTGACACATCAGCTTGCTTTTCACATCCGATTACTGTTTCAAGTAAAACTTGTATTTTTTTATTTTTTTTAGATTCAAAAATGATTTAGAAACAAATCTATCTTACAAGTTAAAAAAAATAAACAAAATGTAAGATGATAAAAAAAAATAGATAAAATGATGAAAATGATGAAAATGATGAAAATGATGAAAATGATGATAATGAAATTAGAAAAAATAGAGTGGATAAAAATTGCAATAGTTAAACCAATCAAAGCATTACAATTGAAATTGAGTTCATTTTTGTTAAACTTAAGCCAATTTAATGTAAAAAAGGATTGAAACATCAGCAATACAAACAATGACGCGTTCAAACATCATTTCCGTTCTTTCAAATCGGGTGTGCTTATGCATGTTTGAACGTATTACATAAAATCAAAGACTATTTTTGAAACAAACAAAGGCAAAAAAAACTAAAAAAAAAACAGGTTTTTCATTTAATAATTTCTAAACTTAATTTTTTTTTATGATTTATATTAATATTAATAATTGCTTGTTTAAAATATAGGCCAATTATTCATTTAGTTTATGTAATAATTAAATTTATTTATTTTACTTTTTTATTAATATTTTTTAATTTAAATTAATTATGTAAATTTTATATTATTTTAACTTTTAGATCAAAAAATAATGAAATGTAATTTTCAGTTTTTTAAATATTTTAATTTGTTTTATTAATTATTTTATTAATTTTTTTATATATATGTAAGTTAAAATTATATATTATAAAACATAATTATATATTGCTAAAAATAAAAAATCAATAATAATGGGTTAAAAATATTTTTAGGTTAGCAAAATTATTTAATATTTTAGATATAGTTTAAATAAAACACGTGTACATAGTATCTATAAATTGATTTAATAAATCAATCTAGACTTAGAAATTATCAATTAATTAAAATATATAAATACAAAAATATTTACACAAATCAAAAGCGATATATATCAAGTCTAAATGTTTGTTTAATTGAGATATATAAAAAAATAAAAATATTTTAATTACTATTCTATATAAATTTATAAAAAAAAAATTTTAAAAAAATACAATAAAAAATTATAAATATGCTTTTTAATTCATTTTTATTTATTTTTTTTATAATGTTAATAAAATTTAAATTAAACTAGATATGCAAATCAAAAGCTTTTCAACTTAAAAAAATTGCGGATGTGTAAAAATGATTTTAATGAAATAAAAAAAAAGAGAAAGTACAAACAAATAAACAAGAATAATAAAGTGAAAAAACAAGAAGAATTAGAGAAAATCAACAGAAATAATAAACTGAAATAAAATAACAAACATAAAACACAAATGAATTACAAATAAATGCAAAACGAAATAGCCAAAAACACAAGAAAAGGCTGTTGAACGGCTTTTGAATAGTCAAACAAAAGCTAATCATTGGAATTGGCTTGAAACTAGCCTGAAACATGCCTAAAAGTGGCCAAAAAGGGGCTTACAAACTAATATTTTGCACAGCGGTTGCTACTTGCTTGCTACAAGTCGATTGTGGTTAAATAGCCGTGTAAGTGGATTATTTCAGTGGCAAAAAGCGCAGTTGGTTTGTGCCAAACCAAATTGGCCACTGTCAAGCTAAATCTAAATACTAAAACTGTTGCATCAAGTCTATTGTATGATTTTGTGGTCATCAGTTGTGAACAAGTTTACCGGCTGGCTTAATCGGAACAATTGTTTGATATTTTTGGCTGTTCACGTGCATAAAGCCGTGTGGCCTGATCTGACTTACTTTTCCATAGGGCCGGTTCTATTTCTATTCATAAAGCTCAATCTGGCTAATCATGCGACCGTATTTGCGCCCATTGTACAAATGTTTGTTTAATTTGCTCCAATTTTAATGCAAAGTGTTCCCTTCTTTTGCTTGTTTGACTTGTTTATCGACCGATTCACCTTTGCTGCGACAAGGTCGAACTTGTTTTCAGTATACCAGCACTTAATTAACACGCTGCTACTGCTTGTGGTTTGATTTTCAGCTGTTCAAGTTCAAGATTTGTCGCCATTTGTTAGTTTGGAAATTGATCGTCAAAAGTCTTTCAAGCTTGTGAACAAATCAGGTAAATTTACAATTGGTCTTATTCAGGTAGGCTGCGGTTTGTGGCTTTTATCCAGTAAATCAAAGTATCAAACAACATGATTCCATTTAACAAAAGGAAATTAAAATAAAAAATACATATATTCCACTTAGAACAAGGCCTGTTCGAACTTTAATATTTTTATTTTGGTTACTATTTGAATTTTTATTATTTTTTAAGACTAATTGTTCAGCGTAAAATGTGCACGATTTAAAAAGAGCATGATTCATCAAAAATGATTTTATTCATGAGCCGTTTGACAAGAGCTTATTCAGACAAAATTGAATATTGTATCAAATTTATTTTATTTTTTATTAACTTAAACGATTTGAAAGCTGATTTTCAATTTTATTTGTTGGCGAAAATTGAGAGTTAGGTGTAAACTTGATTACTTGTAACAAATATTTAGTTACTTTGGCTTTATTAAGAAGTTTGACAGTTTTTAACATTTAGCTTCTTTTTTTTAGTTTTGAATTAAGCCTAAAACTATTCAAAACACGTCAATCGAATTCAAAATAAATTTCCTTATAAACTGACTTAGTTTGAGTGTTAAAAATGTTTTTTGATTGATGTTTTCATTTGTATATCAAATTATGATTTAATTTTTTAATATAATTAGAATTTTACTTGTCCGGTTGTTTATTTAATAATAATTTAAATATTTTCAATGTCTATTTTAATGTTTATTTTAATAATAGTAATTGTTTAACTGAATAATTTAGAAAACTAGAAATGATATTTTAAATTAATTTGTTCTGTCAATACAAACATTTTTTGTTCAATTATAATTGAGTTTTTATTATTTCATATTATTTTTTTTAATCTATTTTTTTTTTTTAATTTGTCAGTTTGTTTTAAATAATCATTTGAAAAAATCAAATGTTGAAAATTGAATGCGGTTTAAATTCATTAGCTTTTACAAGCTGCGATTTGAATTCCCATTAAAATCTTATTATTAAGCTGTTTTATTCAGTTTTAACTTTATCAAATAAAAAAAATAAGATGAACTTTTTGTAGACAAACACGTGGTGAGTGTTGTTGTCAAACAATGGATTCAATCAAAATGACCTTAGATTGACAGGTTTAAAGTCAATGGTTTTTTTCTGTCATCCAATCGACTAAGCAGAAATATACCACTAAAAATTTTAATCGAGTTTTTATATTTAATGCGATTATAGGAAAAATTCATTCTCCAGTACTGACTTTCAATTGAATTTTTATTATAGTGTCGCAATTGTGTTGAATGTTAATCCGAAAACCAAGGGCATAAGGTCATGTTTTTGAAGTGGGCAATCAATTTTTTTCTTGTTACTTTTTAAAATTTTTTTATATATTTATTTTTTTTTTAATATTTCATTTTTCTTATACTGCTACTTTAATTCAAATATAACAAATTTTGATTAAATATAACCACTCATCATCATCACAATGTAATCATCATATTCAAAACGCTTTTCCATCGCATCAAACTACGTGATTAGATTTACTAATTTTCATAATTAATGCCCCAAGCTTTACTATTCAAGTTTAAATTTTTTTTTTTAAAAATTAAAGCGAATGGTTTGCTTGTCATTGCTTGGATTTTAATCAAGAGATCAATTTAGTTAAATTAATTTTTAATTAAACCATGAAAAAGAAATTTGCTCATTTATTTAAAAAAAAACGTTTTTTTTTTAAATGGTAATATTAGTAAAATAAAAAAATTGCAATTGAAAAAAAAATAATTTTAAAAATCAGAATTTTAATAAAGAAAAAGGCCGGTGTCTAATTAAACTAAAAGATATAATGATTAAGAAACAAAATAAACGGAAACGATCCATCTATGTTACAAAAATAGCAATCTATTATTATACCGTTGACTATTCAGATAAACATTGTCTAGTTTATTTGTTCATTTGGTTTTTCAAAGCTAAACAATCAAATATGATGAGATTAAATATTAAAAATTGAAGTTGCATCAACAAAGCGTGATGTATCAAAAGTAAAACGAAATTTAAACCTGGCATATGAACTGTGACTTAAGTCAATTATCGTGCTGATGGAAATAGGCGTGCATTAAAACCAGCTGTGTTTGCTTGTTTAGATTTTGCATATTAAAATCGCATTCAAACGGTTTTAGTTTAGATTAGTAAAAATATTTGGTCTAAATCTATTAAATTAAAATTTAAACATTTATTTTTGATATGTTCTTGAAAAGAAAAAAGATTTTTTTTTATAATAGATAAAATCTAATCAAACTTATCAGTTTAGTCTAATAAAAAATTGTATAAAAACAATTAAATTTATCAAAAAAAAATTTTATTTATATATAAAAATTTATTTAATTATTTAAAAATAGATGGTTTAAAATTGTTATTAAATAAAATATAATTAAAAAAATTAAATAAATATTAAAATAAAATAAAATAAAAATAAAAGTTATAATATAAATTAAGTAAAAAATTAAATAGTTTAATTCAATATTGCATTTTATTTAAAAAATAAATTTTAACTTATTCAGTAAATAATTAAATGTTGAATTTATTTGTTTTTTAAAAAATAAATGAAATAAAAAGTGAAATTAATTTAAAAAATAATATTTTTTTTAGCAACATTTAAATTAAAATAGCATAAAATCAATTTTAAAAAATTTGACTTGGCAAACGTTTTAGATAAATTAGCTGAAATTAATTATGAAAAAGGTTTTAAACTGTGACAAATTATTAGAATTAAATCAGTACATTTAGTTTAAGGATTCGCTTAAGAATTTTGGCATACAACTAACAATCATTAGGATAAGTGAACACGACCGGTTGCACAGACAAAACACACGGTGCAAAACTGGTCGAATGGTTTGTGTCACGAAAAAAAATTTGAGAAAATAAAAATTATTTTTAAATTATTTAAGAGATTTAAAAAAAAATTTTAACCTTAAGAATTATATATAAATATTATATATATATTTATAAACTAAATTCACTACTTGTTAAGATGATAAATGTATGTTAATAGTCATTTTGTTCACGCAGTTCAACAATCATTTAATAGTTGATGAATGTGTTGATGAATGTGATGAACTTTGTGTTGTAAATGATGACAGTTTTTGTGGATATAGGTTGACTAAAGTGATAATAGACTGTGAGAACAGGATACCGGTAGGTTTGTCTTTTTACAAATCAGCTAGCAGCTGCTTTAAAACTGACTAATTTAAGTTAAAATGAAAAGTAAGGTTGAAAATAAATTTAAAAAATTTTTTTTCATTAAGATTATGAGTAAGCTTAACTGGCATACAAATAATTTGGCAACTGTTAATAATCATGTAATTGTAATCATAATTCAAACAGGGCCTGGTTACAAGGTGTAGACACAAGCTGACCAAATTGAAATGATTCACAAGTAAAGATAAATTTAAAAATAAAAGCTTAGCAACTCTAAAAAATTTTTTTAAATTTTTTGAACGCTTTTTTTGTTAGTACTTATTGACAGGTATTTGTAAACAAAATAAAAATATTGTTTATTTAATTTAATATTTTAATTTATTATTTATTGATTTAATTTTTGTTTTTTATATTATATTTTTTTTTTTTTAATTTTTAACTAATTTGTGTTTACAGTTTCATTTTTTATTTAATTCATTATTCATTTGCACAATTAAGAATAAAAATTTAAAAATATAAAAAATAAACAAAGTGTCAAATGTTTAAAAAAAAATTTAGTTTTACAAAATTATGATTAATAAGATCATACAAAAAGTTAGAAAAATAAAAAATAATTGAATCAAATTTTGCAATGTTTTGGTTTAAAACAAAAATCATCTTTTTAATTATTAAAGTAGCAATATTTCAAAACTAAGTAAAAAAAAAATTTTAAGTACAAGTTACAAGCGCGGCTAATGATAGCAAACAATTGTTCTGGACTCACAATTGTTCAATTATTTTAATAGTTTTAAAAATTTCTATTTGTAATTTTAAAAAACAAATTTCTTTAATTGTTAAATTAGTGAAGTAGTTTATAAATTCAAATTGAGTTAATTAATTTTATCATTAATTGAATTATTTAAAAAAATCAATATATAAATATTTATTTTTTTTTTTGAAAAAATTTAATTTTTAAATATAGGTAAACATATGTAAATTTATTTATTGCTGTCAGTTATAGTTAGATATTGGATAAAATGACAAATTGCCAAAAAAAATTTTACGGTTTTAAATACTTTTTAAATGTTAGTTTGATTGATTAGTAGTGAATTATTAGTAGAAAAAATACTGATACTGGCCTTGATTTATTCTTTAGTTCATCTTTTTAGATACTAATTATTGCCACTCCTATTTCCTTAATATAAAACTTAGCCTTTTTGCACTTTTAGTTAGTTTTTTTATATACATAATAAAACTTTTATTTATTTTTATTTAATTTTTTTTTTTTGTTAAATATTTTTTTTAATACTCTGACAACTTAAGAATTTCAACCAAAAATTGGTTACTTGATTTTTAATATTATTTTCTGTTTTTTTCTTAATTTTTATAAATTTAATCGTATATGCATCTTATTTTAATTTTTTTTTTTTATTTTACTTTTCTACAGCTCAACTCTTAATTAACATTTCAATTAAGACAAGTAAAGATTATAATAAGCTTAATAGAAACTAACGCTTTGACATGTGCTTGTCTGAAATTAGCCAAGCAATAAGCAAAGTAACAGGTAAATGTTTGATGAACAAAAAAAAAAATTAAAAAATTCAATTTCTTATTGTTTAAATATTTTTTATGGTAAGTATATAATTGAAATTATCATATTTTTCGCAATAAAGCCAACTGCTGTGATGTTTAGCAATTTGGCAGTTTTTATTCACAAACAGTTCACTAAAAATTGATCCAATACAAAAAATCAACAAAAAAATTTAAACAAAAATTTATGTCTTAATAAAACTTGTTAAATTGGCAAATTTCACTAAAAATCATAACAATAATCAAATCAAAATTTTTCTTTGTTGATTGAAACGCATAAGACTCCGTTATGGTTATCTTACATAAAATACAAAAAAACAAAATTAGACGAAAGAAAAAATAATAGCAATAAATATTAAAATATTAATGAAATTTATTGACCATTTTTAGCTAAAAATGACAGCTTAAGATAATTAATAAATGAAAATAAAAGGAGGAGAATAAAATAAAATTTGGCACAACAGGGGCCCACGTAAAGGTTAATGAAAATCTATTTAAAACGACTGTTGCGCACGAATGGCGGCTTAAGTAAAGCTAAAAAACTGATGTTGAATCGTGTGGCTCCACACTGGGCTAAACTAAGACCCTTCTCAAATACCTGATCAATGTCTTTATCTTCTACTTGTTCACTTTTATCTATTTTTATTTAAATGATGAAATTACCAATCAAGTAGTTTTGCAAATTTACTTAGATTTATTTATGTGTGACGAATGTAATTTAGTGATTAAGGAATTATGGCACATTGTGAAGACCACATTCAGAAGCAAACTTATCAAATAATTTTTTTATTTAAATTTAGATTTTATATTTTAATTGTTTAAATGATTAAATTTGGCGTATAATCAACAATAACTAATTAAAATATAGTTTAATATATTTAATAATGCAAATAAATATATTTTTATACATTGATTAAATTTTATTAAGGATTTATTTTTAAGATTTAATTAAATTAAATTTTTTCATGTAATCAATTACTTAATTTATAAATTAATCGATATTTATTAATTCAAAATATATTTTTAATTTTGTAAAAAAATTTTATAATTTTCACGGTCAAATTTTTTAATCAAATTATATTTTTATTTTTTTTAAAAAAAGGATTATAAACATTTTGATTTAATTTTTTTTAATATAAAACATTAAATAATTTTTTTTTATCATTTTTTATTTAATCATTGAATAAAATAAAATTAAACGTTACATATAATAAAAAAAAAAACGTTTGTATTGAATTAAAAGAATTCCCAACTAAATAAGATGAGAATCATAATTTTTCAAACTGATGTTTTAAACAAGATCTTTTTCATGCTGATATTTATAGATTGTATTATTGTGGTTTTTTCAAGTACTCTTATTTCAAGTAGGCTGTTTGGTCTATGTACACTATTTCAATATCAATCGATTCACCCAAGAGCGTTTTTAGAATTTAAGCTTTTGATTATAATCTAAGTTTGATTCATGCCAAATTCGGTACAAATTCACAGCCTAACTGTCAATAATAATATTATTGTATTATTCGATTTTTGCGTTAAAATGACCTTCTACTATTGAAGTAAATATTTATTTCACAATTTTAAAAGGAAATAAAAAAAAAATTAAACACTTTTCCAAATAATTTTAAAAACAAATTTAATATTAAAATACAAAAATATTTTTCATCAAATAAAATATGTATTTAAAACTGATATTAATTTTATTTGCTAAAAAAAACTAAATTAATTTTTTTTTATTTTATTATAAAAATTGTATGAATTGTATTTAAATAAAAATTAATAAAGAATTAAGTTTTAAATTATGTTAAAATTAAAATAAGGGAAAAATAATAAAAAAGTTTAACAACTGCATATTAACTAGTTAAATTTTTATTAATTTCTTTTTCCTTTAATATTTTTGTTTATTGTCATTTATAAGGCTAATAAATACATAATAAGAAACACACCAGTTTAAATATTTTAATAAAGTTTAAGTTTGTGAAAGATTTATTTATTAAATTATTATTCTGTACTATATCTTGCTGGTGAAAGGCAAATCAAACTTTTTGATATGAGAACTGGCCCACAATATACATAAAATGTTTTTTTATTATTAAAATGTGTAATAAAATGTATTGAACAAATTTTTCTATGGCTAATACAATAAGTACATTTGTTATTCATAGGTTGGCACCCTTCACTCTTTTATTGTAAATTTCTAAATACAAGTTTTAATGCTTGGTTTTTTCATTTATACAATAAACTTTGTAAAACCTTTGTATTTTTAAGTTTCAATTCTAATTTGTTTTAGTTTACATTTATTTATTTTTTTTTTATTCATATTTAAACCTAGAAAAAAAAACTTAATAAACTTTAAATTTGGGTAAAGGATTTTTTTCAATACAAGAAAGGTTAAGTTTAAGATTGTTTAATTTTTCTTTCAACTAATATAAAAACGACATTTGCCTTTTTGCTTGTATTACTAGTTTGACAGTTGAAGTGTTTCAATTATTTAAATATGAATATATGTTTATTTATTTATTCATATATTTTTTCAGTAGTTTTAAACAGCCAATTATTTTTTTTTTTTAAACATTGGCAAATACTTGTAAGCAAGCAGATTTAGCTATGATCCATAAAAGTAAATTTTCGATCTAACTTTTCATACATAGTAAAATCAAATCAAAAGATGGCTTACAACTTGACTGACCTGTTTTTTTTTATCGTTTCAAGTGTTTTAAAGTCAACAATTTAAATGCAGGTGTTCTTTAAGAATTCAAAAATAAAAATTATCTATTAATTTCCGACTAAATTTATTTTCATTGTAATACAACATTTATTTAATATTTATTATTTTTTTGATCTAATATAAATAATAATAGATAAAAATAATAATTAACCATTAACACACTTATATTAAATTTTTTTTTGAAAATATTTTACTATAATAAAAAGTTTGCTTTTGTATAAAATTTTATTAGATAAATATTAGTTTTATAAAACAATTATTGTTATTTACATTATTTATTAATTATACATTTTAAATTTTATTAATTTTAGAAAATTTTAGTTAAAAACTTATTATATTACTTAATAATTACATTTAAAAAATTGAATTATATTTTTTATTTAATCAATCTTTTTAAAGATAATATATTCAATTTTTTTTGATGAAATAATTAATAATCTTGAATGGAAAAAAAAGAAATTAATTCAAAATAATTAATTTAATCAATTAAAAACAATCAATAATTGATTTGTTTTAATAAAAATTAAATATTTTACTACTGAAAATCGTGACTAAAAAGAACTAATTATTGGTAGTGAATAGCTATAATTAGAACAGATCCAGCTGGCTGTTTTAAAACTTATAGGGTTAAATGATTACTTATGTTAATAATTAAAAAAAAATAAAACTAATGATTAAAAAAAATAGAATGAAAATAATATAAAATATATTTATTTTTTCTGAATTTTAATATAAATTAACAATTATATTATCCTAAAATTTAAAACTTTTTATTTTTAAATTTTATTAAAAAAATAAGAACAACATACTAAAATAAAAATTTATTAAATTGTTTATAAGTTTTAAAATCTAACTTAATTTATTAAAATAACATTAATTAAAGCTTAAAAAAACTATTTAATTTATAGGCAGTCAAAATATCAATGATCAGCATATAGGCCAACTAAAAATGTAATAAAAGATAAAATAGTTTTTTTATAGTTTTTATTTTTAAATGTCATGTAAAAAATTATTTGAACTGAATTTTAATTTTAATTTAATTAACTTATAAAAAAGTGCTTTTTTAATTTGATTTAGTTTTACAAAGATAATTTTAAAAAAATAAAAATAATTAAGGAAAATAAGAAAACATAACTAAAAAGTAAAATTGAAAATAGAAATAAAGAAAATCAAAGCAATTAACAATGAAAACCAATGAAAAATAGCTAAACACCACAACAAATTTTAAATGGATAAGAAGGCGCCAGGCCATCTGATCTCTGGCCATAATTGCAAGTGGCGCACATTTCAAATGCAATTTGCATTTAAAACGGCTCATTAAGAAGTGGCTAAAACAACCAACCGCTTGTATTTAGCCAAAAGCAACACGCATGCGTCTTTTTGCACCTCAAAAATCATCCTCAAGCATCTTTAAGATAGAAAAAGATGATAATGATAGAAAAGACAAAATAAATTCTTATATACTTTTTGAAAAAATCTTTTTTTTTTATTTTTTCAACAGTAATCGATTGATAATTTTTTTTAACTTTTTTTTTGCTTTTTTTGATTTATTTAAAATAGGCAGCAAATAGGATTTGATATAGTAATAAAAATAAGTCAACAAAAAATGAAAACAAAATAAAGAAAAAACATTTTAAAGCAATGTTATAAACGTTTAAATAAATGGCATTTAATTACATACAAAATTAGTTGCAACTAACCAAGAAACAATATTTAGCTAGTTTATTTCAAAAGCTTCTTATTGTGAAAATGGTAAAAGTAAAATATTTAAAAAAGAATTTCAAAATAGACCTGCCGCACACTTTTCATGTTGGAATTTTTTTTTAAATGTTTATTCACTTTTTTTAACGCTTTTTTTTAAATTCATTTGCACATTGATTTTTTTTGCATTTTTAATTAGTTTTAAACGTTTAAGCCTTTTGTTTTTAATCTATTTTTTCATATTTTTTTAATCATTTTTCACCCAGTTATTTGCCAAAATTCAGCTAGTTCTTAAATTACTACACTAAAAAATCTTGAAAAAAAAAATTAATGTCAAATTAAAAAATGTTTAATTTAAGTTTTTCACAAACCAATTTTCAAAAACTCCAAATAATTGATTACGCATTACTTTAAATTATTTAATATTTTAATAGTTTATTTAATAAATTAACTTTAAGATGACAAATCAAATATAAAATAACTAATAGATTAAAATAATTCAAATTTTTAAATTATATATTTTACCGCAGGAATTATTATTGTATTATTGTTTAAAATATTATAATATAATATTAACTATATAAATTAATTATATTTTTTAAGTAAATGATTAATCAATGATATGTATTTTTTTGTTTTGTTATTACTTAAAAATACGTGATTAAATACACTTGCTTTTGCATAGTATTTTTACCAATTATAGTTAATTGTACAAAAGGTAAATATAACAAAAACAATTATTCAATTTAACTGGCAAATTGCTGGCTATTTAAATGCAAACACTAGTGTATGCCCACTTAAAGGTCAATTTAAGAAGCTTTTTCTCAAACTAATTTTTTTTAACTTTTTGTTTCTATTTTACTTTATTTCTATTTCAATTTCAACTTCTGCTTTTTATTTTTAACAAATTTATAAAATAAGTAAAATGTATATACAACATTGCTGCAATACTTGTAATATATTTTTTTTTTTATTTTTTGAAACTTTTTTTTAAGATATTTTTTTTTTTCATTTTTATTTGATTTTTTTTAAGTCTCTGGATTAAATTAAAAAAACTTCTCTAATTTCAGTTCTGAAGACGTAATTTTACAAGATTATTTTTTATTCACTAGACTGAAATGAAATCGACCAGACCATAACAAAATTATTGACTAAAAATTTTATGAAAAATTAAATTTAAGTGTACTAAATTTACAACAAAGCACGCAATTAAATTGCATCAATTTGCAATTAACCATAATTAAATTAAGCGCAGTAAAATTCTATTGCCATCAAATAAACTAATCAAATGAAATTAAAATAGCAAAAAATTTTTTTCATTATAAAATAAATGTAAAAAATAAAAACTATTTTGAAATAAAAAAGATAAATGTTAAGATGGTTTTTTAAAAAATTAAATTATTGAAAAAACATTTATAGTCACTGACTACTGATTTAATTATTGATTAATGTTTTTGTATAATTATAATTGAAATAGCATCCGCTATTTTATAATTCATATTATAATGTAAATATTATAATGTTATATTATTTTTACTTAGTTTTATAATAGTTTTAATAAATTAATTTTAAAATATTTTATTGATAAAACAAAATGCATTTTATATAAAAAAATTATGAAACTAATTTTAAATTTTATTCAAATAGATAAATAAATAAAAAGTTTTATTTAAATTTTTTTTTAAACAATTTAATAAAAATATGTAATATTAAAATTCATTTAGTTTAAAATTTTTATAAATTTAACTAAATTAAATAAATATTTTATTTAAAAAAATTTAAAACTAATATTTTATATTTATAATTTTTTTTTATGTTTATTTGTATTATGTTTAAATTATTAAATTAAATAACTTTAATTTAAAAAATTATTTTTTGAAATATATTTCTAATTAAATTGTAAATAATTAACATTAATATTAATAAAAATAAAAGTTAATTTCGAAAATAAGTTAATCAATTTAATTTTACTTTAGAAAATTTAATTTTTTATTAGGTTTTAATTGTAAAATTAACAAAAAAGTTTAGCTAAAAACTTAAAAATTTCTCAAGATATTCAATTTATAACAAAATTATTATTTTTTAAAATTATTAAAATTATTTATTATGTATGTCATAATTAGCTTGTTGAATACGATAAAATATTTTTAGTATTTGCTGATGAACAACATTAGTGACTTGTTATTGCATTTTAATTTTTCTCAGTCATCAATGATGGTTATGCGTTGTGGTTATAAAATTTTTTAATTATATTTACTGTCTTGATAATGGTTTTTTTTTTTCTATGTTTTTGATACATTCATAGTTATTTAATTTTTTTTTTATTGTTTTGTAATTAGCAACAACCATTTTACTTTATTTATAATTAAATTTATTTTTAGTAAAAATCTATTAAAATAAGAAAAAAAATATGACAAAATTATTTTTATTAAATTTCAGATGAATTTTGACACTTTTATAATATTAAACACTAAAATTAAAAAACCACAGTTTTGAAAAAAATGATTAGATCTAAGTTTTATTTTTGAATTGTTTTATAAAAAAGAATTTTTATTCTCATGGATGAATAACTTAACGACTTAATGCTTGGTTAATGATATTAACAAATTTTTTGATGATTTTTTTTTTTCATTTCCGCTAATTCAATTTATATCAACCATTAATATAGTTTTATAAATAATTTTTTTTTATAAAGTTCAAAAAAACTATTCAAAATATTTTAAACAAAATAAATATAATAAAATTTATTTAGTTAATTTAAGTTGTTTAATTGTCTTTTATTAAATAAATTTTTTATATATTTATAAAAAAAAAATATTTTTTTATTTATTTAATTTTATTTTAAAATAAAATTTTACTAGTAGTTTAAATTTAAAAATTTAAAAAAAAAATAATTTTATTAATTTTTTAACTATTTAATTTAAAAAAAAAAACTATAGAAATAATATTTTTAAACTATTTATTATTTTTGGATTACCATAAATTTTTTAATGCTTATCTGCCATCTATTGAATTTTTATATGTTTATATGTTTTTATATGTATCATATTGTTATTGTTTATAATATTTCATTTTTTTTTTATAAAATGCTTTCGGACTTTTCTAATTAAATTTTCATTTGTATAATTATTTTATGTCAGTTATTTTTTTGAGTTAATCAAAATTTTTTTTATAAATTTAAATTATCAAAAAATTTGAAAAAAGTTTATATATAAAATAATGGCTGAATTTTTAGATTTAGGAAAATATTGTATGTTTTGTAAAAAATTAGGTAATTATTTTATTTATTTAAAACAACTAATATACATTTAACTACTAAATCATATTTTATTTAGATTATCTACCTATTCCCTGTAATTATTGTAACTTTTTTTTTTGGTAAAAATATTTTTTTTTGTGTTTTTGAAATTTTAATAAAAAATAAATCAAGTATTTTTAATTAAATTTATTAACTTTTTTATTTTTTTGGTTTTATTAAAAAATTTAGCAAAGATCATTCTAGTTTGGAAAGTCATAATTGTATCAATATAAATAAAAATAATATATTTGACGATAAAAAAGAAAAAAATAAAAAAGGACAATGTACATTTTGCAACGAACAATTAAATAATGTTATAGAAACAATAACTTGTCCCATATGTACTAAAAAATTTTGTTTTAATCATCGTTTACAAGAAGCACATAATTGCATTAAATTAAAGCATTCAGAAAAAAATTATAAAAATATAAAAAAAAAAATAAATAAACCAATAGAGTTGTACAAAGTAAAAGGTAGTAAAAATGACAAATTAGCTAAAAAAGTTGTTTTAATGAAATTAAAACAAAAAGCAACAGGTGTTAAATCTTTACCTAATGAAGAACGTATTTATTTTTTTATAAATGTACCAACTCAAAATAAAATTTACGAATATTTTGTAAGTAAATATTGGTCTGTTGGTAAAATTGTTAATTACTTATCAAATGAAATAAATTTAATTAATAATAATAATAAACCAAATTGTAATAAACTTGTACTTAGTGATGAAGCTAAAGGAAATAATTATTTCAATTTTGATGTAAAATTAGATGAACTTTTAAATAACAAGTTAACATCTGGAGATAATATTTTTTTAAGATATCTTGAATAATTTATATTTTATCATAAAAAAAATAAATAAAATTGTATACTTTTATTTTAATTTGTATTTATTTTTATCAAATATAAATTTATAAAACGTTTTTGTATGTATAAATAAGTTTTATTTGTTAATATTTAACAATATTCAAAATTATGAAATTTACAAAATGAATTATTTTTTTTACAAAATTTATAGTTTTACTTTAAAAAATTTTTACTAGTACTAAGAAACATCCTCAATACTTTCATAAGAATTTCTTTTTCCTTTACAGAATAAAACTGAAGTTATTGAAAAAATAAGTGTATATTCTATCCTTTGTAAAAATGTCATTTCAATTAAATTTTCTGGCGTATTTTGTCTAAAATCGAAATTTGCAATTTCAACTTTAAATTGTTGTTTATGTTTAACATGATAAGCTAATCCAAATACAATAATGATAATAGCAAGTATACTACTTATTACAGGAATTATAACAACAGACAATTGTGGTTTTTTTACAACTAAATTAAAAAGATAAAATAAATTAATTATTAAGTTATTAAAATTAAATAAACTTACAATCTAATACTCTTATGTCAATTACATTTTTAATTTTTCTAACCCCATTTCCTCCATTAAATCTTAATTTGTAATTTCCACTTTTGAAAAAAAATTTTTTTATAGAAACAGATTTATTAATATAATCTGGTTCATTGCAAATGTCATCAGTATCAAAATTTATATCTTTAATAATATTATAACAGTACCAATAAGGAGGTGTTCCATCATCAAAAGAAATATTAATTAATAAAGGACTATCTCTTTCAAAACTTTTAATTCCATTAAAACTAATAGTTTTGGTTGGATTTATAGCTTCTATATCTTTTTTAAAGCTACCTTCAAATGTTTCATTTTCATGAAAAGCTTTAACCTCAGCTAAAATATGATATAAAGATGGTTTTGAAAAATTATAATTAATTGTATTATTAGAAGCATTTTCGACTTTAGTATTATTTATTATCCATTTAAATGTAACATTTTTAAAAAAATTATATGGATTTTTTAAATTTGCAATTAATTTTGTTGGAGTATCTGTTGATGTTAAAGAATTTAAATATGCGTTTTCAAATAATTCAGTTTGACTATAAGTGATATTTCCTATTAAAGAATCTTTAAAAAATATATATAAGATAAAAGTTAAATAAAATTATAAATAATTAAAATCTTACCAGTTATGTTAATAATTGATAATCCTTTTTCGGAAAAAAATTTTCTGCATTTTATATTAATATTCATTGTAATATTAGTATTAAATTTGTTCTTTTTAACAATATCTTCTTTTTTATATAAAATCGATACATTTTCCATACATTTTTTTTTTTGATTAGTTATTTCTATATCATCTTTAAAATCACAATCACAATTATCGTATTTTTTATCAAAATAAAAAGTTATTAATGAGTTAGCAGGTACTGGACTATTATTTTCTATAATGATAGAACCTAAAAATATAAATTAATTATAATATTAAATATTTAATAAAAATAAAAACATACATGAAGAAAAAACCAGATAAAAGGAGAAAATAATTATAAAAAAAAAATATAATTTAGTCATTATTTAAAAATATATTATGAACAAACAAAAATATTTAATGAATTAACATTTATAATAGGCGTATTTGTAGTAATTCATTTAAAATGTATCTTAAACTTTACTTCGTTTAAAATTTATTATAAAGACTAGTTTAGTTAATAAATTTAAGTAATAATGTAGATTCTAAAATAATATTTAATATGAACTTCAATTTAAAAAATTAATTTTTTAAACTTTTTAATCCAAAATAACAACGCATTTACAATAAAATTAATCAAAATTTTTAAGTGATTGTTTACATTTAAATATTTTCTTTTTTTATTCACTAGATGGCAAATAATTTTTTTTCAAAGTATTAATGTTTCTATCTTAATAAATAATTATTTTAAATCAATTTATTAATTGTAGCAAACTAAATATAATTTTTGTTTAATAATTATATTGTTCATTAAAAAATAATAAATAAGTATAATACCAATATAAACAAATACATTTTATATAATTTAAAATTTGTTTGTAAAAAAAGTTTGTAAAAACTTTAGTATTGAGTGTTAATAGTATTTTTAAAATATTTTTTTAGTTAACTTTTTATAAAATAAATTTTGGATTTTTATTAATATATTAGTATATTAATTTTTAAACTTTTTTTTTATTTTGCTCATATATGTTCAAAAACTTGGATCTAAAAAATTTTAATTTTTTATTATTTAATAGACCTAATTTAATTTTAACTATTTTTTTGAAGTAAATATTTTTGGTTTCTAAATTATCGTTTATCTTTTGTATGTTATTTTTTATTAATATGATATGATAATCATCAAAGAATAAAATAAAATTTAGATGAAAATTTGTTAATTAATCAAAAATTATGTTGACTTTAAAATATAATTTACTTTAATTTTTTTTATTTCAAATAGATAAAAAATAAGCTTTTTAAGCCATTTTTTCAATTTTTAACTTTTTTAAATATCTTATCAATGTTTTAAAACCTCTTTTAAAATAATTTGAAACATTTAAATTTACCGATAAATGAAATGAAATTAATCAATGTGATGATTATTAAAAATTTAATTTAATTAATTATTTATTAAATTAAGTCGTTAGGTAATTCTGCAAATCGAATTTCTACATCTTTTATTTTGCTATATTATATATTTAATATGTAATAATTTTTTTTATAAAAATGTTATTTTAAGATAATAATTATTTCATATTATTTTTTCAACAAAATTATTTATTTTTTTAAAAAATTCAAAAATTATTTTATTTTATTAATTTTATTAAATCAATTTAAATATTACATTTTTTATAAAAAAATTTATTAGTTATAAAATATTGTTTGATTAATATAAATCGACATGAAAAATTAGAAAATTAATTATAAAATACAAAGAAAAAATAATTAAAAAAAAATAACTAATATACTGCTGAATAAGAAACAATTTAAAAGATTTTTTATTTAATTATATTTTTCATCAGTTAAAATTTTCAAAATCAATTATTTCACTATTCAAAGTTATATTGCTTAATTGTTCCCTTTTATTTCTGTAAAGATTATCTTCTCCACTTGTTACCTCAACGCAAAGCACAATAAATGGATTGTTACATGAATATTTTTCTTGATTTAATAATTTTCCACTTAATAAGTTTGAAGCTAATCCAAGTTTGTGAATTGCGCTTGAATGCCAAGCATCACAATAAGAATCAATATCTCTTTGACCCAAACTATCTGCTCCATGCCAAACAAATTTTTTTGGCCTTAAATATTTGAATTATTAGATAAATATTTAAAAAATTTAAAAAATAAAAGTTTTAATTACCAAGTGCTATCTGTTAACACATTTCGACCATCAAACGAATAAATCCTAGGTGGAAATGGAAACGGAGCTGAAGATCCAGTAAACAAATCTTTCCATGAATTAAACAAAACTTCTCCTTTTGTATTAACAATCGGTAATTTTGAATCTTGTAATCTTACAATACTATTTAAATTTTGAACTCTTGAAGCTAAAAATGCTCTAAATGTTGTTCGGAAATTATATTTTCTAGATTGTCGATAACATTCATAATCTGCATCCCGGATTCCATTTAAATCTCCAGAATAAGGTTGATTCAATGCAGCCATTCGAAGCTTTAAACAATTTTTAATTTTTTATAACATCTTAATATTTTTTTTAATTTACTTACCTTTTTTTGAGCCTAAATGTTTAAAATTAATACAAAATAAAAATTTTTAAATTAAATAATTATAAATGTTAAAAAAATAATAATTTTTATGATTTAAATAAAATTAATTTTAAAATGATATTTACCTTAGGTGATTTATCATTTAAACTCATATCAAATGAAGGTTTATATGATGGGCTTAAAGTACTTGTTGCAAATATTTGTTGTTCACTGTCTGAAATTGTTTTTATTAAAGTTCCAAGCTTTTTAATTAATTATTTAAAAAAAAAAATTATTAATATTAACTATTTTATTATTTTGATTACTTACAGCTACATATTGCCATCCACCTCTAACACGAACTAATAGTGTTTGTTCATCTAAAATAAAGGCTAATGTTCCAGGTGTATGAATTTTGCTCATTTTTATTAACGAATCAAGATCATTATATATTATTGCACCTGGAACAACAATTTCTTCTTTTGGTAGTTGTTCATTTATATTACCAGGTAATCCAGGCGGACCTGGTGGCCCAGGAGGACCAGGTATAAAACGATTTGTTGCTTGAAAATCATCTAAAAATTATTTTAAAATTTAGTTTTAAAATATTTTTAAAAATTTAAAGATTAATGTATTAATTTGATTATAATTGTTGTCATTAGCAAAGCGTTATATAAATATAAAAATTTCAACAATTCACCTTTATTGTATTTTTCAACTAAACTTCTTTTTTTTACTAAATTTTTGTTTATGTGAAAAACTAATAATTTAATTAATAAAAAAAAAAATATTTTATTTTTCACCTTGTCCAATATTTATATTATTATCATTCCATTGTTTTGAAGATAATCCTGGAAGTCCATTCAACCCGGGTGGACCAGGTGGACCAGGTGGACCAGGAAGTCCTTGAAAACCTGGTAATCCTGGAGGTCCTGGTATTCCTGGCAAACTTTTTCCTGGAGGACCCTTTTTAAAAAATTAATAAATTTTATAATAAATAAATTTAATTTTAATATGATTATTTAAGGAATTGTGTTAATAATTTATACCGGAGGTCCTGGTAATCCTGGCATGCTTAATAAAGATCCTGAAATGGAATCTAAAGTACATGGAGGTCCTTGTGGACCTATTGGTCCTATATCTCCTTTTTGTCCCTAATTATTTAAGATTTTGGTTATAATTTAAAAACAAAAAAAAATATTTATTTATACTTTTTCTCCTTTAATGCCAGATTTTCCAGTTTCTCCTTTGAGTCCTCTAGGACCAGGTTTAAAAAATATTCCTTCTTCAGTTTGAACTATTCCGGGTATTCCTGGTTCTCCTGGTGGTCCCCTTTCACCAGGTTCGCATTCTCCTTTATCTCCTTTAATACCAGGTATTGCCAATAAATTTTGTATTGTTTCTTTCTATTTATCAAAATTTATTATTATTAATTAATAAATTTTATTTTTGTTTTAAAATACCGAAATAATTCCAGTTGAAAAACTAGATTGACTAGAAATACCAGGCAAACCAGGAGGTCCTGGAAAACCTCTTTTTCCTCTTCTTCCATGGTCTCCTTTTTCACCTTTAACTCCATTCTTTAAGAATAAAAAATAAATATATAAAATTAGATAATTAAATTTTACTTACCAATCCACTAGGACCTGGTTCTCCTCGATCACCTTTTGGTCCAATAACTGTAAAACCTCTAGTTTCAGGATCTATACCAAATCTATCAACTGTATTAAGATTACTACATTCTACTAAACAAGTTCCTTGCTCTCCTTTTTGGCCTCTTAATCCATCTAATCCTCTATCACCTTTATCTCCCTTAGATCCGATATCACCTTTTTCTCCAAAAAGACCAGGCATTCCAATTTTACCTTGTTCACCTTTTTGTCCTTTTGAACCATTCAAACCATCACTTCCTTTATTTCCTTTTTGTCCTTTAAAACCTGGTGGTCCAATTTTTATAATAGGATTTGTAGAAGTTAAAGATGAATATATTCCGTTTTCCCAGCCATCGGACTAAAAAATATATTCTTAAAAATTTAAACTTTTTAAATAAAATAAAAACATACTAATGAATTTCTAGAATTTATTGAAAAACCAGAAATTCCTGGGAATCCGGGTGGACCAGGTGGACCAGGAAATCCAGGTAGCCCAGTGGCTCCTGTATCACCACGATCTCCCTTTATAATTATAAAATTTAAAATTTAAAATTTTTTTTTATAATATAGTTAATAAACTTACTTTCTGTCCTTTAGGACCAATTAACTGTGTAATAATAAAAAGTTAAAATATTTTATTTAATAAATTTTACACAACTTACTTGATTAAAAAAGTTTTTATAATTAGAATTTTCATCATTTATTATTGTTAAATTTTTAATTATATCATTCCAATCGCACATACATATTTTATTTTTATAAGTATTAACCTGATTTTTTTTACAAAATAATTTAATTTAAAAAAGTAAAAAAGTTGAAAAAAACTTTCTATAAACTAAAAATTTACCTCTGTTGTTACTATTGATAAGTCTTCTTCAAAAAGTTGATTATTAGAAAACTCTAAATTGATTATTATAAATAGTATCAATGTTAAATTTAAATATTTAAATGTCATTTTTTTAACAAAAAAATTTCTTAAAGTTTAAAAATATTTTTAAAAATCATATAGATTCAAAAAAGAATAATCTAATTTATATTAGATTTAAACTAAGTTTAAAAATTGTATTTATTTATATAATGTTTGTACCTTGATCTACATTAAAAATGTGACCATAGGCACTTGCACAGAAAAGAACAAAGATTGAAATAGTTGAAAAATTTATTATAGGAGGAGCTGATTTAAGCTTGCCATATTACCAACATTGGATTCAACTGTATGTCACATATAAAAGGCGTTTATATACAATTTTTATTTGATATGGTAAGTATATATCTAAGGATAAAAAAAAATCATAAAATAGTTTTACATTCATATATTATTTGATAAAATAATGTTAATATTTTTAAGATTTTTAAAATTACTAATAAAAAATGTTTATATTACAAATTTATTAAACTAAAATTAGAAATTTATTTTGCAATTATTTCAAAATAATAGACTTATTTATCAAAAACTTATTTATTTTATTATTAAAATTTTTTCTATAACAATTATTTTTTTTTTTTTTACATTTTAAAAATACAAATTAAGAGTAATTAAATAATTATTGATATTTTTATAAACTTATAAATATAGTTAAATAAGTTTAATTAATAAATATAAAATAAAGTATTATTAAAACTATTATAAGTTTAATACTCTGTATATAATTCTAAAGATATTTAAGAGTATAAATTAAATATTATAGCAAGACAACAGCATTATATAACCCTTATTTTTTAATACTATTTCTACTCTTAATTTTAATATTATCAACTATTTTATCTTTATGTTTTGGTTTTCATAGACAATTTTGCATTTATATAATATATATATATATCTTTTTTTTAATAACTTCTCACTTATCTGCTAATTTAATTTTAAAAATAGTTTTGTTCATCTTATATAATTATTATAAAAAACTTTTTTTAATCTAATAATATATTATCTCAATTTTAAACAAGTAAAACTTAGATTTTTGTTCTTAATTTTATAATTCGTTTTGTCTTAAAATCTTCCTAAGATTTTCAGATTGCTTTTTACATCAACTTATAGCTTTTTTCAAAATATTTAAAATTTCAATAAAGATTAATGCAAAAATGATTTTAGATTAAAACTTTATAATTAAAAATTATTAAAATATCATATATTTTGAAAATTTTATATATTGAAAAAATATAATATACTATTTTTATTTTATTAAATTATTATTTTGACTTTTTATTTTATTTGTAATTTATTGTTCAAAAAAATAATTTTTAAAGAAATTAGTATTTTAATATTTAACATTTTAAACTTATTTTATTTATTTGAACTTTATTTTATTTTGAACTTATTAATTTTAGGTACAAAATTGATTTGCTAAATAATATTTTTTTTAATTTTTTATAAAAAATTTATTGCAAATTTTTTTTTAGATAAAATTCGTAAACAAAAAATAAGGGCTTAAATCAAAAAAAAAAACTGAACACATTTAAGAAGACATGAATTGAAAAGAAATTGAGTAAAAGACAATTTTTAATGAAAATAATTTAAACCGGCGATCGTGTTTTGAATATGTAACTATAAGGATGATTTTGTTTCATAGTATTTTTTATTTTTATATATTTTTTTTTGTTTGTTTTTCCAAAAATTATTTTATATTTTTCTTATTTGTTTTTTTTAGAAACAGTTTTATGAAGTCAAAATCTATAAATGGTATTGATGAATAGTTATATGGATTTTTATTTAACGCAAAAATATAAAGATGTAAAAAAAATACTGTTACCATTGCAAAAAAGCCATTGATTTATGAGAAATTTTATTTTTTTACTGGTATTAAAAAAAAATCAAAAATAGTTAATACGTTAGCATAATCATCTTCGAAAATGAAATCTAGTTGGTATATACTCAAAGTATTAAGTGCTTAAAATAATCGTTTTTAATCAGGATTAACAAATCTCATAAGTTACTATAAGCATCAATAAAATTTTCTTTGATTAAGCATCTTATAAAAAAATTGTAACTGTTTGCAATTTTTATTGATGTTTGACACATTTTTTTTTTAAATAAAACACCAATTAAGATCAAATAAAAAAAACAAATTTTTCAATTTTTTTTTTAAATATTGAACAAAAAAAATATTTAAAATTAAACAAATTTGAATTTTATAGTTTAT
This sequence comes from Pyemotes zhonghuajia, assembly GCA_025170145.1. Classification (NCBI taxonomy): domain Eukaryota; kingdom Metazoa; phylum Arthropoda; class Arachnida; order Trombidiformes; family Pyemotidae; genus Pyemotes; species Pyemotes zhonghuajia. Next base: position 7,932,041 of record CM045846.1, on the reverse strand, counting down.
GACAAAATTATATATAATATATTTAATAATTGTTAAATTATATAAAAAATTTAAAAGTAAGCAATCAATTTAGAAATAATTTATATAATAAAAGATATTTTAATATTATTTGGTTATTAAAAAAATCAAATAAATACTTTTAAGTTTAAATAAACAATTGTTTGTTAATTAATTTAGGATTAAAAAAAAAAAAATTTATTACAATTTTGCAGTTTAATATATTAAATAAAAATTATGTAATATTTATATTAATTAACTAAAGCAAATTTTGATAACTTTAATTTTGTTGTGCTATTAGGTTTAGAAATAAAATATTTTAAACTTTTTTTTTGATTGCACGTTTAAAGTTTGTTATTTGAGTACGTTTGAGAAATAAAACAAGTTTAATGTTAAAACTATAACTTAACTTATTTGTAGATTCGATACACGTTTATGAACATTGCTTTTGTGTCTTAGTAGTAAAAAATCATACAGTTATACAATCAAACTAAACGGCAAAAAAAAATAGTTACAAAAGAACTTCTTAATTTTTTGTCTAACTTTTGTTTCATCTGTTATTCATTTTTTTATTTAAGTTTTGTTACATTTTAAGTTATATTTTTTTTTTATAATACTTTAAATCTAATGTTACACAAAATTTTTTTATTAATTTTTAACATATATATAAATATATATTTAAATTTTTTTTATATAAATTTTAATAATAGCTTTTAATATAACTTAAATCACAATCTATTTTTAATTATTAAAAAAATGTTTAAATTAATTAAAAATTAAAATAAAATATAATTAATTATAACTTAATTATTTTATTTAATTTAAAAGCAAATATTTTATTTTAAATAATTTAAAAGATATTTAAATTAAGATAAAATATATTTAAATTTTTAAATAGTTAAGGATTAGTTTACTAATTATTCATTTGCTACTGTGGTACCCGTGGCTACCACTTTGCTTATGCTTGGTTTGCTATTGATTTGACTAGTGTATCAAAAAACACATGGCAAACAGGACTAAGTTTCAAAAGGATAATTTTGGATAAATTGTTTAAAAAAAGATTTTAAAAAAGATAATTTTATGTAAAAGCAATAATTATAAATCAACTCAGCACTACGCAAGTTATTAGATACTAAATATACAATTTTTGTATTTTTCAGATATTTAAAAAATATAATAATACTAAAATTTTTACTTTTTCCTTATTAATATTTATTTAATCTTTTTGTTTGCTAATCAATTTAAAATCAATTTATTTATTTTTTTAGTTTAAATTTAATTAAAAATAATATTTTTAAATTAAAAAAAAATTAATTTTATATGCTTTTAATATAATAAGTATTAATTTTGAATATTTATTTATTTACTTTTAAATTTAATTATTTGAATTTTTTACATAGATTTATTGAATAAAAAAAACGATTATTTTATTTAGATTATTTTTTTATATATTTGAAAAAAAAAATTAATATATAAATAAAATACTATGACTTTCTTAGCAAATTTAATGTTAGAAAAAAAATTTATTTAAGCTTTTTTTATTTTTTAATGTTTTTTTTTTTGAAAATACACTTTTATACTTTTTATTTTTATTTAGTAGTTATTTTTATTATTTCTTTAATTCTTTGTTTTAGATGATTTTTTTAATGTATTGGTCAGCTTTCTAATACAATTGAAAATAGTGTTTTATTTTGCTACAATGAACAGATTATATTTGGGGATTGGTTTCATTTTGAAATTTGTGTTTCGTTTATGCTGGTCTGTTTGATCATAATCGTAAATATACACATGCTTGCACAGCAATACCTATACATGTAAAAATAATAAATAATTCGGACATGTAGACACAAAGATAACAAAAAAATTTTGTTTAGCGGAAATTTAAAAAAATAGATGGATAAAAAGATGAGAAGGAAGAAAAGAGTAAAAAAGCTTAGTTAAGCTTAGTTTCTAAATTGTTCAAACAGATGTTAAAGTAAACGTGTTTGAAAAAAAAATTATAAGCATGAATGCTTAAAAGACAATCAGATTCGTGTAGTTAGTTATCATTGCAAAGATTGTGGCTGTCGTATTGGTCCGGATTGGGATTTTCTTCTTAATTTTATGAAAGAAAGTTTTCCGATTACTATGGTTGCAAAATGTTTTGCTTACCAAATTAGTGATAAGTTAGTTAAGGTAAAGAAATTTAGATTAAGTTTAAGATTTAGGAGCTATTGCCAATCAAAAAAATGAATGGTCAAAAATAAAACAAACCGAAATTAAAGTTTGATTCGTTCAATAGCTAATGACAAATTGCGCTGCCATCTGGAGCCGTTGATTGATTTTGCATTCAGACCCACCATTTAGATGTTAATTACATATTTAATTTATGTTAACAAAGTGTTTACTGCTATAATTGTTACTTTTAAGAAAAAGCCCAACCTAACTAAATTTGATGGGCTCATCTTTGAGTGAATTAAAAATTTCTTTAGCCACATGTTACAACATGAAGAGTTACTTGGCCAATTTAAATTAAACAACTAGCTATTGCTGAAGGAAAGAACAAAAAATCAATACAATCGAGTAATTTTTTTGGCTGTGATCACTTGTCTGAAGTGGTGCCACCTTGTCGTTCTTGAGAAAAGTGTTTCAAAATGTCTTATTTTTGATTGGCCTCAATGTTGACATTGCTTTTGTCTTAGATTGCCATTTCTGTTTTCTTGGCCAGTTGCCGGCTTAGTTTTACTGGTTTAATTATGTTCTTGATTGTGGATCACTGCCAAACAAGGCCGGCCTTGTCATTTAAATACTTGACTACAAACTGCAATAGTTTTATTCATAATTAAAATTTACCTGGCCAACTTCTTAATTTTAATTTGCTATTTGTTTACCTTGTAAATAAAGCAAAAAACAAAATTCACTTAAATGAGTAAATAAATTGGGCTTTAACATTTAAAAAAAATTTAATAAACCAGTAATATTTGATCAGCATAGCAGTCAGGACAAAAATAGTGCATAAATAAAAAGCAAACTAACAAATATGAGAATGATCGAAAGATTTGTTCTCATCACAAAGTTCAGTAGATAATATTGCAAGAAAATCAAACAAATAATTAAAATAAAAAATAAATTGTTTATTTAAAATTTAGACGTATGAATTCGTAAAATAAACTGAAAAACAGATGATAAAAAAATTAAGTACGCTTTTATCGTTTGTTTTGAAAATTTAAAAGAGGAAGAAAACTATTAGTAAAGCTTATTTTCCGGCATTAGTTAATTAAGCTTAAACTTTTTAATATGTAAAAATATGATAATTAATAAACAAATGAGAAACTGTTCACGTATTGGGCTTTCAATTGAAAAAGTGTTTACCAATTAGTTTTGTGGATGCTAAGTAATATTTAAAAGCGGTTGCGATTTGCGCACGACTCGTTCTTCAATGAGTGCGTGACCGAATTTCGCGAATCTAGCCCTTACTTCTGACCATAAGACTGGTCTGACAAACGTCAATTACATTAATGATTGGTCAGAAGAATTTAGCAATATAACTAAATCTCAATTTAGCCAATTGTGCCTGTTTGCAAACGAGCTAAACGAAAAACAAGTTGCATCAGTTTTAAATAATATTTAATTAAGCGAACGCTGCAAAACGTGAGCATCAATTGGTAGACGGCCTAGATGCAAACAGAAGAAACAGAAACAGTTTCAATTTAAATCAAGTGAGACGATGAGAAGCAGTTGATTGACAACACTAAATTTAGACTATTGTTTACAATGACGCCTGTAAAGCTCACTTTGCCGCAAAGGACTTGTTCTAACAAAAAACGATGAATAGATCGATTTGTGCGAATTAATGTGTTTGTAACGCATGAGCATCGTCTCCAGTTGGTAACATGGCGGGCATTTTGTATACAACTGCACTTTCACCACCTCAGTAGCAGCCATCATTATTTATAGTCAGTATTTACAATTTGTTTTCTCGTTTTAACTTCTTTAGATAAAACATTTTAATTAAGAAGCTTTACAGACGGTTGTATATGTATACAGAAATGGTGTCAAAAATTGTAGTGCATATTGTGTGAGCATAAATTGTGTAGATTAGTTGCATTAGTTGTGGACATGGGTTGTGGACATGGGTTGTGGACATGGGTTGGCAATATGCATTGACAACATGCATTGGCAACATGCATTGGGAATATGCATTGGAGACATGAACTGTGATTATACATTGAGAACACAAGTTGTGGATTGAAAATTTAAATCAACATCAATTTCGAGCATTTGATAATAAGTATTAATTGTGATCATTAATTGCGAGCAATAAACTGATTTCTAACTAAGCAATAACGGAACAGTAACTGAGCAGTGGCTGAGTAATAACTGAGCAATAACTGAGCAATAACTGAGTAATAACTGTTTGCATTGCATGTGAGTACTAATTGTGGCCATTTATTGTAAGCTTAAATTGTGGACTTTGTGTTTTTGTGGGAATAATTGGCGTGCATGTAAGGGATTGTGAATTTTGATACAAATGAATCGTTTCATCTAAACATGCAAATGGCGTTTGAAATGAACAACTTGATTGGTAATAGTTTGACATACATATAAGGCTGGATATCCTTGTCCACATATATCCATCAAAATCCATGTTGTATGCAGTTAATATATATAGTTTAGCTCATATATCATAAGGAACAAGTTAAATTCATGCTTTTATATGTTGGCGCTGTTTTGCCACCTTTTGCCATTACAATATATAGCGTTGTTTTATATACGTTTTAAATGAGCCAGTTTTGTTTGTGTCTGGCACAGTGGTGGAAAAAAAGAGAGAGGGAGAAAAAAAGAAAGAGCAGGAGCAAAACAAGATAGCTAGCTAGACAACAGTAGTCTGTTGCAGAAGATGAACAACAAGACAAGCTAATCCTTACTAAACTAATCCTTATGCAGCTAATCTCGATTCAGTCTATTTAGAAACAGCTTTCTAGAAACAGTTAATCTAGAGGCAGTTTTGTTAGAAGCAGTTAATCAGAGACAGCTTATCCAGAGAGAGTTTATTTTAGAAACAGTTATCTGAAGATAATCCAAAGACATCTTATTTAGAGACTGGTTATCCAGAGGCTGGTTATCCAGAGACTGGTAATCTGAAGGCAGGTTATTTAGAGACAGCTTATCCAGAGACTGTTTATCCAGAGACAGCTTATCCAGAGACAGCTTATCCAGAGACAGCTTATCCAGAGACAGCTTATCCAGAGACTGTTTATCCAGAGACTGCTTATCCAGAAAGTGGTCAGCTAAAGTGAACTTATACAAAAACAGCTTATTTTGAACCAATTAATTTTGTGTATGTGAGAGTGTTGATCGAAAACCTAGTGCGCAGTGTGTATTAACAGCGTTGCATCAGTCGTCATTTAATGTGTGCTCAGACATTGCATTTAACATTTGTATTAATTTTTGTCTTTTCCTTGTCTAGTCTTAGGTGTTGACAACATTGTTTTTGCTAAATTGTATTTGCTACATTGTTTATGCTAAATTGTATTTGCTACATTGTTTTTGCTACATTGTTTTTGCTACATTACATTGTTTTGACTGCGATGTCTGCAGGTGAGGAAATCACTACTACTTGCTAGCATGTGTACTGTAGTTGTTTATTCAACCGCCACTATTGTTTTGTCGCCTGCTAGGATGCTCTTTTTGTGTTTATTACGCAATTGGCTTCTCATCAACTGATCAGCTGTTCACGAGTCCAGTGTATGTTGTTTACAAGATGCTCATCTGCGTACTTTCTTAACTTTCTTCTTAACTTACTGCCCGATCACTGATTCTATTGCGATTGCCGTTCACTGGATCTTGCCAACAGCAAAACCGTTTGCAAATCTTAGAAAACAAACCAATGTTTACTTGGGCTCGATTTGCACGCAAACCTTCCTACTAATTGGTTAGCAATTGGTTAATGTCCTGATTAATTTAAACAAAGTTTCTCTATAGAAAATCGTTTTTCAGTTTCACATTCAATTTCCCAATGACCGAATTGTGCCATTTTCTTGACCATTGAACGATCTTTAACCAATACTAGCTTTCATAAACATTTATTGCATTCGATTCTAATATATTCACCTTTGTTCTTTAAATAATTATTTTCTCACTCACAAACTGTGATTCAAAATCATCTTTTTCAAGCTTTTTATTTGTCTTTTTTTGTTTTTCTTGTTTTGTGATTATCAATTATTTTGTGAATCTTTACAAATCCATTTAATAATCAAATAAACAATCGTTAGTAATTTCTACATCCATTTAAACATTAATGTGATCAATTCAAAACTTAATAATTCAAGCAAATTTAAACAAGGTTCAAGTCAATAATAAGTAAAAACTAAGCAAAAATTAAATCAAACAAAAATTTATTAATTTCAATTTTAATGCCAAAACTTAAATTTAATATATTTTTTTCAATTTCAATCGTGTATAATTAGTGCTTTTAATTTGTGACAGTAATAATCTACAAATTTTCAGTTTGCAGATGACAGCCAATACATTTTATCTTGACAATTCAATAGGAGCCAAAATAATTTTTCTTTTGTAATATCGATTGAAAATATCAAAAAATTAGGGCATTAAAGTTTTGAAATTTAAGATTTTAAGTGAAAAACTCGTGCATTGTTTGTTTATAGTTGCTAAGCAATTTGTGTCCTTTTAATCAGTTTCTTTTACAGATTAATTCTAAGTCGCGACCTTAGAACTTCTTAAAACATGGCATCGTTTGTAGACGCTTTGTATCAAAGATACGCTGATTCGAGATGTGAAGATTCTTCATATGAATTGTTCATTGTTGGAAATTTCAGTCCTGGAAAGTCAGGTGATTAGTTTAATTTTACAATTTTTCAACTAAAAATTTCATTACACTTATAAAGATCACAACATTTGTTTTATAAAAATATTTGTAAATAAATTCTTAAGTTTGATTGTGTTTAATTGTTTGTGCATTTGTATGACATTATAAGCAAGTATTCACGACAAATATATACTTTTTTCTAAATGACCTTAAATGTGTTAAATTTTTTTTCAATTTATTTTTCGATTAGTGTTTTTAGTTTGTATTTATTTTCTCAATTTTATATTTATCAATTTATTATTGTTTTTATTAATATTTGCAGTTAGTCTAAATGCACATGCAAATTCAAACTTGTTTACAAAAAAAAAAAAAAAAAAAAAAAAAAAACTCACATGACATGTTGTAAAAACACTGCTGTTGAAACTATTTTAAATGTTGTATTCTTATTATTCTAATGATTGCATCATAAATTAGTTTAGATTAAATAAAAATTTTTTTTTTGGATTAAAGTATTTTTAATTGATTTGATAACCAGGTGTAAAATTTGATTAAAAAAAAAATTCATTGATATTTATAAAGTAAAATTTATTAGTTTTCAAATTAATCATATTTAATTCAATAAAAATCTATTATTTTAGTATTTTTGTTATAATTTTAATTAATTTTTAATAAAATTAACTTGTTGCTTTATTTGATTGATTATGAAAGTTATTAATAAAATAATATTAAAAAAAATATTTTAATTAATTATAGAAGACAAAATGTGTTAATATATAATTAAATTAATTATTTATATATTTAAATAAATTATATTATTATATTAAAATTTTAAACACATTTAAATAATATTAAATAATACAAAAAACAAAAAATACAAAATAAAAAATATTTGGTTATATTAAAAACTATATAGTTAAATTTAAATTTATTGTCCTTGGAAATTCGATGAAGATAAAATAAAACTGCGTTTTTTTTTAGTTTTTATTTATATTGAATAAATGTATATGATAACTTTTTTTTAATCATTTATACGCAATTTTAATTCTGACATCATTTTTTTTCGAAAATTTCATAATTAATAATTGTATCTATAGTCATTTTAACTCTTTAAAAAAAAAAAAAATAAATGTAAAAAAAAGTATATAAATTACTGTTTTTTTTTTTGTTTTTTGTTTTTATGTATTTAAATCAAATAACCGCATATTTGATTATCAATCATTATTTAGTTAATAAAGAAAATTATTAAAAAAATTTTATTTTAAATTCACGACGTTTGTTGTTTTGAATATATTGTTTATTTTATCCGACAATTATTGTTATAAAAAAACTTAAGATGGGGTTGTTCTTATAATTATTTTTAAAATTACTTTGCATTAATTAAGTACAAATTATATACTTGAATTATTTCAAGTGTTTTTCATGGCTTTTACTATTTAATTTTTAAGTAAACTTAAAAAACATAAATTTATCAAATGTAAATACATATGTTTTTTATGACTTTTTTTTAAATTTATAAATTTAATTAAAATTATAAATTAAATTAAAGTAATTTTAAAAATATGATAATTTAGAAAATATTTAAATAATTATTTAAATAAAATCATTAAATACAAAAAAAAATGCGTTAATTTTTTTCTTGGCTTATTTATTATATTAAAATTTAGCAAAACAAAAATATCTTTAATATTTAAAATATAATTATTAAAATATCAATTTAAATTAATAAACCTAATCAAAAAATATATAATTTAGTTTAAATTTAAATATTATTAATTATTATTATTTATATTTATACGTTTGTGGCTTTTTTATTTTTGTATCAGGCAATCAGCTCACTGTTCCACCAGCCCTTTCATTAAGTCGATGCGAAATTAATCAGTCGGGTTCAGAACTGGTAATACGTGACTGTTGTCGTGAAGTTGAGGAACTTGATCTTGCATCTAATAATCTTACAGACTTAAACCAAATCTTCAATATTGTCAAAGAAATGCCCTTTTTAAAATTTTTAAACTTAAGTGAAAATAATTTTACACAAGTTGATATTGATAAAATACAGCCACATCAACTGCACAGTGTTCGAAGTCTAGTTTTAAATAATACTGGCGTACCATGGAACGCAGTTAATTTACTATTAGATTACATGCCTAATTTAATCGATTTACACTTAAGTTTAAATAATTATACAACATTAGAAATCGGACCTAAATCATATACAAATATTAAGCGTATTTATATAAGCAAAAACCCAAATTTGAAAGTTTGGGAACAAATTTCTAAGTTATTAGTTGCTTTCCCAGCTTTACAAGGTTTGACAATGGCTGATTGTAACATTGATACTATTCCTGAAAATTTACATCAATTACTCCCTAATCTACATTGTTTAAATATTAGCAATTGGCCAATAACTTGTTGGAATATGTTAGAAAGATTAAATCATTTACCAAAATTAGTTGAACTTCGTTGTCAAGGACTAAAGTTATTAGAAAATATCAATTGTATTGAACTAAGAAGGCATTTAATAATCGCAAGATTGCCTAAAGTAAAACGTCTAAACGGAAGTGAAATAACCAACGATGAAAGATTGCATGCGGAAAGAGCATTTGTACGATGGTACCTTGAAAATAAGCATCTTGATAAACCTAAAAGGTATAATTATTCTTATTTAATTTGTGAATTTATCTAATAAACATCTTTAATATTTCTTATAATAAGATATTATGAATTATTCAGTATTTATGGAGCTGTTGCACCAGTGGCCAATGTAGATCTTTCACCTCCTAAGTATGCACAAGTTACAGTTGTATTTAATAGAAGCAACGATGATAAAGAAAATAACGATAACAACGAGCGGGTTGTAATGAAAGTGAATTTAAAATATTCTGTGAAAGAATTGAAAAACCAATTCAGGTAGGTGTTTTGTTTAATGAATTTTTAATTTTTAATGTTTTTTTGAAATTTTTAGTTGTGCATTCAATCTGCCAGCACCTAAAATGAGAATTTTTTATATTGATCATGAAATGTACGAAATCACTGGCCCCGAAGAATTACGTTTTAATCAGAAAAAATTATATACTTATAATGTAAGAGATGGAGACGAATTTTTAGTGGATGAAAAATATTAATTTATAAAAGGAAAATTTTTTTTATATTTTGCACTTTATTTTTACATTTTTTTCGCTTATGATTTAACCTACTTCATATTTAGAAATGACTGTAATTATACTAGTTGTTCATTTAAAATTAATTTAAATTTAATTTAAAATATAATAGTTATTTTTTCTCAAAAATAGTATAATTTTATAAATTATATTATTTGTTTATTATCATTTAAAATATTTTGAAATCATTAATTTAAAGTAAAATGTTTAGTTTAGAAATAGTCAATATACATATAAAACTACAAAGCAATTGATTGGTCCAATCGTAAATTATAACTATGTAAAACTAAGCACAATATTTGATAAACAAAAACGACTGCGCACCAAAACTTGAATAAACTATAAAAAGAAACAATTAAAAACAATGATAAATGCAAAACAATTGGATTAACCTTTATTGTGCTTAATTGCTTAACTTGATTTATGCCTTTAAAATTATGAAATAATATTTTACGGAATGACAAATTACACAGAATATTTATTTTATTAAGCTAAAACAGTGTAACAAGATGGGATTTTCATTTGATTTGATAACATTTGACAATAAAGTAGATGATTGAAATCACTTGAGAAAATCAGTTAAGAAATTATTTAAGTGTCGTTTTTTAAGTTTTCTAGAAAAATTAAAGAGCGATTTAGCGGTTGGAGTGGATGTGCAAATAGTACTGAAGCTATTTATAGCGTGACCATGCTGAAGTGAGCGTTAAAAGCAGACGAATAAATATTAAAATTTGCGTTCGATTCTTAGCCTAAGACAGAAAAAGATGTTGAATAAATGAGTCTAAGTTAATAAATGTTGCAAACTTTGTAATTTGCTCACAGATGAAAGTGAAATATGTGCATATACCTAAAAAGCTGATTTGAATTAGGTGGAAGAGAGATTTAGGTATTATTTGGATGAAGAAATAAAGTATCCTTTATTACTGATATTGAGTTGCTTGAGGTTGGAGCCGGACCTGTTGCGACGTTGGGCTGGAAAGTGTTGGGCTGGAGAGTGATCTGTGCTAAAAAAATAAGAAAGAAGGAGAGCGACTTAGAAGCAAGATGACGCATGCGTTTCTTTAGAAATAAGAATCGATCAGCGGCGATGAATGAGTGCCCGAAAGCGAGCCATCTGCGAGCCAAAAAAGAAGCTGAAATATTGGTGGAAATAATTTCTTTTGTTTGGGTTCCATTTTTATTTTACTTGCAGTAAATTTGTTTGGAACGCATTTTATTGTGATCGGAATTAATTTAAATTCAAGCAACTAAATCAGTCATTCTGGAAAATGGCAGATCAGTATGGTTATCAGTCGGTGAACGCCGGAGTTGTATCGGAAGTGAATTACGAATATAATCAAGCCTACAATACCTACTCGGGCACAAACGCATCCACTTTTCCTTCAAATGCGGCCCCTAATCAACAGTGGAACCAGCAATCCACCAACTATGGCCAAACTGCGGAGTCCCAAAATTATCCCGGCTACAATCAGCCACAATTCAGTAGGCACTCATTGCATGCTTTGCAAAGCTTCTAATTCCCTCTTTGTTCAGGTCAGCCGTCTTCAGCTCCCAATGCCACATCTCAGTATGGTGGCTATCCTGCGGCTTCTGCTAACTATGGCTCTCAGTCCTCTGCCAACGGTTATGCCGTCTCTCCTGTTGGGGCCCCTTCTGCAGACTCCTACCAGTCCGCTTCCGGCTCAAACACCGGTGCCTACCAGGAAAATCTCTCTGCCGGCATGAGGCAGGGAATGTCCACTAATCATAATAACTTTAGGTAGGTCTTTTTCAACCTTTCAACCTAAATTAAACCAAACCAGGTCTGATCACTTCTGTTGCTGAGTTCAAGCAAGTGCTAAGTTGTTTTTTTTAATCAGTTTTGAATACTATTGCAAGGCTAGGTGCGCTTCAAGATTGCTATTTCTTGATTTATCCAGGTGCAAATACAATTGTCTTCTTAACGAATTAATTTTTTATCTTTCAAGTGTTGATATCTTGCTAAATGTTTAAGTTTATACATGATGTATATAAAATTATTACAGGTAATGTGTATTTGTAATTGGTCATTTTTAAAGGGTTTGATATCAAAATTGGTAAATATAAAAAACTTTTCTATATATTTCCATTCAAAATATATTCTCAACTAAATTTAACTCTAGATTTGTACATTTAATCATTCGACCACCAGTTCAGATTAGTTTTGCAAACTCGAAATAGTGTCAATAATTCATTTGGCGTCTACTTTCAATTTTGTGTGAATATTAAGTGTTTCAAAGTCAAATTTGAGTGTTTTATTTCAATTTTAAAGTTGATATCATTCAATTTTAAGATTATTTGAAAGAGCGAATCTTGTTTGATTGAATGATTGCGAGTTTTGAATTACGAAGCCAAATGTGTCTGTGATAATTACTGAAATAATGATCAAAAAATAAAAAACATAACGAAGAAATTTGTATTCAAATGTTGGTATTTTTACTTGTTTTATAGAGGACCATCCGGAAACAGCCGAAATTCCGGCCAAAGCTTTAATAAAGGTAACATAACGCAAAAGTTTCAGACTAAGTATTCTTAAATTTATTGTGCTTTTGAGTTTTTGATCGAAATTTATAATTAAATGTGTAATTATATTTGAACTCGTATATAGTGTTAAACTTAAAGTAATTTTAAACTGCAAAAATTGCTCAAGTTTCAAGTTATTATTTTTTTAACGCTAACTATTTTTATTATCATTGAGTTTGCATGAACCTTACACTTAAATATATTTTATTTTGAATTCTAATAATTTTTTTGTTTTTTTTTCGTTTTTTTTTTTTAGGAGGTAGAGGAGGCTATGGATCCAGTGGTGGAAGTAAGTTTAAATTTATCTTTTAAAAATATTTATTTAAATACATTTATTTTTTTTAAAGTGGAAGAACAACATGATACAGTATTTATTTCAGGTTTACCTGAAAGTACTACTGATGTTCAAATTCAGGAGGTTTTCGGTTCAATTGGTTTGATTAAAGTATGTTTAAAATTTTTTATTTTCTTTATCATAAATTTAATTAAAAAAAAATTTTAGATTGATAAAAAAACGGGAAAACCTAAAATTTGGATTTATCGTGATAAAGCAACTGGAAAACCTAAAGGTGAAGCAACAGTTACATTTGATGATCCACCAACTGCTAGTTCAGCTATAAATTGGTTTAATGGCAAAGATTTTTTTGGTTCAATAATCAAAGTTGAATTCGCTCAAAGAAAGAATAATTTCCTTGCTGGAGGAGCTGGCGGTAGAGGCGGAGGCTCAGGTGGTGGCTATGGTGGCAATTCCGGTTTTGGAGGACGTGATAGAAACGGTGGAAGAGATTATGATCGAAATAATGGAGGTGAAAGAAGTGGAGGTTCTGGACGTGATGGGGACTGGATGTGTCCTAATCCAAGTTGTAAAAATAACAATTTTTCTTGGCGTACTTCTTGCAATAGATGCAAATCTGAAAAACCAGATGATGCAGGCAATTCTGGAGGTGATCGAAGACAAGGTCCACCGCCATTTGGAGGTGAACGTCGTAATGGTGGAGGAAATCGTGGTCCTATGGGTGGAGGTCGCGATGGTAATCGTGGTGGTAACTACTCACCTAGAGGAGGTCCCCGTAATGGTGGATATCAAGGAGATCGTAATCAACGTTCTGGAGGTCCAGGAGGACCAAGAGACAATCGAAGCGGGTCTGGTAGAGGTGGTCATGGTGGCCCTGGTGGAAGACAAGGCGGTCCAGTACGAGGTGGAGATAATAGACGTTCAGCACCATATTAAATCAATTTTTTTTCAATTAGCTTTTATTAAATTTTTTAAATTGAGCAATTGAATATATTTAATTACATATATATATATATATATACATATATATATTTTTTTTAAGTGAAATATTTTAACGACAACTTTTAATTTAATTTTTTAACATCATTGGTATTAATGAATTTAGATTATTATTCATTCTGCAGCTTCCACTGAATTATTATTCTGTGATTATTTATTATTTTTTTTCATTTATAAGGAGCGAGTATTGTTTTTAAAATTAATAAGAAAAATATCAATTCGAAAACAGTTAAGCTTTTTATGAATTGAACTTAAAAATTTAGTTCATTTAGAAAATTTATATATCAATTATAAAATTGATTTATATATTTATGTATGTATATTTTTTTTGCATTTTTAGAGCTCACAAAATAACAATTAACTCCACACTTGTTCGTTATTCATTGTAAAACAAATCTAAAGATACAATCATTTATAGATCATGATTCATTTATGTTTTTTAATTTTAATTCAATTTTATTTGTAATCCAAGTTATAATATTAGATGTTTTTAATTCGATCAACATAATTTAATTGTTTGCAAAAAATGATTGTATTAATCCAAACATTATAAATGAAAAGATTTGTTTTTAAATTAGACCTTAATTGATTTTATATAAATATTTATATATAAAGCCGGTAACACAAATATCTTCATAAAATTAATTTAAGTTTATTAAGAATTTTTTTAATGGCTAATTTTTTTTTTTGTTTTAAACATTTAAACATACTATGAAGAGTAATTTTTTTGTTTAGATGAATTTTATATTATTGAAAATGATGAAATACATAAAAAAAATATTGAACTTTTTTTTCATAATAATAAATATTAAAATAATAAAATCAAATTTAATTTGCAATTATTTTAACAATGTATAATAATTTAAATTAAATGAATTATTTATTAAATGATTTATATATAAAAGTTTAATAAATTTTTTCAATAAACAAGTTTAATTTTTTTTCAAATTTTTTTGGTTTTTAATAACAACTCAACTCATTCACATAATTTTTAATCTTTTAAAATTCATAATTTACTAATTGATTTGTAATTTTGTAATTATCTATCAAAAGGAAAAAATATATTTGATTAATATTTTACTAATTTATTTTCATAGCTAATGCTATTTCCACTTTTAATTTATTTATTTTTTATTCACATTAAATATGGTTAATAAGCATACATTTTTTTTATACACACACGCACATACATTTAAACGTAAAATAGATTATTCTTTTTTTTTACTGTTTACAAATAAAATTAGTTTTGAGTCAAAGAAAATGATCTTTTTTGCTATATATGTACATTAATAAATTTTTTGATTACAATGTGTATATAAATTATATAAAAATATATATATGAGTTAAAATACTTTTTATGGACTTAAAATTATTTCATAATAGGTATCATTTGTGCAAATTTAGTTTTGTGTTTAAGAAGAAAACTTCAGAATTAATAAAGAAAGTACGTTTCCGGAAAAAAGTTTATAAAAATAAAAAATTAATGCGCAAATTCAAAGTAAATAGATAGTAGATAAAAAAATTGTTTAAGTTGTTAGTTTTGTAAAATTTGAATAATTTTGTCTAAAATATTGGCCATAAATTGTTCAAGACACTTGAGCGCGCTGAAGTGCATAAGTGGGTGCAATCGTATTCTTGGGCAGACTCGGCAAAAACAAGAAGAAGAGCAAAAGAAGAGAAAAGAAAAAAGGGAAAAGAAGGAGAAGGAGAAGGAGAAGAAGAAGGAGAAGAGAAGAAGAAAAATACTATAATTAATAATAATAAAAATAAGAAGAAAAGAAGCGAAAACTCGAAGCATGTTGATTGTGTTTAGTTGCTGGTCAGACTTTGTTGTGAATGCGCTGTGAAGATTAAATTTGGATTAGACATCGTCATTTTAAATCACACTAGTGCTCGTCATCAATTTAATAAATTTAAGTCCTGCTTTTACTGAATTCATTTTTAATAATTTTTTGCTTGTGTTTTTATTCATAAAATTTGTTTTATTATTCAGATCTACATCTTATATTTTCCACCCACATCCTAACAATATAAATATATATGGACTCAGTCATTAATCTATCTAGTGCTGTGTTTAAAAAAACTGTAGTAGTACAAAACTTTTTTTAAAAAAATTTGCAACAAAATATACTTATTAATAATTATGGATTACTTTTTAGAATTTTGTTTTTTAAATGATTAAGATCTAATTAAAAATAATTAAAGCGTATTTTTTTATTATTAAAATCCTAAATTCAACATGAACATTTCAATGGACGATGATTGCCTGGGTAAGTTTGAAATATTTATTATTAATCGTTTACCTTCTGACGCATGATTTCAATAAAATTGTAATTATTTGCTAAATTTATAGTAAAGTAATGTTAGTTAATTAAGTCATTCAATGTAAAAAAAATGAAATTGAATAAATTTTTCATCTAGATTTATTCATTTTCTTCTTGACAGCCAAGCCAATTGTTTACTATCTAAAAGCACATGTACAGGTTTTTTGTACTGCATTTCAGCATCTGCATTTTTGAAGTTTGTTCACTTGAAAAAAGTTTGTCAAGATTAACTCATTTAGATCTTTGTCGGCAATTTGTGAACAGTTTAATTCATATTGGCATAATGGCCCGTATTGCATCTTATATACTAAGATTTGTCGTGATCTACTTGGCTAACTTAAGGTTCGCAACCCATTTATGCTCTTTTTGTCGCAACATGCACGGAAACCTAGTTAAAATCAGCTTCAACAACTTGCAGCTTAGAAGTTGCAATCATTTAAAGACTTGTTCTAATATTTGATAAGCTTATTTAAGCTCATCCTTTAACATGCACGTTTGGTAAAACTATTTGTTTAAGAACGGATGTGCAAAAGCCTAATCATCATTTGAAAAGAAATTGGCAAGCTATTATGTGAACATTGCTGCTTATTTCTAATGTACTCTCACTTTTTTGCGCCAAGAGGATTAAATATTTTTTAGGTTTTATCCTCTGTTATTCAACATGATCATATAGAATATGCCAACGATAAAGATATTTAAACATAAAAAAAATGTTTAAGATGAACTCATTCCTACACTTGAATCTTAGACAAAACAATTTTTTACTTGCAAAAGGCAAAGTTGAGGTTTTCTTGTTTCAATTTTTAATTTGAGAGATTGCGTCCTGTGCTAATGCGCATTGTGTGAGTGGGTGCAGTACTTAGATTCGGCCTTAAATTTCCAAATTTTTTTAGTTTTTTATATTTTTTTTTAAATCCGGTCGATTTCTTAATCAATCGATTTTTTTAAATATTTTTAAGTTTTTTTTTAAAGTGAGTTTAAATCATATTATTCCGATTTCTTTTTATTTAAATTTGCATGGTTCGTTAAGTTAACTATAATAAAAGTTTATTTTTTGTTTTATTTTTTTTTATTAAAATTGTTATTTTTAAACATTTTATTTCTACTCTTGCAGTCAAAAAAGCAAGATTGTAATTACGTTTCATATTTATTTATATTTAATGTGAAATTTCATCATTTAGTTTAGATTAAATTTTATATTATACTTTTTTTCTTTTTAGTAATTATAAATTGGATTAAAGTGAGTTTAAATTGTGTGAATATTTATTCATATTTATAAAATAATGAATTTTAAATCAGTTTTTATTAATTTCAACATATTTTTTTATTTTAATTTTATCTTATAATATTATTTTTATTATTTTTTTTAGTTGTTTAATTGTTCTATTTATATAAAATCGTTTTATTTAAATTTAAATAACTTTTTGCAATTAATTTTGTGCAAATAATTTTTTAATATAAATTTTTAACAATAATCAACAAAAATAAATTCAAAAATATACATATATAAATTAATAATAATAATACAAAAAATGAAATTAATTTAATTTTTTTTTTATATTATAATTTATTTAAACAACTTTTTTATTTTAAAAAAATTATTTTTACCAAATAATGTGTTAGTTGAACTTGATCGTGGGCTTTAAGATATTTTAAATTAACCACAATCGGAACTATTGTTATATAGATTTTTAACTGAGTTTTATTTTAAATAATTTTATATTTAAAGTTTAAATTTTTTTATAAAGTTTTTATATTAATATAAAAAAGGTGAGTGGGTTTTTTTATGCCCACTAATATTTAGCTTAAATCAGGTAATTGTTTATAAAAGCCAAAGTTGTGCATTTGTATAGCAATATTTTTAAAGAAAGTGAGTGAGCGTTTAATATCAAAAACGACCGGAAGTGACTTTAATATAGTTACAATTTTTAAATTAAAAAATTAGTTTGACTAAAAATAAATTTAACCAATTTATTTACGGACTATTATTTAATTAAATTAATTAAATTAATTGTCAATGTTAAAATTAAAAACTAAAAACTATCATAAATTTAATAAGAATTTTTTAAAAAATGTCAAAGGATTAAGAATATAAATTAATTGTGTCGCGCATTGACAATCCGAGCATTATTTATTTTTACACAATTTTTCATTTTTCTTTTACTGTCATTGTCAAAAAAAAAAAACAGTAAAAAATTAACTTTTAAATGCTTTAATTTCATTTATTTTAATAAAATTTTGTTTAGCCATTTTAATATTTGTGAATTTTTTTTTATGTTATTTTTTAATTAAAAAAAATTTATTCATATTTATTTTATGAATTTATTTATTTATTTATTTGCTTTAGACACTTTATTAGCTGATTTGGAAAAAGTGACTCAAAATATTACTACAAATGCAAATAGTAAAGATAAAATGAATACCAGTTTTATGACCAGTTCTATTGAACAATCTCCGAATAGGAAAACTACCACTATTAGTAAATACGAATATAGTAATCGTAAGATTACAGATGAAGTAAGATTACTATAATCTAATAAACTAATTAATATTTAAAATTTAAAACTTTTTAGCCTTTATATGAGAATGAATCAGTAAGCAGAAATGAGTGTAATACTTCAAGATATTGGTCAAACGAAAATAATCTTAAACATCAAATAAATCAAAAAACTAATGCATCTAATTTGAATGATTTAGATTGTCTATTGAAAGATTTTACAACTTCAAAAGATTATGCGATGACTATAAATAATCAAAGTAAGTTAAGCTAAGTAAAAAATGTTATTTTATTTTAGGTGTAAAATAAGAAAATATAATTAAATGAAATAAGTCATGATAGTTAGATAAATAATTAATGATGAAGTTTTAAAAGTAATAATTTTTTTTTTTAAGCAAATTCAACTATTTATGGAAAAACTAATAGAAATAAAACTGATGGACAACAAATAAATAGTTTGATACACAATTTAGAAGAGAATTTAGCTAACCCGAAAGAAGCGTTAAAATGGCGAGGAGAACAATTAAAGCCTATTACAATGACTGAATATTATGAAGAATCTAATCGAAGCACGGAGCAAAAAACAATGAATAGTAGCAATACTTATTCAAATAGTAAAATATACTCGAATAATCAGCCTTTAATGGTAAGATCAGTTTCGCCCAAAAAAACTCAAACTATGTCTGCTTCATCGGCTTACAGTAGTTTTAATCAAAGCAAACAAAATCAGCAGCAACAGTTTAGCTCTCCTACATTAACAAGATCATACACAAACAAGCAAAATCAATGTTCGCAAATGCGAGCATCAAATGCGACAAGTGAATTAGATGATTTAATGGCATCTTTATCCGATTTTAAGATGAAAGAAAACTATAGCCAAGAAAATGAGTCAAAGCGCAATGAAGACCCAGAATACGCGACATGTAAACCTCGAGGAGAGCGAGGAGAAAGCTACAGTTCAATTCGCAACAAATCACAAAGCCTAAGTAGTAAGACAAACTTAAGTACCACAGTAGATCAATCAAACCCGTTGGAGTCAATAATGGGATCAATAGAAATTGAAATGAGTCGCCAGGGAGTTGATACAGCAGCTAAAGGACATTGTCATGCATGTCAGAAGCCAATTGTAGGCCAAGTGATAACAGCTTTGGGAAGAACCTATCATCCTGAACACTTTATTTGTGCTTATTGTGGATTAGAGCTGGGAGAGCGCACTTTCTTTGAGAGAGATGGTCAATGTTATTGTGAAACTGATTACCACAATCTTTTCGCGCCAAAATGTGGCTATTGCGAAGCTCCTATTACTGGTTCACAAAAATGTGTTTCTGCTCTTAACCGAACCTTCCATGCTGAACACTTTTTCTGTGCCGAATGTAGAGTCCAGTTTGGTGAAGATCGCGGCTATCATGAACACCAAGATCAAGCATATTGTGCCGATTGCTACCTTGAAATTTTTGCTAGTAAATGCACTGATTGTGGAAAACCAATTACTTCTTCGTTTATTTCTGCTCTGGGTGGTCAATGGCATGCTGAGTGTTTTGTTTGTACTCAATGTCGGTGTGAATTTGCTTCCGGTGCTTTTTTTGAACTTGAGGGTCGTCCATATTGTGAAACTCATTTTCATGCCAAAAAAGGAACTCTTTGTGCTGGTTGTCACAAGCCGATAACAGGAAGGTGTGTGACAGCCATGTATCGCAAATTTCACCCCGAACATTTTGTTTGTTCTTTTTGCTTAAAACAACTTAACAAGGGAACGTTTAAGGAACAAAATGATAAACCCTATTGTCACAGCTGTTTTGAAAAATTATTTGGATAACTATTTTAAAAAAATTATTTAGTAAAATTTAATTTTTAGTTTTTTAGACCACTTCTGATTTGCATCAAAATATTTTTAAATTAAAAACTTTTGGATTTATAAGTTTTCAATTATTTGACAGTTTCTCAAAAGTTGTAATTAATATTTTACCAATCTAATAAATTATTTTTTTTTATTTTTAATTAATATCAATAATTATCATTTTCTTAGTCATAATAAAATTTCAAGTAATTTAGTTTTTTTAGCAATAAAAAATTAAGCGATTTTAAATTGCTTATTTTCATATTTAATTGATGTGTTTCAAAAATATTATTTCGTTTTTGCTATGATTTATTATAATAAGTTTTTAAAATAATTTTATTTTTTTTTATGCCTACTATCATTAATAAAATAAGTTTTATTAGCTTTTATTTGATTTTTTTCAATTCATAAATTTTGTGAAAAAAAACAACATTAAATATAATACATTTTTACATTTTATTAATAAAATTTCAGCTAGATTAAGTAAATTTATATAATTTTTCTAAAAATATTTAAATTAATAACTCGTATACTATGTCTCTATGTATTTATTAATAATTATTATACGTGAAAATTTCAATTTAATAAAAAAAAACTTTTAAGTTTAATATTTTCATACTTGTTTTTTAAAAATTAATTTATTTAAAATTTATATATAATAAATATACTTATATAATAAAATATATAAATTTTAAAAAAATATATTGTAATTTAAATTAAATATTTAAATATTTTATTTTTAAAAAATGCGCCATTCATATTGAACAATAAATAAAAATAAATTTAAAGTAATAAAATTAAATTCAAATGAATTTATTTAGTAGAAATTTTTTTAAACATTTTTATTGTTTAAAATCAATGGCTTCAATTAATCAAAAAAACTATCTTAAGTATAAAAAATTAAATATTTTAAATATTTTTAAAAAAAAATTTTAATTTTTTATTTATAGTCAAAATAATGCAATCAACTTAGATCAAGATTTATTTAATAAATGTAGTTTTTCTGTAGATCAGCTAATGGAATTAGCTGGCTTATCAGTTGCATCCGTTATTAAAAAAGTTTATGGAATAGAAGAAAATAAAAATCAAAAAATCTTAATTGTTTGTGGGCCTGGAAATAATGGAGGAGATGGACTTGTTGCAGCAAGGCATTTGAAACTTTTTGTAAAAACATAAATTAAATTTTTTTTTAATTAAATTAATTTTTTTTTTTTAAGGGATTTCAACC
Organism: Pyemotes zhonghuajia; assembly: GCA_025170145.1. Classification (NCBI taxonomy): domain Eukaryota; kingdom Metazoa; phylum Arthropoda; class Arachnida; order Trombidiformes; family Pyemotidae; genus Pyemotes; species Pyemotes zhonghuajia. The sequence goes on along the minus strand of CM045846.1, from coordinate 7,910,357 downwards.
AGAAATTTTTTATCCAAAAAAAGGAAAAAATGAATTATTTTCACGTTTAGTAAATCAATGCATAGCTTATGAAATAAATTTTTTAACAAAGGTTGATAAAATAGAACATCCTTTTATTGTTGATGCTTTATTTGGTTTTAGTTTTAAACCTCCTTTAAGACCTGAATTTCAAATATTAATTGAAACTATTAATCAAGCTTGTCAAAATGGAAGTAAACTTATTTCAGTAGATATTCCATCTGGATGGAATGTTGAAACAGGACCACCAATGGAAACTGACGCTCTTTTTTTAAATCCTGAATGTTTGATTTCATTATCTTATCCGAAAATGTGTGCACAATATTTTAATGGAGACCAACATTGGTTAGGCGGAAGGTTTCTACCAAATATTATTTGTCAAAAATATAATTTACCTCCATTACAATATACATCAACTGATCAATGTCTAAAATTAAATTAGATCTTAAATATGTTTTTGTTAACTTTTAAATTGAAATAAAATTATATAATTTAGTTAAAAGTTGTATAAGTTGATTTTTTTTATTTTTTAGCAATATTTGAATATGATGAAATATATGAGTTATTTAAAATGTCAAAAAAATAATATTTAAAAAAAAATTTTAAAAGTAAGTATGTTTAATTAAACTAATTATAATTATAAAATTAAGAATTTATTCTTTAACTATTTTGGTCTAGGACTATGTTTTGATTTTGCTAAAAACTTTCAAAAAACGCGCTATTTTTTTTTACTTGAATAAATAGATTGCGCAGTTTTATAAAAATTGTTGTCACTCGTGAACTTAATAAATTGCTTGGTGAGCTTGGTTAAGATAAAATTATTTTAAATCGTGATTAAACTTAATGAATTTAAAAATTTTGTTAAATAAATAACTTTTGAAAAAAGTTATAATATTGCATTGTTGGTATTTGAACTTTTTAAAATGTAAGATACATTTCTTTTTTTGCATTTTTTTCACAAGTTCTAATTCAACTTATTTTATAGTCTAATTATTAAATAAATTAACCAAACTCAAGAAAAATGAATGAAAATGAAAAGAACACTGATTACGCATATTTCGCTATGTGCAGTTATTATGAGAAGTGTTTTGAAAACTGTTTTGAATATATAAAAATGGATGGTTCAAAGTCGATTGCAGTAGATCACAATATTGAATTAATGAATGGTCTTATTCAAAATAATTTAGACTCTTTTATTAAAGTGTTAGAAGCAAAAAAAGGAACTAGTTACGAACAAAGAATGCTACATGACTATAATCTTGCTTTACTTCTTTCTAAATTAAAAGATGATTATGACAGAGCTATTGAAATTTTAGAAAGTTATTATTATATGTTTTTATCACCATACAGTTTAGTTAACTCAGATTTAAAATGTAGATTAGCCCAATTATTAGTCATTTTGTATATAGAAAAAAAAGTTAAGTTGGATAAAGCTTTAGAATTGATTGAAATGCTGGAGTCTGAAATTGGAAAAATTTATTTTGGCAGAAAAGAAATTAACCGACCAAATTTACCCTGTATGAAATACATAAGAGCAAGATTTCACATTGCTGCTGGAGATCCTAAAAAAAGCACTGACTTATTATTTAAGATTAAAAATTTTGGCTTTTTTTGTATGAAAGGCTTTCTTGATCGAAAAAAACCAATTTTTAAAAAAATAAGATATTTGCCATCCGAGGGAAGTAATAACGATGCAATTAGAGACTTTGAATTAGGTAAAAAATTAAAAGCTTTATTTAAACTGAGTCCGAAAAAAGATTTAAAACCAGAATATATGTACAATTATGCAGTAATCCATGTTTACACCGGAAATTTAAATTATGCAGCTAAGTTGTTTCATCAAATTCTTTCAAATTTTCCAAATAATCCTAAACTTTGGTTTAAAATTGCAGAATGTTGTATTCATGAAACACATAAACATGATGTAAGTGATTTCGACTTTAAACGCAAAATTCAAGAATTAATTGCCGGTCAAATTGTAGAGGGAGAAAATCGTAAAATTATTTTAAAAAGTAGTTTAAACAAAATTATAAATAAGGAGACAATTATGTTTGCAAGACAGTGCCTTATGAATTCTCTAAACTTATTAAAAAAAGAAAACTATTCATTTTATCCAGCAGATTTACTTAAAGGTAGTGAACTTGAAAAATTGAAAGTCAACGTTTATTTATTAAGTGCTTATGTAAGTCTTTGTTTATGTGATTATTATTCTGCATATCAATATTCGATTTCTGCATTAGAATTTAATCTTAAAGGTGTACAATTAGCATTAGCAATTTTATACAAATGTGAAGCTTTAATTTGGCTTAATAAAGTTAATGAAGCTATTAAAATTTTGGCACAGAATATGCCTAGTATATTTGAACAAATTTTTGATCCAGATGAAAATTTAGATTTAAATATTAAACTTGGGTACATTGATTGGGACAAATTAATGTTAAAAGTTGTGTTTCTTTATAATCAAGCCGCTTATTTAGCGTTAAATGGAGATTTTGCAGAATGTGGGGAGCTTCTGGTTGACATAAGTCAAATTTCAAATGCGGATTCTAAACTATTCATTATAGCACATGCATTTATGTTAGCCATATATTATCAGTTAAAGCAGGGATGTTCTGGTTTAGTTAAATCTCTAATACAAAGGCATTTACCACAATACAAATAAATTTTTATAATGGTTATATTTTTTGACTTTATGTTTATATATTTTTTATATTGACTTGTTTATCATTTTTTAATTTTTTTTTTTTTTGTTATTTATTTGTTAAAGTATTTCACTTATTTTTATAAAGTGTTCCATTATATGTTTGTTTTTTTTTAATTATTTTTTAATTTTTTTTTTTTTTTAAATTTATTGAATGATTAGTTATTTTAATAAAATAAATAAAAATTTTAAAATATAAATTTTAAATGTTTTTTTAAATTAATAAAACAAAACTTTGAATAAATAATATTTTATTTAAAGAAAAATAACACATATATAAGTATATATTTATATACATTATATATATTTAAGTTAAATTTTGTTAAACATTAATTAAACATTAATTTTTTACAATTTTATTACTAAAAATGTTAACAGAAATAAAATATTTACTTTTAATTCAAACAAATATGTAACGACAAAATTGGATCAATTTTTGCATTTATACATTGTTAATAAAAATGTGGTAACTAGATATTGGGTTCATATTTAGAGTTTATTTACAAGTAGAAACTAAATTTGATAAATATTAACTTAAAAATTAAATTAGAACAAATTTAATTAATAACATTTTGATTTTTAATTAACAAGAAATAATTAACAAAAATATTTATTTAATAAATTTAAAAAAAAAAAATTAATAATTTAACAAATTTTAAATGAATATTTAACTTTATTTGTTAAAAAATTGTTGCTATAGAAAAAATAAAAAAAAATAATTAGATGTGATTTAATATAAATTAGAAAAAAAATAATTTACTTACCACGCCCGTTCCTATACTTTGTAATAAATTAGAGGGACCAGTTGCGTTAACATTTTGACTAGCATGCAAGGTGTTATGATTAGAACTGCTTCCATAATTACTGACTGTCGTAGAATAGCGTCTCCCACCAGTAGTAGGTCGACTTGGAATTAAAAAGTCAATACCAACATTAGGCTAAAAAAAAATTTAAAAATATTAAATAAAAAACCGATTAGTAAAAAAAATAAAAAAATTACATTGAATGCTGCATTATAATTAGTTGAATTTGGATTAACGCCTGCGGCTGCTGAATGTCTACGCAAAATATTTAAATTTAATGTAGAACTACCACCACTTCCACCAGAGTTACCAAAATTATTAAAATTGCCGAAATTTCCAAACATATCTTGAACAAGAATACGAGGGGGTTGAATAGTATTATCTGAATGTCTTCGACCTGGAACAAGTAATTGTTGTGCCACTTGCAAAAGGTTAGAATCAGGAGAATTACATCCTGAGTTATTATTACTGCTATTAGCAATATTTGTAAATTGAAATTGTCCTATTGATGGCCTTCGATTAACATCGTCAACTGAAATGGAAGTACGGCGACAATCAAGTCTTAAGGCTGGAGCTCGATGTGGATAACCAATTGGTTGATCCAAATTACGATGTAATTGAGATCTAAATTTATTAAAATTTATTAATTATTAAAATAAAATTATCAAATATAAATTACTTGTCTGTTGAAGGCATAGAAAGTTTTTCTAATTTTAGTTTGTTTCGTTGATTTCTTGCCACATGTTCTAACATTTCTTGCAATAAATCAACTAGAATAGAAAACTAAAATAAAAATAAAAATTTATTTACATTAATTAAATTTGAATTTAATGATTTACCTCTTCTAATTTGAGATTGGGACTAACAACCACAGGAGTAAGTGATGGTAAAACTTTTGTAGCTAAAATATTTACTGTCAAGCCATATCGTTTATCACACATCATTTGTTTGTATATTCCTATATAAATAAATAAATAAATGTTATTTATAACTTTTATTTAAATTTTCATATTTAAAAATGTTATTTTTAAAGCTATTATAACTGATTTTGTTTTAAAAACATGCTTCAAAAAAATTAATAAATTTTTTATCTTCAATCTATGTCAAAATTTTTTATTTGTTATTATTATCATAAAATAAATAATCTTTTTTAATTAAATTTATAAAATTATTTTTTAATAAATTTTGATTTTAAATATTGAATAGATTTTTTTTTAATATAGAAATTAATATTAAATTAATAAACTTAATTGATTTTTAAATAAAGATTATAAAAAAAAAACTTACTTAATACAGGCATTAAAACAATAGGCTCATTGAGTTTTGCATTTAATAACATAGGTAAAACTTCATCTAAAATTTCAGTTTTATCCAAATTGTCAATTACTTTTTCTATGCAAATTAAAGCATTGGACTGTGTCTATGAAAAAAAAACAAAAAATAAAATATTATCAAAATAATAAGCAACGATTTCTTACTAAAATTGAAGCATTATTTTCAAAGAATACTTTTGCCTTAGGTATGACATTTTTACGAACTGTTTGCGAATCTAATTGATCAATTACATGGGTAATAGCATTTAATGCTGCACACTATGATAGATAAAAGAAAAATAGTTAAGTTAAAAATGCAATAGAAATAAAATTTTTTCTTATTTAAAAGTTATTTAATTTTAAATTTGATAAAAAAATAACAAAAATTTATAAAAAGTTAAAATAAAAAAAGTAAATTGATCGAAAATTTAAAAAGTAAAATAAAGTCATTATAAAAAATGCAAATAACAATATAAATGAATGCGTATCTTTTTTTTTTATTTCATATTCATTGTGCATATTAAAAGATTTGACCTTTTTTATAGTAAAATCTACGTCCACTTGGTTGAAGTACTCTTGTCTTCAAAAATGTTGACATTGGATGTAGACAAAAGTAAATTCGTCAATTTTTATACTTAATATAGCTTGTGTTTGCCAAAATGCAATCAATGGCAAAATTAAATAGAATAAATAAAAAGCGTTAGAAGTGGAAATTTACATTCGATGCAATACCATCGCAAATGATGATTAACTATACTATGACAAACGTATTAAACCAGTTTCATAAAAAAATGGATTACTAAAATATTAAAAAATACAAAAATAAAAATAATTTTTTTTTTTTTAAGAATTCTGCTGCTATGGCAAGACAAATGCAGAGTTAATAGATAAGCTCAAAACTATATATTAAATTGTTATGGAATATTTTTAATAATATTTTCAATTGAAAGCAAAACATCTTGAAGGTCAACTAAATGATGTCCAGCTTGCAAATAAAAAATTTACATCTGTATATCTAGTAACATTAAACAAATAATCAAAAAATAAATTAATGGAGTGAAAAAGTGTATCTTTGAATTTGATGGACGGCTAGACAAAATGCGTTAAATTCGTTTTAATAATAGCAATCTATTTTTACTATTCAAAAATAAATTTAATAGTATTTAATTACTAATCAAATAAACCAACTTTTATTAAATGCTGGATAACAAATCGTTTTATTAAAAATTCAAAAAAAAAAAATTTGCAGTAAGATTAAATTGAAAATAATTTTGAAATTAGTCAATTAAATTTCGAATTATTTAATAATTGATGGAATTGATAAATTAATTTTTTTTTTTTTACTTTTAATATTTTTTTAAAGTTTTTAATTTTAACATATATTTATTTATTATTTATATAATTTTAGCATTTAATTTTCATTTGTTTAAAAAATGTGTCAAACAAAATAAATAGACTTGTTTAATAGAAAGGATTTAATTAAAAAAAAAAAATACATTAGTTTAAATAGTTTATGTTTTAATTGTACTAATGAATTTTAGATAAATCAAGTGAATAAACAAATGAGACAAGATAATTAAATAAATGTGATAATTTTATATTTATTTAAGAGCTTATTTTTAATCATTAAACGCAATTGATTTAAACTAAAATAAATTTTTTTTTTAAATAATTTAATTAATCAATATTTAATAATTAAATTTTTTTTAGTAATTTAAACATTCAAATTAAATTAATTCACAACTATTTAATTGATAAAATAATTAGTCAAATTCTAAAACTCTAAAATTTAAAAAATTTAAAATATGTTTTTAATAAAATTTTCATTTTTTAATAAACTTAATAATTATATTTTTTTTTAAATAAAATAAATTATAAAAAAATACCATAAATTTAGTTGGTTTTAAATTTAATAACTTTTAAACATACCTGAACTTGAGGATTACTAGAATCAATGGAATTAAACAACATAGGCCATAATAATTGACTACACTGAGCCTTGGTGATTTTACAACTAATTATGTGAAGAGATTCAAGCAGAGTGATATGAGCTTGAACTGATCTTAAAGAACAAGCGCCAAGTACTCCGGTGAGACTAGATAAAAGATGTTCTTGAACTTGGCTTGGTTCGCTAAGTTGTACCATTCGTAAAAATGGTTGCAAGGCAGCAGAGGGTAACTCGTTTGAATTCATATCAGATCGGATACTAGGCAATATATGTTTCCACCAAAATTTCTTAAAAAAAAAATTAATTATTTTAGAAAATCAATTTTCAAACATAGTTTGATTTAATTACGCAAAAAATTCTAATTCATATTTTGTAAATTACATGTAAAAAAAATATATTTTGTTAAAATCAAAAGTTTGTTTGCTTCATAGAATTAATTTATCAAATGATTAATAAAATTAATTAATTATAAAGTAATTCAAAATTAATTAAACAAATAAAAAAATAAATAAAAAAAATTATTTATTTAAAAATAATAATTCATCTGATTTTAATTAAAAAATAATTATTATTTGAAAAATCAAATTACAATCCAGTTTTTACCTAATTTATTGAAATTTTTCATATACCAAATTATAAAATTTTGAAAAAAAAGTTTTAAACCTTAATTTATCAAAAATATAATTAAAATTATTAAATAATAAAATAATAATTTTGATGATCTAAGAAAAATTTTGTTATCTGATCTAATATTAAGAAATATTCTTATTTAAATTTAAGTTTATAAAAATTTAAAAATTTAAAATTAATTTTAAAATAATTTATTATATTACGAATAAAATATTGTTAGTTTTTTATAATACATTTAAATTTAAAATTAAACTATATAAAAAAAAAATAAATATAAAAAAAAAATAAAAAAATAAATTTAAAATAGTATTTTTAAGCAAAAGTTTTGTTACGTAAAAATGTTAAGTTTTTTTTTTATATTTTTAGAAAGCGCATTTAAGATGTTTATTCAATGTGTAAATAAATTGATATTTGTACTTAAAAAACCTTAAAAAAAAATTGATAAAATATATATAAATTTTTTTATTTGTTTTGCTAGTTGTACTTATTTAATTATGTTAGAACATGCAACTTTTAGTTAATATATATAAGTGTTTTTTTGATGTAACTAGTTTTGTTCAGTATCAAAATTAAATCATTAAAACTTTGTAAAATAGGTTACTTTATTAATTAACTAATTTTATTTGTTTTCCAATTATTTTTTTCAATTAATCTATATATTTTTTTAACTTTATTCAAAAAAACTTTTCATTACAATTAGTATAATAGTTATTAATAAAAATTATCTTAAATTTTGAAATATTTTTTAAGTATAAGTTGATTTTTTTTTAAAATAAATTTAATATTTTTAATTAATATATAATATAATTTTAAACAAATTAATTCATTTTTTCAATTTAAATTTAAAAAATAGAAATTTTTTATATTTATATATTTTTTTTTTTAAACTATTTTAACATTAAAATTTCAACATTAAATAACAATTAAAACATTAATTTTTTATTTTTGCATATTATAATAAATAAAAAAATATATTTATTAAATATAATTTATAACTATATTTTTTTTTATTATTTTTTTTTTCAAAACAAATAAAACTAAAACAAAATAATAAATATGTAAAAACATGTGGTCATCATATTTTATTACACTTTATGATTATTATTTAAAGTAAAAAAAATTATAAAAAAAAAACAACCTTTTTTTTAACTTAAAAAGCTTTTTCTAGCTTACTTTATCATTTTATTATCTTATAAATCAGTTGTTTGTTTTATAATTTAAAACTTTTAATATTTTTTTTTTTAAATAAAAACCAATTTTTAAATTTGAAACAATAAATTGAATATAAACAAAAAAAAATTGATAAATGCAATTTCTAAATATATTTTTATGCGCAAGTTTGATACACCTGGCTAAACTAAGGTTGATATTAGAAAGAAAACATTTTGTCAATTTATTTTTATTCATTGACCATTATATTTAAAAAACATTTGACCTAGAAAAGTCGAAAATAGTTGAACGTCATCATCTACTTTGTTTCTTTTATAAAATAGTTGAATTTTTTTTTTAAAAATTTATTTCTTTGACTTTGAATTTTAATTTAAATTTTATCTTAATTTAAATTTTGATTTGATAATTCAAATTTTTTTTTATGTTACTGATAATTTTTAATGCATTTAAATGTTTTATTTTTTGTTCTAAAAGAAATAGTTTATCTTATGAATACAAAAATATAAATAGATATTTTTTTTAAATATTTACCTTTGGGATATCTACCAATGTTTCACTAAGACTGTGATAAAAGTTAGCCTTGTTTGCTGCATCTTTCATTTGTAAAACATCTAAAAAATGAAGTGCTTGTACTCCAGGTTTTTGAAAAAAACTCAACTAATGAGTTAAATGAAAAAGGAAAAAAAAAGACAAATAAATTATCTAAATTAAAATCAATAAAAAAATATGAAAAAAGATATATTTTAATGTTCAATATAAATTAAAAAAAAAATTCTGTCAAACTTTATAAAACTGTAAAGTTTTAAACTGTTTAAAAATATTAAATAAATTTAAAAATTGTACTAATTTAATTAAAAATCAAATAATTCTTTTATTTAAAAAAATCAAATTTAATAATTTGATAAAATAAATTCAAAACGTAAATTGATAAAAATAATGTTTTTATGCAAATTTTTAATTATATTTAAAATTTATTTAATTAAAAAAAATTAAAAACAAAGATTTTGAAATAAAATATGAAATTTGAAAAAAGATGTGAATAAAATTAATTAAAAAATTAGTTTTAAATTTTATTTTATTTTTAAAAAAAAAAATTTAAAAACAAAAATTTTTTATTAATTTATAATTAGCTATAATGATAAATAAAATAAATATTTTTTAATTATATTTTATTCATTTCATAATAAATATTTGTTTTGTATTTTTTTAATACAATATAAATTTTATCAAAATAAAATTATTATTATTAAAATGTATATTTTTTTAACTAATAATTTTATTTTGAATAAATCAAAAAAACATACCATTAAAAACGCTTGACAATTGTTGCGTTTTCGATGGTCTAAATCAAGAGTTTTTAATAAAGCTTCTCTCATATCTCCTAAAGTTGCAGGTAAAATGCTTTTTACTCGATCCGCAATCTAAAAAAAAAATGAATGATTATTATTAAAAAATTGAATACAAATATTAGTTATAAAATTAAAATTATTATTTAAACGCAATATGTTTTTATAGATATATAATTTTAATAATATTTATATTTACAATAGATTTTTAAACAAGTTTTATAAATTAAATTTTATATTTAAATTTAAGTGAAAATAATTTTAAGTAGCAAGAATAGCTGAATGAATTGAAAAGTAATTTTTAGTAATAATAATGAACTTGACCCTTTAATTGCGTGAAAAATCAGCAGATTTAAGCAAATGCAAGATGCAGGAAATGAACAATTAAATTAGCAACAGACTTTGCTTTTAGGAAAAATTACTTTTGTAAATAGGTCAAGAACAAACCGCACCCATCAGTTTGGACTGTTCTGGGATGTAGTGTTCAGTGATGTTGTTCAGGGATTTAGTATAGATATAAACATACGATGTTGTTAGACAAATTTTTTGTCTGACTTACGCTTTCAACTTGACGTGGATAATTGGCACATTTCCACAAACTAGCCATTAAAGGTCGGCCTTGGTTGAACATCCAACAGGCCAACATTGAATATGAATAGAGATCTGAGCTGAGATTGCAAAAGCTATGCATTTGTATTTCAGGAGCAGTAAAGTCAATGTCAGGTTGAGCCATTTTTGGTATTCTACAACTGCATGGATTAGTTGAAATTGGATTCTATAATTAATTATAAAATATAATACCAAAAAAAAATAAACATTATTAATTTAATTTTTTTTTGTTAATTATTTGTTCATTATTTAATTTTAAATTATTATTGCATTTTTTTAAAAGTTTTAATATGTATTAAAGCTATTTTTGTTTACATTTTAAATTTGATATTAATTTGATCAATAAAAGTAATTAAATAAAATAATAGTTAAATTTTTTTTTTTGTTTGTTATTTGCTTGTAATATTTAATTTTTATATATGTAAATTAAAAATATTAGCAAACTTTAATTTATAAATTTAATATCAAAAAATTAATTTTTTAAATTGGACAATTAATATTAGTAATAAATTTAAAAAAGTAAAAATTTAACTTGTTAATAAAAAAAAAAAAAATTTCTGCTTAATTTGTATTAATATAAAAAAAATTATATTTTTAAACTGATATAAATGTTACAAATGTCTAATTGATTTTTTATTTTCATAAATTTACTTGTAAAAATAGTTTTAACTTTTTTTTTTTAAATTTAATTAAAAATAATTGAAGCAAATAAAAAAAATCAATAAATTTATGATATACTTTTTTTTTAAATTTTTTTTTTTTTTAATTTTCTAGATATTTTTATAAATTTATGTAACAATTTTTTATCATAATTTTAAAAAACTAGTTTGTTACATAAAATAAATAAAATTTTAAAAGATAATAATAAAAACAAATAAATCTAATAAAAACATATTTTCTGTTTAAAAAATTAATAAACTTAAATAAATATGAGATAAAAGTCATTTGTTTTATTATGGTTAATTTTGTTCATACATTAAATATATATTAATTTTGTTTTCGAAATTCATTTTACTTGAATAACATGCTATAATATTTAATAATCTTTGATAAAATTCCTAGTTTTTTTGTATTATAAAATGATTATAAAAAAAATTTTCACCAAAATTCCAATTATGTATTGTAATGTAAAAACTTGTTTGCCAACCAAAGAGTTAATTTATTGTTATTTCTATACTTTCAATTTCATTTTAATTTGACTTTTTAAACATACTTTGAAAAAAATTAGAAAAAAAAACTTTTGTTTATATAAATAGGATAGCTTACCGTGATATCCGTATCTGCACACTTTTCATAAAAATTAAATCCACTCAATCTCCAAGTACCTTTAGTGTTGATTAAAATTGACTGCGGACAAATGTTTTTATGTATAATTTTACACGTGTAATGTAAATATGCCAACGCTTCAATTATCTAATTTTTCAGGTATAGGTAAAAAGATTAGAAAAATAATAATTAAAAATGAAAAATTATTGATTAAAAAATTTAAACAGTAAGCATATCTAATTGTTTATTACTAAAGGCAATTGTTAAGGTGTGAAAAATGTCAAAAGTTAATATGGCATCTAATTAAATATTTCTAATGGTCGAAATGGGTTTTTTAAGTAGAAAATTCAATTAAATAGTGTATACAATTTGGCGACATGTAATCGACAGCTTGCAGTTGGTAACATTTTGTGAGCATAGCAAAACAACGAATGGAAATGGGGTAAACAGCTGCCGCAAGCAGATAATTTTATTGCGACTAAAGATGCAAATTTGCAATGCTAGTTAAAGTCTGTTAAGCATAGATTTACTTCAAGGCTATTACTAGTTGTTTTTTAATGATTTTATTTGGTTTTTATGTTATTTGAACTATTTTGCGTCAGATCAAATGCCACAATTTCTTAGATATTGGTCAAATATTTAGGTAAAAGTAATGTTTTGCTTTTCATTGATAATTAATAGTGTCAGCTATAAAATAAACTTTCCTATTTTTTGTCTTATTTTTTTTTTAATAAATAAAAACTTTTACAAATACACAATTTATATTTAAATAAAATAATATTTTTTTAGTAAAGTGAATAAACAGTAAAAAATTAATTAAAATTCAATTAACCTAATAAATTTAAAATAATATTATTTTTATTTAAATTTATATTAATTTTAATTAAATAAACTTTCTGATTTAATTTAAAAACTAGTTTTAAACTTTAATTATTAAAATTAATTTTACCTGCAAAAGCCCGTAAGTAACATCAAATTCGTTAAAATCAAAATTTTTAATTGGACTTCTTCCATTATGTTGAGATTTTTCTTCTAAATAACCTGATTCAAAAAAATATATTAGTATATTTAAGGAAAAAAAAATGAAAAATTTACTTGACAGTCAATTAAAGCTTACCTATGGCATTGGCTAAACTACAAAGTACTGGTTCTGTTGCAAAAGCCATTGTATCAGCATTTTCTTCTAAAGGATGCATTAGATTAAGAATTCTAGGATGACTAAAATAAATAATAATACAGCTTAAATAAGTTTAAAATTTTTGAAATTTTTGATATTAATTTATTTATATATTTATAAATTTTAAAATTTAAATAATTTTTTTTTGTAAACTTAAAATACTATATAATAAAACTTTAAGTAATTTTTATTTATGTTTTATCAATAAATTAAAAATAATATAATCTTAAATAAAATTTTTTTATATTTATGTATAAAAATTTTAAAATATTTTTAAGAATATAATAATTAAAAAAATTATATAACATATAAAATACATATTTGACAGAATTAAACAAATTTACCGGAATCGATCTAATGATAGTGCTTCTTTTCGTAAGCAATCCACCACATAATCTTTCCTGCGGGGTTTATGAATACGTTCAGCAGTTTTTTTTTCAAAGTAGAACACGGATACTATGAATAAAACAAAAACATATTTAGTTTAAAAAATAATTTTAAAAATAAAAACATAAGCAAAGTAAAAAAAAAATCAAGATTGTAATATATACACAAATAAAAAAAAATAAAACATAATAAAAATCGTTAATATAACAAATTAAAAATACTTTTTAAGTAAAAAAAAATTCAAATTATTAATAAAAAAAAAAAATTTTAAATAAAAACTCATTCATGTTTAATTTTTTTGAATAAAAAACAACTAATCAACGGTTGCTACAAAATTTTTATTTAAACATAAATTTCCAAATGCTATCATAATGCAAAGTTTGACAAATTGTTTTAGTTATATAGTAAACAAAAAAAAATATTAATTATAATTATTTGATAAATTTTTAAAATTTTTTTTTTTAATCTACTATTAAATTTATGATATAAAAATAATTTAAAATTTTAATGTTCAAAAATTGAAATATTTTGAAATAATAAAATAAAATTATATTAATATCAATATTTAATAAATTATAAATAACTAAAAATTTACAAATTCAAAATTTGTCTATAAAAACAAATTTGATTTATTATAAAAAAAAAATTTTGTTTTTTGATATTATTTTAATAATAATGTTAATAAAACAAATAAAAATATTAAGATAAAACATCGGAAATTTACCTGGTTTTCGATCCGATTTTCTAAAAGCAGCAAACACACGCCAACCAAGTCTTGGACCTGCGCTTCCGGTTTGTTGATGAATATCAAAAATATTACTAATGTTGTTGTTGAAAATGAGAAGCGGTTGAGTAGGTCCACTTATTTGATAATAATCACTATTTAAATGTTTCGTTTCTGAATCAACCAATTGGGAGCCAATATGATGAACACTATTACGATAACCAGGAGAAGTATTCATTGATGATTGTATAAAACCAGCCATAGAAGAGCCAGAATAATTAGTATAATTGCCAGGAAACGAATTACCTGTCAAACTTGAACTCAGGGTACTATTTAATTTTTTAGATTTGATTGTATTGCCTAAGTGTTTAGGACTATGATTAAGATTAGGATTAGAGCAGGATATTCCTGTTCCCACTCCATAATTTTGTAATACGTTTGAAGCATTTTTTTTTTGATTAGTCTTTAAACTTGGACCTGGTGTGGCACTATTTCGACCTGCGTTATTTGAATTTTGATAACTAGACACAAAAGAATGATTTTTAAATTTAGAAAACATACTAGTTAAAGCCATTTGTTTTTTTTTTATATGATAACTTGAAAATGTCAAAAATCACAAATCACTTTGACATCAAATATTTGCAAAATAGTTTACACAATATATAAATTTGTTTTTATTTAGTTTTTTAATAGTTTTAAATTTTTTATAACTTTTTGAAAAAAAAAAATATTTAATATGCTTTTATTAAATAATTTTTTATTGCTAAATAAATTTTAGTCAATTAGGAATAATTTGAAATTGCAAAAGTAGCAATCAAATAATGATAAAAAATGGTAATTAAGAAAGGCTGTTTTTATAATAAAATTTTAATTTCGCAATTGTTCAAAATTTAATTGAATTTTTAATATATCAATCCTAACCTTTATAAAGTAATTTTTAGTAGTAGATAATTTTTCGTTTAAAAAAGATTACAGTTGTGATAAAAGTAAAAATATTCTTTTTTCAAGTATTTAAAAATACACACGTGTTTATTCATATGCGCATCTATTATGAATATTTTCCGTTATAGATAAGTTAAACTTAGAACAACAAGAATTAAATATATAGAAAAAAAAAATCAAATGTATAAATTAATGATTTATTTAAAAATAAATATAGATATTTATATAAAGTATATTTTATGTTTAGTTTTTCAAAAACATTTAACTAGTTTATTTTAATACAATATAATCAATTTTTATTTTAATCAAAAATTTACATGTTTCTCACATTTATGTTTAAAAAATTTCAATGTATAATAAAAGTAAAATCAAAATTAAATTTTATTTTTCTTACATTAATCCAAGATTTCTATTTATTTTTATTTTTTTTTTTGTCGTCGTTTTTTTTAATAAAGTAAAACTAGATTAAACTTATTTTAAGTAATTTTGATTTGATAGTGTAGACAGAACAACACAATCAAAAATATAATAACTATGAGTGATCAAACCATTTTCAATAGATTTTTTCCATTAAAAATATTTGGTTTAATAAAAGACTAAATAAACTAGATACTACTGCACCTGCTCTTTATAACTCAACAGGCTTGATTAACCAACTGATGTTAAACCACAAAATTTTTATTAATTTTTTTTAAGATAATCTTTTAATATTTCTTGTTTCAATAACTTTTTATAATTTTTATAAATATTTTTTACATTAATTTAAGAAAACTAATTGAAATAATTATTAAGTGAAAAAATAAATGTATTTAAATCACAAAAAAATATAATTGTTTAAAAGTAATTTTAAATTTTTATTCAAAAAATTGAAAATATAAAAAAGAAAAAAAAAATGAAATATTATATTAATAATAATATAAAATAATTTTAATAAGATTAAAAAAAAAAACCTATTTTTTTTAATTAAAATTTATAAAATTTTTATTTATTAATAATCTTTAAAATTATTTTATTGTTTAATTTAAACTCTAACTTATTATATTTAACATAATTTTTTTTTAATTTTTAATATATTTAAATTAAACATTTTAAAGGTCAAAACATTAAATTCTGAATTTTCAAAATTTAAAAAAATGTAATGTAACAAATAAATTCTATGGTTATTTTATGTTGATTTATTAAATACATATATTTTTTAATAATTACATATATTTTTGTCAATTTTAATTTTAAATTTATATTTTTTTATTTACATATTTAAAAAATTCGCTCAATGTTAAAATAAAAAAAAAAATTAATTATATATGTGATTATAAATGACAAATTTAAAAAAAATATTATTAAAAGTATGAGATTTAAAAATTAAACCAAAACAAACGTTTATTATTAAATACTTAACTCGAATAAAATTTTAGATATAGGTTTTTATTTTTTAAACTTAAATTTTTTTTGAAAAAAATATTAAACTAAATATTGATTTAGTAAAAAAAACACACTAGAATTAATATAAACTAATAATCTTTATTCAAACATATAAAAAATTAAAAATTTTAGTTTTTTGAGTTTTTATTTTATATTTAAAATTATCAATTTTTATAATTTTTTAATTAATTATTAAACGAAAAGTTAGAGTTAAATATAAATAAACAATTTATTTATGCAATAATTTTAAATGCTTATTTTTCTTATTTTACTATTTAACATCAATATTTTATATTTAGCCTAGATTTGTAAATCGTAATTGCTAATGCATTTGGAAATTGATTAATTATTTAAATGTTTTAATCACGATTGACAAAAAATATGTTTAAAAAAATATTAGATTTAATTGCTTTAAATTGGGAATTTTTCATCTAGAAATGATTATTAAATTATGTAACAAAATGAAAATCTGGCAGACAAAACAAGCTAAAAACATAAACACAAATTACAGGATGCTTAAACGTTTTTATAGAAAATTTTTGAAACAAAAGAACAATTTGATACTTGGAATAGAAATAATTGATAAGTGATTGGCTAAAAACAACACAAAGACAAGATTTTAAATTGGTTCACATTTCACAAGCACTATGGTTGTAGAAGTGATGAAACAGGTCTGAAGCATTAGCACAAAGAGCAGAAATGTTTAGAGTTAAAGACGTGCTGAACTCAAGTGAAAACTTAGCGAGCAGGTTATGAGTTAATAAGATTATTAATTATTGCCGACTTATAGACAAAATTTATAAGCTTAACAGGCGTTGAAACATCTGCGGCCGTGATTGTGAACAAAAGTAGATGTGTATTGTAGACGTGCGTACCGGTGGTTGAATGCGTCTGTTCTGGCTCCAACTTGCTTCTGCTTCTGAATGAGCAACAGTGCGACGTTGGCGCCACATCAACCTCATTTATTAATACTGGCGAAATAGATGCTCTTTCTAACAAATCTCTTATAGTTAACATGTTTTTAATTGCGCTCCAAAATTAACAAAACCTATTCTTTAAGTAAATTTTGTAAGCTTCTTACCCAATTATTAGCCAAACATTAATTTAGACCAGTTTCCCTTTTTTCAATGCAAACTTGCCGTATCCATTAATTTTACACACAAGTTCACAGCCTCTTTCTGTTCCAGCAAAGGTGCGGTCCAGGTTCACATTTACAAATCTCTGCAATTCTTTCGTCTTGGTTTTGATGTCAACGCATTTTCTCATTTAAATTATATCTTGTTTAACTTAATACCACTTTATTTTCAACGTGCTTCTTCTTAAACTTCTCATTCACCAAAGTGCTCATTCTTCAACTTCTCATTCTCCAACTTCTCATTCTCAACTACTATAATTAATCAACCTTCATGCACAATTTTTAAAATTCAATTTTCATTTTTTTAGCTTTTTTAATTTCTACCAAGCTTCTATGTTCCAATTTTTTCTTCATTAGCTCAACATATTTGTTCAATTGATTTTGTTCTTATCTAATTTAACTAAAAAAAATATCTATTAATTTGCACCGTCATTAGTTTTCAAGAAACTTCAATTTCGATTGATAAAACTTCAAATATTTCTCTTATTTCTCAACTTATTTATTTATATTTAATTTGCTTCATTTTCCAAATTAATTTTTGCTTTTTGTTATTTTTTTATCTTTTTTATTTTTTTGCTGTTTACTCTTCATTTTAATAAGATTTTTATTTTAATTTTAAATGTTTAAGAATTTTTACAAAATTCAATTGAAAAATAACAAAATATACATTCAATTTTTTTTAATTAAATATTTTATTGTAATCATTTATTTGAAAAAAAAATCTGTGTACATTCAATTTATTTTAATTTTTTATTTATTTAATTTGTAATTGCAAGTAAAAAATAAATATATTCAACTAAATAATAATTTTAGTTGATTAACTTTTTAATTTAGATTTTTTTACCTTGAAATATATTTTTTAAATTTTCAAAGATTAACGTTAGAAAAGTTTAATTTAAACACGTGTATTTTTTTATAATCTTTTTTTATTGACAAAATAAATTTATTTAAATATAAAATGCATTTATTTAAAGAAACTTAAAGAAAAAAATTAATTTAAATTTTATTATTATTTATGTTATTTATTTTAATTTTTAGATCTTTTATTTTTCTTTATAAATTTAGTTAATTCAAAACAATCAAATTCATTTTATTTTTAAATCTTTTTTTTTTATAATATTTAATTTAATTAAAAAAAAATTAAGAAAAACGTTAAAAATTTATTTTTTATTTATTTACAAATTTTTTTTTTACTTAAAATTTTAATTTTGACTTGAATGCTTTTTTTCTGATTAATATTTTGTTAATGTTTTGTAAATGCTTGTTTTTTCACTATATTTAATTAAAACACTATAAAATGTATTTAATGAGCAAATTATTGTGGCAAAGTATGTTTTACAGGCGTAAATATATTTTATAAATATATAGGTTAGTTTAATCATTTCAATAAATTTCATAAAAAAAAAATTGTATTTTATATATTATTTATTTATTTATTTTTTGATAAAAAATTAAAAATAGTAATTTAATTATGTAAAATTTAACTTTTTAATAATTTAATCAATTTTTTTTTTAATTTTTATGTTAAATTAAAAACAAGACTTTATTACTTGTAGTGACTGGATTTGCATTTTAGCTTTAAGATCTTCTACTATTTTATTTTTAATAACAAAATCCGTGGGTTAACTTGTAAGATCAAGTTTATAAGTAATTAACTAAAAGTGAAAGTTAGATTTCTTTATTTTTTGAAGAAAAGACACTGTAAAGATCTCCTTAAGAGACTTCTCTCTTTATACACAATTTAAATACAATTAACAAAGAATATATATAAATGACAGTAACCACTCACAAAAGTGTAACAGTCATTCTCCGCGTAACGTCAAGACTCCGTCACTCGTTACAACGGACAAAATTGTAAATGAGAGTCTCGACATTACTTAATATTTATTTTTTTTTTATTAAATATCATTTTTTAATAATTTTGAGAAAAGAAATTACCAAAATTTTTATTTTAAACTTAAAAAAAATTATTAAATTTTATATTTCTAAATTTTTTTTAGTAATCTTTAAAACATTAATTGAAACTTAATAAAAACAATTTAATATTTTTTAGAAGAATTATATTTGATACATTAAACAGTAAAACTAAAGTAATTATTTGTTAAAATATTTATAATTAATTTATTTAATAATTTTAAATTTTATCTTAAAATTACAAAAAAACAAAATTGTATAATATTAAAACTATTTTTGAATAAAAAATTTATAAACTTTAAAAAATATTTATAAAAGGTTAAAGGTATTTTTACCAAAAAATTTATTTAATAATATATATAAAATAATATTTTTTTTCTAAAAATAGTTAAAAATAAGACATTGATATTTAGAAAAAAAATTTAAAAATTAATTTATTTTGAAAGATAAGACTAATGTTACAACTATTTCTTAAAACTTTATTTACTTGCTATTATCACCTAAATTTGATTCTATTAAAAGAATTATTTTCACTATTGAATATCTGATACATTTGTGTAAATTTATATTGTAATTATTGTTAATCAATTATTTAATAAATTATATATTTTATCTTTTTTTATACTAAATTTAATGATAAAATTTAAATATTAAATTTAAAATATTTTTTTTAATAAAAATTATCAAATTTATTTTTATATTATGTTCTAATATAAATTAAAAATAAATTTAAACTAAGTTTATTAATCAAATTATATTTAAAAATATAAAATAATTAATTTTTTATATGAAAAATTGTCATATTTTTTAATAATCATAATCTTTTAACTTCTTTTTTTTTATAATATCAAAAACTTTAAATTTCAAATCATAATTAGAATTATGTAAAAAATTTATGAATTCTCTAAAATTTTTTTTTTTTTTTAAATTAAACGTTTAAAGGTTTTTTAAAGTGTTTAAAATATTATTTAAAATAACTAATTCGTTCAAATATTAATCAAAAAAATTATTAGAATATAAAAAAAAATTATTTATTGCTCTACTAAATAATTTAATTAAATTTTTAAATTTAAAATAGTATTAAAAAATTATATTTTAAAAACTATATATAAATTATTGGAAAAATATCAAAATTCTTGTAAATTATCAATTAACATTTTTTTTAATTTTTTTTTTTAAAGTATTTCAATTATTAAATTTTTTATCTACAGTCCAAATATTAAAATAAAAAATTTGTTTACAAAATAAATAAAAAAATAAATAATATAGTTAATTTATTTTGGAAACGTTCTTTAAGTTTAATCATACTTTTTAAGAAAAGACAAATATTTTTCTTTAATAAATTATGTTTGTTTTATTCTATGTTCAAATCGAAAACATGATCATAAGATTAAATTATTGGTCGTTTAATAATTTTTCTATTATGATATTAAAACTTTAGACTTAAAATTTTTTTTTTATAATTTATTCAATAAAATTGATCTGTTTTTTTTAATTGTAAAAAAAAATATTACATAATTAAAAAAATAAATATCATATTAATTAAATTATTAATTTTTTTATTAATAATTATATTTAAGTTCAAGTTAAAAAAAATTAGTATCATAATAAAGTTAAAAAATAATAAATATAATTTTTAAAGACAATTAAGCAATATTAATATATAAAAATCATGAACTTAATGTAAAATAAATAAGACAAATTAGTATAACAATCACAAATAAGAAAAACTAATTAATTTTTATTAGTAACCAAGTTTTAAATTGAGCTTAAAAAGTCATCTAAAAAATATATTTTATCTTAAAAAACAAAAAAATTTTATAAAAAAAAAGAATTATCTAAGCAAAAAAAGATATTATTTTAATTCAGACTATTATATTTATGTTTTATTATTTTGATCGCTTTAATTCTATGTCTTTCTTAATCTTTTTTAAGTATTGAATTAACTTCTCAGTTATTTTATCATACAACAAGTATGGTATTAAATAAGTAATTAAATATATTTAATGAAAAAGTTATTATGGTATATAATAAAAATTGAATATTAAATTTGAAGAATAATATTTAATAATTTTATCATTATTTTAACAAATAATAATTTTAATCAAAAAATTAATATTTTTACGTTAAAATATTAATAAAATAAAATTGAGTTTATATAATTTAATTAATATAAATATTAAATTTTAAAATTAATTTAAATAATTTTAATTAATTGTAAATAATTTAATTATAATTTAATTAAATATCTACAAAATATTTTTTTATTGCTTAAATGAGTAATATATATTTAAAGTTTATTGATTTTAATAGTCCTTGAATAAACCAAGGTTATATAACTTTTTTTTATTTTTATTTTAAAAAATATATTATTTCAATATAGTATGTATACAATAATATCTAATTAACAAAATTAAAATTGAAATAAAAAGAAACCTAACAAATATATTATAAAAATTATATATAAAATGATAATTTGATACTAATATAAGTAAAAAAAAAAAATAATTTAATAATAAAATAATGTTTTATATTTAATATGTAACTTTAAATTTTATTTTTCAAAACTTGAATAAAATTTTTAAGATAAAATTTTAAAATATTTTTATATAAAATATATTTTGTTATTAAAATTTAAATAAATTACTATATTTGTAATATATTGTAATATAAAATATAATATAAATTAAATCAAATTATAAATTTTAAGAAATTAATGAATTTTAAGTTAAAAGAAAAAAATTTAAAACAAATATATTAGTTATTATATAAAATACAAAATTTATAAAATTTATATAAATTTAAAAAATTTTATTTTTTTAAAAAGTAAAAATTTTAATTGACATAAATATTATGAATATAATAAATTTATAATTTATATAGTTATATATTTAAATTAATTATTTATTATTATTAGTAAAATAAAATTTATTCTAGTCATAGAAAATTATTTAAAAAAAAATAATCACTTTAACTTAAATATTTAGGTACATATAAATTTAATACTATAAATTTTAATTTAATTTTACATTTGTTATATATAATTAATATTTTAAGAATAAAATAAATTCAAGTCAAATTTAACGTTAAAATAAAAATTAATTAATTTTTTTGAAAATTAGATATAAAATAAAAACTTGAACTAATTTCTAAATTTAAATATTTTTAATAATAGTTTACTCCAAAATAATTAAGTTAGTAATTATAAAATGTTTATTTCTAATTAAAATATTTTTTTTACCTTTATTTTCTGAAACATTATGATGTTAAATACAATAACTTTTTTTTAAGGTTTTCGTTATACAGGTGTACAGATTTAAATAGAAAACAAAATAACGGGAAAAATGAACAAAATAAACCTAACTTTGTTTACTAGACTGTTACGATAAATCTAGGCCAAAATGTGTTTTAATGGATGAAACCGTTAAACATTGATGGTCTAAAAAAGATGTAATCAACTTCTTATTTTTGTTACATGTTTTTATCTACCTATTTTTATTTTTTTTATATTTAAGAAAAAGGTAAAAAAACAATTAAACTAAAAAAGAAAAAAAAATATGATAAAAATTTTTATTTTAGCTTATTAAAATTAGCAAAATAAAATTAAGTTTAATAAATATAAATTTTCTTTTATCTTAATCAATTGTTTTTAAAATTTTGAAAATTGTAAAAAAATTTTATTTTTTAATATATTTTTTTTCTATAATTTTTATTAAAATTCTTTTTAACTTTTCACTTATTTATAAAACTAATAAATTAATTAGTTTAAATCAATTATTTTTAAACTGTGTGAATAAACAATGATTATATTTAACATTATGAGACATGAAATTAAAATTTAAAAATAACCAAATAAATATTTTAATAAAATATAAAATTAAAATATATATATAAAATATAAATATGTTTTGACAATGATTTATTGGAATCTTAAAATTTTAAAACGAAATTAAATAATGTTTTAATTTTGTTTTTTAAATAACTACTTAATTAAAATAAAATAATTTTTATTAAAAAAAAAATAATAATTAACAGCATAACATTTTAAAAATATAGTTCAATTCAAAAAAAATTTAATTAAAAAATTAAAAATTTTAAAGTTATATAATAGTTTTAATATTTTATATTTGACATTTTTCCGCATAATTTTTAGGTTACATAAATTTATTTAAATATAAAAGTTATTTTTATGCAAGAATAATTTAATTAAAATATATTTTCAAAATTCAGGATTACCTACTTATATTTTGTCTTAATATTATGATATTTAAAATATTTACCAGTAAAATTATACTACTAAATATTTAAAAAAACAAAAAACATGAATATATGAATTTATTTTTGTGGTATAATGCATATTATTAATAGTAAAAAAAAAACTGAAAATGTGTTTTGGTACATAAACATAAACACTTAAACATGTATATCTAATTTTGAACTTTTTGATCTTTTCTTAGTAATAAACTTAAAATTTTGAATCAATAAAAAATTTTTTAAGTTTTTAAAAGTTTTTTTTTAATTTTGGACAATTACTCTATCAATCTATTTTAGTTTAAATTGATTGATCAGTATTACTTTTTTAAAAAATCTGATGGTATGTTTACTATAGCAGTTAAAAATAAAACTTTTTTATTATATAAACTTGTCATTTTGAGTTATTCATTCTTTTTATAAAGTAGTTTAATAGATGCACTAAATCATAACTTTAGTTGATTGTGTTATCCCATATTTTTATAACTTTTAGACTTTTTAAATCTATTTAAAATACATTTTTAATTTATAATGTAGATTTTGAATAAATAAAAAATAGTTATAGTATCTTATAATGAAAATTTTTGTTAATTGTGCTGCATTTTATTTACTTTCATAATAATGATATAAAATTCATATAACTTTATATAAAAATTTTCTTGTAAAGCTTTTGCCTATTTAATCTGATTATTTTAATTTTTGAATTATTTTTAAAAAATTAAATAGATTACCTTTTGTTAAGATTCGTATTATTATTTTAAAAATATGTGAGTTACTTTAGTTTATATTATTAATTTTTGTTCAATTATTTGTTGAATCAAAACAAGAAAAAAAGCATTTAAAAAACATTTTATCTTACAATTTTTTTTAAAGTATCAATAAATTCCTTTGGTAAAAGTATATTTTTTAATGTATTGTGGTTTATTACATAAAATCACGTCAATATTGACAATGATTTTCTAAGTTTTTCATTTTCCACTTTGATCCATTCAAAATTACTTACCATTTATTATTAAATAATCAAAATAATGATAAAAAATGGCAAAATAGTTATTTTTGTCGTCCACATTTTTACGTTTCATAAATTTATTTATTAAATAAAATTTATTTTAATGCAAAAAAGATTTTATAAACATTATTTGGTGTCTGATGATCTTTATAAAATCAAGATAATAACTCAATTTCTTTGAAAACAGAAAAAAAAAAACTTTAGCATAATACTATTTAATATTAATAACATTTAATTTTTATTTCAAATATTAATTAAAGAAAATATAATTTTTTTTAAATATAGAAACTTAAACGTTATAAACTCCGTTTTATTAAACTAAAATTACTAGTACAAGATTGAACAAAAATTTAAATAAATTTTAAATTTAAACATTTATATAAACTTGCTAATCACTTATAACAAACTATTCTTAAATTAATTTTTTTTTTTTTTGTTAAACACTAAGTAACAAAATAAATAAAAATAATTTGTTCTTTTGAATTAATCTTGCTTTAATGCAAATTATTATTAAATGCGCAATCGCTTTAATAGAGCATTTAACTACATTTATAGATATATAAATTGTCAATTAAATTTTTTTTATCATAAATTTTTTGATTTATTTAAAATCATTTTTTTTAAATGATTTTTTATAATTAAATTTAACTGTAATTAAAATTCATGTAAATGTTTATATAGTCTTATATATTCATTATCTTTTCATTATAAATCAAATTAAATAATATATTTTAAATAACAAAATAAACAATGCTATTAAATTTAAACTAATTATTTAATTAGTTTTTTTTCTTTAATTAAATGAACGTATTTTTTTTTTTGTTTCAAAACATTTTAGGAGTTAATCATTTTATTCTTTATTTTCTTATTCAACTTTTATATTTATAGTTTTTTTTTTATATTATTGTCAATTGATCTATTTTGAATACATTCAAGTAATTTATGTTTACAGAATGCATACACTATTTCAATAAATATTTTGCATATTTTTGTTATAAAGCAATTCGTTCTTGATGTAAACACGTTAAATTTGAGTTAAGCAAGTTAATACTTAAAATAGCAAAAACCTTAAACAATAAAATTATTAGTTTAATATTAATTTTAAAATTTTTTTTAGATATTTTAATATTCTAAAATTTTTTAATATATTATAACAGTTTTATAATTTATTGTGTTTAATAGTTTTGATTTTTGTTTAAAAAATTTATTATTTTATTTTAACATAAATCAATAAAATACATTAGTTACATTTAGTTAATTATATTTATTTATTTCAATCCAAACCTGATTTTTATTGGCGTGTGCAAATCTAAACGTGTGTAAGTTGAAAAAATAATATTCAAAACTTCAAATTTTTTTAATGTAAAAATCTGTGCTAATTATCTTAATTACACTAAATACATTATCACGTGCTAAGACAAATTACTATATAATAAAACAATAAAAAGCATAATTTTACATATTACATAAACGTGTATTATTAAGCATAATAAAAATAAAAGTTAAAAGTAAACAAAATAGAAAAAAATACAGTTTAAATATAAAAAATGTGATGAATTACTTTATTTGAAAACATTATTAATCTTAATAAAATACAATTTTTCCTGTAATTAATATTTAATATTGATTAATTTTTTATTAAATAATTTTAATTAGTTTTAATTAAATTTGCTATTTTAAATAAAATTTGTTATTTTAGTTTTATAAAAATATATTATGATAATTTTAAAATTTTAAAAATATTTAAAAATTTTTATAACATTTATAATTAATATTTAATTAAAAATAAATTTAAAATTTTATTCAGTAAACTTTATTAATTACATATCTTGATCAGATCTCTTAACTTTATTTTTAATTTAATTTTGGGTTTAATTTTATTTTATTTTTTTAATGTGAATTTTAAAAAAACAAAATTTACCTTAATAACTTTATATTATATTAATTATATTATATTATATTATATTATATTATATTATATTATATTATATTATATTATATTATATTATATTATATTATATTATATTATATTATATTATATTATATTATATTATATTATATTATATTATATTATATTATATTATATTATATTATATTATATTATATTATATTATATTATATTATATTATATTATATTATATTATATTATATTATATTATATTATATTATATTATATTATATTATATTATATTATATTATATTATATTATATTATATTATATTATATTATATTATATTATATTATATTATATTATATTATATTATATTATATTATATTATATTATATAAATTCAATTTTTATTTAGAAGTTATTTAAAAAAATTACATATAAAAGATATAAAAAATTAATATAAAGAAAATTCAATAAATAGTAATAAGCAAATAATAATAAGATTAGATAGGAATAATTTGTGTAAAATTAATTTTATAAATGTAAAGAATAAAATTAAACAAAAAATAAAATTAAAAGAGTTAAATATAAAAAAAAAATAAGTTTTTTTTTTAAACAAATTAATAAGTAATTAGTAATTTTAAAATAAAAAAAAGTGAAAAATAAAAAAAATCATAAAAAATAAATCATAAAATAATTTAAAAATAAAATCTAATAAACCAACCAGACAAAAAAAAAATTAACTTAACGGGAAATTAAAGAAATTATCTAAAAAAAACAACAACTTTAAGATTAAAAATATTAATTAATTTAAATTTAATAATATAAAAGTAAAAAATATTGTTAATAACTTACCATTGTTGATTGTTTTATTTAAAGTTCAAATTAGTACAAATTAAAAATTAAATAATTTGTAAATATTATAAATTTAAAAAATTTTCTACTTAAATTTTAAATATTTTTATTAAAACAATAATTTTAAAAAAGAAAAAAAAACTAGAAATATTAATTTATATTTTATTTTTTTAATATTTATTTTAAACATTATTAATAA
This sequence comes from Pyemotes zhonghuajia, assembly GCA_025170145.1. Lineage (NCBI taxonomy): Eukaryota > Metazoa > Arthropoda > Arachnida > Trombidiformes > Pyemotidae > Pyemotes > Pyemotes zhonghuajia. The sequence continues at coordinate 7,882,648 of CM045846.1, read as the reverse complement.
TAAACAATTAATTTTATACTATATAAATTTAAACTACTTATTTTTTTTTAATTTGTGTTTTATAATAAATCTCTTAATTTTTTTTTTTTTTATAAAAATACTTTTTTTTTTATTAAAAGAAAAAAAAAATATAAATTTTAACTATTTATAATGTTTAAATACTTAAATTTTTTTATTAATATTTATTTTTTTTTTAAATAAAATATACTTTAAATATATATTTATTAATATATAAATATAATTTTTAATTCATTAATTTTAAATGCAAATTAATTTTAAGACAATATTTTTTTAAGACCTTTTCAAAACAAAAAATTTTTAATTTCAAAAAATTAATAATTTCTGTCAACTTTTTTAATTTTAATTTAACATTATTAATGAAATTTTTTTTTTTAATAGTTTTATGTAAAAAATTATTTTAAAAATACAAATAATTTTTATAAAACAATTTTAATCTTTTATAAAAATTATTTACACATCAATTTATTTTAAAATTGTTAAAACCATTAAATTTTTGTCTAAATTTGTCTATTTACAAGTAATAATATAATATTTTTGATTTATTAAAAAAAAAAACTTTAATAAATATATAATTTTAAAAAGTACATCAACATTATTCAACAAATATAAATAAGTTTTATTACTTGGTTAAATTTAATTAAATAATTTTTTTTTTGATTTCGTTTATAACCTAAATAAACTAGATAAAATGTTAAAAACTATATTTATTTTTAAAATTTAATCAAATGCACAATAGACTTAACTGTTAAGCCTCACTATTTAAAAGAAAAAAATCTTTTTAATTAAAAAAAACTTGCATAAATGAATAAAAAAAATGAATAATTTATATTTTAAGTAACCTAACAAGTTAATAAAAAATAAAAGCTTAAATTAAACATTGTTAAAAATTTTTAATTTTTTTTATTGTATTAAAAAATCCTTATTTATTTAATAGTTATTGCAACTCAGTAAAGCTTAAATACAACAAAACACTTGTTATAATTTATATTTTCTTTATGAAAACTAAATATTTCTCAAACCACATTAAATTTTTGATTCAAATTTTTCTTTTTTTTTTATATATTTATTTTGAACAAAATTGTTTTGAGTATGACACAAACGATTTAAAATTTAAGTAGTATTTATCTCGTTAAAAGATATATACAATATCTTGATTAATTTAACAAAATTTTTTGAGCAAAATATGTTTTTTTTTTCCAAATTTGTGCTCAAATATATATATTTTTAAATATGTATAAAAAAAAAATTTAATTTAATTTTTTTTTCTTAATTTTTCTCTTAATTATTTCTACTTTAAATAAATTTTAGTTAATATGAGTTTCACTATCTAAATTTTGTTAAAACAAAAAGAATTAAAAAAAACTAAAAAAAAAATAAAAAAAAAATAAATGCACAAACTAATGTTCATAAAATTGAAATTAACCACTTTTGTCTTAAACAGGTATGCAATATACAAACAAATATTTTTTCTATAAAGAATAGAAACTAGTTACGCCTAAAGTTCAGCTCTAATTGCAGAGGTTAAACATCCGGCTATAATTTTGTTTAAAAAAAAAATTTACAATAAGACAATCAAATAAACTTAAGTTTAAAAAATAATAAATAATTATACTGATTGTTAAAATAAGTATAAATTATTACATAAAAAATTAAACAAAATATGATTTTAATATATAAAATATATATACACTAAAATTTAAAAATTCAAAGTAGTTCAAAAATAAGAAAATAAATACTTCTACAATATTATTATTAACTATTCAAATTTTTTAGTTAGTTATAAATAATGCTAATTTTAATTAAATTAATTTAAAATAATATCATTGATATTAAGCTATTAAAATCAATTTATTTTTACACTTTTTAAATATCTTTTAAAGCTTGGAGATTAAAATATTGTTTAACAATTCATTTATAAATAAAAATAATTGAATTCAAACATAGAAATAAAATTTTTAACTTCAAAATAAATTTCCAACTTATTATATATCACATCAAATTTACACTAAATTAAAATATATATATAATTTTTTTAGTCAAAATTAAAAAAAAAATACCAAATTTTAAATTTAAATTTATCGTTAAAATATAATCGTTTAAAAAAAAAATTTAAATGATATTATTAACAATTATTTCAGACCAACTATTCATATGTATATCCTGATTTTTGATTAAATATTTGTTGCTTTCTAAAGCTGCAATGTCCTTAATATTAGCCAATTTAGTAAATAGTTCATTTAAACGATTTTGAAGATCAGAAGCCTAATTAAAATTATAAAAAAAAATAATTAGCAAAAAAAAAAGATAAATTAAAATTTTTTTTGAACAAAAAAAAACAATTTAAAATAAAACTTTAATCCATAAAATCAAAAGTTCACAAATTATTAATAAATGTTAGTTATAAACATAAACATTTATTAACATTGAAAACTTATAATAATAAAATATTGTTTTTTTAATACTTATTAACATTTTATTATTAAAATTTGAAAATTTAGTTTAATTTATTTTTAAAAATTATTTAATAATAAAATGTTATTTTTAACTTGTTAAATTGTTAATATGTTTAAATTTTAATAATATTTTTTTCAATTTAAAATATAATTAGTTATTCTAATTTCATTCTAATCTCATAGTTTATTTATTATTACTAAACTTATATTTTGTTATTGTTTATAAGCAAAATAGATTAAAATTAAAATAAATAATTTCTCAATAAATCAATTTTTAAAATAATGAGTAAAAATAAATAAAAAATCATTATATAATAAGAAAATAAAAAAAGATTCATAATATTAATATAAATACAACAAATCCAATTTGATTTTTGATTTATGACTACACATATTAAAAATTTTATATTAAATGATTTTATGAATTAGTATATTAATAATAGATAAAAAAGCAATACAATACAACAAAATAAAAATATTAAAATAATGTTATATATAATCAGATCATAAAATGTGAATTATCACTAAATATTTAATTGTAAATACAATTTAAATAAAAGTTGACTTAAAATAAATTAAATAAATCAATTTTAATCGTAAAAATAAAAAATTTCAAATTAAAAAATTTGACGCTTAAAGTTAAATAACAAACTATAAATGATTATGTTTTAGCTTAAAAAAGTACAAAATAAATTAAAACAAAAAAAAAATACTGTCATACGCCATCTTTTGGACAGTATCAATTATAAAAATAAATGATTTTTTAATCATTGTTTTCAAAAAAAATTCAGAAATATCCAAAATTATTAGTAAAATAAATCATACTAAAAAAACGAATCAAATTAAAATATAACAAATATAATTTCGTATTTGAAAAAGATTTAAATCAACTAAAAGCCAAAACAAAAAAAAAAGTATAAAAAAATGTTTTCCTAGTCAAGAAACAAAAAACGTGATTTGAAAAAAATATAATAAAAAAATTAAAAAAATGGTCAAAATATTATTAAATGCTTGTTACTTCCGGTTAACTTTAACTATATTTTTGTTAAAAATATAAACACCAAAAAAATTTTTATGAAAAAAAGGCGTGGCTAAATCTGGCTTTGACAATATTTAACAACCCATGGAACCTCTTGTTTATTAACCTAAACAGTTTATCATCTTTTTATATTTTCTTCTTTATTATATCCTTGCAAATGCATAGTTATTTTCATTCATACCTTGTTGTTGTCTTTTAAAAATTTAAACGTCATCCACTTTGACACTTAAACCTATATAAAAATAACTGTGCAAACATATCTTTTTTAAGCTATTTACAAGTAGTTTATATTAGCCAAACAATAATCAAAAACAGGATTTGGATTTTAATGATGCAATATTAAATCAAATAAAATTAAAAACCAAATTTTTTTTTATATAAAGTCAATTAAAAATTTTAAAAAACTAGGTTAAAATTAGAGTATTTTAATATATAAATTAAATAATTATTTAGTAATATAAACTATTACTTATATTAAAGTAATAATTTTAGACTAAATAGTAATTTTAAAAAAAAAACACTTGATTAGATTGATTAAAAATTGTTAAATAATCTTAAATTTTTATATTATAAATTTATATTATTTTAATAATGAACTAAAAATAAAATTATACATATTATATCTTAATAAAAAAAATTCATGTTTATCAATAACGTTAATTAAATTTATTTAAAAAAAAAAAAAATTATATATAAAAAAATATTAAATGTATTTTTTAATTAAATTCGTTTTTTTAATAAAAAAAACATTAAAATCATTAAAAAAAAATAATACTTATCAAGTCACAATAAAATGTATATATTTTAAATATCTTTATTAATTAAAAGTTTGATTGATTTTTAATAAAAAAAATAATAAATAAGAAAACAAAATTTTAAAAACTAATTTATAAAGCTTTTTAATAGATTAAATACATTTAAAATTTTTAACTAATTGAAAAAAAAAATTAAACTTATTTCAATATGCATAATTTGATCATTTAATCCGAATTAAATTTAAAATTTAAATAAACAAAAAATAAAACATAAAAAAACGTAATTTATTTTTTAAAAAATCAAAATTGTTTATGCAAAAATAAATAAAAATTAAATTTTAAATACAAATTCAAATTGAAAAAATTGTATTTTTGTTAAAATTGAAACCTTTAAAAATATTATCAACTTAAAATTTTTCCACAACTAAATATAATTACGTTTTTTATAAGAATTGCTTAACAGAGCAGAAACATTTTTAGTTCAATATTTAGATTATCAATAAAATGTCTTTTTAAAACTACGGATTAAACTATAGAAAATTAATAAATAAAAAAAAATTTAATTTAAAAAATTTTCAAAATATTTCTTTGATATTTAAAACTTTTTTGATTAAAAATTTTTAAAAAATAACAAAAAAAATATTTAAATTTTTATGTTAAAAAAAATTAATCTTTGTTTGAATAAAATAATTATAACTAATGATGATTGATTAAATCATTTAATGTCCCAATTTATATTTAGAAGTGTTAATGTTAAAAATAAGTTAAAAAAAAAATAAATTACTTACCTTTCGTTCTTGGCGATTAACTAAATCATCAAAAGCAATTGTTTTGTAAGTTTCAATTAGTTGAATTCTTTGTTCACTACGTAATTCAACATCAGAATTATCTGTGATCACTTTTCGTAAAGATTCAAATGTAATCCCCTCTTCTGGATGTTTCTATAAAATAAATAAAATAATTAATAATAATTCATAAATAAATTGCGTGATATTAAATATTAAGTAAAAATTAGACATTTTTTTAAGATGGATGCCTTGGTATTTTATATTTGAAAAATTAATATTTACATTAAATTTTTATTTATTTAATTAACAAAAAATTGTATAAACTATATTTTTTTTGTCCTACTTCATTAATAAACTATTGATAATTTGATTAAATATTTATATACATTTTTTTTTTAATTAAACTTTATATTTCAAATAACTTAAAAAGTATTGTCATCTTTTATTTTCTTTTTAATATTTAAACAATTTAATGCATTGCAAATAAATCTTTATTTTGTTTTTTAATACGAAAAAAATTAATAAATTTAGATATTTAATCTTAAAAAATAAAATAATTATTTAAAAAAATTTATTTTTTTTTTACTATAGATTTACCAATAATTAATTTTCTTGATATCTATTTTCAAGATATATAAAAAAAAATTTATTATCATAAGTGAAAAATAGACAATAGCAAAATTTCATAATAAAAGCAAAAATTAAGAACAAATATAAAATAGTTAGTACATTGTTTGACATTATGTTAGCAAATATATAAAAATGTCTCGTAAATAAACACAAGTGAACTTAAATGTGCAAAACAATTTTAATATAGAAAAAACAAAACTGTTTCAAATTTTATTATTAGAATGTTAACAAAAATTGAAAGTGATGTATTTAGATACTATGTCTTTAAAAAAATTAAAAAAAAAAAAAAGTTTAACTAAATTAAAAAATATTTTTATTATAATATCATTTCTTTTAAATAAAATAAAAACAAAAAAAAATATTTAAAAATAATTCAAAATAATTTTAATAATTTAATAACATTGATTTATTAATTTTTGTTTGTTTTTTTTTTTTTTATAACTACGTCTTCAAATTAACTTTTAAAAACAATTTAAATATTATGATTCAAGATATATAAAGATAAATATAAATTAGTTAAAAAAAATAAAACAAAAAAAAATTTTTGTAAATAAAAATTATTTACTAAAAAAATATATTTACTAAAGTCATCAAATAAAAAACATCTAATTTAACTAAATTCAAAACAAAGGTATTTGATGATTTAGTAAATTTATGAATTACAAAAAATAAATAATAGCTAATTAAAAAAAATTTAGACAAAAATTAAATTAATAAAAATAAATAATAATTAAATAAATTATATTTCAAACAAAAATTAGACTTATTTATTATCTTCATATTAATTTTTACCTATATGTCCTTTTCTTTTTATTGTATTTCAACTTTTTATTATGTTTATTATTATCTTATTTTCATTTATTATCTACCATAAAATGTTTTATCAAATTTATTTTTTTTATTTTAAATATTATATTAAATATAAATTTTTTGAAAATTTGTTAAGCAATTGTAAATTTTTAAAATAATTATAAATTTACTTACTCTAGGTAAACCAGGTGAAGAATTTACACTATCTACATCAACATTGATTGAATTTAAATCACTTGTACTTCGACTCATTTTAGCATCAACAACTATAATATTTAATAATATTTAATTAAAAACTTTACAAATTATAAAAAAAAAAAAATAACTAACCGACGCTACCAGGTGTGAAAGGTGTTAATAATAAAGTTGTATCATGACCAGAACTTCTTAAAGCTTCAACGACTGTATTTTTATTAAACAAAAATTTTTCATTTATTAATTCCAATTTTATTTCAATATTATTAACCAAATTGGTATCTTCATCATTTTTTTCTATTGATTTTTCAGTAATAAGTTCATTATATTCTGGCAATAAATATTTTAAATGATTATCTCTTGCTTTAATCACTTGCTCAATATGAGCACAAAAAGCTGGAATCACCGTTAATTGCGAAGTAAAATGTAAATAAGCTGCAACAATTGCATGTAATGCGCAAATTTGTAAATCAGTCAAATTAAGTGTATTGACGTTGTGATTAAAATTTATACCTAAATTTTCAGTTTCAAAATTTTTACTTTCAGATTGGTTGTCAAATGAATTATTGCTTACTGAAGCTAAAGCTAAATCTTGTATTGCAAATATAAATCTTAAAAGCTCTGCTAATGTATCTTCTGTACTCATTTCAACACATAAAAGAGCTAATGTTGTATATAATGCACTAAAATTAGATAGATTATTGTTTGAAAATTTAAAATTCTCATACAAATGAAGTAAAATTTCGTTTCCATGTTTTTTCATAAACATTAAATCTTGTCTAAAAGCTTTTTCAATAGTTGGCATCGCTAAAGAAGATAAACTTACAAGATTTTTTAATTTGTTTAAATTATTATGTCGATCAAGTAATTGATGAAAAATTAGTTGCACTGTTAATCTAACTTGACTATCTTTTGTCAAACTCATTAATAATAATGGATTTAGAAAATTACTTGGAAAAGCTTGCACCATGTTTACTGTTTTATATTTTGTGCTTACTTTAAGTAAACTTTTGAGTAAAATATCTTGTAAATAAATATCAGATTGTGGTACTTTGTTTAAAATAAAAACCATTATTTCAATTTTTTGAAAATCAGGTAAATTATTAGCGAATTCTCCAAGTGTATTAATTATTGTATCTTGAAAAATTTTTTCATCATTTGTGGGATTTTCAAATAAATCATTTATTGATTCATTGTCTAAATTTCTTAAATTTCTACAATTTCTAATAGAATTTCTTAAATAATTTAATAAAGAGTTAATAATTTCTAATACTGACGGACCAATAGATTCTGCAGCAGCAATCCCAACTATAGAACTAAGAACAGAAACAATCCCTGTTCTTACTTTCGTGGTCACTTCAACATTTTCAAACTCAATATTTGCTTCATCAATATTTGTAGATTGCTGTCGCGTTTTTTCATCTAAATGTCCCATTAAAATTTGTATTACAGCATAACTATGTTGACTTTGTATAGAATACATAATGATTTTAAATATTTTTTTTGAAAAATCTATCTCTTCATTCCAAAGTTTATGGTTGTCAAGATGTTTTAAAACTGGTTTAATTACAGATCTAATATTTCCATAATTAGCTCTTCCAATAAGTTCTCTTAAACATTCTTCAGCAACAACCTGTGGTTGTTGATGTTGTATCATTTGTTGTTGATTATTTCCATCTTCATCAAGAGACATTATAAATGAAGGTTGTATAATATCAACACTTAAATTTTTACTTAAAGGTTGTTTAATTAATGGTTCATTATATTTTACCAAATCATTTATAGATTTATTTTCATAATTGCCATTTTCATAATTAAAATATCTAGTTTTATCTTGAAGATTATATAATAAACTTGGAACAATTTTATCCATATGATGCTCGTCCCAGATGTCAACTTGTAAATCATCACTTACTGTTTTTCTTATAACTCCTCTTATTCCGCACAAACCAGCCACTCTTAATTTACACCTTATATTTAATTGTTTTTCAGAACTATGGCATATGGAAGAAAATTTGCTAACAAAAAAATCATATCTTCTATGATATGACGGAGTGTCTTCTTCAATGTTGGCAAATTTGACAAAAGAACTAGTGGCTAGCAATTGCATTTGATAGTCTGAATTTTCCAATAATTGTTGAATTATTTTAAGAAAACTTTCAACAAACAAATTTAAACTTTGAGCATGACAAGCAGCTAAAAGCTGATCCATGGCCTGCATGGCAATTTGAACATAGCCAGTTCTGTGTCTACTCAAATCTCTAGCAACTCTTTGAGCCAAATATTCACCGATTCTATCCAGTTTTTCAGGTGAAGATAATGCATAAAATGTTAATTTTTCCATATTATTTTTGACTAAGCCATCCTGTATTTAAAAAAAAAAATTAATTGCAAGCAATCAAATAAAAAGTAAGAGATTTACCTGAGGATTTGCTGGAAAGATATTGTCGACTAGTCCTTTGTAACGTGATTTGAAGGCTGGAAGACAACCCCAACATCCTAAAATATAAAAATGAGCAATTAATTGAAAAATTGAAAACCTGCTAGGGCGACATATTTTTTACATACTTATACACATTTTTAGAGTTTATTTTACAGAAATTTCAAATAAAGAATACAGTTTAGTCTTTTATTTACAAAAATGGTTTTTGTACGATCAAAAACTTGAATTTTACCTTAAAATTAACCTAAATTAATAAAGTCATATTTATATTTTTCAAACTTCTCCAGAAAGTCCACCATTCAAAATAGAAAACAGCTGACTGTAAAAGTAAAGCAAGAAATCGGCAGATGGCTGTTCAAATATGCAAACACTAATCATATTTGGTAAACAAAAGAGATGTTTAGTAAAAATAAAATCATTTTGAAAATTAAGCAGGTAGAACCTGAGATTATTGGGACGAAATGCCGTCAGTAGATGAAGAAGCGAACATGGACCTTGATGAACAGAAGCAAGCTTCGGGATCCAGTCAAAATGTGTCCAAAGTGAATGGCAACAACTCAGGTGCAGGTCAAACGAAAATGTTCACTTTAAAAAAGTGGAACGCTGTAGCCATGTGGTCTTGGGATGTGGTGAGTGATACCTGTGCGATTTGTCGAGTAATCGTGATGGATGCCTGTCTAAGATGCCAGTCCGAGAACAAACCAGATGAATGCGTGGTCGTCTGGGGCGAATGTAACCACTCTTTCCATAATTGTTGCATGGCTCTGTGGGTGCAGCAAAACAATCGGTGTCCTCTTTGTCAACAAGAATGGCTTGTGCAAAGAATCGGAAAGTAAACCTTTCCATGTAGTCTAAAAAAGTCTTGGTGACAGTCTTTCTCTTGTTTCATCGATTTTGTCTCTACCCCACCCTTTGATCAAAGCCATCTTTCTTATTGTGGTTTACACTAGTTTTGCTTAAATCTAATTAAATCTCCTATTAAATCAATACTTAATTTTCGCCATATGAAATTTACTGCAATAAACTTATTTGACGTTCAAATTTCTGTTTTATTTAGTCACTTTTAAATATGCAATTTTAATACAACCCCTTTTTCAAAAAAAATTGTAAACAAACATGTAACTTTACGTTGAAGTATTAGTTATTTTAATAAACCACAATGGCCAAGTATGTTAATTAATTATGAATTGATTTAAACCTTAATCATTATTTTACAGGAGATATTTTCAAGAAAATGAGCTGTATAAACCAGGTAAGATAAGTAGTGATCTGGTTGAAGCTTTGGGTTTAAACAGCAATCAATTGCCATTCTGGATTCACCGCATGAGAATTCTCGGATATCCACCTGGTTGGCTTAAAAAAGCTGATATTACAAATACGACCATCAAATTATTTGATGGATTTGAAAATGATAATGAAGAGGGAGAAATAAACGGTATTACAAAAAAACATAATATTATTGCAAATTATCACATCTATTTACTTATTAATTTTAGAAATTGTTCAGTACAATCCAGATTCTTTTCATGAATTTCCTGGCTTTAATGCTCCGTTGCCAGAGGGTGTTCAAGATGTAAGCTTAAAAAACTATTTATTTTTTAATTTCAATTTAATAATTATTTTAAAGGATTATGAAAAACTTGGTATGCCACCAATGATGCCTTTTCAACAACTAAATTTTGCAAAAAGAAATATTCAAGCTTTAAAGCCAGTTCCTTATAAAAGGCTAAAATTATCTTTTGACAAAAAAGAAGATTCAAATAAAAGTAAGTTATATTGAAATCAAATCTAAACTAATATTAATTAAATTAGATCAAAATGCTAATATTGCAACGGAAATTAAAAGCACAACAAGTTCAGATAAATTGGCTGTAGAAGTTAATTTAAATTCTAAATCAGATGATAGTTCTGTTATAATATTAGACGATGATAATGAAGAGTTAAAAGTTCAATCAAGTTTTAATATTCAAAATTTAGATGCAAATGAAAAAAAAGAAAGTACAAATATTAAAGACACTTCTCAAGAAAATGCAAATAAAAGCACAGAACAAATTAATTCAGTATTTGAATTTTCACTATCAGAATCATTTTCAGAAAAAGAAGAAATTATAAATAATGAAAATGATTTAAATAAAAGTACATCCTCAAAAGTAACCTTAATTTCAATGGGAGCTCCAGTTCCTGCAAGTTTAAATGGTGAAAAACCACCTTTAGAAAACTTTGCAGTTGGAATGGGTGAACTTATTTATTTTGAAAATTTGCCTACTTCAACTGGTGTTTTTGACAAAATGAGGAAAGTTATAAAAAAAATAAGAGATAAATTATCTTAAAATTTGGATTAAAAATTTGTTATCATTCTAATATTAAAAATAGTAATGTAAAAAAATAATTTAAATCAATGTATAAAATATTTTTTGAATTTTTGATATATATATAAATAATGTTTTTTTTTTAAAAAACTTTTTTATTATTTTAATTAAAATACAATTTAATTTACATTTATTAAAATAAAATAAAATAAAATTTAAATAAAACATTTTATATAAAGTAATTTCATATTAATTCATTTATCTATGTAAACATATGTAAACATCAAATAAATTAATAAAATAAAAAATTTATAAATTTTAAAAATAAATAAAAAACAAAATTAAATTAAATACTTAGTTTAATATATGATAAATAAAAAGAAAATTTATTTTTTTTTTTAAAAAATAAATAAAGACAATAAATTTTTATTTTAATTAATTTAGTTTAAAATAGATAAATTACAAATGTTTATTTAAACCTACAAGTGCATATTTTAATAGTAGATTAACTTGTAATTTAAAATTAAGTTTACATCACATTTAAAAGCAAATTATTTTATAAATAATTATAAAATAATTGATTAAATTTATTTAATTTATTTTAAATTGAATTTTTTATTATGATATAATAAATATATATTAAATATGTTAATATTTATAAATAAATTAATTAAAAATATAATGATTATTGAAAAAAATCTAAAATAATATTTAAAGAATATTAATCAAAATATTTATCAATCAAGCTCAATAATTATTTATTTTATATTTAAAAATAATACAAGAATAGTATAAAATAATTGAATAACAAATAATTCCTTTTACAATTATATATAAAAGTTTATATGCATTCTACTTATAGATAAAAAGAGTTATTTCACAATCAACCAATTATGTCTATTGGGATAAACATGACAATTTGTATACACTTACTAAACATTAATGTTTTCAGTATTAATTCAAAAATTTCTCTAGTTTTTGTGTTAAATTTGTTAAACTTAATTTCAAACACAATGTACTTCAATTATTTTATTTATTTTTTGGTTTAACCGCGTCAGATTTTTTTCTATATTATGCAAAATAGTTATCTTTATGCATAAAAACAATTTACAAAACAATAAACACTAGAACTAATTTGAAGAGAAAGAAGGTTGTACTAAAAAAAAGTTAAATTTTTTTTTTTTAATATTTAAGTAAAAATAAAATATGTATTTTTAAGCTTAAATGATTTTGAAATTATAATTTTAAAATATTCAATATAAAGTTAGAAAAAAATATAAAAATAATTTTTTTGATAATAAAAATTCACTTGATTAGTTACGCTGTAATTGTTTAAATTCTAATATTGTTCAAATTTATAAGTGTTAAAGCAGCAACATTTTAATATATTCTTAAAATTGCATTTATATACTTACCGAATTATGAAAAAATTTTGCAATTACACTAAATTGAACATCAAAACTTTCAAAATAAAAAAATAATCTTAATTTTTCTGCATAATTTTGAGTTTTATACTTAATAATAAAAGATTTTCAAAACTAGAAATATATTGCCAATTATAAAAAAAATATTTCAAATTAATATAAATTTTGTTAAACACTATTAATAAATAAAATATGCTTGTCAATAAATTAAAATTTAATTAAAAAAAATCACTTTTGAATATAATGTGCTTACATTAAAAAAAATAATTTAAATTTAAAAAAAATTAAAAAACTATATTATAATCTTTTTTTTTTAAATTTTTTTAATTTAATTTATGTATTTAATTTTTTTTTAAATATCAAAAAATATAATCAGATTTTTATTTTGTTTTTAGTTAAGCACATTCGGCAATTTAAAAAAATAATTTTATTTATTTATTATAATTACTAATAATTATTAGTTTTTATAATACTTGTCAAATATTTATCACATTAAACTTATAATTTGAATAAACAACAAAGATTATTTTTTTTTATTATTCTTTATGTCAATTATTATTAGTTTAAAACAAAATTTGAAAAACATGTAAAATTTTATTTATTTACTAATCATACAAACTGACATATTTTCAATGTTATACATTATATTTAAAATTATGAATTATGAAAATAAAAAAAATTAATATATATAAAAACAAATAATTAAAAATAAAATGTAAATATAAAATTAGATTTTTTTAATTAATTTTTGTGTTTATCTTTTTAAAAAAAAATTTATCAAATTATTTATTTAATTATAAAGTTATAAAAAAAAAAAAATTTTTACTTAAAATATATAAAATACAACACTAATAAAAAGTAAATTAATTTGTTTTTGTCACTGTGTTGAGAGTTAAACAAATATGATTATAAAAAGTGTAAAAAATGTCTGTAAAATAATAATATGTTAATTATTGATTTACTTTTTTTATTTAAAATTTTTTTAATTTTTTAAAAATAAATATTTTTCAATAATTTTTTAATTTGTTTATTTAAGAAAAAATATATTTTTTAATTAAGTTAATAATTAATTTAAGAACTAAATTATTTATAATAATATTTAAAACAAAAAAAAAGTATTTAAAAAATGTTTTATAAATTTTATATTATAAAGCTTTACTTTTTTTTTTTTTTAAACATATGATAGATGTACAACTTTTTTTTATTTTAATAAAACTATTATTTAAAAATAAATTAAACTTAAACAATCAATCAAAAAATAATAAATAATAATTAAAAATTTCATATAAACTATTAAATAAATAAGATAAAATACAAATCTATAATTAAAAATATATAAATAAAATAGATAAATAAACTAAAGTTAAAAACAAGACTATCAATAAAAAAGCATTAAATTTATAAATATTTTACTTTAATACTTATATATATTTTATTCTAATAAAATGATACAATTTTTTTTTTAATTTAATAAAAATATTGTTTAAAAAATAAAATTTAACAAAAAATTAAATAAAACATTAAATAAAGTATTAAAGTAGTTAAGAACTTTACGCTTGTGTGCCTTTAAGCAATAAACTTCAAATGAATCATTAATCAACAATTTTAAGTGATTATTTAATGTATCTTAATTTACTAAATGTAATAATTTTTTTTTTTGTATAAATCACTAAAATTTTATAAATATGTAAAAATAACTTAATTTAAATTCAATTAAAATTTTTAAAGATTTATTGATTTTGATTCTTTAAAAAAAAAACAATAAAAATTATTAATATAAATATTTACAAACTTTGTAAAAGTTTATTTTTTGTTATAAAAAAAAAATTAATTACTAGTTATATGTTAAACCTTTTCTATAATTATTTATTTAATTTTTTATTCTACAAAAATAAATCTTTAATATTACAAAATTTTTTTTAAATTCAATCATAATTATAAAATACAATCTTGAAATTTATTAATAATAATAAGATAATATTGATAATAATATTTATTATAAAATATTGTTTTTAATAAAAATTATAATTTTTTTTAGTTGATTTGAATAAACTAATAATTAATTTTGAAAAAAAAAAAATTAAATTATTAAAACATTAAAAACGTAAAATTGAATAAAATTTATTATTAAATAAGTTATATATTTTTAACTAATGTGCAATATTTATAAAATTAAAATATTAACAAATTTATTTTTTGATTAATATCAAAACAAATTCTACTTAAAAATTAATTTAAAAATATAAATTTCTATATTAAAATAAAAAATTAATCTAAATAAGTCTTTGATAGTAAAATATGTTCAATATTATTTATTATAAACTTAAAAAATATAATAATAGATTTACAATCAATTATATATGAAATATTTAACTTTATTTTTTTTTTTCATTTTTATTTTATTTTTTTTTTTTTAAAGTTTTTATTTTAAAGTTCTTATATTTGTTGTATTCAACTGCCATATTTTTCAAATTTTTTTAAAAAATAATGTTTTGAAATTGTTTCAAAAAGTTTGAAATTACCCATTACGTTAGTTTTAAAAATTTCTAATCTTAATAGTAAATGATAAAATAGACATTTGTTCAATTGTAAGAATGTATTGCAAAGAATGTATGCCCCTGAGTACAAACAAATTTTTTTTTTTTTAAATTTTTTTTTAACTTTGTCACATCTTATTTACCATTATACATTAAGCCAAACGGATTATTACACATTACAATAGATTAGATGTCAAACATTAATTTAAATTTTTTTTAACGTTTTAAACATTTAAAATCTGCTAATACCAAACTGTTTTAAAATAATTTATCCAATTTACCTTTGATGTCCAGTTTCAACAATTTATAAATTTAACATGTAAATCACTTGTCAATTCGTTTAAATTTTTTTTTAGAAAATAAACGGAAATAAAAATTTACTACTAACAAGTAAAGAAATTTTTTTTTTTTAAACTACATTTAAATTAAAAAAAAAATTAATTGAATAAAACTTTTAAATTAGTTTAAATAAAAATTTTGTAAATAGCTATAAAATTAATTTTTAAATATTTAAATTAAATTAAAATCACAAAAATTTATAAAAAGATAAATTAAATTTATTATACTTTAAGTAATAAATTGATAAAAAATTAAAATTATTGTTGTTAACAAAAAAATAAAAAAAAATTAAATGCGAAAATAAAAAACAAGTTTATAAAAAGTAATATATATGTTTATTAAGATAGTTAAAATCAAATGACAATAAAGACAGACTAAAAATTTTAAAATAAAATGTGACAAAACTTATGAAGACAAGATAGTGATAAAATAAATTTACATGAACCAATGATGAAAAAATGAATCTATTGCCATAATAGTGTAGATGATTATTATTATTGCTTTGAACAATGTTCACACTTTACATTGTGAAATGGACCAATGAAAGTTTGGGTAAGAACAGCTAAACTAATGCAAACAATGTTTTGCTTTTTGGCAATCAAGTCGAGTATGGAAGGGCTAAAGTTGCATTTACATCTTTTAGTATCTGCAGCTTCCATTTGGATGAAGCAGACCAATACTTTCTCTTTTTTGATGCAATGTCGCCTCCTATGATGGCAAACTCATTTTGGATAAAACACTATCTCTTTTATGTGTATTTTGTTCTTATGGCCTATTTGATGAGTATAGAGAAAAACCAAAAAGCCAAAAACAGAAATAACTAGAAAAAGAAACAGTAGAAAAAAGACGAGAAAAAACAAGAAACTAACCAACAAGCTTACTGATGAAGCCTGATGACGGCCGTTGATGAGCAATTTTCATTGCCTTCACTAATCATCTGCCATTAAATGGATCACAAACGATTGGCCAGTACATAAACTTGCCCTTTTGTCCTTTTACTGCATGATGCTCAGTAGTCTTTGATGTGCTATGAGCAAATAACCTAAGTTATCAAAAGTAAAAACACACAATGTTACACTACTAAAGATAATAGCTGATGCTTAGTATCTATTATTTTGTCACGCCTCAATTTTATACGCCTACATTTAAAGTCTGATACATTGCAAGTTGATGAACAAAACGGCAACAAGGCATTTAAAATCACAGAAACATTGGCGACAAAAAAGTCAAATTGATCTAATGCACTTGTCTGGCAGGTCAAATGTGTTTGCAAATTTTACATACAATGCAAAAACTAATGTGATTTTACTTTTTAATAAACCACACTATTTTGTTTGTAAAAATTTTACATCATTTCAAATCGAAACACTGTCACATTTTTATCTACAAACTATATTGTATTTTATTACAAATTTAATTTTTGGTTGGTTTATTTAATTTTATAAAATTATTGATTATAAGTAATTAGTTTTAATATAAAATTGAATAAATGAATGAAATAAAGACAAAACTATAATTTTTGTGTAAAAAAAACTAAATAATTTATATTTTTGATAATTTTAAATATTATAATAATTTAATTGAAAATATTTATATATATAAAATAATAAGCTATTACCTATAAATTTTGCAATGCAAATATAATCAATTAGCATTTTTTTATATTATTATTTTTAAGTTATTTATTAAAAAATTAAAAAAAAATTTTAGAAATAAAATATTTATACAATTAAATTTATATAATAAAAAAAATATTAAAAAGATTAAAAAACAATTTTAATAAAAAATTTTTTTAAAAAACATTAAAAAAATCTTGCTATAATACTTTGTAATCATTAAAGATAAATCATTAAGTAGAAATTTAAGTCCAATTGATAGAAAATATAATTGATAAAATTATAATTTTAATATAAACAATAACATTATTATTTAAAATTTTCATAAATATTTTTAAAAAATTTTTCCAATTAATAATATACTAAATTTTAATATTTATTTTCTTATAATAACCTAAAAAAGTATGTTGAAACATGTTTTTAATAAATAAATAAATACAATAAAATTATAAATTTATAAAAACTGCTATAAATTTATATTTTTAAATGTTTAACTTTTACATTTCTAAATTTAACTTAAAATTTTGTCTTATATAAATATATATTAATATTTTTTTTTATAAAAGTTTAGGTAAATTTTATAATTTTTATTATTTAGTAAAAATAAAAACATTTGAAAACATTTATTTTAAAAGGTATTTATTTAATTAAATTTTAATATTTTAATTATTAAATTTATATATTTTAAAAAATTAAAAAAAAATTATACTAATTTATATTAACTTTTTTTTATAATATACTTAAATTTTTTAAAATTATTAAAATTCTTAGAATTACTGTAAATAAAACTAAAAAAAATAACAACAAAATAAATTTTTTTATTAAATTTTTTTAATTTGTTTTTAATAAAATGTCAAATTGTAATTATCAGTAAAATATCTTAAAAATAAATTCAGTTATTATAATATTAAAGTTTACTAAATCTTTTTTTAGCCTTGACATACTTATCTTTCATATTAAATTAATTTAAAAATTTTCATTAAAAATAATTAAAATACTTTAGAAAAATTAATGAAAAAAATATTCTATAAAACATTTTTAAATATATATAAATTTAATTAAATTTAACTATTTTACATAAAATTTATATTTTTTAGAATTGTTTTTCAAATTAGCAGAATTTTTAAATTATAATATTATTATCGTTATTTTTATTATTAAAAATTAATAAAAAAAAAAATTTATATTACTGTCCACTATTATTAGTAAGTTTTTTATTTTAAACAGAATATTCTTTATTTTTAAGTCTATATGTTATAATAACGTTTTAAAGTTAAAATCATATCCGTTATTTAGCTATTATGATTACTATTATAAAAGTAATTTAAAGCAAATTTACTTTAGATCTGTTTTTATGGTGTTTTTAAAATTAGTTTTTGCACAAGACTTTGTTTCTTAGTGGTAAATCAAAAGTTAATAAAGTATATATTTATATATATATATTTATATTAAATAAAATATAAAAAATAAATAAAAATAATTTTTTATATTTTAATTAAATATGTTTAAAATAAAAACTAAAATAAATTAATTGATTTAAATGAACAATAAATAATAAACAAAATAAATATGTAAATATAGTAAACAAATTATTTTAAAAACAGTTTAAGAATTATGAATGTAGAGATTTAATTGATATATATATTTTTTTTAAATAAATCAAAAAATTAAAAAAAAATGAAATGTATTTAATTGTTAGAAAAAACGAAAGTAAAAATAAAATAACATAAAAAAATGAATATTAATGTTTAGGACTAATGAAATTTGATTTATAAATAACAAAACAAGTAGAATAAAATTGTTTATTCCCTTAGCTATTAAATTAAACTACAAATATATTATTTTATTTAAAAAAAGAGATATATTATGGGAAGATAAATTTTGTCAATTTAAATTTATAAACAAATATTTTAAACACAAACTAAATTTTATTTAACACAAGTAATTTTATTTAAGGGCAATCAATTTTTTTATTTCAAAAATACATTAAAAATATTTATTTTCTTATGTAACTTCATTAAAATTTTAATATTTAATAGTAAATTGTTTTTAAAATAAGCTAGCAAATATAAATAAATATTTTAAAAAGTTACTTTGTCAAAGAATGTTAAAAAAAGTTTTAAGTTTGAAAACCAAAGTTTAATCAATAAAGCAGATAAGTTAAAGAAATATAAACTTATTATAAACTTTGAAAATGTTTTAATGATATAAATAGAATATATATTGGTTAATTAAAAATTCAAATTATGATTTAGAGAATCGATAGATTCTTATGATTAAATTAGTTATTTTGCTGTTGCCATCGCAGCCGTTGTTTGGCGCCACGTTTTGTTTTGGTTGTAAAATGGAAAGCTAATGCCGCGTAGTAAACAGCGTGTTGCTTCTTTTCCTAAGCTTTTATCCGTATGTAATTGATCTAATCTGAAATCTTAACACCTAAATGTTGTAAGCCGTATTAATTTTTTTATTGACCATTTTGTCACTAAATTGAAATCTTAAGACTTTGAAATTCAAATATAAAATATGTAAGCATAAAATTTGCTCACAAAAATAAACTTAAAGAAAATATGAAAAAGATTCTAAATTATTATATATGATATTTTATGCCATTTAAGTATATCACAAAATTTATGCATAAATTAGTATTCAACTAAGTTACATATAATATGCACATATCTTTGCTAAAAATGGCAAAAAATAGTTTAGCTAAACCAAACCTCTGGGCGTTTAAAATTGAACCATGTTGCAGTTTAAAATTAAGGACGTATTTAAAAAGAACAGCCTGTTGGCCAACCCACGACTGCAATTTAGAAATGGCTATATCATATTACAAAGAAATAGTAATAGTAGTTTGTATCAAAAAAATAAAATTGAAATAAAATAATAAAAAAAGCAATAAAAAGGCGGGTTAAAACAGGGTGGTAGATAACAAAAAATGAAAAAATTAATGAAAGAGGGAATGAAATAAAAAATAATAAACAAAATAGAATGGCGAATGGGGGAAAAAATGAAAAAGCATTAAATTGAGGATGTTCAGAATATATACTCGACATGTAAATGAAGATAGGAAGAGTAAATATTAAATGTTTGGCCAGTACTCGAGTTGCGACTGCTCTATGAAAGGGCTAAGATCGACAGCGCAATCAACCAGCATTCAGCCTTGATTGGACTTAGACATTGCTAAGACAGCCACAGTTGAACCACTTGTGTGGCCTTATTGGCTCTGGTTTTGTTAAATCACATATACTAGAAATAATCGACCTTGCGCAAGTTGTTCACTATTACTTGTATGGTAGCCAATGTTTGAACTTGTGTCTACATTTATTTTTAGTCTACAGTTTGTTCTTGATCTTGCTACATTTCAATTTTGTATCGCCAACTCGACGGTCAAATTTATTCTACTTAAAAGTTTTTTTCATTGGCAAATTTTACTTACTTGTTCAATATACTTGCTTTTCATTCTCCATAATTCATATTCTTACTAAATTATAAACTAAATAATTCTAAAGTGAAAATTACTAACCAGCTTTTTACTCATTTCATTTCGAATTGCGACATGTGTTGAACTTTGTCATTTTTCACATCTGATAAAATTTTCAATTTTTATATTTTCCTGTTTCACCTGTCACTTAAATTACTAGTTTAATTGATTTATCAGTTTCAAATTTAAATAGTTTCACTATATTTCAATTGAATTGTGATTCGTTATTTTGTGTCTTTTAAACTTTTGTGAAAATTTAATTTAAATTTATTTTTATTTATAAATAACTATATAACATTTATCACATTTATCTACAAATTTTCAATTTTTAAATAAGTCAACTTGTTTTAAAAATTTACTACAAATAACAACTTTATTATGGTAAAAAAATATATTTAAATATTCATTATTTAATTTAAAATAAGTAATTTAATTTCAATCTATAATTTGTTTTATAAAATTTTTTAAAAAAGATTAATAAAATATTTAATTTTTATTATTTATTATTTAATATTAGGATTTATAAAAGTTTTTTAATTTTTTAAAAATTAAAAACATACATAATTGTTTAGTAATTTAGTTTAAGTTTTAAACAAATTTTAATCTCTATGGAAATATTAAAAAAAAACATATCTATATTTTATTTTATATTACCCTTTAAATCAATTAAATTATGATACATTTTAGTTTAGTTTATTTTTTTTTTCCTTGGGTTTATGACGCAACATGCATTTTTTGAAACTTTTTTGTTGTTGAATTTGTAAAAAAATATTAATTGAAATAAAAAAAAACAAGTACAGTATATATATAAAAAAATAAATAAATTTTATAATATAAAAAACATTTAAAATAAAAAAGTTTTAATTTTTTAAAATAAATATTAGATAATTTTTTTTTAAATATTTTATTTTAAATCTAGATTATTTATTTATTTTTTTCATAGTTTATTTTAATTTTTTATTTAGTTAATTATATCTTAATCAAACTTTTTAAAAAATCGATTTTTACTTATTTATTTAAAATTTTATTTTACTTTTATTATTTTTAATTTATTATATTTTATTAATTTAATCAAATTACAAATTAACGCATTTTTAAAAAAAAATTATAAAACTAAATTGAATTTGCAATAAACGTTTCTTAATTTTATTTAAATTAAATAGTTTAATAAGACTAAAGTGCCAGTCAAATTACGTTTTATGCAAAAACAAATAGTTTTTTAATTTTTTATTTTAATTATAAATATTTAATTCTTAATTTGTGGTAATATTTTTTTATTTTAAATTAATTTTTTTATCAAACAACAATCAAAGATATGTTAAAAAATGTCAATTTAGTTATCAATCTTGTCAAATTTTTTATTTTATTAATATTGTGAGTATATTTATTATTTAAATTAATTAATAATTAATTGAAAAATAAAA
This sequence comes from Pyemotes zhonghuajia, assembly GCA_025170145.1. NCBI lineage: Eukaryota > Metazoa > Arthropoda > Arachnida > Trombidiformes > Pyemotidae > Pyemotes > Pyemotes zhonghuajia. The sequence continues at coordinate 7,860,384 of CM045846.1, read as the reverse complement.
TTTTTGTAAATAATTATTTATTATTTATCTTACAATTTATATATCTTATAAAAAATTAATTTCATTTATTTTATGTATTTTTTTTAGTATATTAGTATAAATTTTTAAAAAAATAATTTAATTGATAAAAAAAATTATTTAAAGTTTTTTTTTTCAATTTTATTTTATACTAAATTTTTTTGATTTATTTTATTTATAGGCATATTAAATTTTATTTAATTTTTATTTTAAATTTTAATTTTAATTTAAATATTGTAAATTAAATCTATAGTTTTTTTGCTTTAATTCATTTTTTTTGTTCAATTAATTTTGACAATTTTTTTAGTTTACTTAATTTGTTCACTTAAAACAAAAAAAACGATAAAAATTAAATTAAAAAATATATTTATTTATAATCTAATTATATGTTTACATTAAAAGAAAAAAAAAAGATTTATACTAAACTTATTTTAAATAAATTTAAGAAAAAAATAAAGTTTAATATATTTACACAATTTATAGAAAAATCAAATAATATTCCTTTAAATGCATCAATTAAAAAAAATATATATATATAACTATGCAATAGTAAATATTTAAAAATGATTAAATTGAATAAATTGCAAAAAAAGTTAAAATGAAACTTACTTTAATTAATTTTTTGTTTTAAACTTAAATAATAAAGCAATATATTATAATAAAAAAAAAACAATCATAGTAATTTTATTATTTTATAGTTTAAATTATGAATAAAATTTATTTTTAGGTTTACGTATAATAAAAAAAAAAATATAACCTTTTAAATTACAATTAAAAAATTTATAAATTACAAATTTTTTCTCTAAAATTAAATAAAACTTATTTAAATTTTTTTTTAACTTATTTCATATATTTTGGGTTAAAATTTATTTAAACTTTTTGACAAGTTAATAAATTTTTGTTTTCTAAATAGTTAATTAGTTGTATTTTATTTTTTTAATTTAAGATTTAATTTTTTAATAATGGCCTAGTTTAACTAAACAATAAATTATTATTATTTTTTAAAAAAAAAAAAAAATTTAATTAAACCAAATAAAATATAAATAGTTAAATAGTTAAATAAAAATGAATAAAAAAAATACATTTAAATAATTAAAAAAAGCATACCAAAATTATTACAAAAAATAAAATAAAAAAAAAACAAAATATATTCAATACTATAAATTAAGCGCAATTTTTATTAAGTTACATTTAACATTTTAATGTAACTATTTAATAAAAATTAAAAATTTTTTTATTCAATCTTAAATTTTTCTCAACTTTTTTTTTAAAAATTTTCTAACACCATATTTTAAACTAATTAACAAATAATATTGCAAAATAAAAAAAAAAATTATATCAATCCTAATTTTAATTTTTTAACTTTTAATGTAACTAAAATTAATAATAAATATAGGTAAAAAAAATTATTAATATAACAATTTAAACAAACTTAATAAATTAAAAAAAAAACACATCAATTACAATGTATCAAAGTAAATTAAATAATACTGATTTATAGGTAAAAAATGTTTAATTCAAAATTAAAGTCTATGTGCTGTATTGTCATATGGTAAATTACTGATAAATCAAAAGGCGTGAACATTATTTTCAACTATTTAAAAACCAGCTGATTTTTATGTTTTTTATTTGTTTTTGTCACATTGATAAACACGCCCAATTTTCCATTTAAAGCTTTGTATAATATTTACCCTTTTACTAATGAGAGGTTTTAATATATTTCTTTTATTTTACTGACTACTTAACATTAAACAAACAAATCACTAGAAATCGTTTATCTTAATTTCAAACTGGTTTAAACGATAGATACAATATGCAATTACCTGATCAGTTCTAATAAAATAAAATATTAGTATTTATCATAAACTAAAATTTTAAACAGCAAAAAACATATAGTAAAGAAAAAACAAGAAATAAAACAAAATATCATTGAAAAAACCATGTAATACAATTGTTAACAACAAGTGCGTCATTTATGATTGTTGATCATGATTTCTATAAAAATAATTTAACATAAAAAACTTAGTTTATTTTTGAAATAATTTAAAAAATAATTTTATTACTTTGAGTTTTTTTATTGCTAGTGTTAAGAATTAAAAAGTTTTAATAATTTTAAAATTACACATTAAAAAAAAATTTTAAATAAAAACCTATATTTCAATAATTAATAATTTGTTTTGTTATCTAAATATTTTGATATTGATTCAGCCAAATAATTTTGAAACAAAAATCATCTTGATCTAATTTAGTAAAAATTTTCTGGAATCTAAATAACTTATTAATCTTGTGAATATCGTAATAAAAGTGATGTTTCTATCTAATTCGGGCCAATCTAATAGTCCAAATTCTGATTCAAGTCAACTGCCTTCTTCAATAAGTCCAATAAGTGTCAACGAATCAATCCTAATGAACCTACATAGCCCAAATACTAATGGACCAGTATCTTCCTCATCTGCAGTTGGAGGATCAACTGGATCTGGCCAAGTAAGATCTAGCGAATCTGGAACACCTACAGCAAATACGGTGCTAAGCAAATCTGAAAGAAAACCTCTTTGCGCAAGATGTCGTAACCACAATGTTATGATTGCGGTTAAAGGTCACAAACGTTATTGTGATTTTCGCGATTGCGAATGCGAAAAGTGTTTACTTACTCAAGAACGTCGTGTAATCATGGCTAAACAAGTAGCTTTAAGTCGACACCAATCGGAAGATTTGATGGCAGGACGTATTGGACAGACAGCCCGTATGCCTATTATCAAACGAGGAAACAACGACTATAAAGGTAAATTTGATAATATATATATTCATTTATTGTTTGCTGTTTGACATTTTGTTGTTTGTTCTGACAGCTATGATTATTTGAAAAAATATGTGTTCTTCTACATGAAAATTTGCATTTTTGTAATTTAAAATCTGCTAAATTCAATGAAGATAAACTTAATTTTTAATTAAATTTTTTTTAAGATGAAAATTTTCTCTTTTCTGATCTATTTTTTTCTTCTTCATTTTCTTTACAACATAATCCAACAAAATCAATTAAATGTGGTTTTGCCAGTTGATTAATGGGCGTGTTCGATCAGCTTGAGCTTCTTAGTTTGCAATGCGAACATACATGCATTACTCAACAAAATATATAAAAATCAATTTAAACAAATGCTTTGGTCTAAATTAATTGTCAACGTAGTTTTACTTTTAATCAATTTATATAAAATTAATAATTTAACTTTTTTTATTTTTTTAATTACTATTTTTAAATCATATTTTTACATTTTACTATGTCCATTTATTTAGGACATGTTTTCTTATTAAATAATTTTGTTTCATTTTTCATTTTTTGAAAATTAAATTAAAATATGATTATTGAATATTTTATTTGTAAGCAGATCATTCTACTGCAAATTATACTAAAAAGAAAATGTTCAAAATGTCTTTTTTAATAACTTAATAAATTTTTATTTAATAATAGAATAATTACTTTTGTTTTTAATTAATTTATAAAGTGAAACTCAAAAAGCTTTTTGTCTTGTTTACACTGTAATATAAATTTTTACACTTTGACTTTAGTTTTTAATTCAACTATAAATTAATTAGTTGTTAAAATTATTTTCTTGTCATAATTTTTTGCTTTATTTATATAGATTTTTTTTATTTTGTTTTACAATTTTGCAATTAATTTTAACAAATTTAAAAAAAATTATTTTAATTTAGTTTAAATTAAAAAATGGTAAGCCTTTGAAAAGAATGATTGAAAAAATAAAAAAATTAACTTGACCTTCAATTAGTAATTAAGTCATAAATAATGTAAACAGTTCTAGAAAAAAAAAATAAAATAAAATGACCTAATTAAAATCTTAGATTGTAATAAATTATTTGAAACAACAACAAACATGGAAATAGCTCATTCATCAAATAAAACACAACAATTACTTACCGCACTTCTTAAGATTAAAATTGAAGACCATTACAAATAACCAAACTAAAAATCAATAATTAAAACTATTGATAAAAAACAAACAAATTGGAAGTTTAAGACTATTGGAAAGAAGATCGGCAGAGATGAAAGGATAAAAAATAAAAAGATAAACACATCAATTTTTTGTGAGAACTGGTCACGGCAGTATAAATAACAGCAGATGGCTAGACCAATCATAAGCCAACATATGTGGTCTAAGCTATAATTTTAAGAAGCATTATCAAACGCACCATTGAGTATGTTGATGAAAAATGGGCGGAACCAGGCTAAATCTGTACTTGTGGCCTGGCCTGTAGTTATTTTTTTGTTTTTTCTATTGGGTTTTTATCTAGCAACACTTCACGTCCAAAGTTAAATCGCTGCGCAAAACAAGTTAACCAAATATAAATTTTATTTTTGCCTTATTCTTTTATTTTCTTCATATTTGTCTCAATATTTTGCTTTAATTTATATGAGACCTAAAATTTGAATAGAAATCACATGTAAAAAGCAAATTATTTTAAATTTCTGCTTTCAGTTGTAAATTATTTATTCTTATTTCTTTTAATTTATGATTTTTTTTGTTTTGATTTTTTTTTTTTGGTTTTTTTTTTTGATTATTTATTTTGTTATTTTATTATTTTTTGCTTATTGCAACATTTTTTTTCAAAACAGCTATCCATTTATTAAAATAAGAAGCAAACGATTAAACAAATGTTTATTGTACAATTACTAAAACATAAAAGCAAAGAGCGTTACATGTAAAATAGAGCTGTTTTTTCAAATCACTGTGATTTAGTATAAATTTTAAAAAAAGCACTTGGCGCAGAAATTTTTGTCAAAAAAAAAGTATTTCAATCAAGCGAAATCGCATCTGGTCAAAAGTTATTTGTTTTGAAGAGTCATGTAAAAAGATAAAGATAACTAGAAAAATTGAAGAAATGAAGAAAATAAAGAAAAAGTGGCATAAAAAGAGTAAATTAACTATACAAATTTAATGCAATTGAAGCTTAAAATTCAGTTGAAATACAAAAAATATCATTCGCGCAATGTAGAACGTGAAATGTATAAATTTGTATCCACTTGTGGTCATTAATAACCCTAAATTTGATCTAAAAGCCAGAAAACTATTGGCGCAGGGTGAAAAAAAATGGCAAAAGTGGATATCAAAAACTTGGCCAAATTGCTGGAAAGTTTTAGTGACTAGAACCAACTTTAACGTTGACAAAGGCGGAACCGTTTAAACAAACAAATACGGCTGTCTGTTTCCGGCGTTGATAGTCAGATAACTTAGCTATTGCCAACAGACATATACAATAGTTGCCGTGTAGGCAAAATTGACGACGACGTGATTAAATTAATGAAATTGTAATTTACTAACATAAATAATGCATATTCATGGCAGCTAGAATGGCAATTGGTGTGGGCCAACACTGGACAATTGTTTTTCTCAATAAAAAACTACTGCAATCCAAATGTGTTTTAATACATCTTGATGATCATTGCTGCGGCTCATTACCACGCCTATTTTTTTAAATTATCTTTTATTTGGTTAGTTATCTTTTTAATGCTTTTTTAGAAAAAAAAAAAAAAATGTTTTAGACTTCTTTTAACAATTTTGAGTTAAGGGTGTTTTTATACCTGTTTTATTAATTTTTGAATTTATCTAAATTTATTATTTTTTTTTCTTATTTCTTTTTGCAAATTATAATAAAATAATAATCAATAATACATTGATAAATAAGCGTTTATTTATATGTTTGAATATTAATCTTATTATTCATAAAAATTTATAAAATATCTATAGTTTAACATTTTAAAATAAATTATTTTTTTTTAATTTATTAAATTATGCAATTATTAAAAAAAAAATTCTTAAAATAAAAATAAATGACTATTTTATTTTAATTTATTTAAAAAATAATTTAAATTGATACAATAAATTTATATAAATAATTTTATTTTCTTAACTTTATCTACATTTTAAATTTTCAATTAGTTTTCAATATTTATTTTTCAATGTTTTAATTATATTAGTAAAAAATTTTTACAATCACACTTATTAAAAATTTATTTTAATAAAATTTTTTTGACTATCGAAATCTAATATTAAATTCAATCAATTCTTATTAAATACTTTTATTTGATCACTATTATATTTATATTGTTGATTTTTAAAAATAGCATGTGAACATGTTAAGGCATAATATTATGTTTTTATTATGTTTCAAAAATTGTTTATACAAAAAATTTAATACTCTATAGTTATTACTAGTGCAATGACAGATTTATGAGTTGAATTGTCAACAAACCATCTGTTACCTTTGAAAATTTTTTCTCTTCTCTTTAACGCATTTTTTCAAGTGGTCATTTTATAATTTTATTTAAATATTCACACAATAATCTATTGTTCATTTCTAGTTATTTTTATAGGATTTTTTCTTAAATATTTTTAAATTACTTTTGTAAATATTTACTTATAATATTATTTTTTTTTTGTTTATTTTATTTATATATTTTTTATTTTTAATTGTATTCTTTTTTATCTTTCATTAATAGTTTTTATACATTTAAATTTATGTTTTTAATTTAATCATAAGAATTTTAATTAAATAGAATGATTTTTTTTGATATAAGTATATAATAAATTTTATATTTAATCCAATTAAGTATATATCTACATATATGATTTAAATAATGTTTTATTATTTTTAATTTTTATTTTAAACAACTAATAGGTAAAATAAACAATTTTTTTTCTTTTTCTAAAGTTGTAATTTTTAATTGCAAATTAATTAGTATCTTGTTAAAATTGTTTTAATTTAATATTACAAATATTTACAAATAAAATTTTTATATTTTAAAAAAACTTTTTTTAATAAATTAAATTTAAAATCATTAATTAAATATTGATCTAAAAAAATATTTAATATTTGTTTAAAGGTAATAAATTTAAAAATTGTCTAAAACTGTTATTAATTTAAATACTTAAACTTATATATAATTTAAAATTAAAAAAAAAAAAATTTATTTTGATAAAAAAGATAAATTCTTACTTTATCTATAATTTATAAAAAAAATTGTTAATATAAATATTTATTAATAACATTTTATTATTTGTTTAAAAATTTTATTATAAAAAAATCAAACAAATTTTATTGTTTTTAAACATGTTTAATTATAATAATAATTAATAATTAAATAAACACCATACATTTTATTACACACATTTTTTACAAAAATAAAAGTTAAAAATTTTAAAATTAAATCAAAAATGAAATTTTTTTATTTTGTTCCATTAAATTAATAAAATTATTTTAATGTGTTTTTTCTTTAAATTAAATTGAAAAGATAATAAGGTTAAAAAGTTAACCAAAATACTTTTATTTGCTATAATTTGTAATTTTATAACTTGTTTTAGCTTAAAAAAATAATTTTACTGAAGCAATTTTAACTAGAAATTGTTAGAATATTATAGTAGTATAAAAAAATACACTTTAAATAGTATTAAATGTGGTCAAAAAACTTATAACCTTTAAGGTTACTTAGCCAATTTATAACATTTAAAACAATTTTTAAAAATTCTAAATTTTACAGCATTTTAGTAAAAGAAAAAAAAAACATATTGAACATATAAAAATAAAGCGTTTTTTTTTAAGTTAAATGTGTCTTATGCGTTTATGTTAAGCGATGTTTACATGGTTATTAATATTATATAAAAATGGATCATCATTTCAATGTAACAATCACCATTTAAAATTTTGTATTTTTTGACTACATAAGTGTCTAGGTGCATATATTTATAAGTTAAGCCGATTAATAAAATCACATGCTATTGAAAAAAGAGGTGCAAATTGTTTTAAAGAGCAGTAAAAGTCAAAATAAATAAAATCAAAATTAAATGCTATTCAGTCAAATTAAAAAATATAGTATAGTATAAAAATTAAGTGCTTTATTTTTTTTAAATGCGTATTAAATTTCGTAAAACATAATTTAAAATATTATTTATTTTGAATAATTGTTATATAATAATTGTTATATAATATATGATCAAATTTTTTAAAATTATATATATTATTTACCGTACTTAACATATTAATTCTAGTTTTAAAAATAGAACAAATTTTTTAATAATTGTTATAATTTTGTTTAATAATTAATGTTTTATAAAATTGAAAATTTAAAATATTTATTTTACTCATTTTTAACAAATAATAGCTTATTGAAACATTGTATTTTGAATTTATATAATTTTTTTTTTGCATTTTTATATTTTTTTTTTATAAAAAGACAAAAAAATAAAATAAAATACAATTTTATGATTATGATATTTTTACCATGACAAGAATATAAAATAAATAAATAGGCTATTATAAGTATTGTTATTGTTTTTACAAGCATAATGACTTAAAACTAACATTATTAGTTATTACTGTTATTATTTATTTTTTTATCAATCTGGTTCATATTTAGAAATCATTACCATTGATTTATAAACTAATTTAATTTGAAATTTAAACAGTGTTTTTAAACAGATTTTTGTATAAACTTAGTATCATTAGTTTTATAAAGTTAATAAATATACTAAGAAATAAAAAAAAAAAATTAAAATAAAAAAATATAAAAAATAAAATTATCAAAAATTTTTGCATTTTTTGTAAAAATTTATAAAAATATTTTATTTTTGAATAATCATTAAAATTATTAATATAAAAGACAAAAAAAAATTTAATTTTAATTTTTGATAACAATTTAATGTTAATCGTTTAAAATAATTGCAATTTTAATTATTTTAATTTAAAAAATAATTTTAAAAACATAATTAAATTAAAAATATGGATTTTTTTATTATTAAAATAATTTTATTTATAATTTTTTTTTATTTAGTAAATTAATTTTTATATATTTATATTTAAATTAATATTTTGTTTTTAAAAATTATCATATAATTTAAAAAAATTATTTTATATTATGGCCAAATTATTTTATTTCTAGGCTACTTACAAAATTATACTTTAATATATAATAAACTATTTAATGTCTTCATTATTTTTAAAATAAAACTTCATTATTTTAATTTATTTTATTAATTTACTTTATAACATTTTTTTTATAATTAAACAATAATTAAATCTTTACCTAAATTTTTAATAAATTGTTTTAGTTAACCTTGAATGATTAAAACAAAAATTAAAATAAATTTAGAAAAATAATAAACTCTAAAATTTATTTTTTTTCATTTAAGTTACAAAAACAAAATAATAATATAAAATTTCATTATCAACAATTTTATTATTAATAATTTATTTATTTAAACTTATAATAAAAAGTTTTTATTTTAATTTTTTAAATATTATTTTGATGAATTTATTTTTAAAAAATATATAGTTATTTTTATAAAATTGTATTAGATTAAATGTTTTAAATTAGATGATAAATAATTTAAATATTATGTAGTTGTTTTTTGTTGGATTTCGCTGTTTAGTTGTATTGCAGACATAGTCGAAATGTTCACTTTAACACGTATCACCTCACGCACTATGTAAGAAAAAGAATGGGCACTCAAAGAATGACATCCCGCTTACTTTCTACACCGGTACTTAGAACACAATGATTCACGTTAGAATAATCACTTTTGGAAAAACAAAATTAAAATCTTAATCTCACTGATCAGACAAATTTTGTTCGAGAGAGAGATTTCTCTTCCGCAAATCCCTTTTATACCGTGCAGAAATCATCATGGTTGAGACCTCTCCTTCAAGATTTAAGATTCTACCAGAGGTCAGGTCATTCGTGTAGTGACATTCCAATGTCTGTTACCAATAATAAATACAGATAACAACAAACAAATCATGTGCCCTTGCGCCAGCAATTACTCTTTGTTTGTCTTAGTTCATCTGCTCCACTTACTAACTAAACCTATCTTGTTAACTCTTTGTTGTCCCAATAAATATCCCATCTGGATAAGCTAATACTAATACTATTTTAACACCTGCCAAACTCTGCTCTAAAACAATACAATGCTAAATTACCTCTAAGTAAATATCCTAGTCAAACAAAACAGACCTATCACACATATAAGAGAACTTACGCTTAGGATCGAACTAGTCGGTTTATTATCTATCATAAACCTTCTCCTTCTTAGACTAAACAATCTGTTCTCTATATGCTTCAACATTTTTTATAATTACTAAGTATTTATTTAGTATAAATGATTTTATTTAATAGTAAAAACAAAAATTAAAAAAAAAAAATGAAATACATATTTTATGTTTAAAATAATTTTTTTAGCATAAAATAGTAAAAATTAAATAATTAAGGTGGTCAAAGTTACAATGATAAATTAAATTAATTAAATTTTTTTTTTGGTTAATTAAATAATTATATTATATTTTGTATTTTTTAATATAACATATTTTTAAAAATTTAATTTTTATTAATCAATTTAACTTTATTTACATAAATAAATTTTTTTTTAAAAATACATTTTGATTTAAATACCTTTTACTAAAAATTGTTTATAATTTAATGTTAATCATTTAATATTTTAAATTTAAGATAGAATTAGAACATAATTTTTATATGTTAATGTTAATGTCGGCGTTACATAAAATTGTTGGAATTTTCTTAAATTTTAACTTAAATTTTTTATTCTTTTTATGAGATTGACTTCATTGGATTGATCCTGTCTGGTTGTTTTTGAAACTGTTACAAATGATTTCTCTTTTGAATTGTCTTTTGGGTACGCATGCACATTGTTATTTTTCTTATTTAAATTAGTGTATTGTGGAATTATAATTAACACTTTTCTTAATACTCTTTTAATAGTCATTTTTTTTTTGTCTAAGACTAATTCCTTTTATTTAAACTTTAGCGATTATACTTTGACTAGAGTTTAAATTTTTAGTTTTTCAACTAAGAGTATTATCAATGGTAGCTTATAGTTGATGAGTGACCTTCCTCTAGATCAATATAAAGTTTTTATTTAGATGTTTATTTATAAACAATGATTTTTGTTTTTAGTTGAAACATCTTTTTGTAATCAATATTTTTATTTTAAATTTAATTTAATTAAAAATACTCTAATATTTTTGCAAATTACAATACATTTAATTTAAAAAAAATATATAGTAATAATTTTATGAAATAAAACGGAAAGTTAATTAAATATCTAATTTTAATCTTACTAATATTTAAAATTTAGTTTTTTATTATTATAAAATGCACATAATAAATTTAGCATGTTTTTTCAAATATTAATAAATAATTTTTAATCAATATTAATTTTTATCAAGTTTTTTTTATAAATTTAAAATTAGTTTACTGCGTAGTTTTTTTATGATTAAACTAATTCAACTAAAAAAGAATTTTTTTTTTACAAATTTTTTGTACTGATTTATTATAAGTTTTTTATTATTAAAATTTAGTTAGTTACTACTAAATTTTTAATAATTTTTTTAAACTAGTATACATATGTTAATTTTTTGAATATAAAATATTTTTATTTAATATTTTATAGATCTAATTTTTAATTTACATATTTTCTTGTATATTTATAAAAAACAAATAATTTTTACTATTATACGTAAAACTAACTATATAAAATTAAATTTTTATTATTTTTAGATTTTTTCAAACAAATTTTTTTTTAGTTAATATTTTTATATATTTTTATTTTTATTAATTGAACATTCTTCCCTTGACTTAGTCACTTGTATTATCCTTTTTCTCCCAAAGAGCACATGTGATGAATACCCTTTATTATAACCCTCATTCCTTTCACATTGTAAGATAGACTTCCTAAAATTATACAAATTGTATCACAAGTATACTGTTCTCGCTACCTCTTAACAGATTATGAGACTGATATTCTTTGTTAATAGAAGCCCTCTAATTTTCTCTGTCAGGTGTTTGCAGAGCTTTAGAGAGTTTAATAGGATGATCTGTCTGTGGTAAATACATCCTAGTAAAGTTGCTCTCAAAGACAAGATTATTAGTGTTTTTTCTAGGTCTACCAGGACCTATTTTTCTTTGTTGAGTGTTAGTTAAGTTAAAATTAAAATTTTATTTAAATTAAATTTAATTTCAATTAATAATATTATTTTTTTTTTTAATTAAATGTTAATATTATTTATTTAAACTTTAATATTTTACTTTATTTTACTTTTATTTAACTTTAATATTTAGTTATTTTAATAATATTTATAAAAATGTTAGTTTGATAAAATTTATTAAATTTATATATTTTTAATATTATTCTTTTTAAATTTTATTTTAAATTTTAATAATACAAATAACATTTATTTATTAATTATATATATAAATCATTATTTTATGTCTATTAAATTAATTTAAAATTAACTATTGAGATTAATTATTAAGTAATTTACAACTACACATTTAGTGTGTGGAATAATAGAGTTAGTCTTATATTAGAGCACGTGTAGTACCTAAGACACATATACATAAACTATTATAGTAGCGTGCAGACTAACTTCTTAAGTATCACTCTGGAACAAAAGACAAGATTGTTCCAGAATGTACCAGACAGTCTGACACTTTTTTTTTTACAAACATTATACATGCATGTCTTGCTAGATGTGGCAATTAACCCACAACTACCAAACTTCCAATATTAACCAAAATTTTACTTTTTTATGTTTTTTTTACTCATAATATGTATATTTAAATTTTAATATTCAATTTTAATTTTTAATAACTATATGTGTCTTTTTTTTATTAATTAGTATTTTTTAAAGTTAAAACTTATTGTTTCAAATTTTTAAAAAAATAAAATATTTTTTATGTAAATGCTTCTTTAATTTTTATAAATAAATTTTGTAGATTGTATTAAATAAATATTGTTTTATTTAATTAATTTTTCTAAATTTTATTAATAAAGTATTTTAATTAATTTTAAAATAATTTTTTAAAGATTTATTTTTTTTATTGAAAAAAATTATTTAACTTAATTTTGCAGCTGCTTTTTAAACTTAAAAAAACAACTCAATTCATTTATTAAATTAAAAATATAATGTCGCCTTCAAGCGGAAAATGTTCAAAATAAAAATAAATTTTTTTCACTTGTTGATTTAAAAATACATTTAATATATTTAATAATACTAACTATATTTTAACAAAATTATTTTAAATATAGTAATTATTTTAAATATTTTTAAAATTTGATTTAAACTAATTTATCAATAAAATTAAAACTGAAATATTTTTTTTTTCTGAAACTTTTCTTTTTTTACCATTGTTCATTATTCTTTAGACACAAACAATTGGAATAATGCATCAAACCAGCAAAGCAAAAAGGCTCGTCCCTCAAGTAGAGCTACTCAAGCTCCAATCTCATCTTCTTCGATGGCTCCTTTAGCAGATGTTAGCCAAGCGATTAATATGAGCAATTCAAGTTTGTCTTATAGCAATAGCCTAACTGATCTATCAAGAACAAATATAAATAGTTCTATTGGTAATAATATAACTAATTGTAATCAAACTGTAGCTAGCTCAACTGGTCATTTAGCTGTAAACAGTTTAGCTGCAACTAATTTAAATACGCATCTTAACTCAATAAATTTGACCAACTCTAATAGTAATTTAGGTTTGAATTTAGTGGGTTTGTCTGGTTTGAGCAATGATTTAGGTAGTTTGAGTGGTTTAGGTAGTTTAAGTAATTTGGGTAATAGCTTGACATCCGGTTTAACTGGACTTGGTTCCAATTTATCTAATTTAAGCGGATTAAGTAATGGATTAGCTGCTTTAAATAATTTAAATAGCAGTCACAATAATCTAGGAAACGGTAATTTGACCTCAAACAGTCCACCATCTAGTGCATGTTCAACAAGTCAAACAGCAATTGTGGTTGATGATGATGAAGAAGATAATGATGAAAACGATATAAATGGCCAGTCTGATGAAGAGCAAACTAATATAAATTCTCACCCTATTGAGAGAGCTTCAAGACTAATTGCTTGTTCAAACAATGAAATAAATTCATTAACGCATAATACACTAACCACAGTATCATCTTCATCAGTTACAGCTGGACATAGCAATATTTCTAATAATGTTCATCAATTAAACTTGTTGGGTCATCAACAATTGATTTCTCATCATGCACAATTAGCCCATTTACACCCTGTGGCCCATCATCATTTAGCCGCAGCTGCTGCTCTAGTAAATACAGGTTCAAATTCAGTGGCACATAATACGCAATCCCATCATGCAGTTGCATCTCTTCACCACTTAGCAAGTTCTAATACCACTGGATTATCCAGTCCGTTAAATCATCCACTTTCTGTTACTGGCACAAATATTCATCATTCTCATCATTCGCATTCTTCATATGCAAATTTAAATGCTTTTGGTAATTTAGGCAATTTAGGAGCTCTTAATAACTTTGCCAATGCTTATGGTCATGCTGCAGCCGCAGTGGCATCAGCTAGCTGTTCTAATTCAGTTTCTACTCCTAATGGTGGTATTTCTAATCATTCTTCAGGCACCCATTTATCGCAAAACCACATTTCTTCTGAACAATCTTTGCATCCTTTGTTTAACCCTCACACTCCCACTTTTAGTACATTAATGTCAGATTCGCACAATTTAGCTAATCCAACTTCCTGTAATTTAAACACAACTGTTCCATTCAATTTCAATTCGGGACGTAAGATCTCTATTAATCAAATGGCTGATTCTCTAAACCGATCTATGAATATACATCAAAAAATAAATTCACATAGAATCAAAGAATCAGTAGATCATAATAATCAAGAAGATGATACCGATTCTGTTTCTTCTAAAGTTGTATGGAGTGATAAAAATATAATCAAAACTGATTCTAAAAAAGATTATCGATTTTCTAAGGAAAAAATTTCTAATGACTCTTCTTCTACTACAATAGACAAAACTAAAAAAATTAATTCTAATAAAATCCCTAAAAAAACATTTAATGGTCAAAGTTGTAATAATGGCAAATTAGAACATATAGATGATCGAGATGAAGATGAAGATGATTATTCAAACTATAATAAAAAAAAAATATTTATTTTTTCAAGTTCAAAACAACGCAAAATTACAGCTAGTTTTTCAAATAATGAAAATTATCAACAGTCTAATAATAATAATGAATCAACAGATGGATCAGTTCAAAGTTCTGTTAAAAATAATAAAATTTTTAATAATTATAATGATCAAAATAAAGAAACTTTTTGTGCCAGTGATGAAGAAAATAATAGTTTAATAAATAATGAAGTTAGTTCAAATAAACGTCGTAAATTAAACATTAATAAAAATATTTTCCAAAATAATGCAACAAGTGTTATTAAAAATCAAGAAATAAATTTGATCAACAAACCAAAAAATAAAATTTCTATTCGTAAAAAAACTTTAAATAAAAAACATTCTTTTTCTACTTTAATTCAATCTGCTTGTGATTTAAGTGATCGCATTAATAAACCATATTATCACCACTTATCTAATTATTTAATGCTAGCATTTATAAAAGATAACAATGGATCTGTAGATGATTGCATAAAAAAACTAAGTCTTAGTAAGTTTTATTTCAATTATCAATAATAAACTGATCAATAAGTCATTTATTTTTTTTTATTTTAAATTTTTTATTTGTTTTGATTATATTTAATGATTTTATTAATTTATATATTTTTTTTGTTATTAAGTTTCGGAAGAATTTGATGACCAATTAAAATCAAAAAATATTTCAAATAATTTGATGAATTTATTTACTTCTAATTCTTTTGGTTTTATTAAATATTCAAAATTATCGGAATCAACTGATAATTTTGCTTTAAGTAAATTTTCAACTTTATGTAATGAAAATAATAAAAATAAATATAACAAAATTGCTCCAGTCAATCATATAACAAACAATATTATTAGTCAAGATTCTTCTTAAATTGTTTATATCTATATTTAAATAGTTATAAATATCAACTTTATTACACATTAATCAATTATTGAATTTTAATATTAAAATAATTAATTTTTTTTATGAATTTATCTTGTTTCAAATTATTATAAAATGCATTTTTTATTTTGAATTTTTTAAAAATTATTATAATTAATATTAAAATATGTTTAAAAAAATAATTATTTTTTTAATGATTAAATTAAAAAAAAATTAAATACATATTGTAAAATCAATTTAAAATTTACACTTGTTTTTTTAAAATGCAATATTTTTATATTTTGTAAAATAAATGTAATAAATTTCAATTAACTAATAAGTTTTTGATAAGTAATTTAGTATATTAATTACTTGAAATCATAAACTTTTGACAAACGAGAATATATATATTTAAACTAAAATAATAAATAAATGAATTATTATAAATTAATTTTAATTAATAATTTGTTTAATTATTCATTTTATTTATATTTAAAATTTTTTTTTTTCAACTTTAATTAAATTTTTTTTATTTAATTTAATTTATTATTTTAAATAAATAACATATAAATTATTCAATTATATAAAATTTTAACATTAATTAAATAATTATAATTTTATTAAATATTTTTTTTTTACGAGCTTGTATTAAATAAATAGCAATTAATTTTATCTATTTATTAATATTATTTGTTTTGAAAAAATAAACTAACTAATATTATATATATATATAAATATAATTTTAATTTAAAAAAATATATGTAGAACAAATATGAATATATAAAAATTTTTTTTATTTACATATTTAAATAATTCACATATTTGGACAATATATTTTTGAAACAAAATTACAAAAAAAAAATTATAACAAAATTATTTATTGCTTTAATATTTTATTTTATTATAACATATATAACTTAAATAAAAAAATAAAAAACAAATTTTGCATTTAAATTAGCGAAATTTCATGCAAAATTTAAATATATATATCGATATATAAGACTACATTTTTTATAATTATAGCACAACATTATCATCATTTTTAAATATAAAATTCAATTAATGCCTATAAGTCATTTTTAACTATTTGCTAAGATATATTTCAACTGATTTAGGTTTTTTAAATTAAAAAAATATAGTAAAAATTTTAATTAAATAAAATATTTGAATAAATAAATTTAAAAAGAATATATTAAAAAATTATAAATAATAAAATAATAATCAAAAATTAAAGTTATAAATTGATAAAACTGATTTATTATATAATAACCAAATTTGAATATTTAAATTTTATTTTAAAACTAAAAAAATTTTAATTTTTATTCAAATGATTTGTCTAGATAATTATATTTATCAAATAAATAAAATTTTAATAAATAATTTTTTCTTAAGTTTTTAAATTATTTAATTTATTACAAAAATAATTATAAATTCAATTCTAAGTTAATTTTTTTTTTTTATTAATAATATATTTATATAATTTATTTAGTAAAAATATATATATATTAATTCTAATTATTACTACTTTTAATTTAATTATTTTAAATTAGATATTTTACCAATAAATTCTTCTTATACTATTTTAATTATTGTTTATGATTTAATATTGAATTTTATATTATTATATACTAAATAATTATATTAAAATACTAATATTTTATTTTAAAAAAAAAAGTTTAATATTAACAATTGGCAAATATATTCAACAATTTGTAAAAAAAAATTATAAATGTATCTAAACTTATAGTTTTTTTGTTTATTCGTTTTTTTCATATTTGAATATTTATATCAATTTTTGTAAACATTTTATAGTTAAACTTTGATTTCTTGAATAATTTCTAATAATTTATAGGAATTATAATCTAAAAAATTTAATAAAATATGTATGCCTGAATAATTAGAAATGTTTCTGATTAAAATACTAAAAAATTTAAAAAATTTATATAAATATTTAAATTATTATTAAAAAATAAAATTTATATTTTAAAAAATAAAAAAAAAAAAATAATAAAACTATTATAATCATTATTCATTAATTTCAAAATATACATTTAAGAAAATAAAAAAAAAATTTGCACAAAAATATTTAAACTTTAACATTTGTTATAGTTATACTAAAATAGTTAAACACAATTAACACAACTTAATACAATTATTTAAATTTATCTTTATTAATTAAATTAATAAAAAAATTAATATAAAAAAATTAAATATACTTATTTTTATTTGACTATTTATAACATAAACAAATCATAATTATCAAAATTATAGATTTTTTGCAAAACAAAAAATAAAATAATTTTTTTTTTAAAGTTAAAATTAAATAACATTTGACTATTGTTTTTCGTTTATTAAAAAAAATTATTTAAATAAAAATTGTTTAATTTTTTCTTAATAATTTAAATAAGAAACTTTATTATTTAAATCTATAAACATTTTGAATTAAAAAATAAAAATGAGTAAGTATTTTTTTAATTTATTAAAATTTTTAAATCTATGTTTATTTTAATGTTATATAATATAATTTTTTTTTATAGGCTAGAAATCATTAAATTTATGGCAAAATCAAATTTTTTCTATTATAAAAATATAAATAAAATTTTATTTTAATTTTATTAATTAATCAAAAATTTTTGTACATTAAAATATGTTAATTTATTTTATAAAACAGGTAATAAAAAAAATTACTTATTTATAATAATTTAGAAAGTTATTAGAAACATATTAAATATCTTTTTAAATAAATTTAAAAAAAAAATTTTTTAGTCAAAAAAAAATTTTATTTAGTAAATTTAGTTATCTTTGTTTTTAAGCAGGTCTATGTATATTCATATAAATTAGCTAATTTAATTCTGAATATTACTACGCACTTTGGATTTTTTGCCATATATTTTGGGTATCTTCATTTGTCTTTTCTAAATCAAAAATTTTAAATTTTAATTTTATAAAGTATTAAAATAAAAATATTAAATTTAATATAATACAATAATAAAACATTTAATTAAAACAAAAAATAGTTATATACTTTTAAAAACAATGTGTAAAATAATGAATTCTATAACTTAAAGTAAATAAAAGCAATTTTAGATTAAAAATTACAATAAAAAATGAAAAATATAGATTTAAAAATAGCAATGCAGTTTAAAAAAAAAAAATTTTATATAATTTTTTGATAAAAATTTATATTTTTTTTTAGTAATTAATAATATAATTATTAAAAAATTAAAAATTTGGTTCAGAATAGTATTTTATATCCATATAATTAACAATATCCAGATACTTATTAATGTTTTTTTTAAAAATCAAAATGTTAAAGGATTTTTAACACGCCACTCAATTGAGCTCGCTCTTTCCTTTAATCGGCTAGCAGTGTCTTATGTTTTTTTTTAATATAAAGACGGTTGTAGTAAATTGACCAACTCTTGTTATTCACTCAATTATTAGAGCCTTATGTTCCTTTTTTTTTCTTACCCATATTTCACACCATAAATAAAAATCAATCTTAATTTATATTTTTGTAATATTGTTTTTTATTGTATTTTTATTCTATATAAATTAAATCATTTTTTGTTACTAATCAGTTTTTCAGTTTTAACTTTAGTATCATTTTTTGTGTTTATTACTCAAGACAGAAAAGATTATAAATCCCTCAATTTCTCTACTCTTTTTTTATAATGATACAGTAAAAATCATTCCGATAATGTTCACACAAATCTCGTTTCTCATGTTTTTCTTAAATAACTTTTAAAATGTATAGACCACATAAAAACAAGATTCAACTGAGAAAAAAACAAAGTAGCAAAATTGTAACATTTAAGTTTTGTCTGAAATGTTGATTAATGTATTAATGTGTTAACAAAAATAGCCAGGCAAACATAGTTAAGTTTTTTTGTGCATTATATACTAATGGAATAAAAAAAGACTAAAAGCCTTTAAAAATAATTTTAACATTCAGAACGAAAATATTGATGCTATTGGTTAATTAAAAAAAATGAATTAGCAATAATGAATAGTTAAGATCAATAATTTAGATTTTGTCTCTATTTCTTCTCAGATTTTTACCTCAAGCCTAAACCTAAACCTTTTAGGTGCTTATGTCTTTGTGTGAAAGAGAAAATCTAGCTTTTAATAAGGCGTTTTTATATATAAATGAAGTTTAAAGAAGATTAGGGCATATTAAGAGAGAAAGCTAGTGTTTGACTACAATATTAAAAAAACATGATAATAAAATTAAGTATTTTAAGTGTAATAAAAGTAACCACAGGATTATAATGTGTAAATTTAAGGAAAACAAAGTGGAATACTTGATATGCACACTTGATTGCGTATTTTACTGTTCAAACCTATAAATCCATGATAAATGTTTGTGACTTTAAATTAGAACAAATTTCCAACATTGGTCCAGTTTTTTTTTGATAGGGGTCTCAATATGAGGTTTGAAAAGAATGAGACAAAGCTTAGAAAAAGTAAAAAAATTATGTTGAAAGCTATTAGAGTGGGAAGAATGTATAGGATTCGCAAGTCAATGCAAAAAATTGCATATTTATAAAAATTTAGTAAGGTGCGCCAGCCTGATGAGAGAGGTTGCACAAGGTCTTAAAACATTTAAATCTATAACTTGTAGTTAATAAATAATTCCAATGACGATGTAGTAACTTTAACGCTATCATATATTGAACTAATTGATTTCAGAATTTCATAAGCGTCTCAAGGTTAACAACATGATTTTTATGTTTTTTATTTATATTTTTTTTTGCTATCAAAATTGCCATTTTATTATCTGAATTCCAGGTTTACATCTGAAATATTAATTGATTTATTTTCTAGCATGTAATTTAATAAATCAAGGGTTTCTAACTGAGCTTTAACACAGCTTAGCCATTCTTTAGTTTAAATATGTAAATTTTTGTATATCATTGACTTTGATATTTATTTTTATTTCAACTATTTGATTTTTTCAAATTCAACTTTATATTTTTTTTTTATTTATTTTAATTTGTTGATAAAATTTACTTTTATAAATTGCTTCAAAATAATTTTTTAATTAGTAACTTAAAAGAAAAATTTAAAAATCACTAAATTTTAATATTATATTATAATTATATTAGTATAAAGTTATAAAAATTTTATATAAAATTTTATATAAAAGTTATAATAATTTATAAATTTAAAAAAATTTCATAAAAATTAAATTTATAAAATAAAAAAAAATATTAGACAATTAAGCTAGCACAATATTTTAATTTAAATATTAATTTAATAGTTTTAAAAAATATTTAAAATCAATCAAATACAAATTTTAAAAATATTAAAAAGAAATTATATTTATATTTTAACGATTAAGTAAACAAACAAAATAAATAAAACCTTTAAAAATTCCTAACATTAATATTTAACAAAAACAAATTTATTTTTTTTATCAATTTATAAAATATATTTTAATTAAATTAAAAAAAATTTTAATTAACTAAATTATTATTCATAAAATATTTTTAAAATTTTAAATATGTAATTTTATTACAAAATAATCAAATAATAAAAAAAATATTTATTAAAATAGTTCACGTTTTAAAATAATTTAAATAAAAACACTTGAAATAAAAAAGTTTTGTTTTCAATCGAAAAAGGTTTAACTTAAATTTTTCAATATTTTGCCATTGAACAAAACAATTGTTTAAGACGTGTATTCATTTTTAGTTAAAAAATAAAAAAAAAACAATTTTAATTTTGCAATAGTTTTTTATACAGATTTTAATGATTATATAGAATTTACGTGCGGACACGTAACATTTAATTTAAAGTGCTTTTAATGTAGATGTTATTTATATATATGTATTTTATTGATCTTATGTTTTAATTTGGAACTTAATTAGAATAAATTGTTATTTATGAGTATGTTTTTTTAAACTTAAAATTGTTTAAAATAAATCAATTATAAATTAAATTAAAACTTAATTTATTTAAAGCGAATTAAATTTATATAGTGTAATTTTCTTAAAATAATTAAATTTAATATAAATTAAAAATATTAATTTTATCTATTTTTAATAAATTATTTTTTTTTTATATTTATATTAAGTATATTTTATAAATTAATATTCGAAAAAAATGCAAAAAATAAATCATTTTAAATAATAAATTTTTTTTTTTATAATTTAAATATTTTTTTGATAATAAACTAATAACAAAATAAAATTGTATTTGATTATTTAAAGTGTTAAATATCATAATAGATAATAAGTTTTTACTTATTTTAGGTATTTACAGTTTAACCGACATATTTTTAATTTTTGTTATTTCAATCACTAACATTTTTAAATAAAAAAATATCTGAATAAAAAAATTTTATAAATTAAAAATAATAAATTTTTAATATATTTTAAAATTTTTCAATATATTTTTATAAAAAATTATTTTTACTTTTTTATTAACAATGAATTAATTAAAATACTTTTATTTTAAATTCAGAAAAAAATAAAAATATTTAGTATTTACAATTAGTATAAACTTATAAAAATAATAATTACTTAAATTTGTTTTTAACGAAAATCATATATGATTATTCAAATATTATTTTATAAATAAACATTTAAACTTTATTTTGTAAAAGTTATTTTATTAAAAAAGAAAAATAGTAAAATTAAAATTAAAAAAAAAAAATTCTCAATAAAACTAAATTTCAATATTGAATTAAAAATAAAAATACCTAAGTTTTTATTAATAATTTCAAATTTCTATATCCTAATTTATTTATCAAACAACTAATTAAAACCATTAAATAAAATATAAAAAAAAATTTAATAGTTCAAGTATTTTTTTGGATTAGTGCCAATTTTAAATATATAGAAATTTTCATAATATTTCTGTTATTATTATAAAGCAAATAAACAGTATTTTTTTAAATTTTGTAAAAGTATTTTTATATTTAAAACATATTTGATAAAATTTCTTGTTAAATTTTATATAATAGGTTTTATTGTTTTATTTTTTATTGTGAAAAATCTATTTAATTCTATTATTTATCTTAATTAAATGTAAAAATTTAAATTATACTTAATTTAATATTAATTATTAGTCTAAATTAGTATTATTTTTTAGTGAGCAAAAAAAAAAATAAATATTAAAATTATAATTTAATAATTCAAATAAAAAAAAAAAATAATTAAGATTTTATTTTTTATTTAAAAATTAAATTAGAAATAATAAAATTGCTAAAAACATAAAAAAATTGCTTGAAAATGTTAACGAAAATTGATATATGCGTAACAAAATAAAGTCTAAACAAAATTTTACGTAATAATGTTTTAAATGAATTCTTCCACACAATTTCATTAAAGAAAATAACCTTGTTATTACATAAACATTATGAAAAAAGTATGTTAAAAAATAACCAATAATAAAGACGTATTTATAAAATAGAGATAGAAATTTTTTTTAAAGGCAAAATAATTTCAACCTAAAAATATTTTTTAACTAATTAAGCACATGATAAAAAAAAATAATTAATATATTTATTTAACTATTTTAAGTTATATAGAATTTTTTTATTTTTTTTTGAAGTAATATTGAATAATATATAATCAAATATTTATTTAATTATTCATAATAAATATATGTATTTAATATAATGTTTTCTAATAACAACAATTACCAATATTAATTATAATTACTACCACAAACTTATAAATTTTTTTGTACTTAAAATTTTTACAATTATTGATAGATTATATTTCAAATTATAAATTGAACCAAAAATTGCAATAATTAACGTTTGCTTGATTGGGTTTACAACCTTAATTATTTTTAATAATGGATATATCTTAATAAAATTTTGACATACAAGTAACAAAAATGTTCAAAGACAATTATTTAAAACAGATCAAATTACATGTATAATAATGAATTAATATATAAAACATGTATAAAAACAAAACAAATAAGCCGATTTACCAGATATAAAAATTACCAACTACAGCTAAGTTTAATCAAATGTTATGATTGCCACTCTTTCAAATTAAATAGATAGTATGCTTATTTCATGCTTATTGCACCTGTTTCAATTTTGTTTAACCTAAAAGAACTTCCTCTAAAGATTATTTTTTTATTTTAATCTTTACTTTCATCGCTTTTTTTTGTTTCCTCCTACTCATCAAAAAAGAGACATAAACAACTCAAATACTTATGTAAACCATAGTTGACTGAAAAAAAACATATTGTGGCAGGCTAAAATTAGCGTGAAATCAAACTTAACCAAATCAAATTAAGAAAACACGCAATTTTACACGAAAAAATATTTTTTACTTTTAGTCAAATATATAACAAAAAATATTTTCTAATTGATCACATCAACTGTTTGCTTAAAAAAATAAAAAACAACTGAAAATAATAACAATTTTTGTCGTTTTTTGAAATGTGTAAATAACTAATGTTAAAAATCATGTTATTTTATTAAATTATTTATACTTACAAAATTAATATTTATTTAAATTTAATTATAATCAAAATTAAATAATTTTGGTTGTTTTAATTAATATAAAAAATTTTAATATTTTAAAAAAATTGAACTAAATATATTTTTTATTAGGTAAAAATAATCAGTTTGCATGTCAGTTTTTATAATTTATTTAAAAAAAATATATTAACAAGTTAATTGCGCAGACTCTGACTTGTCAAACCAATGACAAGCAAAGACAAAGTGTGAAGTTAAGCCAAGTTGATAAAAAATTTAAAAAAAAGTGTTCATGTCATACAGTTCAGACACTCTTTATTTAAAAAAAAAAATCATTTACTAGGGTTCACACCATTTCTTTTATAATTTTATAAACATTCTTAAATTTTCCTTAATTTTATTTTTATTTGTTTTTTTTTATTTAAAAACTTATGTTTTTAGTCTTTTTTTTTCAATTTACTGTTGTTTTTCAAAGTCGAAAATATACACTTTCATCTCATTTACTTTTACGGTTTTTTTCTCAGTCTAATGACGACCTTTTTAAATTATTTGCCTTAAATTTACTCAAGAACCAATTTAAACTTTGGCATCAGTAGTCGAGATTTGTGGCAAAAATTTGGCCGCTTGTTGCCTTGACTGCAAATTGTCTCCATTTTTTCTTATATCTTATTTCTATTTTTTAATGTTTATTCATTTTAAATTCACACTATTTAAATTTTTTCATTTAAAATTATATGTATAGCAACAGCTGAATTCAACTTATTCTTTATTATTTTCATTTATATTATGTCAGTTAAAGAGTAGTAACTTAAAAACAACATTAACCTGTATTGATTTTATCAATTTTTTAAAATTTTTTTTTTAACAGTGAATCATCTAATTTGTGTGTTTAGCTAATTTTTTTTTTTATAATTTTTGATTTTGTGAAATATTTTTTTTTTTGTTTTTTATTTAAAATAAAAAAATTTTAATATTTATAAGATTTATTTAAAAATTCTTTTTAAAGAGTTTAATTGGAACTGTATTAAAAATAACATTGTGTCAGCAGTTTAAAGTAAGATAATTATAAAAAATAAGAGATGGTGTAATAATACTTTTATTAACATTTATTAAATATTATATTTAAATATATTATGACATTTAATTTTGATTACTTATAATTTTTTTTAATAATTTTCAAATTATTTCCAGATTATCTAAACAATATAAAATAACAAAGCATTTTTTTAAATAAAATATTAACACTTAATATATCTTTCATCTTTTTATTTAATGCAAAATAAAATAAATAAAATGTTTTTTTTATATTTTTATATAATTTTTTAGAGATTTTACTATAATAGTTTATAATAGCTTAATTTATTATTTAAATAATAGTTTAAACGTTTAATTTATTTAATTTTCTTAAAATACACTTATGAAGATTTTTAAATTTAAAACAAGGTTAGCTAAAATAATTTAAATATGAAATTTATGAACAATTTAGTAAATTAATTTAGTATTTAAATTTGATAGATTAAAAAAAAAATTATTAAGCTTTTTTTATATTTAAAAAATATTAATTTAATTTCTTTAAAAACAAAATAAATTAATTAAATTTAATTTTTATTTATTTTTTTTTTTTTTTTATAATTGTTGATAACTAATTAAAACATTCATAATTTTCTAATTTAATTATTAAGTATAATTTATTAGTAATTTTAATTTATTTTAATTTTCTTTTGTTTTTTTTTTTCATTATCAATAAGCCAAATGAATTAATTGTAACTAAAAAATAAATTAACTAATTTAAAATTGTAATTTAACTTAATTTTTTTTTTTGTATTATCTTTTTTACTTAAAAAATTATCAAATATTTGTGGAATTTTAAAATTAAAATTTAACTATTAAAAATTGAATTCTCAGCCAATTTTAATGATATCATTGTGACTAAATGCAAACTTTTTATGTAAAAAATCATTTTATTTTACATTTTATTATTTTTTGCAAAATTATTTAAAAAAAAATAATAATTATTTTAAAGTAAATTATAAAAAAAAAAATTTATCAATGATTCAAATATAATAGTTATTTTTTAAGTAAACGGAAATAACAATTAAAAATAAGTTTAACTTAAATTTTTATTTAAAAAAACTTGTTGTTCAATATAAAAATGTAATTTTTTAGTTTTTTTTTTACAAAATTTTTTATTAAAAATCTAATATATACTAACTTATATATACTAAACTAGGTTTAATAAAAAAAAATTTTTTAATATATCTT
Source organism: Pyemotes zhonghuajia (assembly GCA_025170145.1). Taxonomy (NCBI): domain Eukaryota; kingdom Metazoa; phylum Arthropoda; class Arachnida; order Trombidiformes; family Pyemotidae; genus Pyemotes; species Pyemotes zhonghuajia. Next base: position 7,833,792 of record CM045846.1, on the reverse strand, counting down.
TTTCAAAAAATTTATATTATTTATTTCAATAAGTTAAGACAATAAATTTTAAAAATTTATAAAAAAATAATTAAAAAAAATATAAATGAAAACAAAAAATAAATTACTATAAATTAAAGTTTTAAAATTAAAAATTGTTTTTCTATAATCATTTCATCATATCATGATGCAATCTCTTGTCTATTGAAAATTTTGCATTATTTGTTTATTCTTATCATTTGAAAGAATGTGCAAAGTAAAAAAAGTAAAAATTGACTTTTATGTAATTTTGTTTTTGTTTTGTTTCTATTTTATTTTTTTAGTTTTGTTTTGGTTTTATTTTGCTGTTATAGGCATAATTTGTTTTGTCGTTTCGGCTAATTCACTTTACAATTTCATTGCCATTACATTTGACGCTCATTGGTTACTGACGTTAGCCATTAAGACAGGCCAAAAACAGTTTAGTAGTGCTAATTCAAATAAAATCAAAGTTTTTTCTTTACCATCTGTAAATGATGGTCAGTCGAATACACAATATTGTTATGTTTTTTTTTTTTTTGTTTTGTTTCATTTAACATTTTTTCTTTATTATTTTATTTATTTTTATTATTATTTTTTTTTGTCTTTAAAAAATTATAATTAGTTGAAAAATGATCTTTTGGCGCCCTCCATGGCATCATCGAATTAAAGCAGATCAGGTCGAAGTGTTGGGAAATGGACTTATTGGAGGTCAAGCTGGTAATGAACTTCGGTTTCAAATTAAATCACAATTGCAAGCAAATCAAACACATTTTAATGCTACTTCTTGTCAAGTGACATTTGAAGGTCCATCAAAACCTGAAATCCAATTTCAAACAAGTAATAATAATTGTGTTAATTGTAGCTGGTTACCTAAATTACCTGGTTAGTAGAGTAAATTTATTAATTAATTTATTTTTAAACTTTCAAATTCATTATTTTGTACTCATCATCATATACTTTAGGTCTTTATAAAATAACTGTCAAATATAATAATGAACAAGTGCCAGGTAGTCCATTTACTTGTGAAATTACAGGAAGTTCAAGTGGGATGCAATTACAAGAAGAACAAAGACAAAAAATTGTTTGCACAGGAACTGGATTACAATTTGGTAAAATAGATTTACCTAATGAAGTTCGAGTAAATGAAGTTAATGGTAAAAAAAAAAATTTTAATATGATTTATTTGTGAAATTTGATTTATTTGATTTTTTTATTTCTCAAAGGAATGATTGGAGGTTTAAGAGTATCAATGGAAGGACCAGGTAAACCTATTATCAATTTTCGCACCAATCCAGAAGATGGATCTTTATCTATGTATTATCAAGTGCCAAACGCAGGCAATTATACGATGAATATTAGATTTATGGATAAACATGTTCCTGGCTCGCCTTTCAAAATAAAAGTAAACTAAACCATTATTAATAATATTATCATTTACATTTTAATCATTAGTTTTATCAAAAAATCATATTTTCAATCAAAAAATTCATTTTTTTGTTTAATTTAATTTTTCTATTATACAATTATAACAAATTAAATTAAAAAGGAAAATGACACATTTTATTTTAATTTATTTTTTGTATAGCTTTTAAGCAATATATTGTGATTATGTAATAAAAATAATATATGTATATATATATACATAAAAATTAAATAAATCGTTATATTTAAAATAGTAAAATTTAATTGAAAATAAAAATAAATAATAAATAGAAATTTAAAACAAAATTTTAACAAAACAAATAGAAATGAAAAAAAAAATTTATTATTAAGCAAAAAAAAACAAATGACAAAATAATCAACTTGTCAAATAAAAAATATATATAAAAGTAAAATATAAATTATGTTTATAATTAAAAAATCAATTATGTATATACTCTATTTTTTTATTTAATTTTATAAGTGTAAAGTTGTTCAAAATATTTAATTTTAAATTTTTTATCGAAATTTAATCATAAGTTATGTTTTCTTAAAATTAACTGTCAGCTGACATTGTGTTATGTGCAATTTCAACTTAGCAAAAAACATTTTCATTTAAATGCTTTTTTTTTTAATTCTTAAATTTGTTTGCTTTTTTTTATGATACATAAAAATGATATAAGAATAAAGAAAGAAAACTATATAAACTTAAATAAAAAAACTTGTGCATTGATTAGTTCCTAGTTGATCATCCCAGTTTTGTTTGCTAGTAGCGTTTCCGCCGTCTAAAAGTTTATGAAATAGCAACAAAAAAAATAATAATAAAATAAATAAATAAAAGGTAAAAAAAAATAAGAAAAACATATAAAAAAAAGAAATAATAATAAACTATAACAAAAATAAGTTGTAAAAAAATAAAAAAAATCAAAAAAATAATTATAAACTAGAAACAGATCCTCTTCTGGCCACATTTTACAAAATGATTTGTTGCTTGTGAATCAATTTGCCTCATGTTTGCATCAGTTATGAAGCGTCAAACTTCAAATAAATTGCTATATCCTTTACTATTCAAGCAAGTAGTATTAAAATTTAAGTTTTTTTCATCCTTTTTTAATCTTCTGTCATCATTATTCATTTTGCTATCTTCTTGTTTTTTTCATTTTTTTAAAATTTACACTATCTGCATATTCATTTCTTATTTCAAATGTAAATACTTGTCAAATAAACTTGAAAATATTTAAAAATTTAGCTATTTAGTAAAATTTTTTAGACCACAACCATTTTCACCTGTACATATTTAGCTTATTTAACTTTTTTCGGTTAATTCAAATATACAAAGTTTAAAAAAAATAAATAGTTTTACATGAAACAAAATTCAAAAAGTATAAATATTTAGTATCTGTTTACAGTTAATTGAATATAATTTTGATCTTTTTTTTTACCAGACATTATACCACGTGTTGACCAAATGTAGACTTTATCAAAAATATCTAAACCGCGTTTTTTACCAGTTATGAAGCAAAACAAAACATGAAAGTTAGGTAGAAACAAATAATAAAAATAAACTTTTAAACCTCTTAAATAAGTACTATTTTCTTATTCTTTATGTTAAAAACATAATTTTTATAAGCACTAACAATAAGCATCGTTAATTCTAAGTGTCACTTGATTTACGAGTATTTCTAGTTGCGTGCCTTGACCGCATTATTCAATGCCAATATGCAATAATAATATTTAAATATTTACAAAGAAATAAATTTAGCTCAACCATCTGTCCAACAATAAGCTGCCATTGCTTTTTTTTTTAATTTTCACACTCTTTTTAGAAAAAAAAAACTTTTGTTTAATATGAAAATTTTTAGCGTTCAATAAAAAAAATTTCTGAAGTTTAATAAAATAAATTATTTATACCTGATTTCAAACAAAGAAAAAGTTGAAAAAAAATTTTAAAAACGTATTCACACTTTTTATTCTTTATTTAACAAATTTCGAAGAAAAACTTGATCATTGTAAATCAACCTATCAAAATTTTAATAAATGAATAATTTTCAATAATTGTATAAAATAATTTTATTGATAAAGATTTATTTTATTATGACTGAATAATTTTGATTTACTTGTCTGTATTGTCTCAATTTTGTTTAAAGTAACAAGTTAAAAAAATTAGCTTTTTAAAATGCGCTTAATGTTTTGTTAGAATTTTTTTTAATTTAATTTTTGAATTATTTGTGTTTTGAAGTTTAAATTGAACCAAGAATCTATAAATTGTTTATTTTTTATTTGATTTAGTATTAAATAAAACATTTATTCAATATTTTTTGATTAAACAAAGTTGTTTAATTGAATGAAACTTAAAATATGTTTACAAATAAGAAGATTTCAACTAATTTTTCATGTTTTAACATGAAAAAAGCATTGCATTTGCAGTAAAGTGGACAGTAAGCCTGCAGGCCATCAAGAATATAGTAAAATGTTAAAGATGTTACCATATAAATTAAGTTGTTGAGATTTTTCAGTCAATTTTAAATAAGCTTTAATCTTTTAAATATAAGTATAAGTAAAAATAGTATTATTTAAAAATATTACTTTTAGCTTACTTCAATATCAAACTATATGTATGAATATTTGCATACATAAATGCTAATACAACGACTAAGACCGTATTTTTAAATAAATATCAAAAATAACGGCCCGTTAGATTTTTTCGCAGTTTGCATTTAAATTGCTAGTTCACTAAAAAAATAATATTTTTTTAAATTCAATACAAATTTTATGGATATATTAAAATAGACATTTTATATTTACCTACATCTTTTGTCCTTTCTTATTCATGCTACCTTTTTATAAATTATTATTTTTCTTGACCTTTTATTTTGTTATCTTGTATTCTCGTTTTTTTTTTCTTAAGTATGGTTTATCATTTTTAAATTATCCATTAAAAATTGGTTTATTTATAAAACACGTGCTTTATTCAAAAAACTTATGATATGTTCAGAATTAAAACCTAAACTAAAACTAAAAAAAAAAAATTAAATCTCGGTTTTGTTTATTTTTATTTTTTTGTTAAATAAATAAATGTGTATATAGTTTATATAAAAAAATTTAAAAAATAATATTTTAAATTTAAAGATAGCAAACGTATTTATTCATAATTTCAAATGTGCGTTAAAAAAAAATTATTATGCTTTTTATCAATATTGAATTATGTTGAAAGTAGACTTGAATTTGTCTAAGGTATTTGATCAAGGAATGATTTAAGTAATTTTATTGTCGAAATTTACCTTGAGTTAATAACTAATGTACTCAAATATTTTGTAGAATAATACACTTTTTTTTTTATTGTTTAAGTTGGTTAGAACACTAGTTGAATTAGTTATAAATAAGTTCTTGTTTTTGATTTGTATTGAAAAACGATTATTTATTTAATAAAATTTACCAAAGATATAGGTTAGTTCAAAAACTAATTTTATTTTTTAAATTAACTTAGATATAATTGCAGTATTTAAGCTAATATAACTAATATAATAAAAAAATCATATTTAATAAAGTTAATCCAAAGTAAAATCAAATAATTAACAATTAAAGTAATAATATAAATTTTAGTTCTTAAAATGTAATTTATACTATTTAATTTGTAAAATAAAATTCAACTTTAATTTAATAGATTATTAAACTTTATTTTTAATTCATAAATAAAAATTTAACTTTAAAATAACTTTGATTTTAATTTATCTATTTATTTAAATATCTAATTTCAATTTTAATCAAATAAATACTCTAATTTTAAGTTTTTTTTACTATTTATAATTTAAAACAAATTTTCTATTAAATGTTTAACTTGCATTTATTAATTCATATTTGATTAAAATATTTATTTGACATTTTTTTCACACTTTATTGGAAAAGTGTGTAAATAAAAAGTTAATAATAATAATAATTAAAAAATCATTAAAGTACATTGTATCAAAAATATGTTTAAGCTTTTTATAATTATTGTAAAATAAAAAAATTTTAAACTATCTTTTCCGTAAAATTAAAAAAAGACCATTAAAAAAAAATACATAAAACATTAAGGAATAATAAAAACATGATGTTTACAGAAAGGTATGTAAATAAAATAATATTTTCATAATTCTAATTCACTTTTTCAAATATTTCATGATCAATAAACCTAAAACTTACTATGATTATTATGAATTCTTGAATTAAGATTTTTTTTGGTAATTAATATACTTCAAGTGTTATTCAAATTTTAGGTAATCTTTGAATTAATTTTAATTTTTTAATTTAAATATTCTAATTATATTCAATTTTGTAATTTAATATTTTTAATTTAATTAATAAGTAATTAATAAAATGAGATTCTAAGAATTTTAGTTTATTTTTGCTTTATAATCTGTTGAATTCACTTTTTATATATAAGAATAAGTTATAGTTATTCAAAAAAAAAAAAAAAATAAAAGTAGATAACTATATATTAGTGATATGTAGCAAGTTATTGATTGAAATAAACTTTTACTATTTTGTTAAAATTAATCTGTAAAAATATTGAAATAAATTTATATTTGCTCCTAAAATATATATTATTATATATTTATTATGTCTAAATTTATTTTATTGCATAAAATATTTATTATACTAATTTCTAAAAGTAAAATTTATTAGATAAAATTTATATAAAAAATCTTTCAATATTAGTAATAACAAATTAATAAAAACTAGTTTCCTAAAAATTTTAAAAATTGTTGCAATCTTAGACCGCACTATTTTTTTTTTTATCAATATTATAACTACAAGATATTTCAAATAAATATTTGTATAACTCTTTTTCAAATAATTGGCTGTAGCTTCAATTACCGTCCTAAAAAAAAAAAAATAACTTTTTTTTAATAAGTTTTTTTTTTAAATTATTTATGTTTTTAAAAATAATAATATATTTTTATAAATTTCAAAATTTAATAATAAAATAATACTAAAATTTATTTAAAATATTCCTATTTTTATTACTAACATTTAGTTATAATTTAATTATACATTTATTTTTTCTATGAGCATTGCAATTTAATAAAATAAAAAAAATTCATATTTAAATTTTGTATGTTTAATTTCAGAAATAAAAAATATATAAAATCAATTTTTTTTTATTAATTTATATTAATTTATATATATTAATTTTTATTATTTTGAATTATTCACTATTAGTTTTAAAATAACATATTATATATTTAATATTATTATTATTTTATTGTAAATTTTCTTATAATTATAAAATGATTTCCTGTTGATATTCTTTGAACTTAAGCCTGATGCGTAATAATCAAAAAGAAATAATAACGATACAAAAAGGACGAGTTTAAAACCCTTTTTTGTTAATAATAAAAATATACATAAAGTCTAAAATTGACTTTTTTTTAACAGTTTTTGTTCACTATCTGGTTTTTCTTAACTTTTTTTTATTTTAAAACTACAACTTTTTACCCAAAATTTTGTTTTATTTACTCGACCATCTAACGCCTTTACCTTTACTTTACTTTTTACTTAAATCATGTTAATTTATTTGGCCTATTACATTTCTAACCTCCCGCATCAGTCCAGATTAACCTAACAGCTTCGTAGTTTTAATGACATGCAAGTAGTTTCTTCTAATTTTACTTAAAACTCACTGTTATCCCAGCATTATGGATATCTAATTTAGGATTAAACGCTTTTCATTCAAGTAGTATACAAGTTTAATATTTATATACTATAAAAACTTGAAATTACTAAGCTATTAATTAATAATTAGACAATGTGGTAAAATAGTACAATTTTTAATAATAAAAACTGGCTTATAATTTTTTGTTAATAAAATAAATTAATATAAATCCATTTAATAAAATAAAAAAAAATTATAATATCTTTTCATTTTTATTCAATAGTTTATCAGTACGTGATGATTGTTTTTAGAAATGACCAAATCTTACCTTAACTTAGTCAAAACACGTGTCAAATAATAAGCCTATTTATATCTTATTTTTTTAATACCACTATTTGACAATTGCTTCTAGTCACGATTTAGAAACAAGTCTTTAAAAATGTTTTTTATTTTTATTTATTTTTTTTGTTTTTATGTTCTCAAGTCAAATGTTATTTGAAATATTGAATTTTTTTATATTATTTTTTTTATCATTTTATTTACTTTTTACGTGCACAAGTTACTTGTCAGAATGCTTAGATTAAGAAAGTAAATTAAAATGCAAAGCTAGCAAAGTGAGCCGATTACCAATCCACCTGAATTTTGCAATACTAAGCAAATATGCAGTTAATAACTTCCCATTATTCAAATACGTGGTTCAATTTTAATTCAAATCAATTGGTTAAAATCAGCAGAAAATCACTAAATCAGCTGACCTGTATAAAAAATTGGTTTGATCATCAATCACGTTGATTTATTATTTTTTATATATTTTATTTAATCCTTTTATATTTTTATTTTTAAAGTTTTAATTTTTATTTGAGTTGAGAATACTAAGTATAATTATTAATTATGTAAAAGTGGTTAAAAACTTAAAACGTTTTGTTTTAAAAGATAAATATAATAAAAAAATAAGTTTAAAGTTTGAATATATTTTTTAAAATTTTTTATTTAATTAACAATGATTTTATAAAAAAAAATTAAATTAGTTTTAATTCTTTATTTAGTTTCCAGATGAAAATATATTAAAAATTATATGTGTAAATATTTAAAAAAAACTAATTTATTAAATTATAATAAAATATAATTAATAAAAAAATTTTTAAATGTTAATTTTTATTTTAATACATTTAAATTGTATTTATTGTTTATAATTTTTTTTTTTTTTTTTTCAAACGCACCTGTAAATCACACTTTACGGCAATATTATAAAAATTTTATATTAAAAATTTTGTAGTTATTGAAAAAAATTAAATTTGAAGCTTTTAAATTAATCTAAAATTCAACAATTTTTTTTTTTGAAATAAAAATTTTGTTGATTTTAGCAAAACTTAAAAATTTTTAAAAATTAAAAATTATAAAAAAAAAATTAAAAACATAATGCATACATATACCTATGTATTGGAAATGTTTAATAATTTTTTTTTATTTTTTATAATTCTAATTTTTTATAGAATAATTTGTTTAAATAAAATTTTAAAAAATAATATTTAGAATTGTAAAATTGTGTTTTAAATGAAATTTACAAGATATTTTTAAAGATTTCAATATAAAATGTTTAATTTTTAAATAAATTATTAATTTTTTTTTCTTGGTGTTAGCTAGTTTTGTTCAATTGTTTTATACAGCCTATAAATTTAAACAACTTTATTGTTTTCTGAATTTGTAGAGTTTTTTTAAGGTTTAAGACCCTTTTTTTTTTCGAAAAAAAAATAAATTGATTTTTTATTAAGATGCTTTAAATGAAATTTATACTGTTTATTAATTGGTTTAATAAATTATTAAAAAATTCTTAAGTTATTATTTTTTGTAACTTTAAAAGAAAAATATTATAATCATTTTAGTGACAAAATTCTTAGAAAAAATTATTTTATAATGCATATTCAATTTTTTTATTTAAAATTTAATAGCTTTAGTTAATTTTTTCTATATTTAAATGTATATTTAATTTTCAAAAATAAATCTTATTTAAAAACATTTGAAATTTATTTTTTATAAAAATGATTATTTAAAAAAAAATATTTTTTTTTTTACTTATTTTATTATAATTTAATTTAATACTAATATAATGTAACTAAACAAATAAAAACATTGAACAATTAAAATATAATATAAAATATATAATAATATAATATTTGTAAATAAATAAATCATAATTGTAGCAATTCTTAATAAAATTCTAAACATTCTAGATAAATAAACATTTGTCATAAGATTCAATTTTAACTTTATGAATAGACAACATAGTCATTGTATAAATAGATCTAAATTCTATATTTATACACTTATTACATTAGTTATTATTACATTAATCATATAATAAACAACTTTTACTGTTTACTACATAAATAAAAATCAGTTTAAAGAAATATTTATGAATTCTCCTAATGAATTAATGGATAAGTGAGAAACTGTCAAATAACAACAATATAAGTGTAAAATTCGTTAAGAAAAACCATAAGAATAAATACATAGTAGTTGAAAAAATTGAGGATAGCGATTAAAAACGAATTTTTATCCATCAAACCAGAAATCAGACATATATATTAAGATTTTTGTTTTAAGAAACAATCAAAAGTACATTCTTTAATTTTGTATATTTTGTACAAATCATAAAAATAATGTAAGGATTAAAAACCCGTTATCTCTATATTTTTATTTAATCAATAATTCTAAATACAATCATAATTATAAATAAAGTATTATGACTTATAATAAGTTTCAGTAATAAATCTTAATTAAAATATATTTTTACATACTTTTTTCTATTAATTTAAAAAGACAACAACTTTTATTTGTATTTTTATTTATCTAATATTATTTAACATAAAAAAATAAACTATTATAAAAGTATTTTTCATTTATTAATTTTACTAACGTTTTTATTTATTTTTTAAATTGATTTAAAATAATAGATTTAAAAAATTGATATTTCATTTTTAAGTTTTCAATTATTTTTTAAAAACAAACTTGCATCAATTTTGTTTTTGATTATTATTATTTTGAAATTGATAAAAAAATATCTAGAAAATTTTTAAAGTCAATATCTTTAATGTTTTAAAATTTGTAATAAATTGGTCAATTACTTATTTAATACATAAATGTATCTTCTTTTAAAAAAAAAAACAAAAATAATTTAAAAAACAATAAAAAAATAATCAAAAAAAATAACAAAGAAAAAAAAAACAAAAGAAAATGAAGAATCATAAAAACAAAATAATTGCAATTTTTTTTTATATTAAGATGAATTGCAAAAATAAGTAAGTCAATTTAAATTAAATTAAAACTTGTATTTTTTTATAGAAATTTATATTAAGTTTTTCTTTAATTTAATTACTAAATTTTATTTAAAAAAAAATTAAAAATTTACAAATTATGATAAAAAATAGTAAGAAAGAAAAAAAATTTAACGTGTAACAATTTAAAAAATTATATTAAAAAAATAAAATATTTTTATTTGATCAATACTTTTTTATTTTTTTATAAAATAAATAAAATTATTTTGTCACCATTTATATTGCTGCGTATTTAATGAAAAAAATCTATATATTAGGAAAAACTTAAAGTAATATAGGTAAATTATTGACACAAATTTACATTAGACACAAAAGATGCATTTGTCTAAAATAAAGCGTGATTAAGTAGATGGACAAGATGCTGAACATCAGCAATTGAACAATTAACTATTTTTAGTTATAGTTTGAATAGCATTTACTTGACTAAAAACATGCACGCAAATAAAACATCACAACCAAAGACCGCAATCGGAAAATTCTTGTTTTATCAATGAACTCACGTTTTTAGTCTTATAATAGACATAATTTACAGCTTGGTCATCAACATTACTATTCAACAGCTGCAAAAAAATAAAACTGTTAAAAATGTGCTGATTTCAATCAAAAATTTATATAGCATAAACAAAATATATATATTTACATTTATTTCAATTAATGCTTTCAATCAAGTTAATGAAAATTATAGTTACTATTCAATAATTAATCAAAAAAAAAATTTTAAAAGACTAAAATTAAAAAAAAATTTAATTTAATATATTATAATGTTTGAATATTTTATTTTAAAAACACAAATCTTCATACTTTATTTTTTATTTTTTTTTTTACTAGTTTTAAACTATTACGCAACATTAAATTTAATCTAAATATTTTTAATTAAAATATACAAAAATTTAAAAAATTACACATATAGAACTATTTTTCATTAATTAATTTTTACATAAACTAATATTAATAAGATTAAATAAGTCATAAAACTATTTAAAAATGTGCAATATTTTTTTATAATAGTTAAAAATAATAAAGCTGTTGCATGTATTTTAACACATATATTTTATATATAACACAATAAAATTTAAAAAAAATATTTTTTAATAATAATTTAAAAAAATATGATCTACTTATACAATTTCAAAAAAATAATATTCGGATTAAACAATATATTTAATTTGTAATGAATGTGCAATTTATTAATATCATATTTTTTTTTATTTCTTTATAAAAAATAATTATTAACGTAAAAAATTAAAAAAAGTTAAAAAATATATGTTAAATAGATTTATTAGTAATATAATAGATAAAAAAAAAATTACAAAAAATTTAAATCAAAATTTAAAAAAATAGGCGGAAACTAATTATGATTTATTTAAGCTCAATTAATATTTTAAAAATATTTTAGTAATAGAAAAAAATAATACAATTTAATTTTTTTTTTTTAAATTAAAATAAGAAAATATTAAAAGAAAAAAAGGCGTGAATCGCAAAAAAAAATTTTTTGATCTAGTAAGTAAATGATGTAAAAAATATATATTTTTGTGCAAATTAAGCAAAGACAAAATTTTTTTATTTAAAATTACTATAAACAAAAAGTTAATTTTTAAAAATAAAACAGGTTAAACTGGTGTTTTAAAAAGATTTAAAGTTAACTGAACTGAGTATAATTAGTAACTAAACAATATTTTTTTAACTCAGGTAAAATAAATCATTAGTTAAGTCAAATTAAATTAATCTAAATTTGGTTTTTAAAAAAAAAAATGAATTCTAACATTGAAGTGTAAATTAAAATATATAATATATTTATCAAACATTTAATTTTTATTTTAATTAATTATATTACTTTTGTAGTCTAGCAAATATAAAAAAAAGGCTGATTTAACAAAAATTATTAATTTAAAAAAACCTTAAAAATTTACCTTAAAAATAAGTTTATTTTTTATAAGTTTTAATAAATAAAAGTTGATTATTTAAGAAATTAATAAAAAACAATATTTTTTGTAATAATACAAAATTATTTTTAAAAAAGACTAAAATTTTTGTTCATTCAAAATATTTTTTTAAATAATTACATTATTATATTATAAAAATTAAAAAAAAAATTTTAAATTTAAAAGTGATGTAGAAATAAATATAACATACAAAACCTTCTGTAAATTTATTAAATAATTAATCAAACGTAAAAACTAGACACATGCACAAGTTACAATAAAGTTAAAATAGTTAGTAAAAACACATCTACCCAAAGATTGTTTATTGCAATAGGGTTTTAACAATGAGTACCAGAGAATAATTATCGGCCGATAGTCCTCATTTACAATTAAAGTAGTAGTCCATTTAGTATTACATTATTTGGACGACTGCACCTTAATCTTACTGTCTCATTATGACGTATTAAATTTCTTTTTTTAGACAAGTTTAAAAAAACCCAAGTGCTTTATCAAGTAAAAATCTGCAGTACTTTTGCTCATACTTTTCTTAACCCTTTGCGGACCAACGATTTTAAGCCTGTACCTTAGCCAGGACCAACACGTTTTTTTAAAAATTGCTTTTTAAAGTAGTGTTTAATTAAATTGCCCTTAAATCAAAAATACTAAATATATTTTCATGAAATTTTGTATATAGCTAATTTAATGTTTGTGAAATCTCAAAATATTTTTTTTTTTTTTTTTTTTTTTTTTTTGAGATTTCAGGCTTAGAACTTTAAGAACTCATTTTTGATGTCTATTTATAAAATTTTACTTAAAATTTTTAATTATTTTTTATTTTATAATGTTTAAAATTAAAAAAAAACATAGTTTGGAAAGTTTCAACTACTTAATAAAAACAGAGGTGTTGTTTAAACACAGTTGTTTTAAAATCTCAAAATAAAATCATCTTAGTTATTTTTCTTAGTACAAAATTAAAGACAAATTAAAAACTGATTTTAAATTTTATAATTAATTTATAAATAATAAAAGCATAAAATAAATTAATATATTTAAAATAGTTTTAGTTTAAAAACAATTATAATTTAATTGCTTGTTTATTTTCAAAAACTTTTTTTTTAGAGCTTTCATATAAACACCCTTTCTGCGCATGCTTAATGCAAATTAAATTTAAGCATAAAAAAAAAGTTAACCCGGACTTATATTATTGTTAATTTCTTTGTTGTTTCTCCATCAATTTACATTTTTTTTTTTAAATTAATGAGAAAGGTTGATTTAATAATATTGCAAAATATCTTGTCTTAAAAATCAAAAATAACAAAGATATAGATATTTAAAAATGCTCGTCGGATATATCCGCCTGTGGGACTTCTTACAACTCTTCGTCGGGCGGATATATCCGCCTATGGTCCTCAAAGAGTTAACTGTTCACTTTGGTTTAAGAATGATTTGCTTTAATATTAGTTTTAGTATTTAAGTTATAAGTTGAATTACTACAAAATCAAAATACAAAATTATTTTTATTAAATAATGCAATTTTATTTATTAAAATTAAAAAAAAAAAAATAAAATTTTATATTTTAAACATATTAAATTAACTATTTACTAATTAAAATTTTTGACAAAAACAAAAATTAATTAAAGTTAATATGCTAATTTTTACCTTCGCTATTTATAGCTATATTATAATAAAAAATAAAAATCTATTTTTACATGATTAGAATAGATGAATTTATTAAAAATATATTTTCCTTGTTTAACTGATTATTCTTATTTCAAAATTAGAAACAAAACAGCAGAGCCTTCATCTTTAAGTATTATTAACATCAATAACTAAAATAATTAATAATGAAATTAATAATTAAGATTTTATAATTTACATAATTAAATGAAAGTTGATTATCAAATTTTATAATCGTATATGACCTATTGATTAGCGAATTATAAATATACTTGAATAATAAGAGGGGCAAGTAGAGCAAAAAAAAACCCTTAAAATAAAAGTTTATTATAAAAAAAAAATTTAATTATTAAATTTATAATACTGTAAAAAACAGACAATTATTAAATATATTTTTTAATATATAAGAATAAAGTATATATTTAATTAATTATTAATTTAAATAATCAATTAATTTTGAATTTGAATAGTTAATTACTAAATTAGTAAAAAATCATTACAATATTACAGCATAAAAATATTAATAATAGTCAAATAATTACGTATAATATAATTATAATATGTATGAATATGGATTTACATACAAAAAAAAATTTTGTTTTTTGCTTATTTTAAAAAAAAAATTTAATGTTTAAAATTTTGTTCTAACTTATTTTTTTTAATTATTTGAAAATTTAAGTAATAGTTTTATTATGTTTAAACTAAATAATATTAAAATTAAATTACAAAAAATATATATAAATATTTCTGATCTTAGTAGAACCAAAAACGGAATTTTTGCTTCATTTTTATATTTAAAATTAACTTTTTCTGTAAAAATAAAATTAATTAATTATTACAAAAAAAAAATAAAAAAATTTAAAAATATAAAAAATGAACTAAAATTTATTATATATTTTTGCATTTAAATTAATTTAGTTAAATAAAAACCTTTAGGCAAATATAATGTATTAATTTTTAATAAAATTTATTTAATTTTTCAAAATATATATTAAATTTTTTAAAGACTTGAACATAAAAAAATTTAAAAAAGTTTATAATATTAAAAATTTGGAATTAATTGAATAAACATTAAGTATAAACTAAATTTATTTATAAATTGATAAATTAATTGCTTTAATTTTTTATTTATTTGGAAGAAAAATTATTAATAATACTTTTTAAAATCTATCATCTATGTATTATAAAATTAAAATTAACATTTTAACATTGCATTTCAAATCAAAACATAATTGATTTAAAATGTAATTAAATAGATTTTTTTAACTTAATTCAAAAAATACGTGATGTAAATTTTAATCAATAAAAATAAAATTAAAAAAACTAAAATTATTTAGTATTATATTGAAATTTGTGAAATCGCGTAAGTAAATCTTTTTCGTTAAAAATATACTTATTTATGACAGAAAAATATTTTTAAATAAAGTAATTTACTAAATGAACAAATTTAAATAAATAATTTTATATAAATAATATATAAAAAAAAAATTATAAAAAAAAATAATATTTAAATTTAATGATTAAATAATATTTTAAAAATTTGAAAATTAATTATTTTTAAGCAAATTTAAACATACATATTTTTAGTAACAAGTTTAAGATTAAATAATAACAAATATAAAAATTATTTTAAAAATTACAAAAAATATATACAAAAAGTTTTCTTTTTTATGAAAAAAAAAAAATTTAGATAAAATAAAAAATTCAAAAATATAAATTAAATATTAAAAATTAAAAAAGCTAAAATTGTTATCAAAAATACTACTACTTAACTTTAATTTTAAAGGACTGAGATCAAGTTTGACGGTTTATAACCGCTCTTTATTTTAAAAGATAAAGATTTTTACACGTTCTTCTCGAGAGAGGAAAATCTTGAGTGTTGTATTTCATGATATGTTTTTTAGAGAAAAGGTTAACAAAAGAGTTACATCATGGTCATAATATGCCACGGAAAGTTACTCGCGTAACCCTTGGCTTGTAAGCCGTACTCTTACTCTATGCTCAGCTAGTTATAAGTAACCAGAGGGTGAGTCAGTAAGGAATTCTTAGTTAAGTTAAGGAAACACTATTCATGTGAACCATATGGCTTTTGAATCGGATTCAGTATTTAGTTAGAGAGTAGATATCTTATAGATATTTATATCATATCATCATTCGAATTTACTACAAAATAATAAAACTAATTTTATTATATTAAAAAATTATTAGTCAATAAATTTAAATAGAACAAATTTTATTACTTTTTTTTTCGAAAAATATATAAAAATATTATTTATATTTTACATTTATTATTATTATAAAGTAATAAACAATAGTAAAAATATTAGTATACACAAATAAAATAATAAAAAAAAATTTAACAAAATAAAAATTGTATAAAATATATAAGCGATAGTTTTATAAAAAAATTGCAAAATTATTTCAAATATTAGTCATACATATTTTATGTAAAAAAAATTAAAAAATTAACTTTATATTTAAATCAAATTTTATGACAGAAAAAAATATTTAACGACTATTTAAATTGTTTGAATTAAAATCAAACTAGTTTTTAACATAAAGCCATTAAGCTTAAGAAAATTCAAATTGTATTTATGATTCATTCTAAAGCAACTTGACCTTTTGTCATATTTTTTGTTTTAATGTATATTGATTTTTAAACACGTGTTTAAAAATAATATTAAGTAAGAAAAGTCATTATACACTTTATTATTTTAAACGCCTTTTTTTATCAATTTATCTTTTTTTAATGATTAATAAAATATTTTTTATCTATTTTAAAAATATTATTAAATTTATTTTCAAAAATAATGTTAAAATTATTTTTGTAAACAAATTTATAAGTCTTTTTAAGTTTCCAGTTACTCTTAACCGATATTTTGAGTAAATTAAATTTTTTTAAATTTATTAATAAAATTATAATATATAATAAAAAAAAAAAAAAGTAAAAAAAAAATTGTAAAATGAAATATTGATTGAAATATAAATAAGATAAATTACTAAACTTTGTTTTATTCAATTGCCCAATATTTGCTTGTTTTAAAAGTTAAATTAAATTTTCAATAAATTAAAAAAAAAATTAATTGATAGAAGAAATAAATTCTGTTATTTTAAAAAAAATATTTTATATAATTTTTTTGAAAATTGAACAATTTATTTGACCACTTTAATATCTTTAATATCAATAAATTTACATTTTTTTAATACAATTATACTCTTATTTTAAATTTTTTTTTAAATTTTATTAAACTCTTGAAATTTAGATTATTTTTTCTATATTTAAACTATATGACATTTTTTTTTGTTTTTAATGATTTATTTAAAAAAAAATTTTGTTTTATTCTACATACAACTTAAATTTATACATTTTTAAATAAATTAAAAACTATTTTGTCATTTTACACTTTTGTAAGTTATATTTTCAATCTATTATCTTTATCACTTACTTTTGAGGTTTTGGCATAGAGTTCAACACTCATGCTAATTAATGTATTTATCTTAATACTGAGTATTTATGCTTCAGAAGCAGCATGAAAAATTAAACAATTTCAAATTTAAATTCAGATTATAAGATTTATAAGTTGTTAGTGTAATTAAGTTTAGACTTCAACTTTCTTTTATTTTAAAATCATCTTTATTTAATCCTTAATATTTTTATTTGTAAAAATAAAATTTTCTTTTTCTACTACATTGCATTACTTAAACTTAACTAATGGGTTAAAAAACTAATAGTAAAATCAGATATCTACTATTATTAAATTAATACTTATAATTAATTATATTAAATTTATTAAAATATTTATTATAAGATTTATTAAATAAATATGAGTATTTAGTACTTTAAAAGTATTTAAGATAATTCTAAGATTCTATACATTCATAAACTATAAGTTTTGAAATTTTCTAAAATTTTACTGAACTATTTTTTTTAAAATAAGTAAAAACAATTTTAAAATATAAAATTGTTATATATATAAATACAATTTTACATCAATATATATTTTATTATCTAATTTTTAAAATAACTAAATTTTGTAAAAAAATGTTTTAATTAGAATGCTTATATTGTAGTAGAATTTATTTATTCTGACGAACTGCGTACGTAAAACTTCCGTCTAGGTGATATTATGAGTTAACATAGGGTGGTGTAAGGGAAGTACTGCAGACTTTACTTAGTATAGCACCTTTTCCTTGTAAACTCGTCTAGAAGTGGAAATCCTCGTTATTATGCTCAAAGAGATAGAGGCGATATTCCTGTAGATTTGTGCATGTTAAGACCCAGTGGTTGTAAATCTATTGTCTTTACAATAGTATTGGTAAACCTGTTAGCACTTGAGGAATAGATCGATAGAGGTTAACTATCGTTAGACATTTATCTCTGGGATAATAAGTGTAGCTCTGTCAACTCGGGACGGAGGACTATATATATTGCGAAAAGACTATTAGGAAAGTCAGTGTATGTTCGGCTTTACGAGAGACAAGTCCCTTGTAATACTATACTAAGTTAGTTTAGTTTAAATTTTATTAAGTAATAAAGATAGGGTTGAAAACCCTTATCCTTGATTTCCCATTTATTTCGGATAAGTATAAACATAAAACCTGTCTACCAAAAAACTACATCAATATTAAAAATTAAAATATTTAAAATTTTAAACTTTACAAAAATCAACTTTATAACTTTTTGATAACTCATATTTAAATAAAATAAATATGAAGCTATTTAAATGATCGATAATTGAGTAAACTTTAATTATCATTTAAGATTTTTTTTTTTAAATATTTGTTGGGATTCATGATTCCCACATGCTCCCCTGTTTGACTTCTTAAGTAGTCAGTTGCAGCTACTCTTACTACGTATGTAGTACGTATGTGTTACCGTTGAGTTACACTTGTATATAAACTCTATAAATCTTAATTGCTACTCACTAATTGTTTCCAATTAACTGTATGAACATCATTATTCATTAAATTTCTATTTTAGTTTTTCATTAAAACCTCGCTTCTAGTCATACTTGAATTTACCTTAGTCACTCAAGTTTTTGCTTAAGCTGCTCGCTTTTATTTATTCCAATAATATTACATTGACACAATTATTTCTATGCTTTTAAATCATTTTAAGTATAAAATTTACAAATTTACAAATTTATACACTTAAAAATATTATTTAAAAAACTAATAAAAATCATAAAATAAAAGAATTAAGATTTATTACAAATTTAAATTAATATATTTATAAATAAAATTTTTTAATATTTTTAAAAATATTGAGTTGTGATTAATAAATTAATAAATCTCAACATCAAAAAAAAACAAGTTGCTGTTAAAAAGTTAAAGAATAAAAATAAAAATGAATATTAAGTTTAACACCATATAAAAATAAACATTTCCAACTATTAGGAATAACTCACGGATGTTAAATCATAAATATGTTGTAAGTTTATTATTTATTTATTAAAAATCAATTCAAAATAATACTTCAAATACTACTTGAAATTTAAATAATGCTTAAACAATTAACAAAAAAAAAAATTATTAAAACTGTCTTTTAAATTTAAAAAAAAATTGATTTAAAATTTGAAGATGCCAAAATAATTTCAAATTACTTAAACATTTTTGTAGGCTTAAATATAAAATACAATATTTTATTTTAATTTAAAAAATTCAAAATATTCAGATTAGCATAATAAGACAGTTGGAAAAAAATTATAATGATTTAATTAAGAATCTGATAATCAAAATCTCAAAACTAATAAAGTTTCATTTGAAAAAGCTAAATTCTACTTTACACCTAAGAATTTTCTTAAATTTATATAAGAATTATTTGTGAAAATTAATCAGTTAAATTATCCAATTGATTAAAAAGGATAATTTAAGAAAAACTAAAAATATAAGAAAAAATTGATAAATTTTGTAATAAAATTAATCACAAAATTTTAAATGATTATTAACTGTTAGAAAATATATTAGGCAAACTAGTGAAAAAAATAAAAAACATTTAAAAAATTATTATTTGTAATAAAAGTAAAGAAAACGCAACAGTTTAGGTTTTTTTATGACAAAAGAAAGAGGTGAAAAAAAAAAACATAAAAAACATTTTTTTTTTATTAGATTTTAGTACCAACATTTATATTTTAAAAAAATCAAATCTTTTATTCAGCATCATTCTAGACAAAATATCTATTAACAGAGTTATTGAGAATTAAAATACTAGGTATAAAAAAACAAGTGATGTAAAACTGTAATTAACTAATTCTTGATCAGGGTTATTATAGCTGAGGTGTAGTACGAGAGAGCCTGAGTAACTACTGAGAAAGAGATATTCGTGTAATACGTTGCAGTAACTCTAATGGCTGGGATAACAGTGAACTTTAAGTACAAAGAATGGAATATTCTAAGTATGCGAATAAAGTAAAAGTCTGTTAGGCATAGGTTGGTCTGTGTAATACGTGGCAGAATACTCAAGTGGGGGCTAAAAGTACTTATAACTACTTGAGTAGAGTCGGCCTTAGTGGTAATTGACCAAGAAAGATCGAGAAGTGTAGTGAAATAGAAACTACGTCTTAAGACTAGAAGGGACAAGATGGCGTCTTTGGTAAATGAGGTTGTAATAGTAGGTGTAAAACCAAAGAAGTCCCCGTAAACCTATTACGTCATTTAAGGAGAATAACGATAGATAAGAAACTATCGGCCATCACGAGATCCTCTGGTATTTTGTAAATAAGGTGACTTCAAGGTTAAGAATCGAAGGTAGATGTGTAGCTACCAACGAAACCTAGGGAGTTTGGCTAAGAAGGTTATTGTCGCCAGTATCCTTTTGGTAATTCTCAAGTGTAGAGGGACAGATTACAAAAGTATTAAGACTTGATCTAAAGTTCTGCTGTGTTTCAGTTGTAATTGAATTGTATAAAATTTAGACTATTAAATAAAAGAAGGGTTTTAAAACCCGTTGTATCTGGCCTCACTTTAATTGAAAGGTGGTATAATAAATATATTTTAAAAAAAATTATTACCACACAAGGCATATAACATTAATGTTAAAAATATTAATTACAATTATTTATTATAATATTATTTATTGATATTAAAAAGATTAATAGAACCAATAGGTACATAAACATAAATTATTATCTTTTTATTCATTAATTAATATCAAAGGTTAAATTGATATTTTTTATATCAATATCAAATGCTTACTAACAGATGATTTAATTAAATGTTAAGAAGCAACATAATTTTCTACATTGAAAAACATATTGCTTATTGTTTCTTTTTTTTCAGAAGTGTAAGATTTAGATGGATATGTGATGTAGCTATTTATTATAAATATTTTATTGTCATCAAGATCTTTAAAACTTATTTTTTCTCTTTTAGACCAAACTTCATTCATTATTTCCATTTTTAAAAATATTGAAAATTTTAATTATGAAATTTGTTTTTTTGACTTTATTTTTTTTATAATTTTCAATTCAATTTTTAAAATTTTTTTTAGATATAAATTTGGGATATAAACCTAAACCTAAACCTAAATTAAAGATATAATTTATAATTAGAAATATTATAATTTAAAACTTCGTTAATAGAATGAATCGTCATTAATCCTAGAATGCTTTGTCTTTCTAAATAAATAATAAATTGTGGTAAATTAATTTTTGATTTGTTAAAATTGATTGATAAGTTTTTTTTGTCTATAACTTTTGTTAATAAATTAATTTCTAGAGTGTGTCTCCGGTATTTTTGCATATTTTTAACAAAATTTAAAAAATAAATTGTTTTTTTTAATTAAATTTTTATTTTAATATTTTAATCAAATTTTGATTTTTTAACAAATCCAGTTTTTTGTGTATTTTATTAATTTCTTGCTTTATATTTTGAGATACTACACTTAAGGAAGTCTCAAGTCATTGTCTTGTTAACTTTTGTGTTTCCTTAAAAATTATTAAATAAAACTTAAAATATTTAATTATACAATTTAATTTAATTATTTTAATTAAATTTAAAAAACATTTATTTTAAAAGTTAGAAAATAAGTGATTATTTTATCAAAATATTTATCAAAATTTTTACGTAAAAATAAAAGGATCAAAATATACTTAAATTAATGTACATTAAAGTTTTTATTTATTACATTAAGTATTTTTTGTTCTAAATATACAATATCTTGATTATTTTTTCATTTATAATTTAAATAATATTGTTTTATTTTTAGTAATTTTTAATAAATTATAAAATAAATTCTATTGATTGATTGTTAGATTAAAATAATCTGTTAAAAATTATAAAAGTGCTTTAATAAATTTTTAATAAAAAATAAAAAAAAAGATATTAAAATAATAAAAAAAAAAAAATAATAAACTATATTTTATCAAACTATCATAAACCTTCAAATAATAAATAAATTTTTTTATTTATTTAATTCACATTAAAATTGTAAGTTATTAATATTGAAATAATTTGGTTATTACTCTTTATAGATAGAAGCTTAATATTGCTAAACACTGTATAAAATTTTATATTTAGTTCAATAAAAAAAAATTGTTTAATATATATATGAACAAGCTTAAATATCTATAACTAAGCTATAAAATAGACATATGATATACCATTTTAATTTTTAATGAGTTTTAATTACATTTATAAGTTAAAGTATATGTTAAAAAAAATAATAACTAAATTATAATATTAAGTTAAATTATAATGAATAGTTACCCTTTTTAAAAGTTTTAATAAAAATTTATATAATTTATATATGTGAATTATCAAAAATATATTTAATTAATTTATTTTAATTAAATTTGTCAATTTTAAAAATTATAGTACTTTCATCAATTTTTTTTATAATTATTTATTAATATTTTACATAAATTTAGTTTTAAAAAAATATTTTTTTTTAACTTTTTAATTAAATGACAATTAATTTAAAGTTAAATTCTTTTTAAAATAAAAAAAAATTATAAAAAATTAACATTGTAATAAATTTTTTAATTTTTATTGATTATTTATATGTAAACAAAAATTTTATCTGAAATCAATTGATAATACATAAAATTAAAACAGATTTAAGTTTTACTATTTGATAGCTTACATTAATTAATACAAAATGCAATGTCAAACCATCTTTACATTTTATTTAAATTAGTCTTGCCAAGATAAAATACAAAGATAACTGAAGTCAACTACTAAGATAATTAATTAAAGTGTTTTTTACGTTCAACAGCCTACAGGTTTTATAAATAAAAATTAATAATTTTTAATTATTTTAATTTAAAAAAAAAATTTTTAGTTTTTTATTTTATAATAAATTTTAAACAAATTATATCCTTATACAGATGTACAATACAAAAAAAAAGTAAATAAATTATTAATAAAATTTTTAAATTACAAAAATATTTCTTAGTGTAAATAAACATCAATAAAAAATTTTAGTCTTTTTATTTTAGGTTATTTAAAATATTAGAAATGTATTAAATATGTTAGGGAATTCAAATTCATTTATTTTTTTTGTTAAAATTTTTTAAGTATGGTTATAAAAAAATTAATAATATAAAAAAATTTAATTTTTGTTAGTTATAAAAAACGAATATGTTACATTTATAAAACAAATAAAAATATTTTTATTAATAAATAATCTATTATTACTAATTCATTAATTAGTTTGTAATTAAAATTAAATAAAAAGAAATTATATTATAATAAAATCTTATACTAAAACAAAAGTTTTTTTTCAATTTGCTGGGATACCATAGATAATTAACTTGTTTAGAACTTTAAACACAAACTTTAACATAAAATCAAAAATTGTAGTTTTTGATTTTAAATTTATTTTTGAGCTGCTTCTTAAATAAGGTTTTTTCTTCAAATGAAGTTTTCAATTCTGTCTCCATATTAATTCCAGACTTTTCTACACTTCTATTACACATTAGAAGGGTAAAGGTCAAAGATCTCTTATACTTTTGTATAATCCATATACAAATGTGTAAGTTTTTTCAGTTAGGACACTAAGTCTAGGAAAAATTAAATATTCATATATAAAAGTAGTTTGGTTATATGACTTTGGTTACATCTTTAAATAGTGATTTAAATAGTAGTCATAGCTATCTACTGTCAAAGTCAGGATTAACAGTCTGATGCTATTACAGGTTTACATGCCAGACTTTACAGTTGAAAGTACAACTTAGTCTTTACGCATCTACCTATAAGATTAAATTTTTTAAATTTCTCAAATTTAACTTTGTTAAATTAAAAAATAAATTTTTCTAAAATAGTATTTTATTATATTTTATTTTTTAATTTTTTTATTGTTGAAGTCATAGATTTTCTATAAAATTGCCCAATTATTTATTTTATAAAAATTTGGATTAAATTTTTAAATATCAACTTTAGAAAAATAGTAATATTAGTAGCCATTTATATGTATGCAATTTTTAATACTCTTTGATGTAAAACAGAAAAACTATCATTAGTCCCTAAGACTTAAGTAAAGCTCTAACGTAACAAAATGCTAAGATGACAGTAAAAAATAGAAGGGGTACAGCTACTGCAGACCTTACCCTGTAATCCTAAAACCTTATAAATCTGTCATAAAGAAAAAAAGTTCACGCTGAAGAGATCAGAAAAGACATGATGACATCACTTTATATATCTAGAAGTAATAGTTAGTGTAATCCTGACGAAAGTCTCCATTAACCTATTACAACGTTATAAAGGGCCAACGATAGAAGTGCAACTATTGGTCATTAATTAGTCAGGTTCCTTGATACTCTTTGGAAGACTCTAAAAAAAGGTTAAGCAGTGTGTTAATAAATGTAACACTAAGAAAGCCCTATAAAGGAAAACAAAGAGGCATTAGATTTTTAAAATCAGTTATCAAATTATTCTTAAGTGTATAACAACTTTCATTCTAGTAAAATAAAAAGGGATAAAACCCTCCTTTTCGTTTTCTTAAAGTTTCTTAAAAAAGTTAAGTATTTTTGCATCATCTTTAATTATTTACAAGGAATATGATTTTATCAATTTTTTTATTATCAAACTTAAATTAATTTAAAATATATTTAAACTTTATTAAATTTTTTTTTTTATTTGGCATTGATTAACTTTTTATACTATTTTAATTTTTAATTTATTACTATAACTACATTTATATTAATTATATTATAATATTTATCAAAATATAATAATTAAACACCAAAATTATATGTAGTTTATATTATAATAAAACATGGAAATTTAATCTACTATAAGATTATCAGCTAAATTTAATATATATTAATTAATTTTAGACATATTAAATTTGATTAGATTATTAAAATTAAAAAATACTATTTTTTTGGTCAAAAAATAATTTGTGCTAAATTAATTTTATAAAATTAAAAATATAATAATTTAAAAATTATATATATATATATAAAAATATAAAAATTTAATAAAAATATTTGACTCATTTTAATAAATAAAGTAAGGTATTTTATAATTAACTTACGAGCTGTGTTTCTTTACTCTAAGCACTACCTTCTTTTATCTTTTATTATGTTTTCTTCTTATTATCTATGACAATTTAAAACGTTTTATAAATAAAAACAATTTGTGACTATCAATATTTATTAAAATAAAAATTTAGTTAATTTTATTTATTTCTTTTTTCTTAAATTTTTTCAAATTTTGCAAATTCCCACTATCAACATTTTTAAGCTCTACTAATTATAACTATTAGTTTCTTTAGTTTACCAATTTTCAAAACTTACAAATTTTACAAATAAGTAAGAAAATTTACGTATATGAATTTAAGCTTATTACAATATGAAATATGCCATATTTACTACAACAATAAATATTCAGAGCATGATAAAAATAAGCAGCTAAAATATTATTATTAGTATAACTGTGTGTTATTTTAAAGAATAACAGTTCAAAACTTTTAGATTGAAACATACTAGTTTCAAATTGAAAAAAGTTTCACCAATTTCTTAATAGCTCTACAAATACTTTGTATTTAAAATTATTATTCTTAAGTAAAGTACAGTTTCTTAAAAATGCTCTCTTCTTCTGTTTTTAATTTTTTTTAAATATTCAAAAAAAATTACATTATGAAAAATTTTTTATTTTTTATTTTAAAACATATATTATAAAAATTATATCATATTTAAAATGCGATGTTGATTTATTTGTAAGCAATCTTAATTAATTTTTTTTTATTATTTTGAATATTTAAATGGAATAATAACGTTAAAAAAATATAAATAAGCGAATGCAAACTTTGGCATTAAACGAATCAAAATGCGAGTTTTTTGCAAAAAAAGTAAAAAATTTTTAGCAGGAACTATTTATTTTGAGTTTTATATCCTTAAAATTAAAAATTACATTGTCTCGAGTCATTTTCTTAAACGTAAAAATATGAAATTAAAGAAAAATAGCTCGATTGTTTTCGTAATTTTATTTTTGACACTTTATTTAAAAAAGAATAATTTAAAATATTTGTTTTTAAAAATTAAAAATTTTCATTTTAATAATTTAAGATTTTTTATTTAATTAAAAATTAAATAATTTATAAAAAAATTAATATATTTATTTTACATAATTTTATTTATATGAACTACTAGTTTTTTACTTAAATATAATTTGTCACATTAGTATTTAAATTTAATATTTAAATTAATTTTTTTTTTTTATATATTTACATTAATAAAATTAATTATTTTTTTTTTGCATTCATTTATTTAGTTTTTTTTTATTTAAAATATATTTATTAAAGTTCTAACACTTCACTTAACCTTATGTTCATTTCGCACAATTCTTTTAAGTAATTTACTTTTTTTTTATATTAATTCAGAAGATATATTTATTTTATTCTTAAAAATACATAAAAAATTATTTTAAATAATTTTTTTTTTAATAATAATATATATAATTTTTTATTCAATGTGTAACACTTAAAATTCAAATATTTATATTATAATAAAATTAAAAATAAAAAAAAAACAATTTCTAAGTTTTTTAAAATTTGGATATAATATATCTAAATTGTTATTTAATGTAAATACAATTTAATAACATTATTATTAAAATAAAATGTTTTACACAAAATTATTTTTAGTAAATGTAAATTATTTTATATTATTAGAAATAAAATAATGTAAAATTTATTTTTAATAAATATTTATCTAAATAATAACTAGAACTAAAAAAATTAAATTAATTAAATTTGTTAAAATTTTTATATTTTATATATATTACATATATTATAAACTAAAACAAAAAATAATATAAAAAGTTTTTTAATTGACTTTATATAATATTTTAAAAATACATTTTTATTAATAATTTTATTAAATTTATAAAATTTTAAAATAAATTAATAAAATAAGTATATTTTATGTCATAAAGTATTTAATCTAACTTGTTAAAAAAAAAAATTTTTGTTTAGATTTTAGTTTAATTTAACTTTTTATGCTTAATTATTAACACTAGTATTTATTCTGTTTCATTTTATATTCTTAGTAAACATAAAATAAAATTAAAAAAAGACAAAAGGTAAGCTTTTAAGATTAAATGCAATTTAAGAATTTTAAATTTTAATCAATAAAAAAGAGCAGATAAATTTTAGGAAATATTAATAAAAAGGCATTTAAGACTTTTTCCAGCAATAAAAAATAGAAACCTTTAATAAGCTAAATTAGAAACATTAAAGTTATACTTTTGTTTTATTTTTTTATTTTTTATAATTTTTTTTTGTTGTTGTACATGTAATCTTTTTTTTTTAAATCTTATTAGGTAAAAAATAAATTTTGTAATTTCTCAATCAGAAAATTTATGGTATTTAATCAAAGGTTAAACTATAATTTTACTAAAATATTTAGTTTTATAAACAATTTTGTGTTGTATAATATTTATGTTCTTTTAGTCAATAAGATAGAGAACAACAATATTACTGCGGTAAAAAGCGCATTTAAAAATAAATTTTTCAAAATAATATAATAATACTATTTAAAGTTTCAATTTAATAATAAAAAACGATCAGTCACTAGATAATTATAATTTGACATCAATTAAGTAAAGTAAATCAAAAAGTTTGTAAACCATGTTAAAGTAATGATTTAAAAATGTAAAGCTAGTAATGAACCTCATGTATAATAATTTTTATTCTTTTGGGATAAGTACAAAATTTTTAATACCTAAAATAATGTAAAGGTTTAAATTTTGAAATATCTTAAATATTAAAAATAAAATGAATATTAGATAATTAAAAAAATCAATTATAACAAAACTGAATTGATTTTAGCTTTTTTTAGTTTTAATATTTTAGTTTTAAATTTTTTTTTTAGTTTATTTTATTATTTATTATAATTTATTTTTTATAAAGATTTTCTTTTATAAAATTTACTGCATTATTAAAAAAAAAAAGAATACATTTTATTTTAAAACAAAAAGAATTCATAAAAAATAAATTTGTAAAAAATAATAAAAAATTAATATATTTTTAAAAATTAAGTGACTTTAAACTATTACTTAATTTTAATTTATTATTTGATTTAATTTTTTAACAAAAATTAACCAACATAAAATAAGTTAAAAAAATATAACTTTAAAACAAAATTTTAAAAAAAATTATAACAAAAAAATCTATTTTGTCGTATCAAATTTATAGCTATTATTTTAAATTAATTCAAAAATAAATTGATAGATATAAAACTTTTACTTCATTTTAAAAAAATTTAAAAATAGCGTTTAATCACTTAGTCGTGCAGATTTTTAATCAATTAAAAAAAAATGTAGTTTTTTTAATAAAACATATTATTCACAGTTTTTAATTTTTAAACGTTTTTACCTTCCATTGTTTCTCAAGAATTTTCAATTTTTTAAACGTACATTAGTTAAACCGTTTTTAGTCAATAACTTAAACCTTTACTAAACTTTTACTTCAATTTTATATCTATCTCAGATTTATATATTATATTAGCCTAAAGTTTATATATATAAAATAAAATACAAGCAACTTTACATATCGTACATAAAAATTTTTGTTTAAGTTGTTCACGTAATATGAATTACTTAAGATTGATTCTAACTTAAAAAGTTTAAATTTTTTTTGGGTTAATATGACTTTAACTTAAAATTTTAAAAACTTTTTAGAATAAAAGCAAAATGGCGAATTACCACAAGTTCAAAATATATTTTATACAAATTATTTAATAAAAAATTTATTCATTTTTAAAATTATTTTTGAATAAAAATTATAATTGTTAAAATTACACATTACACAATTAAACATTTGTCTATACTTAGTACAGAACTCTAAACTGTTCTACGCATTGTTCTGAAAATGCAGCTTTACGAATATACTATCTAAATATGATACACTGCTTCAATAATTTAATTCAAATTTATAAGTGTATAATCTTACTACAATTTTAGTAATTTCTTAATCAGCTTGGTCAGGCTTAAGCTATAAAAACTAAGTCTTATAACATAGTTATAAGAAGTTTTAATAACATGTTTTAATAATTTAAAGTTAAATTTTTACAGATTTTCAGAATCTATACATAAGAATATTTAACATCATTAAAATTATTTATTTATTTAAATTAAAATTTTAAGAAATGATTTATTTTTTTTAATCTTAAACATGACTACTGTCATTTGTTTTTAACCAGCTGCATACTGTTTACAATGAAGTTTTTTCTAAAAACAAATCAAAAGGAGTTTTTTCAGCAGACGGTCGAGAGAAAATTTTTTTGAACTTACAAAACATCGGTTTTTGGATTTCCAACGGATTGATTTGTAGAATATTTTCTAAATTAAATTAAAATTTTTCTTTAAAAAGTTAAAATAAGTGAATATATTTGTAATGTTTCTTTCTTTAGATCATTCGGTACCTCCAAATTCATCGATACTCCTTAAAAATAATAGCACAAAAGTTAAATTAGTTTATTTTATAAGTAGTAAAAATTAGTTATAAATAATCAAATATTTTTATGATTGTTAGGAATAAAGTAGTAATTAATTTTTTTATTTTATTTATTTAATAAGAAAAAATCGTATAAAAATAGCAGGTAACAAAAACAAATTAATAAAAATATGTAAATGAGACCAATATAATTTTTAAATTAAAAAAAATTTAAATATTCAATAACATTACTTTATAAAGTTTATAATATAAAATAATTAAAAAAGAAATTACAAGAATACTTAACAAAATTTAATAAATTAAATTTTTTTTTATTAAAACTATATGTTGGAAGTTTGGTAGTTATGGGTTAATTGCCACATCTGGCAAGACTTGAATGTATGGTATTGGTAATGAATATCAAACTGTCTGGAACATTCTGGAACAATCTTGTCCTTTGTTCCAGAGTGATATTTAAGAAACTAGTCTGCATGCTACTGTTAATATTTTATGTAAATGTGTCTTAGGTACTAGACGACTCAAATAGAAGACTAATTCTACTATTCCACACACAAAATGTGTAGTTGTATAATATTTAAATTAATAAATCTTAACACTATACAAATTTATCAATAAAAAATTAACATTGTAAACATTTTGATAATTTAAAAATTAAAAAACTAAAGATAAAATTTTATATTAATAGAAATATTAATAAATAGTTTTTACATACCAAACATATGTAATATGTATGTCTAATTTTGTCATATTAGATATATAAGAAGTCAATATTTTTTAAAATTTTCTTTTGAAAAGAAATTTTCATGTAAAAAATTTAAAATATTCAAAATAAAATATTTTTTAACACATTTTTAAAAAAATTAATTTATTAAAATTGATAAGATTAGTTAATTTTATTTTAATGTATTGTTGAGAAAATATTATATATAATAACTCCTTGTATATAACTCCAGTAACTCTTACTTCATTTATTTAATTATTACTTTAACAAATTAAGATTGCAACTTCAACCTGTATCTATATGTTTATCTTGTTCATAACTTCTTATTAATTGTTAATCTTCCATTATAAAAATTAAAAGATTTTCTTAAACTAGTAATTATACCACTATTAGTATAAGAACATTTTTTATCCATCTTATATAATTAATAAGAAAAACCTTTCATAACTTAACAAGACATTATTCCAATTCCAAATTTGGAATTACTATTTATCTATACTTTAAGTTTTTTACCTACATAAAAAGTTATTTTTTTAAATTTAAAATCAGTTCTATATAAAATTTTTCTAAGATTTTAAGATTATCTACAAGATCATCTTATAAAAAAATATTTATCTAAGATGTTTAAAATTTTAGGTTTAAGAATTACCAAAATTTTAAATAAATATTATAAAGTAAAACTAAAATAAGTAATTTGACTTAATCAGATTAACGATTATTATTTAATAAAAAAATATTTGATGCTTAAATTTTTTATTTATATTTTCTTTTTTTAAAGACATAAAATCAATAAAATTAAAAATATAATTTTAAAATACTTAATAAAATAAATAATTTATTTTAAGTAAATTAATTTATAAAAATTAAAGTATATTAATTTTTAAATACTAATTAAATTTATTTAAATTTTAAATAATATTTTTTAATTATTAATTTAAGTCTATTTTTTTTTTAATTAAATTAATTAAGATGTTTATTATACTTTTTTTTAATATAGATCTTTTTACTATTATTTAATTACTAATTTATTTAATATTATTATTTATTTTGAAAATTTTATTATTTAAAATTTAAATTAATAAGTTTTGAAGTTAAATATTAATAATAAAAAAAAATAAACTGAAAAAATATAAATAATAAATTGAAGTTTTAGGTTTGAAGGTCAAAATATTTGAAAAATTTGCTTATATATTTTAAAAGTTTTATGTAAACTAAAGATAAAATCAAAAAAATATAAAAGTAACTAATTTTAGCCTTAAAAAATTATAAAAAAAAAATCAGCATAAATTAAACAAACAACGAATCTAAATTAATAGAATGCTAGAAGTTTGTTAAAAATTTAGGTTGTAAAAAATCTAAAAAGTAAATATCTAAAAAAAGTTTAATTGAATGTAATTTATGCAAAAGTAATAGAATTTAATGAATAAAACCAACAACATAACTAAATAAATTTTTTGTATATTAAATAAAAAAGTTAAAATAAAAAAGAATTAAAAATTTTTGTATATGTAAGTCTGTTTTAATTAGAAAAGGTTAAAACAAATTATATGAACAATATGTATTAAGTGTGGCATGTAAAATTCAATTAAAATTTTTTTATAAGACTTTACTATTTAACTTGATAACTTTACATATAAATATAAGATAAAAAAAATAATTTTTAATAAATATAATATAACATTAAAAAAATAAATATGTGTATAAAATATAAAAAAATTTTAAAAATTAAATTTTATTTATAAAATAATTAATATTTTATTATTCTTAAGTTAATAGTTCAAAAATTTATATTCAATTTAATTATAAAAATAAATATGATTAAATTAATTACTTTATTTAATTGTATTTATATACATAGCTTTATATATATACATTCAATAAAGAACAGTTTTTAAATATGCTTAAAAATTAATTTAAATTAATGGTAAAGTTTAATTAAAAAAAATTAAATAAACTTATAAAATTTTTTTTTTATTTTATTTAAGGCATGTGTATAAAATTAAAAGATAATGTCTGAGCAATTCAAAAATAATTTTTAAGTTTAGATGCTTTTATTATTAAAAAAAAAAAATATTTAAAAATTACTTTTTAGTTTAATGAATCGTTCAAACAAAATTTTTTTTTTTAGATTTAAGCAAAAAAATAAATAAATTAAAATTAGTTAAACAAAAAATCAATTTAGAACATATAATAAAAAATCATAAATGTATTTAATAATAAAGTTGTAATTAAAAAATGCAAGGAAAGATATAAATTTAAAAATAAGTAAAAAAATAATTTACTGGAATAAAAATAAAATTATATACCAAAAATTTAAACAATTTTTACAAGTGTTTTAATATAATTTTGAATTTAAAAACATTCCTTATCAAGCAAATAGCAGAAGTAAAAAAAAAAACATAAAAAAGTAGAAATAAAACTTATTATTTTAAATACTGATAGTAAATCTAATGTTAAATATGTTATATGTGTTTTATTTATACAAAAATCAATAAAAAACAAATAAAGGTTAAAAACTATTGAAATTCAAGGACAAAGTTAACAAAGAGCAACTACTGTTATCGCAAACTTAATAAAAATATTTTGTATAAAATATTCACTATTGGCTATTTTTAATTGTAATCGAATTTAGGATAAATGCACTATTAAAATATAAAATAAAAATTGTTTATTGAAAATATAAAAATTAATAAAATAATATTAACTCAAAATAAAAAATAAAAATTTTTATAAAAACAATAAAAATTAAAATTATTTTTATCAAAAAAAAAAATAAAAATTAAAATTATTTTTAATAAAAAAAAAAATAATATAACTTTAATTTTAATAATACAAAAACTAATTATTAAAAAACCAAAGTTAAAAAAAAATTAAATTATTAAAAATAAATACAAAATTTAATCATTTTTATCTAATTATTAAATAAAAATATTTTTATGAAACATTAAAAGTTTATAGTTAAAGTAAATTTTTTTTTTTGTATACTAAAAGGTATTTTAACTTTAATATAAATGTATATATTAATCTGTTTGTCATAAATTGTGCATTACCCATTAGAAAAATTAAGAATATTTAAAAAAAATAATTTTTTTAGTTTACACATAATTTAATCAATAATTTATTTACATTAAATTTTATTTTACTACATATTATCATTTTTAAAAAGAAGAATTAAATAGAAAATTCATAATTATAAATATTATGTTTTAGTAACAATAATAAAAAAATTTATAATTAAATGTTAAATTATAATTAATTTAAATAATGTTTAAAAAGCAATTAAAATTTTGATTTAAAATCGAATAATTAATAATAATTATTTTAAAAAATAATACTTAATTGTCCTATGTGGTAAATTATTTTACTGCACAGAGTTTGAAATAAATAAACTAAGATAGACAATCTCGAAAAGATTACACTTTATTGAATCTTGAAATTACTTAATATTGTAGTGTTAATCAACCAATAATGTACAGTGTGTAACAACTCTTGTCTAGCCACTTAAGTAGTGTCATTGTCTTGTCCCTTCAACATTCAAGTTAGTTACTGTTGGGATTCGTGATTTCCACAGGCTTCCCCGTTTGTTTTTCTTAACGGTTTCAACCGTCTACTCCTTAAGTAGTCTCTTTTACTGACTGGTGTAACCGTTGAGTTATACTAGCATATAAAAACTCTGTAGAAATTGATTGTGATTACTAGTAGTCATCG
Organism: Pyemotes zhonghuajia; assembly: GCA_025170145.1. Taxonomy (NCBI): domain Eukaryota; kingdom Metazoa; phylum Arthropoda; class Arachnida; order Trombidiformes; family Pyemotidae; genus Pyemotes; species Pyemotes zhonghuajia. The sequence goes on along the minus strand of CM045846.1, from coordinate 7,799,476 downwards.
TTTACTTGATCACACAATTATTGTAATTAATATTGCCTTATTCAAACAAATTAAAAAGTCTAACTTACATCATACTAAACAACTTAAGCATTCTTTATAGATTCCGCTTGCGACTTGCTTATTTGGATTCTCAGTGACATTACGCAGTGCTAGAACCCGACCAGCTGTAACTCTAGCACAAGTGCTTATTTGCTCACTCGCTCTGCTCGCGTTTATTCTTAAATCTCAATAGTTACGCAGCTTAATTTATTTTCATCTTAAGTCGAACACTAAGTGCTGCTATAACATTCATACTACAAGCATTCAATATAACATAACGCTTTTTTAAAAATCAAGTACATTTGACATAGTAATACTTCTTTAGATCTTCTAGTTAGTTATCTTACAATAGCTCATTCAACTTACAACACTTATTTTAAATAATTTTATTTTTTTTTTTAAAAAAATTATGTAATTGTATTTTTGTTAAACTTGTATATAAATTAATATTTATTTCAAATATATTTTAATAAATATATTGTAATTTTTTATTAAAACTAATTTAAAAGTCAATTTTATTTGTAAATTTACAACAGGTTTAATTAAGATGGTAGAAAATACACAAATTGTTCAAATTGTTTGAATCAGTTTAATAGGTAATCAATTGCAGATGCTACCAAGTGATCGTTTTGTAAAAAAAAATTAGTAATTGCATTTAATTATTTTCTAACAATTTCAATCTATTTAAAAAATAATAAAAACTAAACTTATTTGTTTATTTTTTTTATTTATTTTTAAAATAATGTTTTTCAACACATCTTTTTTTTTGTTTTTAACTTAATAAACACATTTACAGCATAAACTTTATAAACAATTTAATAAAATATAAAATCAAATAAACTTAAATTATAAACAAATTCAGACAATATTCTAAATCTGGTGCTAAATACGTTCTAATCATCAACTAATCAGTATTTGATTAAATACTTTTTGGAGTAGTCATTTTCATTATTTTTTTACACCGTTTCTTAAACTTTTTTAACACCTGTTTAATGAGTCTGAAACATGTTTTTTTAATCAAAATGAACATTATTTTTGTTAACTAGTGATAATGACGTTGAATTTGAAACAGCTATTAAACGTCAAACGCTTAATTTCATTGCAAATTACAATTTTTTTTAGATGATTTTGTTAAAATGTGAATTTTTTTTCTCATTTTTATAATAACTTTATAAAATTTATATATATGCATAGATATATATTAATATAATTATTAAATTTTGATTTATATTTATTTATTTTAATTTTAAAAACATAAAAAAATATATAAAGTTAATAATTTTTCTTACAATTTTTTAAAATTAAATTTTGTATTAAATAAAATTTTAACTTAAATACCATATTTATTAATATATAAATGTATTAAAAGATAATTTTTTTTTTTTAAATTTTAGTTTTTAAAATACCAAATTTAAAAAGTATTTAAACTTTTAGAATATAAATTGTTGACTAATAAACTTTTTTATGATAAAAGTAGCTTTAGAGCATTATATTAGAATAAAATTTTAAAGTAAAAATTTTGATGTTGGCTATTTATTTGTCTAAACATCTTATTCTTTTGTTAAAAAAAAAAACATGATGAAAAAAAATGTTTAATGTAAAAAAAAAGTAAAACTAAAAATTAATGAATATAAGTTTATAAATAAATAAAAAAATAAATGAATTACTGATTATTATACGGCTTATTAGTTTTAAATCTTATTTATATAAAATGCAAAAATAAATTTATTAATAAATTTTGTTAAAAATTTTTAACTATTTTGCAATTGAATTTTTTTTTAAAATAACATTAATATAAAATTGAATATTATTAAAATAATTTTTTCTATTTTTAAAAATAATTATAAAAAAATTATTAAAATTTAAAAATAATAATGATATATCAATTTTAATTTTTTTTTTTTCAAAACTATAAACATTTTTTAAGTTACTATAAAAATTATTTTTATAATTCAAATTATTGTGTATCAAATTCAAAATAAAAGTAAAAAAAGTTGTGTTTAACGGTCAAAAATAACACAAAGTTAAGTTTAAAACAGAGTAGTAGCCAATGAATGATGTTTTAGTTTTATGTCATAACTACACTCTATTTTTAAGTTATGACAAACAGAGAAAATGAGTCTATAAGTATATAACAACCAAAAGAATTCTTAACTTGTTTATTAAAAGTAAAAACCTAAATTATCTAAGCGGTAAAACAACACAGTAAAAATAAAAAATAATTTTTTAAATAAAATAATTATTATTTTAATTTTATAACTATGAAGTAATATTCACTAAGGAAATAATATTCATTTTCAAAAATAAAAAATTTATGTTTTTTTTAATTATTTTATTTTATTTTTTGTGCAAAATATTAATTTTTATTTAGTTTAAATACTAATTAGCAATAAGATTATTTAAATAATTTATTTTAAAATATTATCTAATATACTATTACAAAATTTTAAAATTAAACTTTATTTTTAATAATTTATAATTAAAAATGCCTAAATATATCTAAATTGAAAAAAAGTTAATTGAAATGTAACAACGTTAAACCTTCAAATACATATAATCACATAATTAAACTATTTTTAACGCCCATTTTTATGAATATATTTACTAAAATTTTTACAATTCAAATAAAGATCAATTATAAAAATAAAATAAAAACATTAAAATATCAAAATAAGTTTTAATTTCATGTTAAATAGCATTAAATTTTTTATAGAAATTATATAATTTTCTTAATATTTATTTGTCTATTTTTTATTTGTTTAATTTTAATTTAACAAAAATAAAACATATTTATGAATTATTTTCAAGAATTTAATAACAATAGTTTTTAAAACAAATACTATCACATAAATTAAATAAATGAACTAAATTTCTATAAAAATATAATTTAATAACTTAATTATAATACTAAAGAAACAATTAAAATAATTAAATATAGATATAATAAATAAAAGTTATTTGTTTATTAATTGTTTTTTTAATAAATACATTACAAAAATAAAATTTAATTTTAACAAAATAAGTAATTAAGTTTTATTTCCTAATCTAAATTATTATATTTTTTTTTTATAATTTTTTAATAAAAATTGTAAAATACTAAAAAAAATATATATTTAAAAAAAAAATTTATTAAAAAATTTATTTTTATAAATTTTAAATTTATTAATTTTTAATTTTATATTTTTGTAAATACTAATATAAAAATAAAAAAAATCATTTATATAAATATGGCAACAATTAAAAATTTACTTTTTTTTAATTTCAATCACGATAAATATTTTTATATATTTAAAAAAGTTTTTATTTTATCAAAAAGGCTTAAAATTTTTTTTTAATTTGATCTTTCCAAGTTTCTTTTAGCCGGTTACTTTACGTGCATTGTTGATTAGTAATTAAGTAATCCTTAATTTATTTTAAATATCTAGGATAATATTTTTGGCAATTTAGTCTAAGTTGTTACATATTCCGTTAGCATCTACACTGAGTTACTTACACCATATAAGGTTATTTATTGTTTTTAGCTTTTCGTATTCTAAATTTCAACTTATATTAGTAAATCTTATTAATTACTAAGCTACAAAGTTATGCCATTTTTAGGTAAATAAAAAAGTGTGAGAGTTATTACTACACAATAACAAATTTGTTTATTTTTTAAAAAAATGGTTGTAAGAAATACATAATAAATTTAAATTTAAATAAAAAATTTGTATTACCTGATAATAAAAACTTAAATAATTATATATGACAATAAAATATCGCATAGTTGTTAAATCTAAAATTTATATATTTTGCATTATATTTTTTATAAAAAACAGTCTTAAAAAAATCAAAATGTCTTTTTAAACCAATAAAAAGATAAGACTAGTAAAAGAAAAAAATTAATTTGTGGCAAAACAATTGAAATAAGATTAATAATTTTATTGTTTTTTTTACAAAAATAGATATAAATTTTTTCATAATTTGTTTTGTCTGAAAAAAAAAATTTGATTAAAAAAAATTTATTCCAATTTAAAATAATAAGGTTCAGAGACAGTAATACATGTTTAATGGACGAAGAAAAAAAACATGATTATAAAACTAGATTTTGTAACTAGATTTTGTGATTGACAGAAATTTAAAAAAAATAAATTGCAATAGCAAAAATGACATAAAATATTTTAACAAGCTAGTATAAAGTTGTTATATTAATAAAAGTATAAAAACGTATAAATTTACAAAAGAGTTAAAAATCAGAAAAAAGTAATCATTATCTTAATTTATATAAAAAACAAATTTACTCAAAATTTTTTAAGATAATAGAAAAAATATATAATGTAGTTAAAAAAGTGCGTGTTGCTTTAATTAGCCTTTTACAACTGTTGTCATAATACAGGTTTAATAATGCGATCTTATTTAAAGTTAGGGTATTAAAATTTGGAAAATTTTACTATGTAAAGAGAATGAAGCAATAAAAAAAAATAAAAGTGCTTACTGTAACTAAAATTGAAAATTGAAAAAGAGTGACTTAAAAGATCTTTAACTTAAAAATCATTTATTTAAAAAAAAAAAATTATAAAATATTAAGGTAAAGTTTCTTAAAATAATTTCTTAAAAAAAAATATTTAACTTAAATTTATATAATAAAATATTTTGTGAATTATAGCACAATATAAAATTTGTGTTGTCAATCTTATGAATTTTAATAAAATACAAAAAAAAAAAATAAAGTTAAAATCAAACTTATATTATTAAAAAAATATAGTAAATAACATACCATTTATGATAAAATAGAAATAAAAACGGATGTCATATGTAATTTTATTGGGCTATATTTTAGCGTTTTTGTTCCAACCACTCTTTATATAAAAAATAGTATAACTAAGATGATTATTAACAATTAAATTTTAACAAAACTAAAAATTTGATGTAATAATGGATAGGCTGTAGAAATTTTAGCATAAAACTTTAAAATACAATGACAACATTTTAAAGTAAAAACTATACATAAACCTACATAAATATGAATTAAAGACAAAAATTTACTATTAATTAAATAAATAAAAGTAGATAATAATTATATTTAAAATTACTCACCTTTGTAAAGTTACCAACAATAATTTAGAAATAAGTATATAAAGGCATAAAAAACATTTTATGATAAACTTAGATTTTGAAATGCAATATTAATAGATTTAAAATATATATTAAAACTAAAATATATTTCCAAAAAGTTCAAATAAAAATATATTTTTTTTCTACTTTTAATTATATCAAGTTTATAAATAATATTAATTACGATCAATTTTTAAAGTATAATTATAGTTTGTTATGTAAAAAGTATGTATATTTTTATAGTGAAATATAAATAAATAAGATATATGGTTTTAAAAAAAAAGCAAATGTTTATCATAAAAAGAATAAAAATATAATTTTTTAAATATAAAATATTAAAGATTTTAAGTTTTTATTTAAATTAAAGACAAAAAATTAATAAAAAATAAAATTAAAAAAATAATTAAAAAATAACAATAATATAAGTTTATGTAAAATTTTAATGGTTTATTTATTAATTTAATAAATTTATTAAATTATTATTCATTCCTAAACCTAAACTTAAACACTAAATTTTTAATTAAAAATTTATAACAATATTTATTTAAACTATTAATAAAGTATAAATCTTTATTATTGTTGTATTTTAATGGTTGAGTTTTAATTTTTTTATTTCTATTAATTAAATTTTTTATTAAAATAAAATAATATTGCTACTTTATATGCATTATAAATGTACCTAATTGCATTAAATAAGTGGACTTTTTTAATTTTTTTTATATTAATCTCATTTTCAATAGCTTAAACTTTTTTAAAAATGACTATTACGATGTTATAATAAATTAATTTTGCATATTTAATTATATGAATTGATTAAATTTTTGATTAAAATTATAGTAAGTGTTAAGGAAGTACAATAAAATAAAAAAATTTAAAATAAAAAAAAATAAATAAATAAAAAGATATAAATGTGATGCATATTATTTTGAAAACTTTTCATCAATGATAGTTTTAAATCTTGCGCAATTTAAACTTAAATTTTTGGTTTGTTACTAGAAAACTCAATTTCGTGTCAATACCAAAATCAATGCAAGACTAAAACAAGTATAAAATCACATTAAAAGTAACAAGAAAATCAAAGAAAAATAAAATTACCAAATTTAAGGCCAATTTGGAAACTAAAGCCGCAAAAACAAAATAAAAAATCGAAGAATAGTAGAAAATAAAATAAAAAGAAAAAATAAAACAATGAAAGAAATCTGAACCAACATCTGCTTTATTCTCAACATGAAAAAATCTGCTTTTTCCTTGGTGAATAGACTAGGCGCTAATCACCTAAGGGCCAATAGATCTTACTAGTTGTTTACTAACTAAAGCTAACTTGATCACAATAGTTAGCATTATCGATATTTATTAAAAGAATCAATGTCTAAACCAATTCTTCACTATGTTAGTCAAGATTTTGCATTGAAATCTAAATTTTTCTTAAAATTTGTTAACCTAAAAAATTTGTTAAATTAGCTAATCTAAATAGCCATTTTTAGTAAAAAAAAAAAGAAGAAAAAATAACAAGGTATTTAAACTAATTTAACCAGTTGGAATAAAAATTAGAAAAAGTAAATAAAATGATAATATTAAAATACAGGTTTACGCTTGTTTGTAATGTTTTATACTGATTGCTTACAAGTTATCAGCATTTAATTTGTTTCTTAGTAAAAAAATTTTTTGAATATGTTTTTTATAATAAAAACATTTTGTTGATTTATATATTAATATATAATAATCATATATAAATATAAATAATAATTTTAAATTTAATCAAAATAAAGTTATATTAATGTAAAAAAATAATTAAACACGAATAATTTATCAGCCTTATTTTTAGACTAAAATAAAACAAAGAAATTGCTAACTTAAACTTAACTAAACTATTATTTAAAACAGATTATTGTAAATGTATGCTTTATAATAAGTTATGTTTATGTTGAAAAAAAACACTGATTAAAATTGCATTTGAAAATTTTTATAAAAATTTTAAATAAAAATCTTGCCAAAAATAAACTATAATTTCAAGAAAAATCAAATAACAAAAAATGATCAACAGTCAATCAACGGCTAGTTTGTTAAATTTATAAAAAAAATAATGATTATCAAACATTTTACTGTTATCAACTATTAAGCCGGTGAGGATTTGATCCGATTACAGCCCAAATCGTTTTGAACAGTATAAAGTCTTTAGCAATGGTCAATTTAGACTCACATCAACAACAGATGGCTGTTGAGCTAATGAGTAACTCATAAACAAACTTGGATAATCAGTGATTGTCACATTAAAACAAAATTGAAACACTAGTTCCGCCTTTATATCGTTAACTACAATTAATTGCAACCAATAGCTAGTTTTTAAATCAAAACCATTTAATATTTTTTGCGAGAATGATTACTTACAAAATAAGATTTTTTTTTTAAACTTTTCATTCATTATTTACAATGAATTTGTTTGTTGGGCGTATGCAAACTATTATGTTTGATAATAAAAAAACATTAAATTTTGTTCTATATAATTATAGTTTGATTTAATTTTAGTTAGCATAATTAGAAATCTTAATTTTTATAATTAAATAATTTAATTTTGTCATGTTCATTATGATTTTTATTGCTTCATATTTAATTTTTTTCAAATGTTTTTTGTCTTAAATTTAAAGTGAAAACATTTTATGAGATAAAAAGCAAAATATAAAAGTAAATGAGGCTTAAAATTTAGCTTATTTATATTAATTTTTATTTTAAATCAATTTTGAAAAAAGGGAAAAGCAATAAAATTGGTCAAGGTCAAAATTTAACTGGCCAAAACATGCATTTGACCCCTCTATTCAGTAAATGGAATTTAGAATAGATGATAGCTATTATTTTTAAACTTATAAATGACTATTATAGAATGTTTCAAACAATTTTATTTTTTTTTTTTTGTTTTTGTCCATTTAATTTTTTAATTTATTTTTAGTATTTTATTTTTTTTGATATTCTGTTTTTACAGTTTTAAATTCCTTTTTTTTAACTTTTTTAATATAAAACAAATATAATTTTAGTAAATGTATGTCTTTGAATTAAAATTAAAGCGATTGCTTTAATGAAATCCTTAATTAAACTTATATGTGTGCGGTTAAACATGATTTGATAAATAAATTTCTAAAAGGCATTTAAAATTATATGTTCTATATTTTATATAGATAAATTAAATGATTAAATAAATGTTAATTTAAATTGCTAAATTTTTTACTATTAAAATAAAAACCATCGGTGATTAAACTAAATCAAATGTAAAACAATGAAAAGATATTAAATATAAATTTTGTAATTTTAAAAAAAATTATTTAATAATAAATAAAAAAAAAAATTAAAATTTGAAGATTTTTATATAAACCTAATGTAAAAAAAAAAAATTTAAATAAAAAATAAAATATGAAATAATAGTCAAAAAAAAGATTTTTTTTTAAAATTAAATCAATGTGGACACGCTTGCAACTTATACTATAGTTTCTAGTTCAAAAAGGTTGCAATGTATTTTTTTTTTTTTATTTTAAGCAAATCTTATAGATAATATTTTATTTAGCCAGTCATTTAGCAAAATAGAATTCATAGTATTTTACTGATCCATGCATAAAATAATTCATTTTGAAGGTAAAATAGAGTAAATTTTTTGTTTTTTAAACATTACAACTATTGCAACTAAAAATAATTATATTTTTATAATAAAATAAGTGTAAATATAAATATAAAAAAAAAAATTTAAATATAAATCTTTTAAAAAACTATTGAAAACAAAAATTTTAATAACCATTAATAGCTTGCAGCTACAAACTAATATAGCAATTTTTTATTAGACTATAAGCGATAAAGTTAAAAATATCAGTTAAGTTACTCATAAGATATAAAATTATAAATTCAAACATATAAATTTTCATAAGTTTTAAGGCCAAAAACAGACAGATTCAAGTTTGTTTAAATGTCTAAAAAAAAAAAAAAAATAAATAAATAAAAAAATAAACAAAGTGAAAATAAACAGACTAAAAAAGTAAAAAATATTAAAAAAAGACAGAATAAATTTAAAATTAACTTAGCATTTTGAAATTTTAAATACATCTTTATTGACTTCATTTTACTATTTTTATTCTGTTTTTTTTTATTTCAATGTTTAGTTTTAAGTCAAATTTAATGTTGGTCAACTTTACTGGACTTTTAGTCTTTTCCTTTTAGTCTCAAAGGAAGCCATACAACAACTACTTGCAAAAAGAGTTGTGGTTGCTTTTTGTCAATTGAACATTTTGTAAATATAATTGTGGTTTTAGCCCGTATGGACCCATTAGTAAATAATGTCCCAAATGCAGATTTATACTGATTTGTTTGATACTGGTCATCTTAGTCTTTTTACAACAAGCATCATTGGTTTTTATTTATTCTGTTCATTTAACTTTTATTTTATTCTATCAGACTTTCCATTTAAAATGTTTATTTCAATAGTATTTTTATATTAATATAACTTGAATCTTAGTTTCAAAAAAAAAAATTTTGACACAATATTTTTCAACCATATAATAAAAAAATTAGATGATATTCTTTGTTTACAAACGATCTTAAAAGCACCTTAAAACAATTTATATTAGACGATACTATTAAATTGCAATCACAATTGGTATATCGTAAAATAGATTTGCCATAGACTAGATTAAAAAACTGTTCATAATGTCAAAGGTCAATAACCAAAATAGTGTCCACTATGGACTATAGTAATTCTAATGTAAAGCCATCGTAAACCTAAATCATCAAATCTTGATCAGTATTTAAAGTTGTTTTTCAATTTTATTTTTTTATTTCCTACTTTTGTTTTTTTCGTTGCAACTCATTTTTTTGTTTAATAGAGCCTGTTTGTTATAAATAAAAATTTTGTTTTTCATCAAGTTTTATTTTGCACTTTTATACTAAAATTTTAAGCCTGTTTCGCTTGGTTTATTATCATTGATATGATTTTCCCATTGCCAATTTTATAACCGTATTTACTTACTGTTTGTGTATTTAATGTTATCGATAGATATACCATGCATTTGAGTTTTTGGTGGACATCATTTAAATGATTTTTTTTAAGATGAAAAACACCGGACATGACTATGAAAAAAAACCAAATAAAAGAAAAAAAATTGAAAAGTTAATTTCAGTAAAAAAATCATAAACTAATTTTTTTAGAATAAATACGCTTGGGATTGCGAAGGATAAAACAAAAGTGAACAATTTTGTAAAATCTATAATATTTAAAATTTTACGATTAAATCTTAATAATACTTAATATGTTAATCAAAAAAATTTTTAATTTTAAATTTAAGTTAGGTAATTTAAAAGCAAAATAAAAACAAAATGTAAATTTTATTTACATTATAAAAAAAATATTTTTATTTTATATAAATCATAAAATAAAATAAATTTATTTAATAAAAAAAAATTTTAAATCAAAAATTAATCTAACATTTTTTTTAAATATTTTTGTTTTATATAACTGTAAAATTGCCAAACATAATTTAATTCAAATATACTTAGTTGCAACAAAAGATTAAAGTTTTTACATATAAACATGTTATTTTATGTAATAATGAACATAAAATTTTATAATTTAATACATATTTTACCGATTATTCATTAAAGTTTATGTAAATTACAATTTAAAAAATTACGATGAATTGTAATTTATTTTTGATTAACTTTAAAAAACATTTAAAAATTTTTTGAATAAAAGTAAATATTTTTTGCATTAATTTGCGTCAAATCTAAATGGAATTCTAAATAAGCAATTTTTGACTTAAAGGTTTATTTAAAATTATTTTTTTTTATTTGATTTAATTTTTTATTTAAATTTCATAAATCGTAAATGATACTATTTTAAGTTTTTATTATAAATTTTTCCTTTTCAAACCATTATAATTTTATTTTAAATTTATTTATTTAAGTTTGTAGTAATATGCCATTTTTATTTAATTCTCAGTCATTTACTCTGTAAGAATGTGGTAAAGTATTACTTGTTCAAAATCTACTCTAAATGCTGAGATAGTTCGAACCTGTACCAAAAGACCAGAGAATTAGACAAACAGTGAGCTTAGGTACAGGTGAAAGAGAGCTTCTTGTATGACAAAAACATTGAGTAGACTGGAAATTCAAATAGAGGTCCAACTAATGACTATTAACAGTCTTGAGAATTACCGGCCGCCTATCTTACATATAAGTAAGAGAATTAGAGTAAAGGGACGGTTATCAATTAAGTAAAAAATATGACTTCTCTGAAGTCTTGATTATCTGACCTAGAGAAAAAATACCCCAGAAAAAAAGAAAAGAAAAAAGAGAAAAGGGCTAGGAACAACAGATCAGAAAGATTGTAAAAAGATTTTAAAAAAAAACTTGTAAAATTTTGATTAATAAAGAAGGTTTTAGAACCCGTCATTCTGGTGTTTTTTTTATTTCTAAGAATCTGAATAAACAGAACTCCTTAACTATCTGTGTCGTTGTTGTAAGATTTTCTGAAATAACGAAAACCTTACGACAAGTTTTTTAATAAAGTGACTTAATATCATAATATTATATACTAAATGAATTTTTATTGTTATTTAATTTATTTAAAAATATTTTTTTTTTGTTTTATTTTTTTAAAATAAACTAATTTTAATTTTAAATTAATCTTCCATTTATTAAAATAAATAAGTTTTATTATCTTTGGTTTAATAATAATAACAATTTTTTTTTAGTTTTATAAAACTATGTTTCTATTTTTTTTAATATCTACTAGTATTTTATATTTAAATAATTATTTCTGAAAAATTTTAAATGTTTAAGTTTAATTTTTAAAAATTTAATTATGTATATTGTTTTAAATTAGTGCTTAATTATATACTTTATTTAGTAAAAAAAAATTATTTTTAATTTAATTTAAATAATAATATAAATTTATTAAAATTATTTTTATTTTAACATCTTGCTTTATTGTAAAAGTTTCTTGAAAATCTAGAGGTAAAGTAGTATTAATCGGAAATAAGCCTAGTTTTCCAAGTTAGGATTGCTGTTGAATATCTCATGTCATAAGACCTTGAGTTGTGGTAACAAAGATTCCAAATGCTGTAAATGTGAAATTATTGGCATGTTATTTGAATCTTTAACACAGACACTTAATTAAAAATAGACAAAAAATTAAGAAAAGAGGAAAGATAACTACTAAAAATGGTCTGATAAGAGACGCACCGATAAGATTTTTGTGAAAACAAAAAATAATGCTGTATTAAGATAAAAACTTCTAAAAGGAATACAGAAAAAAAAGTAAGTGAACAATTAAGTCATAACCCGTACATGAGAAAGTCTTTCGTAAGTTTCTAAAATTATGTATTTAATAGTTTTACAAAATTTTTAAAAGTATTAATAAAGTAAAGGTAATAAACCTTTACTTGTCTAGACTGAATGTCTAGAATGTTTTTTTAATAAAATAAAATAATATTAAAATAATTTTTGATTATTTTTTTTTTTTAGACTAAAAAATCCAAAAATGTTTATATATAAAAAACTTTTTTTGTTTTGAGTATTATAGTAAAATGGTGTCTATGAGAAATTTATTAATATAATATATAAATTTTAATTTATTTGTGCAATTCTTAAGATTATATAAAAAAATTTTTTTTTTGTTTATTTAAAATTGTTTCCTTAACTAATAATGATGTAAAAAAAAAGAATAAATTATTTTATCTTTTCTGTTTCCTATTTGTTTTAATTATTTTTTTTTTTAGAAAAAAGTTTAATGATTTACTTTCAATTGATTTTAAATTTCCTCGATTTATTTATTATACTTTTATATTTTTATAAATAAATAATTAATAATTATTACAAATAATATTTAAAAAATAATCTATAAAAAAAACATATGGTAAATAATTTTACATGCAAGTTATAATTAGTTGTTACAAAAAAAAATATATGATTTGACTATATACATATTATTATTTATGTATTTATATTTCTTCCAACATAATTAAATAATAAAAAATTTAATTAAATTACAATGTTATATAAAAAAATTACTTGAATTAATTTAAATAAAAATTTTAATTTTTTTAATAAAAAAATAAAAATTTATTGTTTATTTAAATTTATAATTTTTAAAAAATTTAGCTAATTTTAAAGCAAATAATTTCAATATAATATAAACGTATAAAAAATAATTCACTTGATGCTATTACAAACTTACATAATACAATAGTAAGTAATCAAACAAAAAAAAAAGTAAATTTAGTTAAATAAAATCTTTTATTTAAATTGAAAATTCAAGATAAAAAATTCAAAATGCCTAAAGTTAGATAAGATAAATTGTTAATTTAATCATGCAAAAATTTTTTCAACAAGTATAATACAATTTTGAGTAAACGAGATTCGAAAAGTAAATGATGGGTAAACAGAAAAAGAAAATAAGTTATTGTCAAAATGATGAAACACATAAAATATAGAAAAGGATTAGAAATAAAAAAAAAATGTGTCAAATCCTATTCACAATAATGAAAATTGACACTTGTGTGAACAAAATAAATTTTGATATAAAAAAAGCTAATTTTTTTTTCAAAAAAAAAAAATTACAACGTAAACAAAAGGTGTATTGTGCCAAGTTTTTTACTTGAAAAATTTTGCACTGATTTAAAGTTATTCTAAATAAATATACTAATTTTTTTATCAATTGTATTTACTTTTTATTTATATACTTTATTTACTTATCTTTTTTATTAGTTAAATTTATTTTTTATTTTAATAATTTTAAATTTATTTAAATAATTAAACTAAAATATTTGATTAAAAAAATAAATGTTATTTATTGTTCTAAATTTAAAAATTTTAATTAAACATTAAATTGTTTTTGAAAAATTTAATAATAAAAGTTTAAAATATAAATTATTTTATTATTTAGATTTTTCTTCAAAACAATTTATTATAATAACTTATAACTTAATTATTTTAAAATAAATATATAATAAATCAAATTGATTTTCTTATACTTTTTTTTGCAATTTACTCATCCATTAATCATTTATTTAGAATAAATTATATATTATTTAATTTACATATTTTAACTACTTTATTTATTTATTCTTTTGTACTTTGATTTTTAAAGCTTTTAAAATTAATATTTAAAGAATAAAAATTTTATTTTATTAAAAATATTGATTTTATTTATTTAATTGCTTCTATTAAAAAAAATAAATAATTTAATGTTACTCTTTTTATTTACAAATTTTTATTTAATAAATTTATCATAGTGTGAAGTATTTAATAAGTTGACATTTTATTTGATAAATGTAAATATTTTTAACACGTAATGTATATTTTATATAAATATTTAATAAAAAAATTTTATATAAGATTGTTTAAGATAAATAAATAATTTACATTAATTATAATTTTATTGAAATGTGTTTATTAAATGAAACAAATTTTATTAAAACAATCAAAAGACTTATTTTTAAAAAATAAAAAAAAATTAACTTTTAAATTTTTATCGATAATGCATTATAGAATTTTTTGATTAAAAAGATATGTAGGAATTTTAAAGTTGTATTGCCATAAAGTAAGCTTTCTGGCGCAAAAAAATTATCTAATTATTTTAAATTTAATTTTTACATTTTTAAATGCATGTTTTAAGTTTTTTTTATTAATAATAACTTAATATTGTATTTTAAAAAAAATCAATAAATTTTAATCAATTTTAGTTAAATAGTTAGATTATTTATAAAAATTTGAAATGATAAAAAGATAAAATGAATAATTTCAATAATTATAATTTTAAAAAATAAAATGGAAATACACCATGTATAAAACAAAAATAAAATAAATGAATAACATGTTTACCGCAATACACTTGTGGCTTGATCAACATAAAAAAACTAAATCAAATAAATTAAAAATTAAAATACAAATTAAAATGAAGAAAAATAATATAAGTTGAAAAATATCCAATAGCATTTAACAAAAGGAAAAAAAACAAAATGAAAAATTACAAAAAAAAAAAAATTAAAATAGTGAATTCAGACCAAAACAGTTCAATAATTTTGATAAAAAAGGGTTAAAAAAATAAATTGTTTAAACAAAAAATTTAAAATATGTATTTAATTAATCAAACTTGTTTAAATTTTAAATAAATAAATAAGAATTTCATAATTTTAATGTAATTTTATAAAAAATATTTTTTTAAATTTAAACTATTAAACTAAAAATAAGACATATTAATGAAAAGTAAAAATGAAAAAATGTTAATAATAATTTAAATTTTTATATTGAAAAAAGAACAGTTAAAAGCAGAATATTTAAGTTTTAATAATTTGAATAATTGGAAAAGTAGCAAAATAAAAATAACAAACTAGATATGATTAAATAAAAATAATAAACAACGCATAGTGCACGTGACTAAATTAATAGTATTTTATTTATAACAAATGTGACTAATAAAAAAGAACATGAAGAAAATCTGTAAAAAGTCATCTGAGTGTCAAGAGCAAAGTTGAACTAGAAATAAAGATATTAGATAAAAAAGTGAGCTGTCCCAGTAAATTTTTACTAGTAAAAGGTTGCTATGCAAAGTTTTTATGATTTCTAAAAAATTTGGACATAAAATTGGTGAAATAAAATATGCATTTTTATCATTTTGCACAGTTTATATAAATTTGAACACATAAAACAATGGCAATTAAATTATTAGCGACAATTAAGTTAGACAAGTGGTCTTCTAAATCGACTTTTTACAGAATTTCAATTTGAAAGATGAAATTAGTTTAGATTAAATTAGAAAAAAGGATTGATGTGGCATGTTTAGCTGAAAGAAAAAGTCAAACAAATGTTTCGTAAAAAGTACAAAGCTGATGCAAGACCTTAAACAATGAATAATTAATAAAAGAAGATAAAATCAAATGAAACAAAGATTTTGAGAGCAGACTGGCCAGATAACATTTGATTTGGTTGACATTGACCGCTTTTGATCGTTAAAATGGTCGAAAACGTTTTGAAAATGATCGGCACTGCTTTTTAACTGCCAGTGCCAACTTAAAAACGTAACTGCTTCCACCTCCATCAGGTTACGTGAAAACTATCTACTGTTTGCAAACGTGTTCTCGTATTCATTTAATTACAATGTTTTCGGAACAGTGGGATCGGATTTGCCAAATGCCAGTTGCAAATAACTGCCATTCAAAACAACCAGCATCCTGTATAATGGTGGTTTGTGCAATGATCGAGACATACACCAATAATAAACTTATGCACTCAACGTTTCCTCCATTGCTAATCCTACAGAATATCATTACCACACCATATCCTACCGCTTTATTGCCCTTTTACACTAATCAAACTAATAAAGCTAAAGCCAACTTGTCAGCCCCGTCTAGTTTAAAACTTACACCGGCCAACTTCTCATTTTACCTTATAGTCTAATTAAAACTGTCATAATTCTATTTTATTACAATAATAATTTTATGTGTTTTAAATCTTGCTGCTTTAATCATTCTGCCATTTAAACATAATCTTAGACATTCAAATATATAGTTGCAATAATTTCAACTCAACTCATTGGGCAAATCTAAATATAATTATGAGACACTTTACCGTGCCCCAAGAGTTAAAAGTGATGATTCATTTTATTGGCTTAAACTTTTTTTCAAATTTAACTTATTTGTTGAAAAATAAACAAAACAACTATGCTAATTTAATCTTAATTTAATCCAAATTAAAATTTTATTGCATCATTAATGAAAACAAAAAAATTCACAAAACTCAAAACTCGTACTTATAATGTAAAAGTTATAAAACCACACGCAAAAAACTATTAATGTTATAATAATAGACAATAAAAAAAAATTATATTTACTGTAATTTCCTTTAATATTTAAAATTTTAAATTACATCTGAAATACTATTTTTTTTTTTAATTTTTTCTACCATTTCCTATTTACACTTTGTTAATTTTGATCATAGCTCTTAAGTAAAAAAATTTCTACAAAATATCTAGTACAATTTTGAATTTGTTGATGCATTAGTTTATCATTTTGCAAATTTTGTTGTTGTTTATATATTATATTTTTTATGATCAGTTTAATTAAAACACTACCTTAACTAAAAATATGCAAAATTTTAACATATAATTAAATCATAAGCCATTTTAAACAACTACTTTTTAGGAAATATTCAATTTTTTTTAGGTTTATTTGTATCTATTATAAAACTATTTGAATTTAAATTTTCAATCAAAATTATAAAATACAACCTAAAAATTTGAAAACAAAAATCAAATTAAATTTTAATGTATTACTTAAAAAATTTATAAATTATATTAAAAATGAAAATTATTTGTTTTTAAAATAAATTAAAAAACTTTAAAAGTGTAAATAGTGGAATATTAAATTTTTTACTAAAAAAAATAAACTTTTTAAAATTTATTAATAATTAATTCAATTTGAATTCTTAAAAAAAAATTTGAAATTGCACTTGAATAAATTAAATTTTTTTTTTCCAACCTAAATATTCTTTTCAATATATTGTAATTAAGAAATTGTTTGTATATTTATTAACACTTTTATTTTTTATTTACTTTTAACATCATACTAAAAAAATCAAATATCTAATAATTCTTAAATTTATTATAAGTTTGTTTTTTTATTCTTATAAAAGATATATTTTTAATTATTTTACAAAATTAACACTTAATTAAAATAATTAATTTCCTAATTTGTATTTATCTTTGTTCTTTAATATATATAACATAAAAAATCATTTAGGATAAAAACAAATTTAAAAAAAAAATAAATTTAGAAAATAAACCAATTCTATTGTAGAATAAAAATAATTTTTAATTATTTTATTAAATTAATAAACAAAGTAATATAATCTTTATTGAGTAATATAAAATTCAAAAAATACACTAAGCAAAACTTTTTAGACACGTTTCGCCATCTATAATAATATTGATACAAACTTTTTGTAAAAAATCCATTTTAAAATAACAACAAACTTAAATCCAATTAAAAACATATAAAAATAATTTTAATGCAAACATAAAAAATTATTTTTAAAAAATATAAAACTAAATTTTATTTTTTAAACTTTTGACAAAATGTCAATAATACAAAAAAAAAAATTCGATTGCAACTATGATCCACGCGTTGTTATAGGTTGTACTTAATCTTAATTCATTTAAAAATGACATTTAAAAATTATTAATACTAAGATTTAATAATTTTTCATATAAAAATTTTAGTGATCATGTAAACAAAAATAATTTTTACGCAAAAAAGGACAAAGTGATAAAATTTCTTAAATAATAATGTTATCAAATGCCACTTATAAATTTGTTACCAATAATACAATTAAAATTTATTCCTATAAAAAATTTTTAATTGAGGTTTAATTGATGGTAAAAGTACAATTATTCGAATCAATTGATTAAACCTGATTACATAATCAATAAGCTATTTAAGCAATAATATTAAAATAAATATTCAATATTTGATTAATAAAAACATTTGAATTTTCAACTTATTTTCTTAATTAATTTGACTATTGACAAGCTTTATAATTTTCAAAGTACACCTATTTGTGCAATTGTGCACACTTTGCAAATAGTTTGTTTGTATAAGGGCTGATAGACGGCTTTACAAAAACCACAATTAATAGATGGTTTGCCTCGATAGATTGGCTTGTGACTAGCGGCACAAATCTCAAAAGGATTTAATCCATTGTATTCTAATTTGGACTCTTCTGGCACACATTTATTTTCTTTTATAGCTTTTTCACAAATAATATTGATCTTTCTTGCTTGTTCTACAATATCTGGCTTTGGACCAAGTTCTAGTAAACGAGAGGCAAATATTTTTGCTGTTTGATAATAGTTATGTTTTAAAAATAAGTTAAGCGCAGTTCTTAAAGTTAATATCTTGTGAATAGGTTGTAATTTACAATGAGTAAAATAAGCCGCCATTTCACATAAACGTCGCTGTCTATCTGGATAATCTTTTGACAAAGATTTTCTCTCAACTTCTAATGTTAAACCTAAAATATATTCTCGACAAATCTCTACCAATTGTTTCAATTCATTATTGTCGTCTGAATTAACAGCAACGACAAACAATGTATTTAAAAGAAGTTGACGGAATTTTTCAATTGCTTCTTGGAATTTTCCTTGTGTAGTGAGTTGGTAAACAAATTGTAATTGTTGGATTAAAACAGGTAACTTATTGGGCACTAATGGTAAACCATTTTTGATCGATGTATTTTCTGTTCTTAAGGGATTTGTAAATAAACTAGGTAAATAACTTAATCCTTGAAACGCTACTTTAGATCTAGAATATGATTGCATAACAAATGGTTTTAAAGGTTCAAAATTGACTATTCCATATTGAGCATTTAGTAATCGGAAAGCTGTTTCAAATGAACCGGCCAATATGTGATCAATTGGAAGTTTAGAATTACTTATCCAATTTTGAGATGCTGGTATACCTGGTGTAGGTGCAACAAAACTACCACCTTCAACTGTAGCTGCTATTTCAGAAGCTTCCACTTCAGGTAATTCAAGATCATCATCTTCTACATCCCATCCACCATCTTCATCATCATCTTCATTTTTATTGTTTTCCATTTTATTATTAGTGATTTCTCCATCATCGTTTATTTCTAAGTTTAAATCATCATCTCCACCCCAACCAACATCATTATCATCAATATCAATTACATCGGTTGCAGATGTTATATTAGATTTTCCGTGTTTAGCTAACATTGCACCATCAAAGAAACCTTTAGACACTGTCAATAAAGGCCAATTTTCTTCTAATTGCAAAATTGGTGTTGGTGGATTTAACAATTTAGCGTTTGGATTAGGTTTTAAATTTTCTAATTGTGGATTTTCTTGTTTAATTAATTCTGCTTCTTCAAATAAACCATGTGTAATTGCAGTCAAATAAGCTAAAGATGTTTGACCACTATTTTTTAATATTTTTACACGTTCTTCTACATCACCTAAAAATAATGCAATTTGAAATTGTCCAGACAAATCATTTCTGATTTCAGCAATTTTCATCATTTTTCGTAGTTTTTCAAAATTACCAGTAATTAAATATAAAAATGACAATTTATTAAAATTTTTAGTTTTTTGATATGCCATTTCAACTATTTGATGATTTCCTTGTAATAAAGCGGCTTCACCTAATTTTTCCCAACAAACTTTTTCATCTAATTTAGTTGCTGCTTCTAAAGCGATTTCAATATTTCCACATTCTAATGCTAATGCAAATCTTGTTTTTTCATCTTTAACAAAATGTAAAGCAACTTCTGGATAACCTTTTTTTTGTAAATATGAAATTATAGATTGACCAATAAGTTTGCAATTGCGAACCATGTTAAAAACTTCATCATATTTACGATTAACTAAAGCAAGTTTAAAACGATATTCAGTAGGATCAATAGATAAAATTTTTGGATTATATTCTCTATCAAAACAATAAACAGATTTGTTTTTGATTTTAAAAATATAGATAGGCAAATCTAATGTTCTAATAATTCCATGATCACCACTTGAAGTAAGAGCATAACGGATATGAGTATGAGTAGTATAAACAAAAACATCAGACTCATCCCAAGCTCCACTTTTTATTCTTGTACTTTCTACAATAGTAGAAACGATTTCTAATTTCTTATTGCAAATTGTAATTTGATGTTTACTTAATAAAGCTACAAATGAACTGTCAGAATTCCAAACTACATATTTTACTGCGCTATTTGTTTTAACCATAGATAATACTCTGCCTTGTTGAATATCAAATAATGAGATATCGTTTCTATCTCTTAAAAGTAACATTCCTGTGCCGGCATAAAAAATTTCATCACATGAAGGAGTGTTTAATTTTTTCATCATTTCATTTTTAGTATTTTTTATAAATATTGTATGTGTTCGATCAATAACAGCAAATCGATTTCTTGCTACCCAAACAGCTGTTAATCCTGGCGATCGCTTAGAATCACAAAGCTCAGATACATCGTTCCCAGTTGAATTGACTGAAAATAATTCATAAACCGAGTTTTCTAAATTCTGAGTTCTTGTGCAGATTAACATCATATTTTCAGCAGGATTATAGCACATTGAATAGACGCTACTTTTTCCTCGATTTCTTAATTGCATTACTGGAACATCTTTAGAAGTAACAAAATCTAATTTTCTTAAATAATTTTCTTGAACATAATATAAATTAGTTCCATGTAAAGTAAAAGCAGGTCTTTCTCGTTCAAGTTTAAATACTATCATACCACTGTCATGTCCTGCAGCGAATAAATTTTGTGTTGGATGTGCAGCTAATACCCAATAGCGATCATTTTCTCTTCTGTATACGCCCAAACAAGTGCGTTTAGTTAAATCCCAAACGCGAATACTTTTGTCTTCTGAATTAGAAACAATTATATCTTGTTTTGAATGGAATAAGCAACAAGATACATTATTGTAGTGCCCTCTGCATGTGTCGATCTCCCAGGCTTTTACATCACACATTCGCCATAATTTAACTTGTTTATCATCAGCAGCTGATACAATAACTGGTATTTTAGGATGAAAACATGCCCAGTTAACACCGCGATCATGACCTTCGAGAACATGTTTCACAATAGCATCAGATTGGCTAAAAAGATCTGCATGAGGACCAGCTTTAAAAAGATCATCTGGGCCACCAGGTCCAGGAGCGACATTTTTTTTTCTTAAACCAGAAATGTCCCAAACTCTGATGGTTTGATCCAAAGAAGCGGATACGACTAAATCTTCACTTGGGTGAAATTGTGCACTCATTACATAATGGTTATGACCAGTCAAAACCGAGATACATGTCCTGGATTGCCAGTTCCAGATTCTGATGGTTTGGTCATCAGAAGCACTTAGAATCCACGGATATTCATGATGGAAGAAAGTAGTGCGAATATAATCTAGATGGCCAAGAAGAGTGAAAATGCAACGTTTGCTTTTGTAGTTCCAGACTTTGATTTTGTAGTCATCACCTCCGGAAACAAAAAGAGGCTGTTGCTTGTGAAAATCTATTCCTCTGACAGGACCTTCATGTTCGTCGAATCGTTCAATTAGAGTGAACACTCGATAGTCCCACAGTTGAATTAAGCCGTTGTGTAAAGAAGCAAGTATCCATGGCCTTTTAGGATGAAAAGAAAGGCCTTTCACTCTGGCTGATTTAGTTTCAAACTTGGTCCACATGTTGGATCAATTTTTAGCAAATACTGACCAATGGCCACAATGTTGAAGAAGGCGCTATGAAGAAAAGAATAGGCACTAGAAAGGGTGGTATTTGAGAAAAAGTGGCATTAGAATAACAGTTGATAAGAATGAGAGAACTAACCGAGGGCATCTAAGAGCTTGTGGATGGGCCAAGCAAGATTAAGAAGCGGCCAGGTGTGATGTAAGAGACTGACAAAACGATGACAAAATTGAAGGATTTGAAGAAAGAGAAGATAGGACTGTTAGGATCGGCGGAGTTGGTAGGATGGTAGAGAGATGTTAGGGAGATGGTAGGAAGATGGTAGGGAGGTGGTAGGAAGATGGTAGGGAGGTGGTAGGGAGATGGCAGGGAGAAGGTAGAGAAAGATGGATAGAAAGCTAAATAGATAGGTAGACAGATAGAAACAAATAAGCCAACACTGAAGATGAGCCAACACTGAAGATGAGCCAACACTAAAGAAGCAACAGTGGTCTTGGATTAGTTGGCTGGAATTAGCTGACTGGAATTAGTCGTCTGGGATTAGTTGGCTGGGATTAGCTGACTGGGATTAGTTGATTGCGCTAGATTAAACTGAAAGCTGGCTAAGGTAGCGGTGGATGGTTTAAAGTAAACGTCACCGTAAACAGACACACACGGACAGAGAAAAGCCGGCTATTTGCACGAACCGGGTGGCGCCATCTGTCGGTCGTGCGCGCGAGAAGAGGGCGCGCATGTTTGACAGACAGTTGCGCCGTTCTGGCTGCAGAACACACATTTGTGCTTTAGCAAACATTTTCCTGGCATTTGCTGCATTCCTACCATTTTCCGTATTCGCCAGTTTTGTCAGACCTAACTTAAGTGATTTCTTTAGTTACTGCACCGTTTCCGGCCTTTCCTTAAGGGTGCAAGTTAGTGAAGGGCCCAAGTGAGTGAAGGGCCCAAGTGAGTGAAGGGCCCAAGTGAGTGAAGGGCCCAAGTGAGTGAAGGGCCCAAGTGAGTGAAGGGTCTCTGAGCAGAGAGACAAGGTAAGCCTGGCTGGACTAGATCGCATTTGGCTACCGAACAGTGCCCTGGTCTGTAGTGATCACTTCCACTGGTTACATCTGCTTAGTTTGCTTACACTTGATCTTGTGTTTGATGCTTCAAATGCTTTTCAGTGTGATTAGATGGTGTTGCCTCATATTAGATGCTGCTGGTCTTTTTGTTCAATCTAGTTTGGTCCTAGGTTGGACTAGGTTGCTGTCGGTGCTTCTGATTTTATTGGTTTTACATTGACCAATCTTTTGGTCATTTTTAATAAACCTTTATTCATTTTTATTCATGTTTACTCATTTTTATTCATCCCTAATCATCTCTAATCATCTCTCTCTAATCGTCTGCAATCATCTCATTTCACATGTAACTTGGTCAATACAAGTAAACAGTAAGTGTTTGTAAATCTGTGCAAACCACAATACCTAGCTATAAGTGAACTAGTGTCGTGAACCTGTGGTTGTTAATTACTGTGTTAAGTGTTGATCATTGTGTGCAAAGTATTGACCAAAAGGTTGTGCTAAAATTGTTTAAAAAACATTTGCAAAATTAAATTTGCAAACTTATCTGCACATGCGATCCACCCACTTGATTCCGCATCCAAAAATTCATCATTTATTCGCATCCATAATCCATATTCGGAACAGTTTCGGCCGTCTGGCGTGCCAAACAAGCAAACGTGAATCATATAGTGAATCAACGCAAACAACTTTGACGTTCAGCAAAAGACTAAGCTTAAGTAAATTAGATTTGTTATTGTTTTACTGAATGAAAGCACGACAAAGTTGGCTATTTTCTAGCCACTGTTCTCTTAGTACCTATTTCTAGGTGCTGGTTTCTTAGTTTTGCTTTTTTAGCACCACTTTTTAAGCACCACTTTTTAAGCACCACTTTTTTAGCACCACATTTTTAGTAGCACTTTTTTAATTTCATCCTTTCAGTACCATCTTTTTAGTACAATCTTCTTAATCCTGTCTTTGATCACTTTCTAATTGCACTTGTTAGATGTCTTTTAGCTGTGAAGCAGATTACCAAAAAGTAACACACCTTAAGTGGGCGGTTCAGGCTTAGTGATATTTGCACGTGTACTGTTACACAAGCAAAGCCAATTGATTTCAATTAAAGTTCAACTAGTTCATATTTACTAGGCGCGCTTCACTTGTTTAATCATGTTATTGTCTAAGCAAGAGCTTGTCAAGTGTTCAACCTGCAAGTAACAGTTTTAGCAAATGAGTAATGCTGTTGAAAAACCCTTTAATCACAAGTGCATAAACATTGCAAGCCACTTTCAAATATTGCAAAGCGTGCAAAATGCACTTTTGCCAAGGAAAGCAATTTCACATGTGGAAGGTGTGAGGACAAGATAGTGACAAGATAATGTTTGAGACAAGATAGAAAAAGGGTGAGATAGGCCCAGAGACAAGGTTGAGTCCAGGACAAGATAGCTCGTCAATGCAATGTGGTGATCTTGAACCAGAGTTCACAGCTGTTCACCTGTTCGAGTTGTGTTGGGCAGCAAAAGATGTCACTGCGTGTACGCCACATATGTTCAGGGCCTGACGCTGCGTCTGCGCACTGTTACTGTTTCTGTACTATTCTGCCACACTATATACGTTTTTCACGACTGCTATATATATAGTGCAACACGCACAAAGGCCATACTGTTTGCTTTGAATTGGCTTTGTTTTGCCCCGCTTATCGCACCCGTCCGTCAGACCCTGCAGTTAGGTTCGGGCTCCGTTTCTTAAACCCTTTCAATTGGTTTGTTCGATTTTCACCTTTAACTGGCCTCAGTTCTTTTATCTCCATCCACTTATTGTTTATGTTGTTGTTTTATTTTCTCTAACCTTTCTACTTTTATTTGGTCTGTCTGCTTGTCCTGTCTGTTCGCTATGTCTACTTAGCCTATTATGAAGCCCATCTTATTTATGAAGCCCATCTTATTTATGAAGCCCATCTTATTTATGAAGCCCATCTTATTTATGAAGCCCATCTACCACCTACTGCATGTTCTTGACCCACTACCTGCCCGTCTGTTGCTTCGCACTCAACTCCCATTTTCTAGCTTTTCAACTATCTTGACTATATGATGGTACTAATAAGTTTACATTTAAGAAACTCTTTCAAAAATCTTAGGCATACACGTCTCGTAGTTGGTTGTTGCGCACAAACTGAGTGTTGCGTCGAACGGCGCTCAATAGACACGCCTGCTGGCCCACTACTCAGATGGGATGCAGATCAAACGTTTCTTAATGTCCATTGAGGACTTTCTTTTCTCACCTTGTTTTCTTAATCAAATCTTGTGTTTGTTTACGCATATTAAAAGTGTACGCATCAGTTTTAAGTTTAAGTTTAGTTGTTTTAGCAGCTTAAGCACATGGAGTGTTGATGTTCACATGATTTTGGTTTGACTAGGGCTAGTTTATTAGATGGTGGTTAAGTGGGCTTCAGGACTAGAATAGACAGAATGGTTGATCAAGAATGTTGAATAGAATGTCTACCGATGTAAGTTGAAAAAGGTTTGTCTCACTCATGTTAATTGGAACATGTGTGAATTCGAATGTTGGTATAAATGCTGAGCTAAGGTGATTTTGGAGCATCTTAGACGCTTGTCTTGAGTGGCCTGTGTTTCTCACATAGCTTAGCACGGCCTGTTCAACTTGGTCTGTCTGGACCGTTGTAAGGGTCTGTTTGCGTGCTATATAGTAGCAAACTGCCAGGAGGGCTCACTTAGGTTTGACTGTATATACATTAAGGCCAGTTTATATATGCCAGTTTATATATGCCAGTTTATATATGCCAGTTTATATATGCCAGTTTGTGTGCTTTGGCTGCAATATAGTTGACTTAACAATGTGCCCCAATAATATGGCGTATGTGCTGTTTATATATATATGCACCATATATACCTAAACCTAACGTACTTACATTGTGCTGCAATATATTTCGATATATGTAAACATAAGCGAACAAATAAACGTAAAGATAGGAGAAACAATTCTCACAATTGAACAATTATATATAAGTGTGTATAAATGAGCGAATTCGTGCAAGCAAACACAGCCAGCTGTATATTGTGCGTTATTTGTTATTTTGCTGATTCGTTTTATTTCGTTTTATTTGGTTTTCATTTGGTTTCGTTTGGTTTAATTGGTCTCATTTCTAAAAAACAAAATGCTATTTGAGTGTGCCGCTGTTGGTTGTCAGAGTTCAAGCAGATTCGAGTCAACTTTAGCCGGCCACCCCAGCCTTGCACATCTGGCCAAGTGAGAACTGCTCTGTGTGTGTTTAGCTTGTGCTTCCAACTGGTCACAAGACGGATCAGCTGGTCCAGTGATCTTGTTTATGATCTTCATCCAATCTGAATGGTCAGCATCGGCCTCTTACGAGTGCGCATTCGATTGGCCAGTGTAAAGGCCGTCCGCCACCGTGCGGCCATTTCTACCGTTCTGTATATGGCGTGTGTATTGTGAGCTTTATTTAGATTTCGTTTGGCTTTTCAGCTTCTTCTCATCTTCTTTCTCAATCCTTCATCTAGTTGTTTACGATATTTTCAAAATTCTTCATCTTAACCTGCTCATCTTAACTTGCTAAATGTCCACTTTTTAGTATTCTAGTCCACTCTTCAGTATTCCAATCCTTATCTAATATTCCAATCCACTGTCCCATACTCCATCTCCCATACTCCATCTCCCATACTCCATCTCCCATACTCCATCTCCCATATTCCATCTTCCATATTCCAATCCATTCTCCAATCCATTCTCCAATCCATTCTCCAATATCTCAACCCAACTACCTAATCCTTCGTCTTACTTCTACACCCTACGTTTTGCTGCTATCCTACGTGTACCAGATAACACAATTCACTGGTCAAAAATCCGATCTCAATCTGACTCACTATCAAAATAAACAAGGCATTTTGTTTACTTTCTCCACTCTTGGTTGCATTGCATGTGTTTCTTTTCAATTTTATTAACTATTTCTACTTTACTCAGATAGCTAAATAGATTACACTTCTAAATATGCTAAAATTCTCATTGTAATACTCATGATTCACTTTTGACAGGCGGAGGTGATCACTATTTGGCGCTAATCTACTCACAACTCAAGTCGAATCAACCAAGATATTCAAGTGTGTGTTCAAGACATTGTCACTAATTGTCTATGCTAGTGTTTATTTTTATGTTTTTATTTGGTCAAATCAAGAAAATGAAAAGCATCCATTTGGATTAGCAAGCAATTGTGTCAAATAGTTGAATAGTATCAAAATTTTGCGCTCATTTGTGTCAAATTCGTTTGATTGTGTCAACTGTCCAATTGTGTCAACTATCCAATTGTGTCAACTGTTCAATTGTGCGAAACTAGTCGGGCCCGGAAGCCAATTATAACAGCCAACACACCTGGACACCAGCTTTTGCATAAGGAGGGCACGCCTTACCCAAAATGAGTTTGTGGTCGCCTGTAGACCTTGTAAACGGAGGTTCAGGAAACATCAAGCCAAACGGTTCCAACAATTTGTCCAATGGAAATGCGCAAAAAAATTACGGACGTAAGTGTTATTCAATCAGCTATCTCCTAGTCTGTGCATAAATGACTAAACGAGTCTAGTAAGACAAGATACTAATTGACGTGATTCAATTGTTTCTTCCTTTAAAAACAGAGATACTAGAGCAAATCAATGCAAAACTTTTCCCGCCTCAGCTTGCACAGCAGCAAAATTTTCTTACCTTGCAAGAAGATAATCCCATGCTGTACAACCATCTTCTACTGCAAAATTCTATACAATTAAGGAACAAGCTGTTAAGTCAGGCGATCTCATCTGACACGGAAAGTAATGCTTCGTCTGATAACCATTTGTTGCTGAGAAATAAGTAAGTGTTTAATTGCACACACCTTTCCAACACTCCCACACTTTAAAAAAAGTAACACTGGCCAACAGTGGTCAACTTGAACCTCCAATCCTTTGTTCACAGTCTCTACATCATAGTCTTAGGTTTTTACTTATATCCTAAACTTAAAATTTGGATGCTCTTCTACTTTAATGCAAACACCACAGCCAATTCGATTAACCGCACATTTACACATTGATTGTACGTGATAATTTATTGTTTATTTTTTGCCTTCAAATTAGATATCCAGAAGGACAAAAGGGCACCAAAAATCAATTGACTCGCAACAAGAATGAAAAAAATTTCTCTAAAAGTGTAAATGAACATGCATTTTTACAGAACTTAGTGGCAAATCGAAGCAAAGCAAACGAAATTAACAATTCATTTAGTAATTCATTTAACGACAGCAGTTCAAAAAGAAATTTGAACAGTGAAACACCTTGTTCAAACTCATCAGAGGTGCAAGCCAATAGGAAAAAGATGAAATTCACTCAGCAAGCCCAGCAACTTAACCAGCAACAAATGAACTTTTTACAGGCTCAGATTCAAGTTCAGCTAGCCCAACTACAGCAACAACAACAAATGCAACAAGCTTTAGACATTTCCAAGTTACAAAACGAAATTCAATTGCAACAGCAACTTAAACAACAGTCTAAAGCTATGTTGGGTACCACTTGCAAGACGGGCGATACCAAAAAGAGTTCCGCTTGTTCTGGCTTTGGCGCCCAAACTGACATGCCTCTTAACCTGTGCATTAAGAAGTGTGGTCCTGAATCGAAAAATAATGCACAAGCTTTGCTTCAGAGCGAAGCTTTTGGCAAGCCCAACGACACGTTGGGCAAAAAACGAGGAAGAAAGCCAAAAAATTCAACTAGTGCATCGACTAGTTGCACTAGTACCATGGCCAGCAACCACAGTAGCAACAATAACAGTCTCCATCCGAACCAGTCGAATCTGTCCAGTATCGAATCGCAACCAGACAATCTGAACTTCTTAAAAAATGCCTACGAAGCCCAACTCTTGTCTTTGTCTAGTGCATCTGCCGAACCTAAGCCAAGAAAACGAGGCAGACCTCCCATTTCTTCGCCACCCATCAAAAACGAGGACACTGTCTTACCTGCCCAAAGCAATGTTGGTTTTGCTATGAACAATGCCGCTGCCTTGCTTCAGGCTGCAGGTATACCATTGGAGATATTTAATACACCTGCTGGAAAAGCTTTGTTACCCTTACTTGCTGCTAATACCACTGGTATCACTCAAGATTTGCTTACTGCTCAGCTCACTCAGCATTTGGCTAATCAAATCAAAGCAGCTACTTCCATTCAAAATTCCGCCACATCTACTCCTAACTCATCTTCAGCTTCATCCAACTGTCTTCGCAACCAATCTTCTGGTTTTGAATTATTAGACAAAAAATTGAAAACCATCTCAGATTCTGAGGACGGCTCTGGATACGATTCCAACACTAGTAAATCTGAACTCGATCGAAACGCTTCTGACAAAAACTACGACGAAAATAGTCTTAGGGTTCCTATTCTCTTCTTCTGGAAACGGCAAACTATTCTTAAAAATATCACCAAAAACGGCATTCGTGGTCAAGTTATTTATGTTACTCCCTGTGGTAGGAAAATCAAAAAATATTCTGATGTGGAAAAATTTCTTATGAAATCAAACAAAAATGCTTTACGCAGAGAACACTTTAATTTTAATCCTAAAATTATTGTCGGTGAATTTCTCGAGCCTAATCCAGACAAAGAAGGTGAATTTAATATATTAACTGAGCATGAACTTTTGACCAAATTGGAAAGTATACCTGATTTTGAAAAAAGATCATTTGACATTAAAAACAAATTTTTTCAAAATTCAAACAATTATACTTCCGAAACTGAAAATAATTATCCAACTTCTTCTTTGAAACCTGAAAAACGTACTTCTACCAATCATTTAGATGAAAATCCATTTAAAAAAGCCAAAAGAGATCTAGAAAATGCTAAAATTCAAGAAGAATTAATGCAACAGTTAAGAGCAGAAGAAAATAAAAAAATTGAATTGCAAAAAGAGCAAGAGTTGCAAAAACAAAGAGAAATGTTAATTTTAAATGATATTGATAAAGAAAAAAGAAGACAGCATTATATTTTAATTAAAACTTTAGAAAATCATAAAAGAATTCATGAAAAAGACAAAAGGCAAAAAGAATTTTTCGCCGAAAGAAAATCTTTGCAAGATAAAAAAGTTTTAAGAAAAAAAATTGAAATAGAACTTGAAAAAGAACTTAAAAAACCTGTAGAAGATATGATGTTAAAAGATTTGCAAGATTTGCCTAAATTAAATCGCGTTCAAGGTTTAAAATTAGCTGGAAAAGCTTTTGCCGATTTACTTATGGTTTATGAATTTTTAAATAATTTTGGCGATGTTTTAGGCTTTGAGATTGACAATTTGCCTACTTTAAATACATTGCAAAATGCTTTATTAAATGTGGATGAATCAAGTGAAGATGAACTTTTGTCTATTTTGCAAAAATTGCTTTCTACTGCAATTGAAGATCCTGGCTTACCATATAATGTTACAACAATTGTAGGCCAAAAACTTAAAGATACACCAATTACTAATTTAAATATAACTGAAGTACTTAAATTATATTTTCAAGCATTTGTTTCCCAAATTAGAGAAGGTACTGAATTAGAAAGAACTGAAATAAGAATTTACGATTTATTAAATACTGGCCGACCATACTTATCTTTAAATGCTACCGTAAAAGCCGAAATATTAGCATACATTTGTGATGAACTTTTGTGCAATCAATCTATTATTAAGAAGATTGAAGATAAGATAGAAGATGTTGCTAATATAAAAAGAGATAAATGGATAGTGGAAAATGAATTAAGAAAATATAAAATTATTAAAACTAAAAGGGAAAAAATTGAAGAATCAAAAACAACAAATAATGAAGATTCTAATGCTCAAATTGAAAATACTTATAATGAAAATGATGACAACAGTGATAGTGATCGTGAAAGTACTACAATTTATGGAAATGATATTGACGAAGAAGATGAAATCACAAATGAAGAATTGGATAAAATTATAGATAAACAAGTTAAGCAAGTAAATAGTTTATCAAATAAACTTCAAAAAGTAGTTAGTGGATTTAGAATAACTTCAATGGGTCAAGATCGTTTCAAAAGAAGATATTGGTCATTACCTAACGCAGGTGGTTTATTTGTTGAAGCAATAGAGTCAGGAGAAAATGCTGAATACTCAGATAATGAAGAAGATGAAGAAAATATTGAAAAAGAAATAATTATTAAAAATGAAATTAATGAAAATTCAATATTACCTGAAGTCAAAAAAGAAAATGAAACTAACAATGTTATTGAAGATAAAAAAGAAGATAGTCTTAATGAAAGTAAAAAAAGTAAATTAATTGAAGTTGAACAATTTAATGATAATAATGTTGAGAAAAGTGAAGATTTTTCAAATTGTGAAATTGAATTTAAATCTGATAAAATTATAGATAAAAAATTAGAAGAAGAAAATTTATTATCATCTCCGTGGATTACTCCTATTTTAACTAAAGTTATTAATAGTCATTATACATCAAAGATTATGTCTAATAATCAAGATGACATTCAAGAGACAACTATTTTACCTGGTTTAGAGTTTTTATATAAACCTAGACATAATGAGCGAAGTGCATTTAACATTTTACCTAGAGTGTCGTGTAGTGAATTAGTAGCAAATAATGATTCAGCGTCGACAAAGGATAATGATACAAAAAATAATGCTTTAATTTGCAATGGATTTTCTGTAGTACCAAATGAATTGGGAATATGTAGTAATTTACAAAGTAGATTAATTGAATTTAAATCACAACAGTTTGATAAACCTTTAATTATACCAGAAGAATATAATGTAGGTTGGTGGAGAATAACTGAGACTAGTCAGCTTAAACAATTAACTGATGCTCTTCATGAAAAAGCATTACGAGAAAAACAACTTAAAAAGCATATTTTGAAACATTTTAATCATTTAACAAGCAAAAATAAAATCAACAATTTTACATTAGAACTTTCTGATTTAGACAAAATAATTAGTGAGAAATGTCCATTTGGTGTTCCAGAGTCAGATGATGATAATGATTGGTCAGAAAGCGCAGCATTAAAACTTGATTTAATGGTACTTGATTTAGTTGAAGGATTAGAAGAAACAATTTCATCATCATCGATGCAAATTAGAGGTTGGAAACCAATACCCAAATCTAGTTCAGCAGATAAAAATTTCAACGTTTATCCATTGTATGGTACCAAAATGGGTGGAAAATTAAATAATGAAACAAATTTAAATACTGATGATATTAAAATTAAAAAAGAAAATGGAATTGAACGTTCTGGTATAAAAGATGAAAACAAAGAAAATAGTGATGATATTGATACAAAACTTGGTGAAACAAAAAAAGAATGCTATGATGAAGTAGAACAAATTCATAATAATCCAATATTTATTGCTAGAAATCGACTTTTAGCGGCAGAAGCGGGAATTGAACGAAGATATTTGAAACCTCCATTAGGATTTAAAAGTAATACAATTTTAATTCCAACGTCAGGAAGTGATGAATATGCAGACAATGCTGCGGATGAAAATGCAACATTAGGTTTAATTAGATGGCGTGATGCTGTTAGAGAATGTGAAAGTGGTTCTCAATTAGCTTTATTATTAGGTTTTCTTGAAGGTTGTATTGCTTGGGATAAATCAATTATGCGAGCTAGTTGCCAGTTTTGCAGCAGTGGAGAGAATGAAGCTGAATTATTGCTTTGTGATGGTTGTGATAAAGGATATCATACCTATTGTTTTAAGCCAAAGATGGAAATACCAGACGGAGATTGGTATTGTTTTGAATGTTCAAATAAGAATTCAATAGATAAAGTTTGTGTTGTTTGTGGCAAAAAAGGCAAATTAATTAATTGTGATACTTGCCCAAAAGTATTTCATCCTAATTGCATTGATCCACCAATGTCTAAACCCCAAAAATGTCGCTGGTCTTGCCATATGTGCTTACGAAAGACGAAAAAGTTTAGCAAACAAGTTTCAAAAAATACTAAACATGTCGTAGTGCAATCGAACGAAGAAAAAAATAAATTAAGTCAGGAAAAACCAGCTACTAATTGTAAAGAAAAAGAAAGGCGTAAAAGTGGCAAAAAAGAAGTCACAGTTGTTGAACCAGTTACAATTGAAAAAGAGACTAAAAAAGATAAAAAAAGCAAAGAAACAAAAGATCGACATCGTGACAGGAAGAATATTGAAGAAAAGCCTTCCAAAAAAGAAAGAGGTTAGTTGTTTTATTTATTTAATTTTCAATATTGATAAAATTTTAATTTTTTAGGCAAAAGTGATGATAAATCATCCAAGATGAACAAAAAAGATCAAGACTCACTTAATGAAACAGTTGAGAAAATGGATATTATTGAAAAGCCTAAAGAAAGCAAAAAGTCGAAAAAAAGTAAAAGCGAAAGTAACGCATTAGAAAAAGATTCAATGATTGCAAATGAAAGTAAACCAGATAATTATAATCCATCTCCTTTTGAAATTTTGCTGGACGACATTGTCAAGCATAAGGACGCTTGGCCTTTCCTCACACCTGTAAATACAAGTCATTTCCCTCAATATAAAAAAATAATAAAAAAACCAATGGATTTCCAGACGATGAAGAACAAACTGGACGCTGGATTGTAAGTTTAATTTTTTAAAACTATTAATTTTAATTCAATTTAACCATTGTTTTTTAAACACAGTTATACAGAGCCGTCTGATTTCTTAGCTGATTGTAGATTAATTTTTAACAATTGCGAAACTTTCAATGAAGACGAGTCGCCTGTAGGCAAAGCCGGTCATAATCTTAGAGAATTTATTGAAGCTCGCTGGAAAGAGTTAATTGAATAAACAGTTATTTAGCCACATATTTCATTGATATTAAATGTAAATTAATCTTTTTGTACATTTTCTTTCTTTATGTTTGTTTTCTATCTACATGCAAAAGTATTAAAATACACTTTTTCTAAAATGTAAATTTAAGATATATTTTTTGTAACAAAATTAATTTAGATTACAATTATTTATAAATTTATTTTGAAAAGTAATAAATTTAAATAATGTTTTTATACATAAACATTAAAATAAAAATTGGCATGATTGCTTATTGCTTTCGTAGTTTTGATTTGTCATAATGAAAAGTTTATTTAACTTTTTATTGACTTGAGAGATTCTTTAACTATTTTCTTTTTAGTTAAAATTAATTTTGAGGTTGTTTTCTTCAATTAATTTTATATATTTATTTTTTTAAGTGATCAATATTTTTGTTTGTTTGCATATTGATGTTTTTCGTTTATTTTTTAAATTATAATTTTTTTTGCAGCCTTCCCCTTTCCTGTTAAAATGTTGAATAAAGGTTTAATGAGTATCAATTTGCGGAGGTTGCCAACTATATTAAAAAAGATTTTTAATATTTTTCAAGGCGTTGTTTAACAATTTGAATTTTATTTCTTTGATCCTTGTGGTTAAATAATAATTTTCAAATTTAAAAATGTTTACAATATATAAAATTTAATTTCCTAACTAATTTTTAATTTAAAAAAAAAAAAAACAATTTTTTTTTTACAAATAATAAAAGCTTGTAAGTTGATAATAGTTAATGATAACATTTTAAAAATAGTGTAAAAATAAACTGCACTTATTTACTGATTGTAAGTATAAAAATTGTTTAATTAAAAAAATTATTGCAAAATTTATTATTCAAACAAATGTAGAAGTTGATTTAAAAGTGAATGAATACTAAAAGTAATTTAGTTTAAAATTTTTTTTTTTTAAATGTTAAATTGATTTAGTTAGATATCTGATTTTTTGAAAAGTATTTTTAAAAGTGTTAATAATGTTAAATTTAGTTGGTGATTTGAAAAATGCAAATCTAATGCCAACTGACAAAACATTCAAATATTTGTTCTTCAGTGTGATCAGTTATTGGACATTAAAAAATTTGCTTTCTCCAACGACAAATGAATCGTTTTTGAAGTATTATAAAAGAATACTATTCACAAGTTTGCAAAATTTACCTTATTTAGGTGAAAAAATTAAAAATGAAATTGAAAAAGTGAAATTAACAATAGACGACAATTTAATGCAAGTTTACAAGAACAAAGATTTTATTGAAAAGTTACCTGAATGCGGCATGAATAATAAGGAAATCAGAAATATGTTCAAAGATTATCAAAATTTGCATCATGTAAATTGGCAAGAAGGATTAGCATCTGGAACAGTATATTTAAATAATGAAAATAAGGAGCATTTAGAATTGATTTCATCAATTTATAAAGAAACAGCCTATTCAAATCCGTTACATATAGAAGTATTTCCGGAAATAAGAAAAATGGAAGCTGAAATAGTTAGAATCACAATTAACTTGTTTAATGGAAATGAAAAATGTGTTGGAACAGTAACTTCTGGTGGAACTGAAAGCTTAGTACTAGCATGTAAAGCTTACAGAGATTATGCCAGATATGTGAAAGGTATCAGATCACCTGTAATGTTAGTGCCGACTACAGCCCATGCAGGATTCGATAAAGCGGCTCAATTACTGGATATAAAATTAATCCACATCCCAGTGGATCCAGTCAGTATGAAAGTGGATATGAAGAAAATGAAAGCAGCAATAAATCGTAATGTTTGTCTGTTAGTGGGCAGTAGCCCAGGCTTCCCACACGGAATCATAGATCCGATCGAAGAAATGGCTGAACTTGGTCACAAATACAACATTCCCGTGCATGTGGATGCGTGTTTAGGAGGATTTTTACTTCCGTTTGTGAAAGACGCTGGTTACAAGGTTCCAGTGGTGGACTTCCGGTTGCCTGGAGTAAGCAGCATTTCAGCAGATACCCACAAATTTGGTTTTGCACCTAAAGGAACTTCAGTGTTGTTATTTAGTGAGGCCAAGTACCGTCACCACCAGTTTTTCGTGGTAGGAGACTGGACTGGAGGAATATACGCGACAGCGACTATTGCAGGATCTAGAGCAGGAGACTCAATCGCAACTTGTTGGGCTAGCTTGTTATATTTTGGCCGAAGAGGATATGTAGAAAGCACCAAGCAAATATTAGACACAACCAACTATATTAAGAAGGAGCTAGAAAATGTACCCGGTCTGTTTTTGTTTGGTCAGCCAATATTGTCTGTGCTGGCGTTCGGTTCGAATGATTTTAACATCTTAAGACTGGGCGATGAACTGTGCAAACTGGGCTGGTGCCTGAATTTGCTACAGTATCCTTCTGGTTTCCACATTTGTGTGACCAGAATGCATACCAAGCCCGGAGTGAAAGAGAAGCTGGTACGAGACGTGAAGGAAATGACAAAGCGTCTTTTGTCGCAAGGCAGCGAGAACCAGACGTTGAGCAAGCAAGCGGCAATGTATGGAATGGCCCAATCTGTGCCAGACAGATCTTTGATTAACGTATTCGCTAATCAGTATCTGGATTCTTATTACAATACTAAGAATTCAAAAACGTAATCCTTGAAAGAATTAGATGGAGCGAAGCTAAACCCAAATATGCCGCAGGAACGTCAGCAGAACTGTTTGGTAAACATTTGCTTAGGACCTGCTTGAAGGCGTTATTTTTCAAGATTGTTAGTTGGGTGAATTTGTAGATTTAAGCCTAAAGTTGTTAAATAAATATTTTTTATAATCTTGCAAATAAAGTTTTCGACGGAGGCAGATGATTTGCCAGGTTTTTAACCCGTCTATTTCATTCTCTGAAGACCTGCCGCTCACGATCTGGCTACAGCTTAAGCAAGTTTAAAGAAAGTGGTATTTAAGTAAACACACCGGAAGTAAAGATGAATTGTAATGGTGGGCGTGTCAAGCAAAAGAAAGACACGTGTTAGCATCTAGAGCAGGTTGGCGCCGCCGATCTAGGTAAGCTGGTCTTCGGCTTATATGCGGACCACCAGCGACCGGTATATAGCGGCTTGCTAAGAAAATGTGCTCCCATGCTGAATCACATTTCTTCAGCAAAGTAAACAAAGTAAACAAACAGTTTTCTTAAGTTAATCCGTCAGTGAAACCGGTCCAGCAATTCAGACCCTTCACAGCGACGTCAGTTCGAAAGGTACTTGTTTTCACACTGTCTGTGGCTAACTACCATAACAGACCACTACCATAGACCACCACAATGGATCATCGCCATTGACCACTAACCTATGCAGACTAACCTAGAATTTTTAACTGTTTCCGGCTTATGTTGCAGCTATTAAACTAATCTGATCTCGCTCCATAATTCATTTTTAAACGAGTTTTTCGAGCAGAGCCAGGGGTGCGCAGGTTTAAAGGTGTCCAGGTGTAAGTGTTTACAAGGCATAAGACCCACAAGGTGTGTGGTTCGAAAGACAAGCTTCACAAGGCCAAGTGTTTTAAAAGCTTTCAAATGTCCGAACGGCTAAGTCTGCACCTCAACCTTAAACAAACGCTGAGTTTGGACAAGCACCAACTTGTGGCAATTTGGTTACATCTGACACCACACTGTCCCACAACCTTAAATACAGCCCCACTGTGTGGCCATGACTTAGGCAAACTTAGGCAAGCTGAGTTAAAGCTGAT
The DNA here is from genome assembly GCA_025170145.1 of Pyemotes zhonghuajia. Classification (NCBI taxonomy): domain Eukaryota; kingdom Metazoa; phylum Arthropoda; class Arachnida; order Trombidiformes; family Pyemotidae; genus Pyemotes; species Pyemotes zhonghuajia. The sequence goes on along the minus strand of CM045846.1, from coordinate 7,761,554 downwards.
TTGTCTGTCTGAAATGCTGTTAATTAATTGGCTAAAAATGATGACTAAAATGCCACCATTTGTGTATGTGTAATTTTAAGCGCATTTTATTTTCTCTTTTTTCACATTTGCTTTTTCGCAACTTAATTCATTTGTTCCGCTCGTTTTCAACCAACCCAACTAACTGAACAAACTAAACTTTTTTTTCTTTCCTATTCTGGTCAGTGTGGTTCGTGCCAAATTTGTTCGTGTCAGATTCGTTCGTGTCAGATTCGTTCGTCTCACATCTAATCGTGTCAGCCTTAGTTTAGCTTTTGTTTATATTCCGTTTCAAAAATCCTGTATCACTCACAATGGAGGAAGAAAGAGAGAAAACCATTGCCGAAGACATCGTGGTCACCAAGTACAAAATGGCCGGCGAAATTGTGAACCGTAAGTTTCTCGTCGCACTTCATTCAACCATCTGACCACTGTTTGTTTCATTGCTAACACATGTTATTGCAGGTGTGCTTAAAAAACTTGTTGAAAAATGCGTGCCCGGAACAGATGTACTCGACATCTGTGAAACTGGTGATAAACTTTTGTTAGAGGAAACCAGTTTGGTGTTCAAAAAGGAGAAGGAAATGAAAAAGGGCATTGCTTTTCCCACATGTGTATCTTTAAACAATTGTATATGTCATTTTTCTCCACTTAAAAGCGATCCCAAATGCGTATTAAAAGAAAACGACCTAGTGAAACTGTAACTATTTTCTTTTATTCTTTACTTTGCTTCTAATTTGTTTTTCTCCAGAGACTTAGGAGCTCATATTGACGGTTTCATTGCAGTCGTGGCCCATTCCGTTGTGGTCGGAGCAAGTGCTTCCAATCCTGCCAAAGGCCGTCTTGCTGACGTTTATTTAGCTGCTTATCATGCAGCTGAAGCCGCTTTAAGACAAGTTAAGCCTGGTAACGGCAATTACATGGTCACTGACACTATTCATAAGGTGACTGAGGCCTACAAATGCAAACCAGTTAGCGGAATGTTGTCCCACCAATTGAGACAGTTTAAAATTGACGGTGAAAAATCTATCATACAAAACCCAACCGACGGTCAAAGAAAAGAGCATGAAAAATGCAATTTTAATTTGTACGAAGTTTATGGTGTAGACGTTTTGGTCAGCACAGGCGAAGGAAAAGTAAGCTCTTTTACTGCTACGCTTTTCTTACGTGCTCTACTTTTGCATTTTTATATCTTTATTTCATATTTTGTCTAGGGCCGAGAAGTTGATTCAAAAACCACTGTATTTAAAAAAACTGACATTACTTATCAATTAAAACTAAAATTGAGTCGAGCCTTCTTTGCTGATGCAGAGAAAAAGTATGGAGTTATGCCTTTTACCATTCGAGATTTTGAGTGCGAACGAAAGGCCAAACTAGGAATTGTCGAATGTGTCAAACATCGTCTTATAGACGCTTTTAATGTATTGTATGAAAAGGAAGGTGAACTAGTGGCTCAATTTAAATTCACCATCTTGCTCATGCCTTCTGGCACTCACAAAATCACTGGGCTTCCCATTGATCTTAACTCGTTCCAGTCCGAACACTCGATTCAAGACGAAGAATTGAAAAAGTTGTTGGCATCTAGTTTGGAAAATAAACCCAAAAAGAAAAAGTCCAAGTCAAAAGCAAAAGCAAACGAGGAAACTGAAACGGCACAAGCTTGAGCCGCTCTTATTTTTTATTTTACTAATCACATTTTTTTAGTAATTTTTTTCCCACTTTAAAATTAAAGGCTGAAATTAAGGTCTTAGTTGTCTAGAATTAACCAACGTAAATGTTGTCTAAAAAAATAAATCAATTCAATTTAGCAATTAAACTTGTTTAATCTAATTATTTATACTAAAAATGGTTACAAAACTAAAAAAACTTTTTACAATATCAAATGAAAAATGCTTGACTCAAAGATCTAGCCATTCTTTTAAGTACAAACAAGAAGCAGGACTAATTACTCCTCCTTCTTTACAGTCTTTTATAATTGGACACCCGCCACATGGCATTCGCATTAGTCCATTAGCCAATGTGCCTAAGTCATTGTTTAAAAACCTGTACAATTTTACATTTTTATCAGCTTCCTTTGGTGTAAAGAACCTTTCTACTTTGCCATCGTAAATCAATGTTTCCATAATAGATTCAATGTCTCTTAAAGTTAATTCAACTTTGCTAATGCCCAGATTTTTAATAAACGTGGCTACTTCTTTTGAAGAAACATAAGAATTGTCCCTTCTTGCTATCGGGTCAGTATGTTCACGGTGAGCTTTGGCCCTCTGAAAAACGATTCTTTATTTAAACAAAAATTTAATTAACGTTAAAAACTTAACAAACCTTTTCTTTCATATATCTTAAACATTGTTGATTCAAAACGTCCACGAATTCAACTTCAAAATCTTGGTTTGAATACCAAGTGCCTCCTGTAATGGACACATCAGGCTCGATCTCATAAAGCATGTAAAGCTTTTTTTTGCTCGCATTCACTGATTTCACGGATTTGATTAGTTTCTTGCCTTCCATATGCTTCAAAACTTTGGTCAGTGCAATCATTGAAATGTTAGATTTAAATCGAATATCCTTTGTCCAAATGCCTTTATTTCCGGCATTTTCAATAATTGTGTAAACAATTTTTTCTTCATCATTTATGCCCTTTTCCGGCTTGCTTAGTTTGTAAAGCAAAGCATCACCTTTTTTAAGAATTTCAATTTTGGATTCTGCTAGCAGTTTATTGATCACTTTCATTCGGATCTGAGGAGAAATCGAACTAAAATTTGTTTCTAAATATTCGTTAGTCACTCCGTCGGTATTTTCTGTGCACAGATCGATCACTCTAGAGGCAAGCAAGAAAAATGAAAGATAAATCCTATTTAAAAAGAAATCTTACTTTTGAAACATTTGATCTTCTTCGGATACTTCCACCATTTCTTCATTGTCTGAATCGTCTGTCTTTTCCACCTTAATCATTTTTCAAATGAAGTAAGCAAGATCCACTGCTGAAATTTGTCAAAAACAATCAAAATTTTTTCACCTCCTAAGACCACACATTTGCCAGTAGCAGTAACTTTGAAAGTAACTCAAGTGAAATCTTCTTTTTCTGGCAAAACATCTGTTAAGACAACAAAGCCAATGTCTTAACCCATTTAAGTGGTCAGAAACCAGACAGCTGATTCAATGCATGGCACTTGTTTGCAATTGTAAACAAAACGGAAAACGTGCGTCTGTGTAAATAGCTTGATGCAGTTATTCGCACCTACGAGCAGATAAAAGAAAATTTAAAGCTCGAACTTGCACATCATTATCTAACCGATAACGAGTAGTGTGAGAGCTTATTTTCAAATTAAATTTAAATTAATTTTGATTTAATTTTAACGGTTTAAATCAAATTAACTTACATTCTTTATCAACATGTCTGGAGATGAATCTCTTTCGGACGGCTTAACTGCTGCACAACTTTTTTCCAAAGGATCTGGACTAACCTACAAGTATTCTAGTTTGCACGAATTCAATCTTTGTCTAATTTCGCTTTTTTTATGCTAGTGATTTTCTCATTTTGCCTGGATTCATCAATTTCAGACAAGAGGATGTCAGTATTAAATCCAAACTGACTAAAAACATAGTTCTCAATTCTCCTTTTGTTTCTTCTCCTATGGACACTGTTACAGAATCCGAAATGGCTATTGCCATGGCAGTAAGACACTTTAACTCTTTTCATCCGAATTTATGATCACTTCAAACCATTTTTTTTTAGCTTTTTGGAGGAATCGGCATCATTCATAATAATTGCACTGCAGAATTTCAAGCTGAACAAGTTTCCAACGTTAAGGTAATAATATTTTTCAAAATATTCTTACTTAAAACTTGTACTCTTATGCTTTTTGCAATATTCAAATATACAAATAACTTTTTTACAGAGATATAAACATGGATTCATTAGAGATCCTATAGTTCTTGGACCAAACAATATCATTGCCGATGTTCATGAGGTTAAACGAACCAAAGGCTTTGCAGGTATTCCTATCACAGAAAATGGCAAAATTGGCGGCAAATTAGTCGGAATAGTTACTTCAAGATGTATCGACTTTTTGGGAAATGAAATGTTGTCTCAACCAATAAGCACAGTAATGACTAAAAAAGAAGATTTAGTTACTGCACCAGCTGATATTGATTTAAGAACAGCAAACGAAATTTTATTTACAAGCAAGAAAGGTAAATTACCTATAATAAATAATAATGGAGAGCTTGTGGCTTTAATTGCGAGAACTGATTTAAAAAAAAATCGAGACTATCCATTTTCGTCTAAAGATGCAAACAAACAGTTGCTGGTTGGGGCAGCTATAGGTACTCGAGAAGAAGATAAAGAAAGGCTTAAAATGTTAGTATCTGCAGGTGTAGATGTTGTTATAATTGATTCTTCTCAAGGCAATTCTTCATTCCAATTAAACATGATTAAATATATTAAAAATACATATCCAAATCTTGAAATTATTGGTGGTAATGTTGTTACCATTCCTCAGGCGAAAAATCTTATTGATGCAGGTGTTGATGCTTTGAGAGTTGGAATGGGATCTGGTTCAATATGTATAACACAAGAAGTAATGGCTTGTGGTCGACCACAAGCAACAGCTGTTTATAAATTAGCCAAATATGCAGCTAAATTTGGAGTGCCAATTATTGCTGATGGAGGAGTGAGTTGTGTTGGCCATGCAATAAAAGCTCTAGCTTTGGGTGCTTCTTCTGTGATGATGGGAAGCATGGTAGCTGGTACTTCAGAAGCACCAGGTGAATATTTTTATTCGGAAGGAGTTAGATTGAAAAAATATAGAGGAATGGGATCTTTAGATGCAATGAAATCTAAAGTAGGCTCTGGTTCAAGACAAAGATATTTCGCCAGTGATTCGGAAAAAGTTAGCGTGGCTCAAGGTGTTACAGGTGCATTTGTGGATAAGGGGTCCATGTACAGGTATTTAAATTTATACTTTTTTAAAATTTGGCATAACTATTTTAGTTTTTCTTAGATATTTGCCATACCTAATAGCAGCTGCAAAACACAGTTTACAAGATATAGGCTGCATAGATGTTAATGTTTTACAAAAAGGTGTAGATTCTGGAAAAGTAAGATTTGAACGTAGAACACCCTCAGCCCAGGTAGAAGGAGGGGTTCACAGTTTATATACATTTAAAAAGGAATATTATTAATTTTTAAAATTAATTTTTATGTTTAATTCATAATACATTTGATTGTTTATTTTTTTATATCTTAAAAGTATAATTGTTGTTTAAAAAATTTGTTTTTAAATAAGTTAATTAAATAAATTGACATTTTTTCTGTTTTATTTAACTACTTTAAAAAATATATTTTTTTGTTATATTATGAATATATTATTTTTTACGCAACCTTTCTTACAATAAAGTCACAAGATCGTGTTATAAGATGACGACAAAAAAACGTTCAATTTTAATAAATGATTTCATTTTTTTTACAAACTAAAAATATATTTTATGAACTATTGCTTAATCACATGCTTGAATAATTATATTTTAAATTAATTTATGTATTTTAAAAATTTATTTATTGATTTATTAATAATTTTTTAATGTTAAATTTATAGAAAATTTAAACATTAAATATTAACCATTTTTTATTTTCCAATTTTTTTATTTTATTAACAAATTTATGATATTTAAAATTTAAATCTAATTAAATTACTTTTAATTTTTTTAATAAACTATTCAAAATTAGTAAATTAAATGATAATAGTTATTAATTTTATTTACTCAATTTGTGTTACCACAATATGGTGTTTATAAAATAATAAAAATGTAATATAGATTGATTAAAACATAAATATATCAGCATATTGTTGAATATTATATTTTGCGCAAAAGTTATTAGATTAAATATTTTAATTTTTAATATTTATTGTTTTGATTACTAATTATTAAATTACTAATTAACTTAAATAAAATAATTATGTTTAGTTTTTTTTAACTGATTAGCTTTAAAATAACAAAATTAAAAAAAAACAATTTGCAATATGCAAACGCTCCATTTGCCACATAAACACGTGCTTAAGTAAGCTTCTAAGATTTGTTTTCGTTTTAATTTAATGTTTAATTAAATTGTGTCAATTTTTTTTTCTTTGCTTAATCGCAATTTAATGAAAATGTCTAAAACCGAGGAAAATACACATCAACTTATTTTTGACAAAAAGTAAGTACATATTTTTACATAGAAATGTAGAATTTATTTATTTTAATTCAAATCAGAACTGCGAAAACACGTCGAGGAAGAAAGTTTTTAGAATCAAGAGAACCTAAACGATTTGAAGATGATAAAAAAATTATGCTCATTAAAGGAGCTAATTGTTGTTTTAATATGACTAAATTAATGAAAGATATTTTTATGCTTAAAAAACCCTTATCAGTTTTTTTTAGTCGAAAAAATGATTGGCATCCTTTTGAAGATCAAAGTAACATTGAATTTTTTGCTAAAAAAAATGATTGTTCCTTATTTATTTTTGGATCACATACTAAAAAAAGACCTAATAATTTAATAATTGGAAGAACTTTTAATCATCAAGTTTTAGATATGATTGAAGTAGGAATTGAAGATTTTAAATCAATGTCTGAATTTAAGACAAGCAAAATTTCATTAGGTGTCAAACCAATTTTATTATTCTCAGGTGAAGCTTTTAATGAACAAGAAGATTATAAAAGAATTCGCAATTTGTTTACTGATATGTTTTCAGCAAATAAATATCTTAAATTAAATATAAACGCAGTGGAACATGTTATATATCTAATAGCTCATGAAGGAAAAATATTATTTAGAAGTTATAGAATCAATTATAAAAAATCAGGAGTTAAAACTCCTAGAACAGAACTTGAAGAAATCGGTCCGCATTTTAATATGGTTTTAAGAAGGCAAAGACTTGCATCAAAAGATTTGTTTAAAAAAGCTTGCTTCCAACAGTTTTCACTTAAGCCCAAAAAAGTAAAAAATATTGAAAAAACTGAACTTGGTGCTACGCTGGGTAAAATTCACATGGATAGACAAGATTATACTAAATTAAATACAAGAAAATTAAAAGGTTTAAAGCCTGAACAAAAACAAGATAACAAGAGAGAAGCAGAAGAAGAAATTGAAACAGAAATTAAAAAAGTCAAATTTGATAAATCAGATTTTTAATTAACTTGATTAATATATCGTAATTTAAAATAATTTGTTTAAAAATAAAATTCAATTTTATCGATATTCCATTTTGTATAAAAATCACATTGCCTATAAATGTAAAAAGGAACACTAAATATTAGTTTTTTATTATAAAAATTATTTTGGTGAAAAATGAATTTTTTATTAAGTAATGTTATCCATTTTGGTAATACATGAAATAAATAAACAAAAATAACTTATGACTTTTATGAATTTGAAAATTTATCAAAACACTTTGATATACTAGATAACAATTAAAAAACTTTGATTAAGCATTTTTTTTTTATTAGAAAAAATAATTATTAGAAATAGGATGACATTTTTAAGAATTGCAAACTAATGCATTTTGTGATTTAGAATGCTGGAGCATATCTAGTTTATTTTTTTATTAACTGTAAGAGTTAATATTTTTGAAGATCATATAGACTTTTATAAATTTAAAAATTTATAAATAAAGCTTGAATTAAATTTGTATAAGTGCAAGAAGAGGATTAAAATGGGCTATTTTTTCTTTCAAATTTGTTTTTGTTTTATAAAAAAAAAAGTTAATTAGATAAAGAAATTTTGATTAATTAAGAAAAAATAGTTAAAGGTAAAAAGTGAAATAATTTGATATGAGTTTGTAGCTTGTTTTATTATTTAAACAAAATTTTTTTACATTTTTCAAATTAAGCCTGAATAGTAGAAAGTTTGAGCAAGTAATGGGCAAAAAGAGTGGAAAAGAATATTTGGAGACGGATTAAGTTGAATATTGGAATCTTTATTGCCTAGACTGAGATCGCTTTAAACTTTGGTCGTATTGAATGGCTTGATCAAGCATTGGTTCCAAAAAGATTGATGGGATACATAATAAAAGTTTGATAGGGTCATCGGTTTTAACGGAAATAGATGGATTCAGATTAAAAAGACTATGGTTTTGAAGATTAATAAATTAATGGAGCAATGGGCGCTGGGCTATCAATCGGTTTTGTTTACATTCTCTCTACTGCTATCTGCAGGAATTCTGTGCAAATTTGTTTTATAAACATTTGTGATTTGGCATTTGTTGCAAAATCGACAATTGTTATTGTTTAATTAAAACATTAATTAATGATTCATACCTTCATCATAAGTATTAGTTTTTCGTCATCTATTTGTATCGTTGCGGGACAACTGACTAGATTCATATTTAGTCAACCGTCTTTGAAGTGGCAATTATCTTTGGAAACACCTATAGAGTCGCGTTTGAGACCAGTAACCGAACATGGGCAGTAGTCAGAGCATTTTAAATGTGATCAAGCAAAATAAACAATTAACCAAGTTTGCCTCGAGTGAACCCATCGGTCAAAATGATAACTCATTCTGGAATGAAATGCTGGCCCTCACTTTTCAGCACAGTTTCGTTACTTAGTAAGATTTACCACCTCTCCATCAATTCGCTTTACTCTAATTTGTTCTTTTCTATTAACAGCGAAGATTCCAAACAATTCGACATTAGTATTATTCCGTTGTTGGAGACATTTTTCAAAAACAATTTGCTTTCTCACAATTTATCTAAATTAATTCGCGTTTCAGTAAGCAGAGCTACCCAACTCAAAGGATTAAATCCAAAAGATCCGATGTAACCGATTTCTAATAACCCGACTCGTTCCTGTCAACTCTCATCTTCTTCATTTTTAGATACAAAATTGTGCTTTGGCAAACCTACAACTCAGTTTTAATCATAAGATGCTGTGCTAAGCATTTGATCCAAATTTTGACCGAAGAAAATGTTCTCAAACATTTCAACGATTCTAACCAAGACAATCATTGCGAAGTAATCGAACAGTTGATGAGTTCTTTAATTGAGATTGTTGTTGATGTAGAGGTCAAGTAAGTTTCAATTTAATTTTGTTTTTTATTTTTTCAATTCTTTTTTTTCTTAGTGATTCTACCTACATGCTTCACGTTGAAAGCATTAATTTACTAATTGTGCTTTTCTCGGTTCAAATGTATTCAGCTAGACTTTCAAATAAATCCATAATTTACCAAATTGTTTTACAAAAAAAATGCACCATTCACTCAATCAAGTTTATGAAGGCTCTATTAACCAATTTTGTTAATCAATTGCCTATACCGGATAACGAAGGCGGCAGTATGATCTTAGGGTTAGCTTCTGGCGTCTGGAATGTACTTACTTTAGGCTATGGTAGAGATGATGAAGACAACTCAAACAAAATTTTAGCTAGATTAAGTTTGCTTTTAATTCTAATTTTGACTAATCATTGTACAAATGAAATTAATCCCTACAGAGAGTCTTTATTCTGTTGTGTGGACTCTCAAAATAGTTTTGAAACTAGTGAGCATATGGCTAATGGATTCAAAATTGAATTTAATAAACTTTTTCATGTTTTGTGTAATCAACAAAATGAAGATCAAGCTACATTATTACTTTATTTGCTTTTACACAAAAACTCTTCATTTAAAATATTTGCTTTAAGTAAAACATCAGACCTGCATCTTCTTGTGATTCCAGTGCTTAAAATTTTATATACTTCTCCAGAACGCAGTTCTCATCATATATATATGGCTTTAATTATTTTATTAATTTTAAGTGAAGATAATTTATTTAATGATTCTGTACATGAAATTGTAAGCTATTTTTTACACAACTTTTTCAAATTTTAATTATAAAATATTTTTACAGATGTTAAAAAATATAACATGGTATAAAGATAAAAATTTACCAGAAATTTCACTTGGTGGACTTACAATTTTAATCTTAATTCGAACTATTCAATTTAACATTTCTAGGACTATTGATAAATTTTTACATACTAATTTATTGGCAACTTTAGCAAACATGTCAAATCATTTTAAAAATTTAAGTCCTGTTGTTTGCGAAAAGATTGTAGTTTTATTTCGTAAATTAACTAAACGAATGAATAAAGTTTTAGCAAATTTACATCAAAGTACATCTAATGGTAATCATCTTGAGCTAAGCATTGGATCTGATAGGGACACTGATGTTTTATCAACATTTGGGGAATTAAATCAAGATATATCCATATATGAAGAACTTTTGAGAATGATACTTGAAATTATTAATGCGGCTCTTGTATCTCAATTGCATCACAATCCAAATTTAGTCTACACTTTGCTTTATAATAGGCAAATGTTTGCTCCTTTTCAAACTCATGCAGCTTTTCAAGACATTGTAATGAATATTGAAACAGTTTTAATATTTTTTGCTAACAGAATTGAAGCATCTGAGGGTAATTTATCAGTAGCTGAAGTTTATAGCATAATTGAGCATTCTTCATTACAATGGCCAGCAGAAAAATTAAAGGTATTTATTTTTAATTCATTTTTAAGATTATCTATCATATCTTCTTTTTTTTTTGATTATTTAAGCAGAAATTCCCCGAACTTAAATTCCGATATGTTGAAGACGATCAGCCTGATGAATTTTTCATTCCATACATATGGACTTTGGTATACAAAAGCTCAAATCTATTTTTCAACTCTCAAAATATTTTATTATTTAATCCACACAAAAATGTTATTTAGAGTATTAAAAACTGGTCAAAATTTTGATTATAATTTATTTATTAAATTAAAATTAAAAAAGTGCCTCCTATCTTTTTTAATTGAAAAGAAGAATTAAAAAAAAGTTGTAAATTACAATTATTAAGCTTAATTTTATTTTCATAATGCAATTATAATTTATATGAAATTAAATGAATTATAATTTATACTAACATTTTTACAAATATACAGTTTAGATTTAATTATTTGAGTTTGACTTGCTTTTAAGATAAGATTTCAAATCATTAAAAGTGTAAGATCTGGCAATGTTGTTTTCTTTTTTAGAGGTGGTTCCGCCTTGAACATGATAGTTGGCTAGTTCCGTAGTAATACTACCAATGTCCAGATGTAATTCTTCTCCATTTTTGTTCGAAGTGCTAGCATTGAGCGAATTTTGAAAGTTTTGCTCATTTAAATTAAGATTTGGTGATGAAAAAGTGTTGATTCGATTTTCGTCAATATCGTTAGATTCCTGAACAGTGGCATGTAGATTTCTTAAAGCTTGTATTTCGCTAAAAGTTGGTAGGCCACTTTGATGAATGTCGTTCCTTGAATTTAAGTATACATTGGTGCAAATTGTTGATACTGATGGATATTTGATCGCTTCTTCATAAGAAGGTGGCACATCAGCAAAGTTGACATCTTCATTTGCCTGATGATTTGAATTGGAACTCTGTGACGATGGTAAAAAACATTAGATTCTAAGAAATCATTATAAAATATAAATTTACATTTGAGTTTCTTTGCCGTCTTCTGAAAAAAAACCTGCTGTGCCAAATAGCGCGGAAACAGTTAGAGCTACATGATGAAAAGTATGAGCTAAGTGAAAACAAAGTACAAATCCTCCAACAAATGACAAAAATCCAGAAGAATAGGTTCACAAGTAACAGAATGGCGAATACACTAGTTAATTAAATACAAATTAGTACTAATTGAAAAACTATAGAATACTATTTAGCTTGGTTATGGGTTGGAAATGCTAATAAAAAACTGAAAAAATTATGCTTAATAAACGATGGCAATTAAAAAATGATTTGAGCATTTAATTTAATCACTTAGACATTGTAGTGTGGAATCACAAGATGCGAAACTAAAATAAACAATAATTGAAAATAGAAATGAATTGTGCAACTCAATTAACTAATGAAAACAAACTACATTGAAATACAGTTTCAGAATAGTAAAGCAAGAAAAGAGTATTTAAATAAATAAACAAAATAAATGCATAATTACGCTTGATAATCTTGTTCCATTGTTTCCACTGTGTTTGGAATTAAGAACTAATTGAAGGAAATCTAATACAGTTGGCGGATCCTGTTTAGCGGATCAAAAGCAAAACTATTGGTCACAATTCATCACATTGCGAAGAAATCAAGCTTATGGCAAATTAAGGTTTAAACCAACAACTGTAATTAGCTAAATATGAAACATCGAATCCAACAAATCTAGAAAATTCAAGTCTGCAAAATGCAAATAAAATATAATAAATTATGATCGAAATGCAGGCGAAACAAGGCTAGTTGCTGGAGAAGGCCAGTTTTGTCTGCTCGAATTGAAACAAAACAGACATCACACTGTCTGTTGAAGATGCTGAATTGTACAAAAATGTCACAAGACAAAAACTAGCCAGATAATGAGCAGTTGATGAACAGATGATAAAAAGGCGAAAACGAAAAGACAAAAGAATTAATTTGAGAAATGATCAAGGCAAAACCCACCACTTATCAAATTAATTACATCAAACTAACCACAAATGAAAGCAAGAGATTTAAAATAACTTTAAATCTTTGTTCGCTAATTCACTTGTATAATCAGTCCACTAGACAGATTAATCGTTAATCCACTATTAATCCGTTTGTGTTTTGTAATATTGCATTTTAAGCGCTGGATTCCGGTCTGGTTTTAGCTTGTTTCCATGCACAAGTGATTTCCATTTATGATTTAATCATTAAAATCAAATCTTTAGCTTAATTAATTGCACACTTGTAGTCACCGGTTTAAGATGGAAAAATTATAAAAGGATTTAATTGGCCGAAATGTGGGAAGAAGAACCGATCGTTAAGTATGAAGAAGAAGAATATACCTTTGCAAAACACTTGTGGCTTAGTGTGCGCAATGATTAAAACTGTTGAAACAGATTAACTACTACAGGGTGTGTAATGTGGATTGAAACTATTTCGTTTTTATCTCTTGATTAGCGACTTTAAGATGATTGGAATAAGTGGATTTGCAGTTATAGTTGAGGTGTTGGCATTGAAAACCGTAGACAGCGATGACCAGTTAAAGACAAAATAATGTTTAAGATAATAATCTGAAGAAACAATCATTTAGACTGGCAAGTTTTTAAGTTGATAGCCATTTTAGATAAAGATAATCTTAAAAAAGATCATCAGTTTGGCCACAAAATGGATCTTAGTTTTTAAACAGACACGATCAGGCCGTTACTGCCTGATATGTTTCTGTTGGTTTTAGATTTGTCTTTGCCAAAATTTACATTGAAATATATTTTTTTTATTTATAATTTTTATTATCATTGTGTTTACTTGGAATTAGTAGCAGGCCACTGCACCTTTCTTGCAGGTAACCAGGCTTGTTGTCAGCCAATTTTTTGCAGGTTTATAACTCCTTACGTGTTTGATGTATGGCCGGTCACAAACATAAGCCACTAGTTGCCATTATTAGTTCACTTTGCTTTAGTTTTGCTACCACAGATCTAACCAGGTCAAGAACAAAAATCGAAATCGATTTGACATTTGAATTTGGTCAAACTTTTGTCTTAATTTCAGTTTATTTAATTGATTTTCCTTTTTGACACATTCAGTATCTCACCAGCTAAAAAGCAGATCAAACTTTTTATTGTATATTAATCAAATTTAAAAAAATGGTTAATGTTTTAATTATTTTAGTTCATTATCGGTTGTTAAGACGTAATCGTTTAGCTTTGGTTGCTTGGTTCTAAATGTAAAGATTTGATCATTTATGATCTAAATATTATCGTTGCTAAGATGTTGTCGCTTGAATTCAGTTGCCAAGTTTCGGTCATCAACTTTTGTTTATTGACTTTCTTTAATCACGAAAGTTTTGTTAATATTAAAAATAATTTAATTTAAATTTTAAAGCTTTCGCTTGATCATCAATTTTTTTTACCAAATATTCGCAATTATGACGCACTCTTGTATTTTGAATTAAAATTAGAATTTGAACCTCGAATTATTTGACAATAGCTAGAAAATGTTTAACTGTTGTTTTCATCATAAAAGCTTTAGACAAGCTTATTAAGACGAAATTCCTTGCTCAAAATATTCACTATTGATGCTGGCTAATAATTTTCTGATTCAATGCCAGTATCATGGTTTTAAGTTATTTTTTATGAAATTTTTTTACGCACTAAAAAATAAAGCAATTTTGAATTCGAAAGTTAATTGCCACAATGAAATGCCACAATCGAGTAATAAGTGGAAATATTGTTTTATTTAATTTTGCTTACAATTAATTTGCAATTAAACTTATTAAAATGACAAATAAAGTTAAGCTAATGATGGTAAGCATAGTTTTAATGTAAACAAATTGTGAGAAACAATAAAAGTGTTTGGTAATATCTAGAAAAATTGCTTAATTAATTTAATTAGTAGCTGAATTTGTTTGGATGCAACGTAAATATTGATACAAAAGAAAAAGTGAGCAGGTAACAAATGTTTGTTTGAAAATGCTGGATGATGAAATGTTTGCAGTTAGTTGGAGGCCGAAAGTCAGGTGTATAATTAGCAGAATTTTAAGTAGGATATAAAGTGAGTCTGTGAAGAAAGTGTTGAGAGGAGTTCTTGCAACCATGGTCCAGTATAATGAAGCTTGCAAGAACACTGGTCTCAAGACGGAGGACAATAAGATGTTTTAACTTGTCATGTGAGAGAGAACTCATGGAAGCAGAGAGAGACGCAGAGAAGATAGTTTAATCATGGAGAGGGTCGAAGCTGTTTAGGGTTTGAATTTGGCTCCTGGAAAAGTGCACCAGAAGATGGCAATACAGTGTTTATTTTCGGATTGATCCTACGTGACTTTTTCATATTATGATTTCTTTTACCTTTTTAGCTTGATTTTGAAAAATAAAAAGTTCAAACAGTGACTTTTAATGCATACATTTACAGTTTTGCACTTAAGTAGAGATTAAGCTTTTCTGCCTCTCTCGTTGCTGCTCTCTCTTCGTTCTAGCTCTCCGATCTCTCTCTCTCTCTCTCTCTCTCTCTTTCTCTCTCTCTGGTCCTCTCGTTCTCCCTCTCTTCTCTTGCTGCTTATCAAATACATATTTGGCTAGTTCGGTGGATGCGACAAATTCTCCTCAGCCTTGCAACAGTCTTCCTGTGTTTGGTGAGTTAGCTATTGCTAGCAAGTTCTCAAATCAGTTCTTCACTGCTCATCTTATTCACCACTTATCCATCTGTACATCATCTCGTTTTGCTCGCAGTAATTCTTCATTTGTTTCTTCAGTGGGTGAACAAAGCCAAGCAGATGCAAACCACAAGTACGTGCACTCATTTATTTATTCTAATTCATGTTCAACTTGTTGCCTTTGCATAAACAGATTATCTCAATTGTAAGACATTTGCCGCTTGCAAGCGTTGCATAATCTAGCTCCAATCTAGTTGCTATTGCTTAAGCTCTTCTCAATGATCTTGTATAACTTAAATGCAACATATTCAAGCACTTTTTGCTACTAATTGGTTGAGTGCAAAAGATAAATACGCTTCTAACTGTCTCATTTTTGCTTTAGAAAACCCCTTCGATCATCTTTTGCGGACTCTGCAAGTCGACGGACAGGAGTACAAATATTATGACATCACTGAATTGAATGACCATCGGTTCGGTAAGTACCCACAAGACACCTGTTTTGCTTGAAAGTTTGGCATGCAAAAGTTTTCATCTACTTGACTTGTTTGAACTTTTCTGTTCGTTGCTTTTTCAGTCTCTTCTAATCCGGTTCTACAACTGTTGCAATCTGCTTAATTTGATTTCCTTTACTGGTAAATAAATCAAGCAACTCGTTATTTACACCAAAAATTTGGCTGTTTCCTTCTATTTGCACAGTTCTCCCACAATTTCCAACTCATATATACCAAATACCGGCCTTCATATGCTGGCCTCCATATGCCGGCCCCATATACCAGCTTAATTGCAATTAGCTGTTTTTTTAATTTGTGTTCAACTTGATTTAATTAGCTTTTAACTTTTGCTTACTCGAAATTTTAGAAATAATTTGCATAAATTTCCTAAATTTGCCAAAACTTTAGTCAAACAACTCATTAAGATTTTATTTGACTACTCTTGTTAGGCGTTTTAGACTATTTGAAAATCGCACTAGAAATCCTAGTTTCGAATACATTATATTTAATGAGAAAAGTTGTTAAAAAAAACTATCGAGAAAAACTATCGAGAAAAACTATTGAGAACAACTATTGAGAACAACTATTGAAAAAAATATTTTAGAAAGATTATTAAGCAAGATTATTGGCAGAGATTGCTAGAAGAACAGTTTAAAATGCATTTCGATAATCAATAGTTAACATTCATTGCAGTTTAGATTCTAGAAACATTTTCACGATTAAACACTTTTTTGTCAGCTATAAAGCAGTGATCTAAGCACTAGAACAGTCATTTCAATTTTCGGACAAATTGAACCTAAACAAATGGCAACCTATTTCGCAGCGGCAGAATTTTAAATCCTAAAGCAAATCCAAAAAGGCGGCTAATTTAGAAATGACCAATGCCAATGATTTGTTCAACTGATTTTTGACAATTAATATATTTCCGCGCCTTCTCGCATGACCGTTGGCCGTAACAAATCATTTAAGTTTTGCTTTATAACAATTCCTAGTTTTATAAGTTCAGTTGCTTACCCACAATCGTATCCTCATTTTATTATGTTTACACAAATTTATATCCATTTAAATCCACATTCAACAAATCCACATTCAATATATCTGTATCTACCCAAATCTAAATCCACCAAAATCTAAACTCACACAAACCCACATCCACCCAAATCTAAATTCACACAAATTCACATTCACTCAAATTCACACTCACTCAAATTTACATTCACACAAATCCGCATCCACATAAATCTACATTTGTGCAACTCAATCATATAAACTTTTACATAAATTCATTCATTTAAATTCATGAGCGTTTATTTAAATTTATCCATTTAAATACATATTCATTGATGACTTTGTAAAAGGTTGTCAGAAAAAGTGATTACAAATAACTAAATTAGATACGAGATCTTTACTGTACTCAGTTAACCATCGATTTGGTCGCTTATATATAGATTCAAGCATACTGGCATCTATAAAGCAATAAGAAGATGTTCTAGATGTTAGGCCATTGTATGAAACAAAATGTCTATTCAATTTATTACATTTAAACCCTCATCTAATATATTGTTTACGGTCTTGTATTTTGACTTTTATCTTATAAATGACTGCATTTTAAAATTTTCAATTGTGATCCATTAAATTGGGTTTGAAAATTAATTCACATATTTATTGCATTTTCAATTTTAATAAATTAATTGCACTACAATTTCATTGATTGTTTTATTTCTTTTCTATCTTTTTTATTATCCGCAGAAAGATTGCCTTTTTCAATTAGAGTATTACTTGAAGCTGCCGTCCGATGTTGCGATGGATTCCAAGTTAAACAGGACAATGTGGAAAAAATATTAGATTGGAAAAAAAAACAATTTTGCTCTATTGAAATTCCGTTCAAGCCGAGTAGGGTGATTTTACAAGATTTTACAGGAGTACCTGCTTTAGTTGATTTTGCTTCTATGAGAGATGCTTTCAAGCAACTTGGTGGAAATGCTAATAAAATTAATCCACTTTGTCATACTGATTTAGTAGTAGATCATTCGGTTCAAGTTGATTATTCTAGAACGTAACTATTTTTTTAATCTAGTTAAATTATAATAAAATAATTAACTAAATCTATTTTTCAAGTGTTCTTGGTGCTTTAAAAAAAAATCAAACGTCAAACGAAAAATTGGCTCGAGAAATATTAGAAATTAAACAAACTGAAAAAACATCATCTCCTAAATTATGTGGAGATTGCGAAGAATTTGGCAGGTGTATGTTGTCTGAACAACTAGAAAAAAAATCTGTTCCTGTAAGAAAAGTATTTAATGGTAATGCTAAAAAACTAGCTTTAAATATTAAGACACCAGGCAAGGCTAACGAACAAATTAATGATTTGGAAAATTGGCAACCTCATAATTTGCCTAAATTAAAACATGAAACTTGTCCATTTCATCAGATTAAATCTGTTGGGTAATAATTGTTTTTTAAAAATTTTTAATTATTTCATTTTTAACTAATTATACTTTTTAATAACTAAATATTAAATTACTAAATATAATTTTAACTATTATTTTATTTTTAATATATACGGTTTGATAAACGGCGTCATTTAAAAAAAAAAAAATTTATCGCTTTTTTTATATTTATGAATTATTTTTTCTAAGTGCC
Organism: Pyemotes zhonghuajia; assembly: GCA_025170145.1. Classification (NCBI taxonomy): domain Eukaryota; kingdom Metazoa; phylum Arthropoda; class Arachnida; order Trombidiformes; family Pyemotidae; genus Pyemotes; species Pyemotes zhonghuajia. The sequence goes on along the minus strand of CM045846.1, from coordinate 7,743,269 downwards.
GAATCTTTACAAAAAAATCAAGATCTTGAATTTTATCGAAATAAGGAAAGATTTGAATTTCTTAAATGGACCGCCAGAAATTTAAAAAACATGCTAATTGTACCACCTGGTTCTGGCATTGTTCATCAAGTGAATTTAGAATATTTAGCTAGAGTAGTATTTGTTAATGAAGATAATCTTATTTATCCGGATTCATTGGTTGGTGCAGATTCTCATACTACGATGATTAATGGTTTAGGAATTGTAGCTTGGGGTGTTGGTGGAGTTGAAGCTGAAGCAGTAATGCTTGGTCAAACTGTTTCAATGATTTTACCACAAGTAGTTGGTTATAAATTAATTGGAAAATTACCTGATTTTGCTACTTCAACAGATGTTGTATTAACTATTACTAAACATCTTAGATCAATAGGTGTAGTTGGAAAATTTGTCGAATTTTTCGGAGAAGGTGTTTCTGAATTATCAATTGCAGATCGGGCTACAATTGCAAATATGTGTCCAGAATATGGTGCCACAATTGGTTTGTTTCCTGTAGATGAAAAAGCAATTCAATATTTAAGACAAACAGGAAGATTAGAAAAAAATATTGCTTATATTGAAGCTTATCTTAAAAAAAATAAGTTGTTTCGAAATTATCTAGATGCAAATGAAAATCCAGATTTTACTTGTATTGCTGAATTAGATTTATCAACTGTAAAACCGTCAGCATCTGGACCTAAAAGGCCACAAGATCGTGTTTCAATTTCTGATATGAAGCAAGATTTTGCTCAATGTTTAAGAAACAAGATTTCTTTTAAAGGTTATGGTTTGTCTGAAGATCAATTAGATAAAAAAATTAAATTTTTTTACAACAATAAAGAATACACTTTAAAACATGGATCCGTCGTTATTGCAGCTATTACTTCTTGTACCAATACATCTAATCCATCAGTTATGTTAGGTGCCGGTTTATTGGCAAAGAAAGCAGTTCAAGCAGGTCTTGAAGTCCCATCTTATATAAAAACTAGTATTTCTCCTGGTTCCGGTGTGGTAACTTATTATTTAAATGAATCAGGTGTTACACCTTATTTAGAAAAATTAGGTTTTGACATTGTAGGTTATGGATGCATGACTTGTATCGGTAATTCCGGTCCTTTACCCGAACCTGTTGTTGAGTCAATAAATCAAGGTGATTTGGTTGCAGTAGGAATTTTATCAGGTATATTTTTATTTAATGATCAATTTAAATAATTGATTAATTTTAAACTTAAAAAAGGAAATCGTAATTTTGAGGGACGTGTGCATCCAAATACAAGAGCAAATTATTTGGCATCACCATTATTGGTGGTGGCTTATGCTTTATCTGGCACAGTCGATATAGATTTCAACACAGAACCAATTGGTTACAACCCAGAAGGAAAGCCAGTTTTTTTAAATGACATCTGGCCAACTCGAGATGAGATTCAAGAAATTGAACAAAAATTTGTTATTCCAGCAATGTTTAAAGAAGTTTATTCTAGAATTCAATCAGGAAACGAGAAGTGGAATGATTTGAACTCTTCAGAGGGTTTACACTATAAATGGGACGAAAATTCAACTTATATTAAGAAACCACCATTTTTTGAAAACATAAGTTTAGAAGAGCCTAAACTACAATCAATCGTAAACGCTCATGTTTTGCTCTATTTGGGAGACAGCGTCACTACAGATCACATTTCACCTGCAGGATCTATCGCTAGATCTAGTGAAGCTGGAAAATATTTAATGCAAAAAGGGTAAGTTATAAATTTAAACAGCTTGATTAAATCTAATATCTTTGCGGGAGAACAATAATTTGAAAAACTCATTTGTTTTTTTGCTGTGTTGGTAGATTTGCATTTAGCTATCTATAAAATGCAATTTCATAAATTGTTAAGTGATTTATACACGCGAACTTGACACAAGAAAGGCTGAGATTGAGTTTATGCGGATAATACATCTTTGCCATAAGAGGAAGATGCAGAAAAAGCACAAGTTAAATAAAGATGGCTAGTAAAAATGACAAAACTAATGTTTAGACAATTTTATCAGAAACAAAATTTATTGTCACAATTTGTTTTCAACTACTTGGACTAGCGTGAACAGAATGCTGTTGTCAAAGCATTGAATGTAATCATAAACAGTGCAAAGTAATGCATTTCTTTCTTTTTTCATCATTTTCTATCTTCTTGATTTTCATTTTTTTTCTAGACCTTTTTTAGCTCTAGAATCGGTCACAGGTCATTTACTTGCTGTTTTCGCAGTCTCGTTCGCAGACATTTTTTGTGTTCGCAGTTTGAACATTTATTCTAACTGGCCTTTACGATTTCTTTCAGTTTGTCCTATTCACATTCTGTCACATCAGTTCATTTACTTTCAAATTCGTTTCGCTTGGACTAAAATCACTTTGCTTTAGCTTCATTCAGCTCTTTTGTTATATTCTATTTTTTATGTTTTCATTTGCTGTTTCTATACATTTTTTTTTAAATTTTTTTTATCATTTGCAAGTTTCCTGTATTTCATATTTAAGTTTAGATATTTTCTTATATATTTTTGCTCTTTATAAGTAGAAAATTTATTATATCTTATTTATTTCGATTTATTTTTAATATTATTTTGTTTTATTTAAAGATACAAATGAGAAATAGAATGTGATAGCAAACAAAATAATAATCAAACAAATCTAGAACATGTTTGGTTGTATTAGTTTTATTATTTTTTTTATTTTTTTTTATTTATTCATTTTTTTCTTAAACAATTATTGGATACATTTAAATGAAGTTGTTGATGTTTTAAATTAATAGTATAATTTGGTTAAAAAATATAGATGAAAGAAAAGCTAGTTTTGTTAAATAAATTTTATCTTAGTTATTTTTTGTTTGTTTAAAAAGTTGAATGTTTTTAAATTAAACATTTTATTTATTGATTATTAGCAAAAGTAAATTGATCTCGATTAAAAAGTTTATTTTATTTGTTTTGTTCATTTTATTTATTTTTATCATTGTGTGTTTTTTATTTATTCAATTTTTTTTGTTTAAATTGTTTTTTTTTATTTGATAACAAATAATAATCTCAGTGGCATTCGAATTTATAATTTTTTTTTTTTTAATTTTTTTTCATTAAATTTAAGTAAACCTATAAATTAAAGATAAAAAATCTAGAAAAATATTTAAGACATTTTGTTACTTTTTACTCAATTCGAACCTATATATTTTCATTAAATATTTCATTTATTTATCCTATAGAGTCTTACCAAAAGATTTTAATTCTTATGGATCAAGGCGTGGTAATGATGCTGTAATGGTTAGGGGTACTTTTGCAAATATCAGATTGGTAAATAAATTTGTTAGTAAAGTTGGTCCTAGAACTTTGCACATCCCAAGTGGTGAAGAGGTATTTTTGATTTTTTTTTTTTGCAATTGATTTTATAGAAAAACTTATAATACCTATTTATTATAGGTTTCTATTTTTGAAGCGTCGGAAAGATATAAGAAAAGTAATATACCATTGATTGTTTTAGCGGGAAAAGATTATGGTTGCGGTTCATCTAGAGACTGGGCGGCTAAAGGTCCATATTTACTTGGTATTAAAGCAATTATTGCAGAAAATTATGAACGTATACATAGAAATAATTTAATTGGAATGGGTATTTTACCTTTACAATTTATTGAAGGACAGTCAGCTGAATCTTTAAAATTAAATGGAAGAGAACTTTTTACAATTGAATTGCCAGAAGATGTGACTATTAGGCAAATAATCACTGTTAAAGTAAGAATTATTTTATTTTTTTATTTTTTTTAATATTTTAAATTTTAATTTAGGTTAATAATGATAATAATTTTAAAGCAATTTGTCGTTTTGATACTGATGTTGAATTAAATTATTATCGAAATGGAGGAATATTAAATTGTATGTTAAGACAAATGCTTAAAGAGGATAATAAAGAATTATTAAGTAAAGTATAAATTTTTTGATTTTTAGTTTTTGACAGTATATATTATTTACTTAATTTGTAAACAACATTTATAATTTCATTATTAATTTAATTTAATATTTAACTTAATTTCATTAACAATTATCATTTTAAAGTTTAAATATTATTTTTATATATTATTAAATAAAAATTTAACTTAATTAAAATGTATATACATTATCAAATTAAAGTTTTGTTTAAAAAAATTAAAAAAAAAAAAAAAATTTAAATACATTGTTTATTTATTTTAAATTTACTTTTAAATACATAACAGAACTATTCATTAGTTTATTTTTTAAGTTTTTTTTAAATTTTTTTAATCAAAAAAAAAGTAAGTAATTAAAAAACAACTTTTGTGTAATTGAAATATTAAATTTAATAATTTATTTATTTGCAATTAAAGTCTAAGTAATTACTTTTAATTTTGAAAAAAAATTGAAGTAAATTATTTAAAAAAAAAATAATTATAATAAAAACTAAAAATTAAATTAGTTTTCATTTCAGAAAATCATGTTTACATTTAAATATCTCAAATTCATTTAAATTTAATTCAAAATTATTTAAATTTAATTTCGAATCAAGTTTCTAAACAAACAAGTTTTTAATTCATAATAAATTTTTATCATATTATTTTAAATTTAGATTTTTATTACAAATTACTAAATGTTTAATAATTTTAGTTATAAAATTTTAAATTACTTTTTCAGATTCAAATAAAATTTTAATAAATAGAAAAAAAAAATTAGATAATTTTAATTAGTTTTTTTTTTAGATATAATTTAAATTTATTTAATTTTATTTTTTTAATTTGTTTTTTAATTTTCAAAATATAAGCATTAATCAAATGTTTTATTTTTGATTTCAAAATATTTTTATTTAAGAGTAGTCCTGAAAATTATAAATTTTATTTAATTTGTAAGTTTAGTATAGTTCGATTTCCAAAGATTAGATTTGCATTTATTGCTAATCAATAAAATAGCTATTTTATTGCTACTTTTCTGCTTTTTTCATCTAAACAAAAGTTAACAGGATTGAAACCCTATAAAAACGGATGTACATTTTAGACCTTTGCTTTTATTCATTTCGGGTAAGGTTCGTTCATCTTTTGTTTAATACCAAAAACTCTTAGCAGCATCAAGTCATTAAATTTGGTTTAACATTGTCCTTTATTATGAATTTACATTGAGACGTCCATTAAGACAACTATAAAAACATCTGAAACAGCCCTTTTAATGGTTCATTCAAGCATGCAAAATTTCTAGTAAATGTCTATTTAATTTTTAGAAAACTAAAATGGCAAACATAAAGAAAAAATGAATTTTAATATAACAAAAATATTAACTTTTGTTTGTAAAAAAATGAAAGGATTTATTTAAAAAAATGTTAATTCTAAAAAAAACATAGTAATAAAATAAAAAGCAAAATTTTTATTAATAATATAATTAAAGTTATAACTGTATATAAAGTTGAAAATCATATTGATTTTAAAATAAATCAATTTAAAATTAAACTTTATTAAAAATGAATATTAGATTAAATAAATAATAAAAAGTTTAAGACATAAAATAAGAAAAAATGGTTTTTGATGAAAAAATTAATTTATAAAAAATTTATTTTAAGTTTTTTAAATTCTAAAGTAAATAATAAAATTTTTTGAAAAGAAAAAATTGTAGTAGATACTTTTTTTTTTGATTTTGTTTTGGCGCTATTTTTCCTTGTATTTATTTTTAAGTTTCAAAATTAAACCATAAAACCTGAATTAATTTTTTAATACAAACGATCTTTACAACAATCTTTAGTTATATTATGGATTCAAGCTAATTTCCGTTTATTAATGGTTTTTTCTTTTTATATTTTTGCAATTCAAAACAAAAATTTAAAAAAAAAAATGATAAAGTTGTCAAAATTGTTCAATATATATAATAAACTTTTTTTTACAATTTAAAAAAAAATGTTTAGTTTTGATAATTAATAAACTATCAAATCATCATACATAATAATAAATTCAAAAATTTATCTTTTTTATTTTCGAATGTCAATGTTTATGACCAATGATCTAATAGAAAAAAAGTTTAAAGTAGATTAGTTATAAATTAAAATAAAAATAATTTTAAAGTATAAAATAAAATTTTTATAAAATTGATGTTTTATTTTCAATAAATTTTTGAATTGTAATTGTTCAAGCAGGAAATAGTAAAAAAAAAATAATAATTTTTTTGGTGTAAACAACGATAAAAACGAATAAAATGAACAAGTAAAATAATGAAAGTAAACATTTTGGGTTAAAAAAAAAAATTTATCGAAAAAATCATTTGTGAAAATGTTTTACCAAGATTAACCAATAAATTAGACATCATTTATCAAAAAAAAGTTGCTATTTTTGGTGTATTTGGCATTTATAAGTGATCAGTCTGTACTGGACATCTTCATTGCTATGTAAATTGATATGGACATCAATCTCAGCTTTTCGATCAATCAATTTTATATGGATTTAGTTTTAATGTTTTACCAATCCTTCTTTTTATTCATTTATTTTTAACGATAAATGATACAAATATCAAAATAAGATTTGAAAGGTTTATCTTTTTGATTTAGGTTTGACAGGAATAGTTCAAAAAATCAGATGATAATCAAAATGCTTTGATTCCATTGGCAAAATTAATGAAAATTTAAATTTGGTTAAAATCTATTTGCTTAATTAAAACGAATAATTTAACAAGTAAATTAAAAATAGTAAAACATTATCTTGTTTAGATAATTTTTTCGCCTTTTTGTTGACAGTGTATTTAGTTACTAAAGCACTTGTCTCATTTTACTTAGTGCATCAATTAAGAAAATCATCTTTTTTCATCAATCGCAACTTTTTGCAAATCGTTAATATAAAAGAATATTTTTCAATAAATTTTAATTGAGTTACATGTGTATATAAATAAATATTATTTTCTATTTATTTTATGTTTTACTTATATCTTATTATTTTATTTATATTTTGTATACTTGCTAGAAATTTATCAAAAAAATCGAGTATCGGAAGTTGTTAACATTGCAAATAATAAAAGCAAATTTTAGTCAAAACGACACATGTCAACAAAGCAAATATTCATTGTCATTGCGTTTGGTCTAATCTTATTTTCATTGTCGTGTGTCCCTTGGTTTTTTTTTGTCAAGCTTGTATAGGCGTTTTTAAAAAGGTTTTTGTGTCTAACATCTTTTCATCATTCTCTACATTTGACTTGAACACGTGTTCAAGCCACTGTCAAACAAAGTTTGGTTGATTTGGTGGTAGATTTAATGTCAGCACATGCTAAACAGGCCTCTAAGTTAAGCATTTAATTGAAGGTTGACCCAAAATTTTAGTCAAAAAAAGTCAAAGTTTGAGTATTTTTTGAAGTTGGTATGAAGGTCAAAATGTTTTCAACTTAATTGAGCATCAGCAATTGAATTGAGATAGTTTGGTAAAACTGTGACCAGTAGTTTAATCATTTTAAGCCTGAATTTTGCAATGTATCAAGATTACAAGGTATACACATGCCAACGCCAATAACACCGCGTAATTTGAATTTGATTACCGAGCTTATCTTTTTCTCAATTATCAAGAGTTAGCCTCGTGCCAAGTTTTTTGCGGTTCAAAGCCTTTAGATTATAATCAACTTGATCAGAAATCGTTTTCCACTTGATTAATTTCAAAACTCTGAAAAATAAACAAACATCTTCATCTAGTGTCAAACTGTCAAAGTATTTGATATTGTAAAAAAAATGATCATTTTAAAAATGGTCCAATCTTACAAAAATAGTTTTATTTTTCCAAAGTTGATTTCGAATGGCTTAGTTTAAGTATAATTTTATTTGAACGCAATTTTTTGTTTTAGTTTATTTTGTAATTTGATAATTAAAAATTTTTTAAACAATAATTTAATTTCTAATAAATTAATCACTTAGATATGAAAAACATTAAAAATGATGAATTGAAGTTGAAATAAATTATCTGTTTGATTGTTTTTTTTTTGACACAAATATGATGCATGAATTGGTCAAAGTTAGGCCAGTTTAAGCTTGTTTAAGACTTGTTCAGGCGTGTGTACACATTTATTGAAAATTTAAATAGTTTGGCCTCATTTAAATATCATAAAATTTAATGTATTTACAATACTTTTCTACTTAACAAAGCCAAATTTCAGTAAAGCTATGAAAAGTTTAATCATGGTTTAAGTGTTAAGTGGACTCTAAAGATACCAAACTTGCAAATATTCCTGGCACCGGGCTGTAAAAGGTCTATCGGTCTTTTTGTTGAAACTTTGTTCGCGGCCCATTACTTGTGTATTACATTAAAAGTGAGCCTGTAGTTGGCCTTCAATGTTCTCAATTGATGCTCGCCAATGTTTTTGTAAAAAGTTCAATTTAGCTTGTTTGCTCAATTCGTCTGGCTTGTGCTTAACTTGTGGGTCGGTAGTGAATGAATAGTGGGTCTTAGTTCATCCTACTCATCTTCTTTGCTTTCATTTATTTTGTCTATGGTCATATACATAACCCAATTAGGTCTTGTGGAAATCTTCATAAAGGCCTTTTTCACTAACCATTTCTCTTATGTTCAATTGTGTTTACATAAGCTGTTTTTGATTTAATTAAATTGTCTTTATAATGATGAAAACTAGAAAAATTCTAAAACATTGATATATATTTTAGAAATTGTGATTGTAAGCCAGATTGAATTTGCATCGAATCTTTAGAATTTAATCTAAGGTCACTTTGCTACAACAGTTATAATTTTATCAATTTATTTTACAATAATATTTAATTTAGTTTTTTTTTTGCCTATTTTAATTTAAATTCGATATATTTAACATAAATGAGTCATATTAGTATTGTTTTTTCAAATTGGTGAAAAAGTCTAAAAAAATTTATTATTTAAAAAAACTAATGAAAATTAATTTTTAACATGAATTCAATGTAAAACACTTTTTTAAAACTTTTTTTACATTATTTTAAAATCAATCATTTTGTTTTTATTGATTTATTGTAAATTTGCAATAAAACAAATTTTTTTCAAATTTGAATTGTTAATTTTATATGAAGATTTTAAAAATTAAAAATTATTATAAAAACAAAATTGAACAATTAAATAAAAAAGTTATTTTATGTTAAAATGGGTGCGTTTTAATAAATAAAAATTAACTTATATTGATTTGCTAGAACAGTGCAAAAAAACGTTTTGATAGGTCATAAGATTTTGTGAATATATGAAAAATGTCTTTATAGGAAAAGATGCATGCGCAAACGGAAGTGAGGATAGACTTTGATCGTATTTTATTTAATTTTTCAATAGTATACTTGATTTAGAAAGCATTTCCGTTTATGACTCAATGTTTTTTGTTTACGAATGCGCATTTTTTTTATGAAAACAAGCCTAAAGCTGTAGACATGAAAATTGTGCAATGGACTCGCGAATCGTTTCATAAATAAAAAGCTTGTTTAACTTGACTTTTTATTATTTTTTTATTTCTTAATTTTTATATCAATATCCAAGAAATACAGTTCTGTTAATATTGCAAATATTTTTTGAATCGTTTTTTGTATAAGATTAATATCATTAAATTTTAATCACTTATCATATTGTATTTTAAAAATATACTAGTTTTTGGTGATAATTTACAAAAATAATATTTGTCTATTCATAATATAGATCTTTTTTTAAAAAACCATTCTAAATACTAAAACTTACTGGCAAAATATTAAGAAAACATAATTATGAAAGCACTAGTTTAAGTGTAAATTAAAAAATTTAGATGAATTTGAAGCGGTAACAATTTGATAAATTGTGCGTTAGCCATTAAATATAAAAAAGTAATAAAATAATTCATTTTCAAAATTAAAAATTAATTTTTTTTAAGTAAAGTTTAATGAATTGAAATCATTAATTCATTTTAATCACACTTAATTTAACACAATTAATCAAAGTTTACTTGGCCAAGATATCTGGTTTGTACTTTAATAACAAACTTAATGCATAGTAGCAAATATTTAAACAAATGCATCTTAAAAATTAGTTTTAAAAAAACACTTACTGAATTGTTCCGTTTGAACTTTGCATGCGTGGAAGGGTGGAAAAAAATGATGCAGTTTTTAGAAAGTGAAGAGGTAGATTGAAAATAAAAGATCAAGTCTAAGACATATGTAGAAAAATAAGACTAGATAAGTTAAGTTGCCAGACAAAATAAAACGTTGATTTTGGCAGTTTTAAGGCTTTTATTATTTTTAAGACGGCCCTTTTAACTAAACCAGACTTAAAAGAGTCTGTGTCAAGTTGATGTAACGTGCCAGTAACCGTTCAATGAAGTGTTGGGTCAGTGTTGAAGAGATTTTGGCAGTGTTTAAGACCACAACCGGAACAAGTGCACAATTAGCGCCCACATTCAAGTTTGCTGAATCAGCTGCAAAGGCGAACTCAAGCTGTTTTCGGTAGTGGTTAGTGCTTGGCTCATTTTTCTTGAATGAGTTACAAGATTGTAAAACTTGCAACGAGTAGGGAAAATTCGCCGGTAACGGGTCCTTTTGCCTATTAAGGTTAGCTTAATGACCATATACAAATACATTTGTATTCTTTTAAATTTTTTTTGTCTTTTTTTATTTTCTGTTTTGTCTTTAAATTTTCAGTTGAAAAATTACACGTTTGAAAATCATTTTTAATGCGATTCATCTTTAATCAATAGCTTGATAAAATTGTCATTTGATTTATATATTTGAAAATTGAAAAAAAAGAAAGCGAAACATGAGAGAAAATTTATTTAATAAAAAAGCGGATGTTTTAAAAGGACTAACAATAATTAATTACGATAGTTGGTAAAGTTTTATTTTATTTTTACATTTTTAGTTTTTATTCATTATAAAATTTAATTTTCTAAATGCGGTAAGCTGTTGTAATTTGTTAACAATTAAATTTAAACAATGTAAATCACAATAAAATCCTAGTTAATCATTTTGAAAGTGAGCAGAGAAAGATGATTTTGATATTAAGAAAAATGTTTTTAGGGTTTTACAACGAGAAAGAAGCTATTTTGCTTTGTTTTTCGACATTTAAGTATATTTTCAATTCAATTCGTAATTGACAAAACTAGATCAAAGCGAGTATTGAGTTTTGAAAATGTGCAATTGAAAGTTGAACAGAACAATTTGTGAGAATTAAGCATTGCAAATCTTATTTTATCGCTTTAATGACAAGAAACTTTGTAAGTAAGCTTTGTGAGTAGATGAATTGTTCGCTACTGTTTGCAAATGCGACGGAAGCAAGTGACTTGCATCTATTTGAAAATCGCTCATGCTAGCTTTGTACTTTGCCATTGTTTGCAATTTGACATAATCAACTTGAAACAGTAATCATTAATGAATTAAAAGCCGCCTTTATTGTTCTTTGCCATAATTGACACACTTGTGCCATGAGTCACAACTAGGCTTGGTGAATTGTTTTTTGTTTTTCGAGCATCAAGATGATGAATGAAAGTAAGATCAAGTGAAAAAAATCTTTAAAGAAATTTAGAAGAATTTTAAGATGGGCTTTGTATGTTTAGGTTGTTGTTGTGGTTGTTGTTGTTGTAGATATGAATATGGATTTGAATATGGATATGGATTTGGATATGGACATGGATATGGATACGGAAATGGATATGAATGCGGGTATGGTTATGGTTATGATTACGGTTTAGCTATGAATATAGATATAAATGTGACTCTTTATGTGAATGTAGATATAATTATATCTGTTTTTTAGCAGTGAACAAAACTTGAGTGAAATGTTATAAAATATGTATTTTCGATTATAATAAGTCGCATCCAAATACCTAACTCTAAAACAACCCTTCCTGGTAGGAAGGGCTTGAGAGAATGAATAAACTACTGCAATTGGCAAGTAGTGGTCCAAAAACGCTTGTTTGGGCCAAGAAAATTTTACACATAGTATGCTGCCCTCTGCCGAAAAAAATCTTGTGCACCTTGTTTTTGCCATAATCCAGCGTTTTAAAACTCTTTGGCCGACAGCTGGCGCTTGCACAAACGCGCACACTCTACATTAATGATGAGTGTTGAAAAGCGACTTGCGTATAAATAGCCTTGTTCTGTTTACGCTCAGCTTACTTCTTTTTCTCACTCTGCTCGACCACGTTCAGAGCGGCGAGTTCTGAGCCGATGTTGCCCATCTGTTTCGTTTATTTATTATTTCTTTAATTTAATTAGTCCCTATTTATTTTATTTTCTGTTTTACCCAACCTCAAGTCTCACTCACACTCACCTGTTTGTCTTCACAACTGTTCAAGTGCCCGTTTTGTTGAGTTTGTGATCACTTTTTCATATCATTCATCCAGTTATGTTTTGACAAACAGTTCTTTTCAGTTTTTTTAGTTTCTCAATCCTTTGCGCTGTTCTTCAACAACTTTGCCTTCAGAAAACGTCCAATTGTGAAAACCGCTTCCTTAATCAACTTTATGTCCATTATCAGCTCTAACATAATCAAACAACTAAGATGGTCCACTCACAAACAACTCTAAACAAGTAATGTGCTTTTCATTTATTTACATGTTCAATTTCTATTTGATTCACACTGACGAGTTCGTTTAAAACTTTTGTTCAAGCAAACTTTTCAATATTTCTAATTGATTTTTGCATATTTGTTTAATTGTTTGAACGATTTCTCGCTTATGCATGTTAATTATTTTAATTTATGTTCTCTTTGCCAAACGTGTTCAAGTTATTTAACCAAACTATTCAATCTATGCTCTATCGAGCTCTTTCAAATGCATTCTTTAAATGTGTCACTTTTAATTGGCTAATTTGTTTTTCAAGTTCATTTGAATTAGTTTATTGCACTAATAGCGGTATTTGTTATAATTATGACATACATGTCGGAAACAAAAGCCAACAAGTGCAACATGAACTTCATGTTAAATAACTGATAAATAAACTTATTATCAGTTTATGCTTGATTTAGGTGTCTAGACTAATTATTTACTAGGTGATCATTTTATTATCAACTTTAACACATCTTAAATTTTAATAACTAAATTTTAAAATAAATTTATTTTTTTAAACCAACTTTGGCTAAACTCGATTGGCCAAATTTAATTTTTTAGCAGTTTGTCAAAGCTTTATTAAAAATTTAAAAAAATATTTTAAAAATCAATATTTTTAACTTTAGGCATTCAGAACAAATTTGCTCCTTTATATGACTATTATACAGTTTCTGCTTCTATTTTCTTTTTACACAATGAATTTTGATTAAAAAAATTATCTATTAAACTTTTAATTTTGCTTATTAGAAAATAGGTTTGTAATAGTTTTTGTTTTAAAAAGATAAATAAGATGTTTTGTTAAATACTGGCAAATTTAACTTGATTTTAACACGATTGTTATATGTTTTGGCAAATTCGGTATTCTCAAGGCTTTGAAATTTTTAGTTAATCCTCTTCTAACTAATCCAACTAAAAAAGCTCTGTTCTAAATTAGGTTTGTCTGGCTTCAAGTTAACAAAGGTTTCTGGAATCTTAATACAAAGTTAGAAATGCACATGTTTAAGCAACTAAAGCAATTTTTTTTAATTGTTTAATAATGTAAATTATCTGAGAAATGCTTGATATAGCATTTTCTTAAGGTTTGCAGCGTCTGATCTTGCGCTTTTTAACATTTTCATCACACATATTGCAATCTTTATATAGTATGCTTAAATGATATATGTTTACTGTTGTAATTAAACAACATATTTCTTGATTTTAAGAAATGTGTTTAAGATGTATACTTGTTGCAATGTCTCAAGTTGCACATGTGCATTAGACTCAGTCAGCTTAAAGGCGTTTACTGTAGTTATTGAATTTATCAGTTGACTGTCGCTTTTGACTTGACCAATTTTAAATTGACTTTATATTGCTTTTTTATTAGTTATTACCAATTTTTATAGACCAGTTTTAATTTTGTAATTTGTATTTTTATCTACCTAAAGATAGCTTAAAAAACCATCATTTTTTTGTATTTTACTATTTTTTGTCAAAAAATTCTTTAATTTAAATTATATTTAATTTTTTTTTATTTTTAAAATTATTGTGTTTAAACAAGTCAAACTTTAATTTATCTAAATCTTTTATTATTTTTTTTTTGTTTAATTTTTTCAGGAAAATTACTATTACTAATCATATATATTTTTAAACTTGATTGATTAAAACAAAATATTTTGTAAGCACTTGTACTGTAAAAATTATTTTTTATTGAAATATAACTTTTATTATTTATTTATAAAAGTGCACACATGTATTTTTACAGCTATTTAAAACTCTTTTTTTCATTTTGTCAATAGATTTTTTCTTGATTTTTAATTTAAACTCGGCAGTCCCTATAAAGGGCATGGATTGTTGAAAAAATAAGTGATTAAAAAAATATTTGTCTATTAATTTTAACCAATCTTTTTTGAACTTTGTCATCATCGCTTAACACCTGTTTATCTACTATACAAAGTAATTTGTTTTTGCTTTAATGTTTTTATTTTAATCTTGTTGATTGGTTTCAGTTAACATTATTCAAGTATGTTTACTTCAACTTGAACTGCTTAATAGTATTAAAAACAAATACAAAATATTTATTATAAATATTTAAATTATTTTAGCTATTCAAATTAAAAAATTCAATGTTTATTATAGTTAGTTTCGATTTAATTTTAATTAAAATTGTGACCATATTTTGTAAATAAGTAAATTTTCATTTTGTTTGGAGGAATTATGTTTACTATTTTTTTTTTTATATTTGCAGTAATTGACGTGCTTTGTTTTAATTGCATAAACTAGCAGCAATTTAACACTTTGCCAAATAATAAATTGTATTTGTCTGCAAAACACTAATTATGCTGCCATATTATTTCAAATATTCATATATTAATCATTTGTTTCATCAATTTTTTTAAGTCAACTTTCTTAAAATTATCAAAAATTTATATTTTTTAATTATTTTGATATTTGTTTTGCTTTCTTGAATTTTAATCAATGGCTATTTGAATTTTTTTCAATTAATATTTGTATTTTTTTTTTTTTATATACAGGTACATTTGACCGAGTTGTTTTGCGAATGTAACGGGAACCTCATCTGAACAATTTTTTTTGCTTTAAGCGTCAGAACTACTTTTTTCTGCCCACATTTCCGGTGTATTTTCAAATAAAAATTTTAAGCATATTAATCGTATTTAAAAATTAGATATAAAGAAAAATAGATAGTTTTAATGAAATTGCAACAATTTGAATTAAACGACTGATTTTTAAGAATAAAAACATACAAGGCGAAAAGTGGTCAGTTTAGCGCCCACCATAATTTTAGCTTTATATAAAATTTTTATCTTTGAAAAGTTATTTCATTATTAGTATTTATATTTTATCAAACACTTTTTTAAATAATTTGCAAAATGGCGGCCTTAACTTTGAAAATTAATGTTGTTGACAGTAGTCTAATTAAAACTATGACATTTCCACCATCTATGATGGTTCATGACGCTTGTGGCAAAATCAAAGACAAATTGTTTGATACTACAAATCGGCAATTTAAACGTAAGTACTTTTTTAATGTAATTAGTTTGTTTTAAATATATTTTTATTATATTTAATTTTTTTAAGAAGTATTTTTTTAGTTTTGTTTTTTTAAAATTTGCAATATACAACTCAAATTTTTTGCTGACAACTATGGCATATTAACTATTTAATAAAGCTCATTTACTTTACTATATAGTGACCATACATATGGTAGCCACATCAAAAGTCTTGCATTAATAGTAATTTTAAATAAATCTTGCTTTATAATTCCATATTGACCATGTGTTTAAGGCATTAGAAAAATTTTTGGTCTGGAAATAAACAGTCGAAACCACAAATTTATTTTAAAAACGTTAAATAAAAATGTCTGATTCAATGTTTAATTTTTAAACAAAATATTTGCTTCTGATTATGAATTTTAGTCTTTAATATCAAACTACTTTATTTTGAAATCAAGGTATTTTTATATTTTGATCATCTTACTAAAACTAAAACATGATAGAAACGTTATTTAAAACAAATTGCGATAAAAATATCAATTTTATTGCTTTTTAAACGAAGCAACATATCATATGATTAGCTATATTTGGATTAGTTTTAGTTTGACTAGATGACGATAAACAGTTACATTTAAAACAAACTTTATTTTTACTGTTGCAATATAATCTTTTAATGCTTTTTTGCCTCTATTAATAAATTAAAGCCATATTTATTATTTAGCTTGATTAAATTTGGATAATGCAAACGATAAAGTTTTTGCTGCATCGTTTCCGTTCTAGCTTTTTTTTCCTT
The DNA here is from genome assembly GCA_025170145.1 of Pyemotes zhonghuajia. NCBI lineage: Eukaryota > Metazoa > Arthropoda > Arachnida > Trombidiformes > Pyemotidae > Pyemotes > Pyemotes zhonghuajia. The sequence continues at coordinate 7,726,964 of CM045846.1, read as the reverse complement.
TTTTTTTTTACTGTTGATTTTTTTTTTGTTTTTTGGCAGCTTATTTAAATTTTAGCATTGAATACAATAGTTTCCGTTTTTTTCTTTAATTTAATTAATTTTTTCGTTTTGATTTTGATTAAAATAGTTTAGGCGCTGTTTTTAGACTTACAAAATTTAGTAAAGGTTTCAACTTTACCTGATCTTAAGGTGTTGATTGTTTAAATTTTTTATTTAAAGATTATTTGTAGTGGTACATTGTAAGTCAAAGTGCAGGTCCCTTTTGCTTGCTTAAGTTGCTTGCCGCCTGCGCACCCGCTTTTCTGTTTGGCCAAATTTAGCAAATAGCGTAACTTAATCCTGTTCGTAGGCGTAGTCAAACTTTTCTTAAATTTCTTGTCTTTATTTTTGATTGCCTTATTCTTGCGTTCATCACTAATCTCCCTCTCACTCTCTTTATCCATGCTGCTAAACAATTGATTTTGGTGTTTATAAATGAATATGTTTGTAATTATTTTTAAAGTGAAATTATTTATTTTAATCAGTACTGAATGTTTAAGCGTTTAAGTTATATATAAATGATTGTAGTTATATTTGGATTAAACGCGTATAATTTTAAAAATCTTGAATGGCGTTTGCGAACATGTTAAAAATGTTAAAAAGCGCCTTTTGCAACGAAAAATTTAAAAACTAAATAATAGTGTGCGGGGTACATCCGGTTGCAATTGAACAACTTTATTTCCCCGCATTCTTTAGCACTAACTTACTCACCCTTTATATCTATTAATTTGAAAGCATTCAATGTCTCAATATTGTAATTTTAAAATAAAATATATACATAGCATAGCATTAAGAAGCTATGGTTTAGTCTGATTTAAAAAATAAATTTAGTTGTCCACTGTTAAAATTTAATGCTAACATTTTAGTGATAAGAAAATGTGGAAAAAAATAATTATTTAACAAATTTTAAATTATTTACTAATAAATTTGGCTTATAAAAACAGTGAGCGTACAACGAGAATTTAAATGTTAATTGAAATATATAAAAAAAAAATGTCTAGCAAGAAATAAAAATTTGTTCACATTTTTATTTTTTTGAAACAGCTGGTCTAATTATTAATAGAGATGAAAAATGTTACATTTTAATTAGTTTTGATTTAAACAATTTGTTTAATAAGAGTTTTTTGACATGGTGATATATTGATTTGACTTTTGATGTTGATGATTGCATCAGAGAAGATTAAATCAGTCGGGAAACCGAATCACAGCTGTTTTCAAACTAGTTCAAGGTGGTGTGGTCAGGAACAGCTGCTCAAGATGTTCGATTCGCCCACTTGTAAGATTTTATTATAAATAAGTGAACTGTTTAGCAAAACTGGCTTGGACTAAAATAAACCGGACAGTCTTGTGTGTGGAGTAGCTATTTACACGCACCTGTTTTTATTTTTTTAGTCTGTGTATTGCAAATGATGTTAAGAATTTTTTATGTCTAAGCTTATTTTTTAGTTTTTAGTTTGTTTAATATGCTTTTATTTTGGTATGCTTGTCAAATTTATACAATAAACATACTAATTAGCATTGATTTTAGAAATGATGAAAAATAATTATTGAAGAATATTTTCAATCAACTGATTTCATCAAAACGTATTGTTCTAGTAAATTAAACCTGTAACTAGAGCAATTTTATATGAGTTTTAATTTATTTATTCAATTTAAAAAAAAAAAATTTTTTGTTTTATTGTAATTTTCAATTTAAAGGATTATTTTTGTGTGCAATTTAAAAGTTGATTTGAAATTTATAATATATATAAATATTTAATATTATTATCGATCAGTTAATTTAATTTAATAAATTATGTTTAATTTTTTTTTTTTTTTGGTATAGCAAAAGAATATGGATTGTTTTTGACCGACGATGATCCCAAAAAAGGTGTCTGGCTTGAACCGGGTAGGGCACTTGAATATTACATGCTAAGAGACAATGTAAGTGATAACTTTAATTGTGACTTATTTTTGATTTTTAAATAAAAAATATTTAATTAGATATGATTAAATTATTTAAATTTATAAACTATATTTTAATTATCAAATTAGCAAATAAATTTTTTAGTAACGTTAATATTTTTAAAAAGTTTACTTTTTTATAACTTTTTTATTTGATCATGACAAATGAATATATTATAAAAAAATTGATTATTTTATAAATCATTAAATGGACAATTTTTATCATATTAGAGAAAGTCTGAGTTAAAATAACAGAAAACAGGTCATTTAAAATTTTGTGTAATGTATTCAGGTCGAACCGATGGCTGAATTAAAAATTGTTTGCCAGAAACAGGCCAGAAATCGAGCTTTTAAACAATTTAAACAGTTTGCCAAACTGTGTTTAAATATACAAACCAAAGCTAGCTTAAGCTAGTAACTGTCATTTTTATCCAAATCTTTATTATCGTTTTTTTTTTATCATTTTTAAAGCCAATGGCATTTAGCTAAGATTCGTCACTTTTAGACTCTATGACCGAATGTACGGTTCACTCATTTTAATTTAAGTATGTCGTATGACTACATACTTACAAATCGTTCATTATTTGCATTTGTAAATCTTGTTTCCAATCTTAAAGAATTTCAATATTTAAATTATTTGCTAAGCAAATTGTTTGCTAAATTGGTGCGCAAACATAAAGCCAATACTACTGTACATTTAATCATACGTCAGTTTAATTGATACAAAACATAACGAGCTCTGTCAAGTTCGAAAAAAAAGTACGAATGTCTAATAAAATGTGTACTTATTTTGTCAAAATGCTTTCATATTTCATCTCTATTTTTGACCTGTTTTTTAAATTAGTTCTGTTTTGTCACAATTAAATGGCATGACAAATATAATAATGGTACTTTAAACATAAAGTGAAATAATATAAAATAGAATGTTTAACTTATTATGTATAGGTTCAAAGTGATCTGGATTCAAGTTAGAGGACTGTTCAAATTTCAAATATAGGTTATTTTGTTTTTTTGCTATGTTCTAGAACTTTTTTTAGTTTAGATACTAAATTTTTTTTTTTAAGTATAATAAAAAGTGATAAATTTGATAAATTAAACTTAAATTAATTTTACACGTAAATAATAAGAAGATTAATAGGATTTTGCCTGATTTGTGCGAATTAAACCATGTAGGCACAATTTAGCTACAAATATTAATGGAATTAAAGCTTAAAATTTAGATCAGATTAAAGCTAGTTAAATTTAATAAGTTCACATAAGTAAAATTAAAAAAATAATTAGAAAGCAAAATTCGGTTTGTGGCACAGAGGCGAGTGAGTTCAAAGAAGAAGGTCTGAGTGCCATTCGCACATTATGTATCTTTTCTATGTTTTGTTTTGGCTTAAGAAAAAACTCAGAAACAGTAAAAGGATGAGTAAATGGAAATTTGTTTCTGCTTAGTTGAGAATTGGTAAGGGCTTAGGTTAGAACTTACATGTTTAAATATGAGTTAATTATATTCTGATTACGCGATTAAAAACAACGAATGTTAAGCTAGTTTTTAAACATTTACTTATACATCTAAGCAAGCATTACATGAGAAATATTTTCTTTTTATTATTTTCTAACTAGTTTTCTTTTTTTTTTTTTTACTATAATTAGTAACCGGAAGCTGACTGATGTCCCGTTGCTTTAATCTAGCAAACGGTATTTTATTTGTTTAATTTTCGCCATCAACTGTGACGTTTTTTTTTTTTTGAAAAAAAAGGAAGGATGCAGATTAGCAGAATCTTTAATAATTGTGCAATTGACAAGTTTTAGCAGTCAATGTTTGTTTAATCTTAAATAAACACCGGTTTTAACAAAAAGAAACAGTTTTGCTATTTCTGTAACGAATTAGAATTTTGTTTACTTTTTCTTTATATTTAATTAAAACTGAAAAATTCTTTTTTGTCATTCTAATCATAAATGATGATTTGATTGGAATAATCATTTTAATAAAAATACTTTGATTATTTAGCAAAGATAATTATTTATTAAAAACAGAACAACATTCAGAGTTTAGACACTTTAATGATTAGTATTGGCATATTAATGTTTAAAGATTAGTTTAATTTATAAAACAATAAATAATCAACATGTTGCTATTGCATTTCTTGCAAAGGCGTTTTCGCCACATGTGGATTTGTCTAATAAGAATTAAATTAAATATCAGTTTTGCATAGATTTTTATTAAGTAATTTTCGTTTAGATGTAGAATTAATTAAATTTTTTTTTTTTGATCAAACAATGTTTTAAACTTAATTATATATTTAAGTTTATTTTTTATTTAATTTAAGTTTATATATTTAATTATATATTCTTTATTTATATTTCAAATTTAAAAACATTTGCAATAAATTGTTTAAAGTTTTAATTGTGATAAAGTTAATTAAAATTGACATAAGTTAAAATAGTTAATTTGAGTGACGTTTGCAAATAAGGACACACATTATCAAATGAAGAGTCACGTCGAAAAATTGCATGCAAAAACTCAATTAGTAGACCAAAAATGCCTGTGGTTTAATTTGGGTGGCAAAAAATATGTCAAAATGAAAAGTTAAATCAATTGATCATTGTCCATTTAGGATTTATATATATTAAAATTAACAAATTAAAACTCGCACAAATTTTGTAAATTAAACCTTTAAACTTTTTTAGATTATTAAAAGGTTGCGTGTTTTACTAATTTATCATTTTATTTTATAGTTAAAATAAAAAAAATTAAAATTGTGGCTTAATTTTAAATTACATATTAATAGATTATATATTAAATTAAAAGATTAAAATTAAAATATTAATTAAGTAATATGAAAATCAAAAAAAAAAAAAATTAATAAAATTATTTTTATTTACTGATTTGATTGATATTGAATATACTATTTCTTGTATTACTAAAATTTTATTATATATAAGTTATGAATTAAAATTATATTTCAACCATGTTTTTGATTGCAACATTAATTTGTATATACACTAATTATTTTTTCTAAATTTAAAAAAAAAAATTTAATACCTGATTTTAAATGGTCATTTACAAAGTTAGATTAAATATAAATATAATTAAAAAAGAATAATAAGTAATTAATTTAAATTTTTATTAATTGCATAACTAATATAAAAAGGAATAATTCTAAATTATTTTGTATTAATTTTATACTAATAATTTTTTGAATCTTATTAATTTTTAGGAATATGTTTAATATTTATTATTCGAATAATAACAATAATAATTGCTCAATAGGAATGAAAATATAATTGTATAACAGATATTGCAGTTTCCAGTCAGGAATTTAATACGAATTTATTAAAATTATTATTTTTTATATTTGATAAATGTCGCAAAAAGAGAAAATTAAAAATTCCAAGTTTAAATTATTTATAAATGAACAAATGGGATTGGTCATTTAAAATAACAAGAAAATTAATAAAAAGACTCATTTTAAAGTTGATGAATAAAGGAAAAGTTGCAGATCATCAATAACTGTAGAATGCTTTTTTAGGCGAAAAAATTATAAAAATTTTTTAAATTGTCCAGTTTTTAATTTTTATGGACACACGATAAACTGTTTATTCTATGTATTAATAGCTTGTTTGACTTATTTTGTATTTTTTTTTTTTTTTTATCTAAAACTGGAATTATGTTTTAAATATTACAAAAATTACAAAAAAAATTACAGAAAATTATTAACATTATTATTTTTATTAGGATATACTTGAATTTAAGTCAAAAATGCGTACTTTGCGCGTTAGAATGCTTGATGGTACTGTGAAAACCGTTTACATTGATGATAGTCAACCAGTGGCAAATTTAATGGTAGTCATTTGTACTAAAATAGGTAAGTTTAAATTTCTTAAATTATTTTGCTTAATAAATTTTATTTATTTTAAGTTAACACATAAATATAATTTTTTATTTATTTATTACAATTAAATAAAATAATTTTTTTTAATTTAATAAATTTTTAAAATTATAAATAATTTTTTTTTTTTAATTTGCAAGTCATTTTTTTCTAAATGCAAAATAAAAAACATTATTTATCTTGAAATTTCTGATTTGCTTATTTGATCTTAAGTGTAATCGATAAGTTTAAAAAAAATTGAAAAAATAATTAAAGTTTTATAATTTCTGGCAACTAGTCAAGATCAGCCATTTTAAATCAAATTTAAAGATTTTAGACATGAAAGTTGGCATAAAAGTTTAAAGGTCTAAAACAAGCTAAGCAAATAAAAAACACGTTAATACATTTTATAAAGCTAATTTTAAAAATTTGAAAAAAATATGATATTTTATTAACTAGTTTTTCGTTAAACAAAACCATGTTAATAAAATGATAGAAAGAATTGAAAAAAATGCAAATGGAAAGGGGATTAAAGGATGTGAAAAAAGAATAAAAATATTGCTAAGACGTTAAGTGTTAGATTATGCGCTAAAAAACTTTTTTACAATAGTATTTAGATAGTCCTCTATTTAACCATAGAAAGTCGATTAAAGTTCAAATGTGAACGATGAATTTCATGTACAATTTGGGTAGTGAAGATGATGATGATGATGATAATGATGATGTTGGTTTAAATTTTGAAGTAAAATTTTTTGTGACATTTGTTTACGGGCATTTATTCATATAAAACGTGTGTCCACGTCATCGTTTTCGACGAATGAACTTTGTTTATTTTCTTTCGTTTACATCCTACTGTGATTTGGCAAAAACTTGAACAAGGTTAAAAATAGAGCTTTCTATCTAAAGCTGTTTTATTTATGTTTGGATGCATTGCAAATGGTTGCCATTTGTTGGATCAGTTTCTAAAAAAAAAAAAATAAACAAAAAATTTGGTCTGTTATTTGAAACACTTCAAATAGGATTGTCTTAGTTATAGTGGAAACGAAATCAAGGACAGCAATAACCGGAAATTAATAATCGACTCAAGTTTTGCAAACAAAAAGGGCCACAAACTTTAGCTCAATACGTCATGCATTTGATACACTTGTGCCGACACTTGTTTAAGCACACCTGTTGTATGTTGGACTCATGTTTTTTAAGAATAAATTTGTCGGCCATAAAAGGTGTGGATACAAAAATTGTTTAAACTTACTTTTTTAATTCACGCCCACCTTGTAATTTGTGGCCTTAAGCTAATGCCGCACCGTTTTCTTATATCATTTTGTCTTCTATCTTCCGTTTGTAAGATTTGTTATTTAGTTTATCCACTATTTTTGTAACACCTGAACATTGAAAAAATGGAATCTTTTTCATCTTCGTTCCTAATATAGAGAACACGGTTAAATGGTCTGCCCATCAAGTTGCGCGGGCGCTACATAATAGCTTAAATACGATTAACGTGGGTTGATTTTCTTAATAAATTAAAGATGTTTTTTACTGAATTTAACTTTATCGATTAAACGCCATCTATTTTGTTTCCAAAAGAACCAATATAATTGCAAAGGTCAAATTTAATAAAGTTAACAAATTGCAATATTAATAAATTTTAATTATATCCGCAATATTATTTGTTTTAATTAATTAATAATTTTTGTCTATTTGTTTAGGCATCACAAATCATGATGAATATTCGCTTGTACGTGAAATGCTAGATGAAAAAAATGAAAATCAAAATTTAAATAGTAGTTCTTATTCATCTGGAACTTTGACTTTGAAACGTAACAAAGATAAAAGTGTGGATAGTAAAATGGAACAATTAAAAAAGAAACTGAAGACCGATGATGATTTGAATTGGGTAGATCAATCTAAAACTTTACGAGAACAAGGCATTGACGATGATGAGACCTTACTTCTAAGAAGAAAGTTTTTTTTTTCAGATCAAAATATTGATTCAAGAGATCCTGTGCAATTAAATCTTTTATACGTGCAAACACGTGATGCTATCATTCAAGGTACACATCCAGTTACAGTAGAACAGGCATGTGCGTTTGCAGGAATCCAATGCCAAATACAATTTGATAATTATGACGAATCTAAACACAAACCTGGCTTGTTTGATCTAAAAGAATTCCTACCTCGAGATTACGTTAAAAACAAACATATTGAGAAGAGAATTTTTTCCGAACATGCTAAACATAGCGGAACTAGTGAGCTGGATGCCAAAGTGAAATATGTGCAATTGGCACGATCTCTGAATACTTATGGAGTGACATTTTTCCTTGTGAAAGAAAAAATGCAAGGAAAAAACAAATTAGTTCCTAGATTAATTGGAGTGACCAAAGATTCAGTTTTGCGATTAGATGAGCAAACAAAAAATATATTGGAAACTTGGCCTTTGACAACAGTGAAAAGATGGGCAGCGTCTCCTAATTCATTTACACTGGATTTTGGTGATTATAAGAAAAGTTACTATTCAGTTCAAACAACTGAAGGCGAACAAATTTCTCAGTTGATTGCTGGTTACATAGATATTATATTGAAACGCAAAAAGGCTAAAGATCATTTCGGCATTGACGGCGACGAAGGTTCCACAATGGTGGAAGACAGTGTTTCACCTTATAAGGCCACAATTTTGCAACATCAGTCACAAGTAAAACCAAAAGTGGCCAACGTGGGTTCGATTGCAATGCCGGCCGTAGTACGTTTGCCAGAACAAGAACCACCAGCAGTGTATGAAGGTGTGGTGCCAGAAACGCGAGTGACCACAATTAAAGGTCAGGTGCATATTGGACATGCAGCTAAAAGTGAAAATAAAAAAGTGCAAGCATTTAGCCCAGAACTAAGTGGGCCACAACAAGCACTTTTGTCTACCATAGAGGCGGCAAAGGACGCAGTGGCTAGAGCAGAGAACGAGCTTGAAACAAAGGCTGAAATACCGGATTTGAATGAAGACGATTGTTCGTTGAAGTGGAAGCAGGTACAAATGGATGTGAAGAAGCAAAATGTGACAGCTGAACTGCAAGCAGTGAATGCAGCAACAGCTCAAATTGTTACATTGACTGCAGCACCATTAGAACAGCAAGACAATGTGCAACTGAGCGCAGCAGTGGCCAGCATAACAGCAAATCTACCGGAACTGGCCAAAGATGTGAAGGTGATCGCGGCTTTGATGAATGACAACGAGCGCGGAGACGAATTACTAGAGGCAGCCCGACGCCTATGCAAAGCAATGAGTGAGCTGCTTAGAGACACAGAGCCGCACTCAAACCAAGCGAGAATGCAGCTGCTGAAGGCTGCTTCGAAAGTTGGAGAAGCCACAAGACAACTGTTGACCGAGATTTGCGAAGTGAGCGACTTTGACAGAGAAACGTATGAGATTCTGATGAGAATGGCAAAGTCGGTGGTGACGGCAGCAGCATCATTAGTGTTGAAAGCAAAAGATGCGGCCAACACGGTGGAAGAAGAGAAGCCGGAATTGAAAGCGGAAATAATAAACTGCGCCAAACAGACTGCGTTGGCGTCCCACCAGTTGATGGCCTGCACCAAAGTAGTGGCACCGTCAATCGTGCATGCGGCCTGCAAACGAGAGCTGAACGAGAGCTGCGAACAAGTGCACCGAATGGTGAAGAGCGTGTTAGACAACTGTTGTCTGTTACGAGACGAACGAATGGTGAACGAGTTGAACGAAGCAGCAGCACAAGTGAGCCACACACTGCAACAGTTGCTCAGACAGTGCGAGCCAATTAAGCAGGAAGCCGAACTGGACCAGCAAGAGGCAGTGGAAGAGCACGAGAGCAAGGCGAAACCGGTAAACGCCATTTTGCAAGGCACAGACAAACTGTTCTGGTGCTCGGACGACACCAACGAAATGGTGCGACAAGCTAGATTGTTGGCCCAGACCACTACACAACTGATAAACGACATCAAAGGGGAGGCAAAACAACAGCCGGACAGTGGAGCGCAGAACCGACTGCTGGCAGCAGCCAAGGTGCTGGCGGACGCCACGTCCAAGCTGGTCGAAGCGGCAAAAGGATGCATGTGCAACCCGAACGACACGGAGTCCAAAGTGGCCCTTAAACAGGCCGCCCAAGACCTGCGAGAGGCGACCAACAATGCTGCGTTCAAACAGACGCACGAACAGCAGACGCACAGCGAACAGGACCAGGCCAGGCTGATCAAAAGAGTGTGCATGGCAGCCAAGCAGTGCAGCCAGTCTGCCGCCCAAACCATAAGCGCGATCCACGCTACCACAGGCTTGCACGGAGACTTGCGTCTAGAAGAGCAGCTCAAACAAAGCGCTTCTCTGACTGGAGAACAAATCCCGCCTTTGGTGCAGTCCATGCAGCAGTCCTTGCAGGACAGCAACCACCACCAGAGTTTGTTGGACGCTTGTCGGGCTCTTTTGTCGCCGGTAAGACAGCTCTGCAGTCTAGCTAGCGAAAGTGTGCGCCATGTGCGAGAACAGGGCGCGGCCCTGCAGTTGGCCAACACGGCCCACGACCTGTGTGAAAGTGCAGACTCTTTGCAGCGGACTCTGAACGCCGCCCGCTCAGCCTTGGACACTCACACCAACTCCGCCCTCCAACAGCGGGTAGTGGACATTCGCAAGCTGATCGAACAACTTAACCGCACTCAGCTAAGCGAACACACTGTGGTGCGCACGCTCGAACTCGAGCAGCGGGCTCAGGACGCTCTGAACACTATGCACAAACACTGTGCCCAGGTAAGCACTGCCATGAATAGCGTGGTAGAGGCCAGTCAGGCCAGTCAGCCAGACCAACAGCAACTGTCCAGTGCGGCCGGCCAACTGCTGGCCGCTCTTAAACAGCTCTGCTCCTCCGTCCAACAGTTGATACAATGTAGCGCGCCTCTGCAAAAGCAACAGATCGTGGCCAACACCCGCTGTGTGCTGGTCAAGTCGATCGCTCTGCTTGAAGAGAGCAACTGGGCTCTCAGTCTGGCTGCTCGACACGCTCCCACTGAAGAGCGCAATCGACGTCTGTCCAGCGCGTCACAGCAGATACAACACGCGTTGTCTAGTTGTGTCTACTGTCTGCCAGGTCAACAGGACATCGACGAATGCGTAAGATCGATAATTGAACACAGCACAAGTATCACTGAACAAGGTCTACCCTTCAGTTCACACAGGGTGTCACAGCTGGACATGAGCACAGCGGCCAATGCGTTCAGTCAGGCCACAGTTCAACTGTGCAGCGTGTGCACCAGTCGTGTGATGGCCAATGGTCACAGCGATCCTATGATGAACAACAGCGTACATCAGTTTACCAACGCACACGCTACACTAGTCGAGACCGCAGCTAAACTTTACTACCACACTCTCCACACTTCTACCGCAATTCATCCCCAAGCCGTCGAACATGCCAAATTCAATCAATGCATTAACCAGGTGTGCAACGCTTCCACCCAACTTCTCATCACCTGCAAACCCATGCTTAACGAACCAGACCTCCAGAACAAGGCGGATCTGCAACAGGCGGCCGCCAACCTGTCCGCCAGTGTGGGACGACTGTGCAACTTGCTTCTAAACCAGTCAGGTCAGAACCAGCTTTATTCAGCTTCTTCATCCAGTCTGAACAGTTCGCACACCTGCACGGCCAATTCTGTTCAGCTGTTACAGGAACAGTGTGATCAGGCCATGCAAAGTGTGCGTTCAGCCGGCAGCAAGTTGGCCGACTGTGTTCACAACACTCCTTTTAACCAACTCACTTACCACGAATGTGTGGCCGGTGTTTTGCAAGCCGGGACTCAGTGTGTAGAACTAGCTCCTGCCATTGCTTCTTCCTTACAATCCACACAATCACAATTAGACAAAAACACAACCAACAACTTTACCGATGCCGTCAAACGATTGGCCAACACTGTGTGTCAAATGCTTGAACAGGCTGCTCAAGCCGCTTATCTGCTTGGTTCAGCAGATGCTCAAAGTGTCCCCGGCAAACAAGCCACTGTAGATTTGCCTGCTTTGAGACAGTCTGTCATGCATCTACAGCAGGCTTGTGCCACTCTTTCCGCCAGCAATTTGGACCAAAACAAAATTATCAATGCGGCTTCTTCCATTGCCAAGCATACTGCTTTGCTTTGCAATGCTGGCCGTCAAGCTTCAGAATCACCTGGTAATGTGGCTGTCAAGCAACAGTTTACCTCTTTGGTCAAAGAAGTGGCCGATTGCACTTCGCAAATGGTCAAACAAATCAAAGCTCTTGATCGGGACATGCATTCCGAAACAAACAAGCGAAACTGTGCCCATGCAACAGGTGCTCTGCTGAACGCGGTAGATGCTCTAATTGAGTTTGCCAGTCATACTCAGTTTGCCAGTGTAACTGGTAAATTGTCCTCTAAAGCCATTGAAATTCAAAAACCTATTCTAAATGCTGCTCAAAACTTGTCCACCACTGCCTTGCAAGCATTGAACAGCGCTAAGCAAATGGCCAAAATTGTACTTAATCAAGATGAAAATGAAACAGTTAAATCAATGCAAAACTATCAAGAACACTGCAAACAATTCATTAATGCTTGTAAACAATTGAGCTCATGCATCAAGCATGCTTCACCTGGTCAACAAGATTGCGATCAAGCTATTCAAACTTTAAACACTTGCATTCGTGAAATTGATCAAAATACTTTGAGCTTAATGTCCCAAACTTACACAATCACTTCTACTATCGATCAAAATCCAGTTCAAGCCAGTCAAAGTTTAAACAGTGCTTGTGAACAATTAATTGACATTGGAAGACGTATTCTAGACACTGTTCAACCTTTAATACAAGCAGGACAACGTGACTCTTCACAATTGGCCAGTTGTGCCAATCTTTTCGTACGTAATTTTGAACCACTGGTCAGTGCAGGTATTTGCTGTGCTAGTGAACAATTCACTGGCAAAACTCAGTTACAACTGTTGGATCAAATCAAGTGCATTTGTGAATGTGCTTTGCATTTAATGTATTCAGTTCGTCAGTGTGCAGGCAATCCAAATGCTAGCCAATTACATGTAGAAATCAATGATGCAGCTCAAACTTTAAGGGCTAATTTGGCTCAATTGCACAGTTCATTAAGTGAACGAGTTGCCAACCAGGCCAAAGCTGCCGGCGCAATTGAACTTTTAAGCGAAAGTATGCAAAGTGTTCAACAAACTGCAAACAGTTTACCTGGTTTTTATCAATCTGGTCAATCAGTTTACGCAGATTCGAATTTGTTAGCTAAATTGATCCAAAGTGCTAAACAATTGACACAAATCGCACAACAGTTTAACAGTTGGCCACAATCTATGAACAACTTTCATAATTTATGCAATCAATTGGCAAATAAGTATCAAAATTTGAGCGAAAAAATCAACCAATTTTTACCTAGTCTTACCAGTTTGGAAACTGTACAACGTACCAAGAGCTTGATGCAACTTATCGGCCATTTGTGCAAACAATTAATGGTTCAAACAGATGCTTCCAATGAAGATAATTCAAGCAAGCGAAATACACAGCAAACCGTGAATTTGTTAAATGAACATGTTACCAACTTACTAGCTACATTGCACGCAAATAACAGAGGAGCGCAAATTTGTTTGGACGCAATTAACACTGTTCAAGGTGTAATTGGTGATTTGAATACCACAATTATGTTTGCTACGGCTGGCACGTTGATGCCAGAAACCGATCAAGATACGTTTGCCAATCATCGAGACTCAATCATATTAAGTGCCAAATGTTTAGTAGAAGACACCAAAACTTTAGTAGCAAGTGCGGCTGCTGGTCAAGATCAATTAGCTCAGGCAGCTCAGAATTCAATCAATACAATAAGTCAATTGGCAGAAGTTGTTAAGTTAGGAGCTTCGACATTCGGTTCAATGAATTCTGAAGCTCAAGTATTGCTTTTAAACTCAGTTAAAGACGTGGCAACAGCGCTTGGAGAATTGATAAATAGTACTAGAAACGCGTCTGGCAAAGCGCCAGACAATCCAAGCATGGAACAATTAAAGGATGCGGCTAAATTGATGGTAACCAATGTTTCTTCTTTATTCAAAACAGTTAAAACTGTTGAAGATGAGCATCGTCGAGGAACCAGGGCATTGGAAGCAGCAATTGAAGCCATTGGACAAGAGTTGCGTGCATTTGATTCAGGTGATGTACCAAAACGAAAAGCCACTGCTGAAGAATTAGTTCGAGTTACTAAGCCAGTAACTCTAGCCACTTCCAAAGCTGTAGCAGCAGGCAATTCAGCTAAGCAAGAAGACGTAATTGTGGCCGCTAATATGGGTCGTAAAGCCATGTTTGATTTGTTAACCACAGTTAAACAGGCTGCCTGGTCCACAGATCAACCTGATGAAAGAAAACGTATTATGAACTCTGGTCGAGACTGTGCACAACAATATCGAAATCTTCTTGAAACTGTGCACACCGTTCTTAATCGTCCTATTGCTTCCGCATTAGGACAAACTGGCGGTACAAGCGAAGATAAAGTTCAATTAGTTACCATGTCTAGAAACATTGCTAGTGCTTTGAGTAACATTGTTTCTTGTGCTGAAAGACTTAAAGGCACAGATTGGGTTGATCCAGCTGATCCAACCGTAATTGCTGAAAGTGAACTTCTTGACGCTAGTAGTTCAATTGAAGCAGCCGCTAAAAAGTTGGCTAATCTTCGACCCAGACGCACCAGTATTCGGGTAAGTTTGGCTAAAAATGTCTTGCTTAAATTGAGTTTGCGAATGATTTGTTAACCAAAATAAGCCACTGTAGGCAAGATATGTCTTATAATTCTTGGTTGAATGAATTTTTTACCAACTTCAACCGAGAATCAGACATATATTGCAGACTGATTAGGCGATAATCTTCAATTGTTTGGTTTTTAACAAAAACATTGTAAATCAGTTTAATTTTCCTATTTCTATGATTTAGTTTGTATTTCAAATTTTGCTATTTATATTTTAATTTTTACAAAATAGCTACCCAATGAAGATTTAAATTTTGACGAAATGATTTTAGAAGCTGCAAAATCAATTACTGCGGCTACAGCTGCCTTGCTAAAAGCTACCAAAGCCGCCCAATACGACAAACATGGATTTCATTCTGAAAATGATAAGCAATGGAGCGAAGGACTAATGGAAGCTGCTGCCGCAACTCATTCACTAGTTGAGGCTGCCAATGATTTTGTTCAAGGTCACGCGAGTGAAGAAAAATTGATTTCTGCTGCAAAACAAGTGGCTTCATCAACTGCATCTTTGTTAGTTGCTTGCATGGTTAAATCAGGAATTGATTCTCAAGCTATGACTCGTTTGCAATCTGCGGGTAATGCTGTTAAAAAGGCCACTGAAATGCTAGTTAGATCAGCACAAAAGGCAATGGAATTAGCTGATGAAGAAGATGAACAGTCAATTGTAATTTCAAAACGTAAAGTTCCAGGTATTGCACAGGAAATTGTTGCTAGGGAAGAAATTATTAAAAAAGAAAAAGAATTGGAAGAAGCAAGAGAAAAACTAGCCTTAATTCATAAATCAAAATATCGAGAAAAAAAAGAAGACAATTATGAATATAATAATGTTGCAAGAGATCAGCTAAATAATGCAAATAATTTTAATTTGATTTGAACGAAAAAATTAAAGTTTTATTTATTTATTATTGTAACTTTTTTTTTAAATTGACAATTTACGTTATTAATTCTATTTTTTAAACGAAAAGTTATTTAAAACATGATAACATAAACTAATAACATTAATTTACATAGCAAGTTCAAGATTTAAGAATTTATTCTTTTAGTTTTTTTTATCACTGTTATTCTAAAACAAAAATTTATCGAAAATTTTGAATTTAATATTTAACTAAATTTGTGCAATTTAGTGCCTTATTTAAAACTGTTGATTTTTTGTATATTTTGTTTACACTGTTTGTGATTATTTCATACTTATAAAAAATTTATACGATGTTTAAAGCAATTTATGCATTTTAAACAATTATAAATTTTGTTTTAAATCTAATAATTTGTTTAAATTTAAAACAAATTTTAGATTAAACTGGAGGCGATTGTGATAAGGATTTAACAAACGCATTTTTTTTTGGCTTTAAGCTTTAATTGTAATTTTATTTTTAATCAATTTAAACAATTGATAAACTTATTTTTAGCAATTAATAATTTTTTTTTCTTATTAATACAATAAATAATTTGTTTAATAAGATTAAATTAAAATTTTCTAATAAATTTTTTTTTTTAATTTGGTAAATTTTTAATATTGGCAAAATTCAATTTTTTTTTTTTTTTTTTTTTAAACCACAAAAATTAACAATACTTAAAACAGTTTTTATTATATTAGCTTGTTGTGTAATTGAGTTGTTATCATTTTTTTTTTTCATAATCTTTATCTATTAATTTTATTTAAAAAAAAAAAAAAAAAAAAAAAAAAAAACTGACATTTATTTGTGTTTAAAATATTAAAAAAAAAGATTCATTTAAAATTGGACAAATTTATACATAAATACAATTAAAACTCATTTATAGTATATTCAATTTTTTTTTTTTTTACTTTTCATCTTTATTTTGATTTATCCAATTTTATTTTTCACAATTTGTTCTATGTTGATTAAATTTGCTTAAAAAGAATTTTATATTACAATTTTTAAACATTAAAAAAAAAATATAATTTTAATTAATTAACCTGAGCAAAAAAATCATATTTTAAATATTATTTATATAATTAAATTTAGAAATTTTAAAAAATTAACAAAAAATATAAACACGAAGTACTGAATTTTGAATTCTACTCAAAGTCATATCAAGTAAAATTATGTATTTATATTTATATATATTTCATATATATAAAATATATAATATATATATATTAAAATATAAATATATTAATAATAAACTATATTGTGTTGTTATAATCAAATTAAAAAGTATAAAAACAAGTGTCATATTTTATAAAACAATAGATTTAAAATGAATGTTATTTAAAAAACTAAAAAATGTTTTATACCTTATTTTAATTATTTAAAAAAAAATTGTAACAAAAACAATTATAAGTACTTATACATATATATATATTTATATTTAAGTTTAAAACTTAGTTTATAACTAGTAATTAACACTAATTTATTTATTTTAGAAAAAATACCGCTTTGCTTGCAATGTTGAGCATAAATTATAAAATGAAATGAAAAAATATTTAAGATAATTAACATGTTTACAATTGTTTTTTAATTTACTTATTTATAAATAAGTTTAAAATTTACTGATTTTTAAGTAAATATAATTTAAACTGGTAAGTAAATATGCTTGGTTTTAAGCATCAAATTAATTTTTTTTTAGATGAGATATTTTACTTACTATAATATGTGAATTTGTTTAAACAAAAATTACTTAAATATCTAATTTTCTAGATCATTTTGTTATTTG
Organism: Pyemotes zhonghuajia; assembly: GCA_025170145.1. Lineage (NCBI taxonomy): Eukaryota > Metazoa > Arthropoda > Arachnida > Trombidiformes > Pyemotidae > Pyemotes > Pyemotes zhonghuajia. The sequence goes on along the minus strand of CM045846.1, from coordinate 7,709,685 downwards.
AAATATTTAATTTTTTTATCAAAATGTACTAATTATAAATTATTACTCATAGAAATTGGTTTTATAATCTGATAGAAAAAAAAATTATATGCTGATTTTATTAAATTGATTTGCCAATATATCTTAAACATTCACTTTCATTACAAAATTAAATTTTATTTTTATGATTGATTACTAAAGAAATCTTAATGATGCAAAAAAAAAAATCTAATCTAGCCTATTTATAATTAATTTTTATTTATTATTAGTTTTTAGCTAAAAATTGTTTTAAAAATCAAGATTTACTCTTGAGAATCTCATTAAAATTAAATTAAATAAAAATTGATATAAATTTGTGAAAAAAAAGAGAAAAAAAAATATAAAAATCTAGTAAAAGGTGGCTATTAAGCTGAAAAATGGTTTGTATACAAACTAATTTATTGATAAAAGGCATTAGTAGTTTGTAAAGAATTTTTTTTTTAACTGTGATCTATTTTTTTGATATACATTTTGCAATTGATATTCTGCAAATTTATTTTAAATTTTAATCAAAAATTGAACAAAACTTATTTTTTCATTTAAATCGATTTTTGTGTAAATTAAATGCTGGTTAATTTTGACTATATTTTTATTTTTTTATATATATTTGAATATATTTTTATATATTTTTAACATTTTTTTTTTGATAAATAATCGAATTTTGAAAAACTGAGAATTAAAAAAAATTATTAACATTTTCCTAGCTTGCATGAAAGAATTAATTTTGAACTTCATACCAAATAAGATAACTAGATGCAGCTGTGTTTAATTAAAAAGCATTTGATAAGTTAATTTGATTATTTTTATTTAAATTATTTAGCATTAGTTAATTTAGGTTAATTATCTATTAGTGTAAGTTAAAATTGTTTTAAATAAGTGCAGCTATATAAAAAGCGAAGCTTTAATAAGTTTATAAATGTTAATAAAATATTTTTACAATCGATCGGTAAAACAAATAATTAAAAAAAATTGATTTTTTTAGTGTGTTAAAACTTTTATTTTGAAACAAATGTTGTTTTCATAGATTGTGTCTTTTAAAATGAAGCACAAATCGTTAGAGTCATGAATGAGGAGAAAGACGAAATTGGAGTTAACACGATGGTTTTGTTTTTAATGAAACAAGATTAAGATCAAAGAAGTTGCGCTGACGTGGATGCTTAAGTGCAAGGAAAGGAGAGTAGTGCACCGTTTTGAGTAGTACTGTGCACTGTGGGGCTAACTACTGAACAGCGAATTATTTATATAAGATCCGCAATTAACCCAAATGGTGGACTGAGTAACCTTGGATGTGACCAAACAGAAAACCGTGACCAAAGCAAATGGTTGCAATAAACTGAGTGCGGATGTGTGACATGATTAAGTTGATGTATGATAGACAGGTGTTGGAAAGACTGAAGGTGAAGTTGTCCATAAAAAAGCAAGAACAAGTGAGAACCAGCTTGAAGTCCATCTGAAGATGGTGGTTAAACAGCCACTTCTAACGCCGACCTCTAAGGCGACCACGCAAGCGCATCCCAGTTAAGACATGGCGCCGAGATGAGCTCAATGCGCATGAACTGGCTTGGTTAAAGTTGGGCGTGGTGATCAGCCATCAATGATGACAAAGCAATTCTGCGGGTCGGCGTATTTGGTTTAAATCGCGATCCGAACATTGGCAGGCTCATTTTGCAATAAGAAACGCTTGGTTGCACTTGTTTGCTTTCTTCCAATTATATACAATACACAATATCATCATGGCAGTCGTTGCTGTTGAAGGAAAAGTAAGTTTTTACACTTATACTTTATCATCTCACCTGCTTCACCTGTTACCCATTTGTATTTGCCTATTTATCCTACTTGTTTTGGTCCACTTGTCTTGGTCCACCTGTCTTAGTCCACCTATCATAATCAGTATATCATAATTCACCTATCATAATCCATCTGTCATAATCCACCTATCATAATCCACCTATCATAATCTACCTATCATAATCCACCTATCATAATCCACCTATCATAATCTACCTATCATAATCCACCTATCATAATCCACCTATCATAATCCACCTATCATAATCCACCTATCGTAATCCACTTATCATAATCCACCTATCATAATCCACCTATCATAATCCACCTATCATAATTCACCTATCCTACTCATAATCACTTTCTTGCTAGTATAATT